>JAMXBD010000783.1:0-648399 GCA_024138025.1 Combretum micranthum
AACTTGTTTAATGCATTAAAATTTAAGGCTTCACTATATCAATTACTTAAGGACTTCATTTAACACATAAAACATCCATTTTGAGCTTGAATACTAGGTGTTCTTATGGCCTTCATTCAAAATTACGAATTTCACAAATTGACTACTAACTTAAAATTTTCCATTTTAATTCCATTACTTGTTTTATACATTACTCATGCCTAAACTCATTTTAACTTGTAAAAATCATTGCTCAATGATATCTATTACCTATATACTTCATTTTTCACATAAAACATGAGTTTTGGAGTTGATACATGGGTTCTAAAAATTGGTCTTGGTTGGGATCCGAATTTAGAAAATTTATTTTTGGTCATATCTTTTGATTAAATCTATCTAAGCTCATGAAAATCCATTCCTTACATATCCTATCCTAAGAGCCTTTCATTTCTTAAATAAAAACTTCATTTTTGAGTTGGAAAACATGTTTTTGCACTAGGCCTTGGCCAAAATCCGAGAATAGAACTTTGTTTTGAAAATTAATCTTTGAAAATCATCTTTGAACCATATAAAATGAAGTCTTGATGCTATATATATATTAAGCCTTCATTTTCTTATAAAAATTACATTTTGACACTTGAAAAGTAGTTTTTAAATATGGGTCTTACCAAAATACGAATTTCACAATTTTGTTTGAGTTCATAACTAAGATCTATACTTAATATGAACATAAACATAAAACAAATGCATGGTAATAAGTTATAAACATCATGGATCTAAACTTCATTTATCAAAATCTTTCATTTATGGTATCTATACCCTAAGCCCTTCATTTTAAATGAAAAATATACATTTTGAAGTTGAAAAACCACTTTTCTAAATATGGTTCCATTTTCATCCGAATTTTCAAAATTGATTTTTGTTGAAAACAAAATAGATCTTGGTTTCCTACAACTTTCCTACCATCATCAAGCTATAGCAAGTTGTTCATGAACATAAACAAAGATCTAATGCATCTATGAACTCAAAACTTTAGATCTAGTATTCTAAACTAGTTTTACATGCATGAATCACTAAGATAGACATGTGAATGCTAGATCTATGCATAAATCATAAGGAATAACAAAAATAACAACTTAAATAACAAGATCTATGGCATAAACAAAAATCAAAGCCATAAAAAGTTAGATCTACAAAATATAATAACTTTAAACAAGAAAATAATTATAATACAAGGTAATAAAAGTGGAGAAGAGAAAGATTTCATTTTTGGCATCATCATCCTAAGCTTTTAAGCTTATGGAAGTTCATTTGATGCATGAAACCTTCATTATACTTTACCTATATCACCTATGGAGCTTTAGGATGAAGATTTGCTTAGAAAATCTTTAAAAATGAAGTGTGGAAGCCATGGAAGATGTGGGGGCAGCTTGTTTGTTGGAGAAACATGAACAAGAAGAAGAAGAAAAGAGAGGAAATAGAGAGAGAAAAGGTTAAAGAATGAAAGAGGGAAAGTGAATAAATGAAGGAGAGAGAGAAATGAGTGTTTTAATTGTAATAAATGAGAGAAAAAAAATAAAACATGGGCAGCCAAGGGGGAGGGGTTGCTGCACGTCATTTTTGAAGAGAGGAGAGAGAGGGTTTTGTTGAAATTTGACTTGAATTAAATTGTGTAATTAATGTGTAATGTAACTTTTTGAAAAAGGATTGAAATATAATTAATTTTAGTCAAAATATGAGTGGATAAAGGACAATGGCAGCCATAAATAGGGTCAAAAATCTGCCATCAATTGTGGGATAATGTGTAGAAAGATTGAAGTGAAAAGGAAGTGATATGTGTAAGATGTACTTGAAGGTATGGGTTGTAAAAGTACTTTATTAATAAAATTAATTAAAATAAAATAAAATTAGAAAATTTATTCAAAATATTTGTAGCAGATTTTTCATAATTAAATTTAAATAATTATTTGAATTATTTTAGTAATTTAACAAATATGTTACCGGTATGATCAAAATACGCGAATATGGGCTATAAATGATATTTTTATAACCCGAAAAATTCTAAAAAAATTATTTTATGAAAATAACAATATTTTTAAAATATTTTCCAATTATTAAATTAATTTATTTTATTTTTAGTATCGGGTCTTAAACAGAATCTGATCCCGTAAAGACCCGAAACGAACTAAATTTTAGAAAAACAAAATTTTCTACAACATATAAAATATTTATCTAAAAATATAAGACTTTATAAGAATAATAAAATTTTGTAATAAAATAAAAATGAATAGTGCAAAAGTCAAATCAATTACCGGTAACAATGGAAATACGAAAAAAAGTTATAACTGTAACTTTTATAACCCGAAAAATTATATAACTGATATATTTAGAAATATTATGAAATTACGAGTCTAACGGTACTATTGGTATATTTTTGATATCTCGAGCCCCGGGACACGCTTTTCGAAGTCTGTATCCGAACGGGTTCGAAATAGGTCAAAAATTTACCAATCTGATATTTTTAAACAAACTTATATTACTATGAGCTATTCTATATATTTAAACTACATCTCGACCTCTAGGATTAGGGGCACTAGATTGCCGGACTTACACTATTGTATTCCGGTTAGGGTTTCCGGGTGATTTTCCGGTTTAGACCTTTGCCAATTTGGAAACTGATATTTATGTTCATACAGCATATTTAATTTGAGAAGTTTATTTTAAATTTTATTTTTTTGTAAGTATTTATTATCTTTTAACGTTTTCGGAATTTTTGAATTGGGTTTCATTTTCGAAAGTTAATCGTTATTTATTTTTTTTTAATAATTTGTTTTTGGGCTTTATATTACCCGTTTTTATAAGTCGGAGTTAAATATGGAATTTTTCGTACGTAGTGGTTTTGAATTTGAAGACCACTGAGTTCTTATTTTATTTTCGAGGATTTTCGTTTTCTCATGATTAAGAAATTTTTGGATTCATTCATGGTTCAGGACTTGTCAAAATTCGGTTTTAACTTGGAGTGATTTTTAGGGTTTATTTTCGAAGTTCATCTTAAAATTATTTACTGAAATTTTCCGGGGCTTACATCCTCCCCACCTTAAGGAAAGTTTTGTCCGCAAAACTTGTTACGTGTATCTCGTTAGTCAAGAAAAGATTTGAATTTTGAGTTATATTTTCTAGCAATGGCTTGTGCTTTGGTTTTATTATTTCTGAACTTTGCATGGTAGACAATTTATGAAATATAGCACATACAAATTTTATAAGATTTGGCTTAGCGATTCCAACCTTCACTTATACGACTCTTTTGGAGAACGACACGGACTTGACTTGGACTACAGACGACTTGACTCGACCGACACTAGACGATTTATGACAACACGACCTTTCATGACTCGATTACTTTGACCAACGAAGGTTGTAGATTCGCTTCTCCATTCTTATGCAGATGTATATACAATATTGTGCTTTATGATTCATATTCCTTAAACAATATGGTCATCATCGTTTTAAATTCTTATCATCATGATCATCTTGATAGGATTGAAATCAAGAGATCTCATTGCTTTATTGTATAATTATTACTTGTGAAGTTCTTATGGAGTTTGGTAATTGAGATTTAATAAATGAAATTTTTAACTTTTGTGTAACGATCATCGTAGATTCCAATCTTTCAAAGCTCTTTATTTACAAGAAGTTGTACGAGGGGTATCCTGGAATTCGTTAAATTAATCGAGGTTTGTTTTAGTTTCCATCATTGGCTCATTTTAGCTTTTAATGGTCTCGGGCTTTCCTATTTTTTTAGTCTAGCCATTTAATCCAAGGGTATTTCTAACAACCTATCTCTTTGATTCTATTGATAGGAATGAATATGCGGTATTCTAAGGGTATAGTGCTAACCTGATACCGAGTTGCATATTTGATCCTCGCCTCCTCCATGGCAAAGGACTCCAGCTTCTCATCACTAGCTTCTCCATGTACTACATAGGTGTGAGGGTTGTAGACTGGATTTCCGGATGTAGTTGTTCTTGAAGAACTTCGATTCCTTTTTCCTTTGTTGCTTTTATTCCTATTACATCTCCTCCTCTTCTTTCTTGGTTGATCCAGCGAAGCAACACGCAAGTTATCCCGTTCAGGGCATGTTTTAGCTAAATGTCCCGTTTTTGAGCAAAGAAAGCATGCGTTGGTCATCTTTTTGGGACACTTCTCAACTTTGTGACTAGGGTCCCCACAGAGGTAGCACTTGGATTGAAGTCGTGGACACCGTATAGGGTAATGCTTTCCCTTACATTTCCAACATTGTATCTTATCCAAAACTGTGTCTTCTTCTTTGTTTGGGTCATCGTCCAAGTGAAGTGTTCCAACTTTCCGACTTGGGGTCATGACGGGTTCTTGTTGTGGTTGGGTATATCTCCTACAATTTTATTAAGCTCAGGTGAAAATTCTAAATCTTTTATTACGTCTTAAGGCATCTAAAAGAAACTTAAGGAAACTTATCGGAAATATAGAACTCAAAAATGCGGAAATAGAAACATATATAAGAAATATTGGAATTCTACTGAAATAAAAATCAATAATAAGAACTTCATAATACTTGATACGAAATACATGAAATCAAGATAAGATGTAAATCATCCATTACAAAAGTTCAAAGAAAGGATGCAAAACATACATCGGAATCAATTTCATGAACTAGATGATAAACTACAACATTGGTTTACATTTTCAAAAACATCTTTGTTCTTTTCAAAAAGTCATTTGCTCCTAACGCTCAACGAAAGATCTATAGCTATTTCTAGGAGACTGACTTCTTCCAATCAAGGACAGCCATCCACTCGTTAATTCCCGTGGGGGCATCTAATCGCCCGGTGTCCCGGCTGTTTGCAGATGGGCACTTTAGGGTTTTCTTTCTTGGACAGTCTATAATCTTATGCTTGGGATCTCCACAGAGGTAACACTTGTGCTTCAGCTGTGGACACTGTTTTAGATAATGACTTTCCTTGCACTTCCAACAATTGATCTTACTCCTCTTAAAAGGTTCATCCTTAACAGATAGGCTAGTTTTCTTAGTCCTCTTGACCTTAGAGTTTGAACTAGCCATAGAAGAAGGAGTCTTAATTCCTTGCATTGTCACTTGGTGGGGTCCTTCCACCTGAACCGGTACATTCCTAGTAAGCACTTGTTGCAAGAGGAGCTTTTGTGCATCCACCAAACATCCTAGAAGACCTATGACTTGTTGCATTGGATCTTGTGGTGGTGGAGTGTCTCTCACTTGTTGTTCCTCGGGAAGGTTAGTCGACTGTTGCATGTTCTCCTCAGGTAGTCTCCTAAAAACAGGACGAGACGGTCATTAGTCTAATTATACTATTCACAAGTTGCTTATGGTTTAGAAAAAGAGTTATAACTTTTTATTTTCTTTAAACTTGTTTATTTAGAAAAACGGTGAAAGCACGCAATTAATCTTACCCACCTAGTGGTCCTATAGGTCAAAGGGGTAATCTAGTATCTCCATTATGGCTTGAACTAGGAGTCGGGTAAGGTCACTTACTCCTATATTTTGCAGTTGCTAGAATGGATTTGATCGTCTCCTTAATTATTTTCAATCTTTCTTCCTCATATGTCTGTTTCTATGTTCTCTAAAAGTCTCCAAGATAGGATGCAAATCCTTAATGATCGAAAATCATACCTTATAGGTCATTGAGCTAAATCTAATTCTTCTTTACCTAAGGGTCATCTAAAACTTATCTATTCATCTCTAAGATCGTATCTTAACATTTATTTATCCTAAAGTCTTTCCACCTAATTCCCAAAACCTTGTCGCTCTGATACCAACTAAACTGTCACGCCCCGAAGGGTACCCTAAACGTGGCAGTCCGCCGTACACAATATTAAAGCCTAAGAATGACCACCTCAGTCACGCGAAGGCTTCCATACTATGTACAAGGCGTCTAACACATGGAGGAGACTCATCGGAGTAATGCATTTTATGTTGATACAACTTAAGAACAATGTAAAGGAAATTCAATTCACTATTCTTCAAAATACAACTCATTAACTTCGATTACAATTCATCAAAAGATTCTACTACATAAACTATTACAAGGCAAATAGGAAAACCTAGCTAATAACTTCAACATTCTTATGTCTTGCCGGAACCCCGGAGTCATACCCGGCTCCAACCAATTCAGTCCCCACTTTGCATTCTTGAGATAACCTGTTCATTTAAACAACTATAGGGGTATAAGCTACACTAGCTTAGTGAGTGAAAACTTCCAGGATTACATTTATAACACATCATACAATCAAGTGATTAGTCAGACAAGTGATATGCATCAAACTCGTGAATTCAACAAACATATGACCTGCCGGAAATCATATGTGGATGGACTTGCGCCCTCCATCCCGGGTTAGCAGATTAACGAATCCTGCGGTACGACCGAGACCGTTTCAGCTTACGGACAACTATGAACTATAAAATCGTTTAAGGTACAACGATAAACCGACAAATGCTAATGCTCTATCCCCATCGTGTATGAATGAGTTCAATTTCATCTTCAATTCGAAATAATCAATTATACCAATTCTTTTAAGTGATCAGTCAATAATCGCAGACAATCAATTCTAATTCATCTATACAGGCAATAGTTAATCACTCGGCTTCGATATTCTTACATTCCATTTCTCATATCAACAACAAGCATACATCTTTCCCATTCGTCCCCATCATGCATATCCATTTTATCTTTACCAAATACCTAGTGCAACTATTATTACAATCACATACAATAAATGAAATCGGAAGTAATACTCACTCGGCCATTGGATCACCGGTCTCTTAGTAAGTAATCCGGTGGTAGGGAATCGTCGATATCGGGGTCACCTAAAAAGGAAGAAATACCCTAATAAGTATTTCATCACTTAACTAGTCCAAGCTATCTCACACAATCTGTCAAATTCGTAATTCTCGTCCTAAGCGGGAATTCCAACTTAAAACGGCCATAACTTGGTCATTTTAACTCGGAATCTCGCAAATTATATATCGATTTCTATCTACTTCGAAAGATCTATCTATTTCTAATATTATTTTTAAGTTTTGAAAACATTTAGGTCTCGGAACAGAGGGATCAGATCTGATCAGTAACGGTTTCCGATTCCAAAAAAATAGTTTTGTAAATGTTTGTAATGTTTTACTATGTAGATTAGCTATACATGCAATATGAATGATTTCCTAACATGAATGACATGAGATGAGTTTAATGTATGCATGATCTTGATGATTTTTGCTAAAAGGAAATTTTATAACTTTTTATCTTGCAAGACCATAATAACAACTACTTATGAAAAATCTAGTTTTCTAACTTTGATTATTTCCATTTGTTTTGCATTTATTACTTAAGAAAATATAATTTTTTGTTAAAATTGAGTCTTCATTGTATCTATTACTTATGACTTTCATTTCTTCATAAAAATTTCCATTTTGCACTTTGTAAACATGTTTTCAAGTGGGGTTGATTCCAAAATCCGAATTTTACAAAAATTAGTTTTTGAGTGATTCCTTTAAGTAAAAAAAAAATCATTTGATACTTAGAAATTTAAGGCTCAACCATATATAACTACTAAGGGCTTCATTCTTACACAAAAATTTGCATTTTACGCTTTGCAAATATGTTTTCCAATATGATCTACTCAAAAATCCGAATTTTAGAAAATCCACTTTTTGCATGATTCCTTTGGGAAAAACTTGTTTAATGCATTAAAATTTAAGGCTTCACTATATCAATTACTTAAGGACTTCATTTAACACATAAAACATCCATTTTGAGCTTGAATACTAGGTGTTCTTATGGCCTTCATTCAAAATTACGAATTTCACAAATTGACTACTAACTTAAAATTTTCCATTTTAATTCCATTACTTGTTTTATACATTACTCATGCCTAAACTCATTTTAACTTGTAAAAATCATTGCTCAATGATATCTATTACCTATATACTTCATTTTTCACATAAAACATGAGTTTTGGAGTTGATACATGGGTTCTAAAAATTGGTCTTGGTTGGGATCCGAATTTAGAAAATTTATTTTTGGTCATATCTTTTGATTAAATCTATCTAAGCTCATGAAAATCCATTCCTTACATATCCTATCCTAAGAGCCTTTCATTTCTTAAATAAAAACTTCATTTTTGAGTTGGAAAACATGTTTTTGCACTAGGCCTTGGCCAAAATCCGAGAATAGAACTTTGTTTTGAAAATTAATCTTTGAAAATCATCTTTGAACCATATAAAATGAAGTCTTGATGCTATATATATATTAAGCCTTCATTTTCTTATGTAAAAATTACATTTTGACACTTGAAAAGTAGTTTTTAAATATGGGTCTTACCAAAATACGAATTTCACAATTTTGTTTGAGTTCATAACTAAGATCTATACTTAATATGAACATAAACATAAAACAAATGCATGGTAATAAGTTATAAACATCATGGATCTAAACTTCATTTATCAAAATCTTTCATTTATGGTATCTATACCCTAAGCCCTTCATTTTAAATGAAAAATATACATTTTGAAGTTGAAAAACCACTTTTCTAAATATGGTTCCATTTTCATCCGAATTTTCAAAATTGATTTTTGTTGAAAACAAAATAGATCTTGGCTTTCCTACAACTTTCCTACCATCATCAAGCTATAGCAAGTTGTTCATGAACATAAACAAAGATCTAATGCATCTATGAACTCAAAACTTTAGATCTAGTATTCTAAACTAGTTTTACATGCATGAATCACTAAGATAGACATGTGAATGCTAGATCTATGCATAAATCATAAGGAATAACAAAAATAACAACTTAAATAACAAGATCTATGGCATAAACAAAAATCAAAGCCATAAAAAGTTAGATCTACAAAATATAATAACTTTAAACAAGAAAATAATTATAATACAAGGTAATAAAAGTGGAGAAGAGAAAGATTTCATTTTTGGCATCATCATCCTAAGCTTTTAAGCTTATGGAAGTTCATTTGATGCATGAAACCTTCATTATACTTTACCTATATCACCTATGGAGCTTTAGGATGAAGATTTGCTTAGAAAATCTTTAAAAATGAAGTGTGGAAGCCATGGAAGATGTGGGGGCAGCTTGTTTGTTGGAGAAACATGAACAAGAAGAAGAAGAAAAGAGAGGAAATAGAGAGAGAAAAGGTTAAAGAATGAAAGAGGGAAAGTGAATAAATGAAGGAGAGAGAGAAATGAGTGTTTTAATTGTAATAAATGAGAGAAAAAAAATAAAACATGGGCAGCCAAGGGGGAGGGGTTGCTGCACGTCATTTTTGAAGAGAGGAGAGAGAGGGTTTTGTTGAAATTTGACTTGAATTAAATTGTGTAATTAATGTGTAATGTAACTTTTTGAAAAAGGATTGAAATATAATTAATTTTAGTCAAAATATGAGTGGATAAAGGACAATGGCAGCCATAAATAGGGTCAAAAATCTGCCATCAATTGTGGGATAATGTGTAGAAAGATTGAAGTGAAAAGGAAGTGATATGTGTAAGATGTACTTGAAGGTATGGGTTGTAAAAGTACTTTATTAATAAAATTAATTAAAATAAAATAAAATTAGAAAATTTATTCAAAATATTTGTAGCAGATTTTTCATAATTAAATTTAAATAATTATTTGAATTATTTTAGTAATTTAACAAATATGTTACCGGTATGATCAAAATACGCGAATATGGGCTATAAATGATATTTTTATAACCCGAAAAATTCTAAAAAAATTATTTTATGAAAATAACAATATTTTTAAAATATTTTCCAATTATTAAATTAATTTATTTTATTTTTAGTATCGGGTCTTAAACAGAATCTGATCCCGTAAAGACCCGAAACGAACTAAATTTTAGAAAAACAAAATTTTCTACAACATATAAAATATTTATCTAAAAATATAAGACTTTATAAGAATAATAAAATTTTGTAATAAAATAAAAATGAATAGTGCAAAAGTCAAATCAATTACCGGTAACAATGGAAATACGATAAAAAAAGTTATAACTGTAACTTTTATAACCCGAAAAATTATATAACTGATATATTTAGAAATATTATGAAATTACGAGTCTAACGGTACTATTGGTATATTTTTGATATCTCGAGCCCCGGGACACGCTTTTCGAAGTCTGTATCCGAACGGGTTCGAAATAGGTCAAAAATTTACCAATCTGATATTTTTAAACAAACTTATATTACTATGAGCTATTCTATATATTTAAACTACATCTCGACCTCTAGGATTAGGGGCACTAGATTGCCGGACTTACACTATTGTATTCCGGTTAGGGTTTCCGGGTGATTTTCCGGTTTAGACCTTTGCCAATTTGGAAACTGATATTTATGTTCATACAGCATATTTAATTTGAGAAGTTTATTTTAAATTTTATTTTTTTGTAAGTATTTATTATCTTTTAACGTTTTCGGAATTTTTGAATTGGGTTTCATTTTCGAAAGTTAATCGTTATTATTTATTTTTTTAATAATTTGTTTTTTTGGGCTTTATATTACCCGTTTTTATAAGTCGGAGTTAAATATGGAATTTTTCGTACGTAGTGGTTTTGAATTTGAAGACCACTGAGTTCTTATTTTATTTTCGAGGATTTTCGTTTTCTCATGATTAAGAAATTTTTGGATTCATTCATGGTTCAGGACTTGTCAAAATTCGGTTTTAACTTGGAGTGATTTTTAGGGTTTATTTTCGAAGTTCATCTTAAAATTATTTACTGAAATTTTCCGGGGCTTACATCCTCCCCACCTTAAGGAAAGTTTTGTCCGCAAAACTTGTTACGTGTATCTCGTTAGTCAAGAAAAGATTTTGAATTTTGAGTTATATTTTCTAGCAATGGCTTGTGCTTTGGTTTATATTATTTCTGAACTTTGCATGGTAGACAATTTATGAAATATAGCACATACAAATTTTATAAGATTTGGCTTAGCGATTCCAACCTTCACTTATACGACTCTTTTGGAGAACGACACGGACTTGACTTGGACTACAGACGACTTGACTCGACCGACACTAGACGATTTATGACAACACGACCTTTCATGACTCGATTACTTTGACCAACGAAGGTTGTAGATTCGCTTCTCCATTCTTATGCAGATGTATATACAATATTGTGCTTTATGATTCATATTCCCTTAAACAATATGGTCATCATCGTTTTAAATTCTTTCATCATGATCATCTTGATAGGATTGAAATCAAGAGATCTCATTGCTTTATTGTATAATTATTACTTGTGAAGTTCTTATGGAGTTTGGTAATTGAGATTTAATAAATGAAATTTTTAACTTTTGTGTAACGATCATCGTAGATTCCAATCTTTCAAAGCTCTTTATTTACAAGAAGTTGTACGAGGGGTATCCTGGAATTCGTTAAATTAATCGAGGTTTGTTTTAGTTTCCATCATTGGCTCATTTTAGCTTTTAATGGTCTCGGGCTTTCCTATTTTTTTAGTCTAGCCATTTAATCCAAGGGTATTTCTAACAACCTATCTCTTTGATTCTATTGATAGGAATGAATATGCGGTATTCTAAGGGTATAGTGCTAACCTGATACCGAGTTGCATATTTGATCCTCGCCTCCTCCATGGCAAAGGACTCCAGCTTCTCATCACTAGCTTCTCCATGTACTACATAGGTGTGAGGGTTGTAGACTGGATTTCCGGATGTAGTTGTTTTGAAGAACTTCGATTCCTTTTTCCTTTGTTGCTTTTATTCCTATTACATCTCCTCCTCTTCTTTCTTGGTTGATCCAGCGAAGCAACACGCAAGTTATCCCGTTCAGGGCATGTTTTAGCTAAATGTCCCGTTTTTGAGCAAAGAAAGCATGCGTTGGTCATCTTTTTGGGACACTTCTCAACTTTGTGACTAGGGTCCCCACAGAGGTAGCACTTGGATTGAAGTCGTGGACACCGTATAGGGTAATGCTTTCCCTTACATTTCCAACATTGTATCTTATCCAAAACTGTGTCTTCTTCTTTGTTTGGGTCATCGTCCAAGTGAAGTGTTCCAACTTTCCGACTTGGGGTCATGACGGGTTCTTGTTGTGGTTGGGTATATCTCCTACAATTTTATTAAGCTCAGGTGAAAATTCTAAATCTTTTATTACGTCTTAAGGCATCTAAAAGAAACTTAAGGAAACTTATCGGAAATATAGAACTCAAAATGCGGAAATAGAAACATATATAAGAAATATTGGAATTCTACTGAAATAAAAATCAATAATAAGAACTTCATAATACTTGATACGAAATACATGAAATCAAGATAAGATGTAAATCATCCATTACAAAAGTTCAAAGAAAGGATGCAAAACATACATCGGAATCAATTTCATGAACTAGATGATAAACTACAACATTGGTTTACATTTTCAAAAACATCTTTGTTCTTTTCAAAAAGTCATTTGCTCCTAACGCTCAACGAAAGATCTATAGCTATTTCTAGGAGACTGACTTCTTCCAATCAAGGACAGCCATCCACTCGTTAATTCCCGTGGGGGCATCTAATCGCCCGGTGTCCCGGCTGTTTGCAGATGGGGCACTTTAGGGTTTTCTTTCTTGGACAGTCTATAATCTTATGCTTGGGATCTCCACAGAGGTAACACTTGTGCTTCAGCTGTGGACACTGTTTTAGATAATGACTTTCCTTGCACTTCCAACAATTGATCTTACTCCTCTTAAAAGGTTCATCCTTAACAGATAGGCTAGTTTTCTTAGTCCTCTTGACCTTAGAGTTTGAACTAGCCATAGAAGAAGGAGTCTTAATTCCTTGCATTGTCACTTGGTGGGGTCCTTCCACCTGAACCGGTACATTCCTAGTAAGCACTTGTTGCAAGAGGAGCTTTTGTGCATCCACCAAACATCCTAGAAGACCTATGACTTGTTGCATTGGATCTTGTGGTGGTGGAGTGTCTCTCACTTGTTGTTCCTCGGGAAGGTTAGTCGACTGTTGCATGTTCTCCTCAGGTAGTCTCCTAAAAACAGGACGAGACGGTCAGTTAGTCTAATTATACTATTCACAAGTTGCTTATGGTTTAGAAAAAGAGTTATAACTTTTTATTTTCTTTAAACTTGTTTATTTAGAAAAACGGTGAAAGCACGCAATTAATCTTACCCACCTAGTGGTCCTATAGGTCAAAGGGGTAATCTAGTATCTCCATTATGGCTTGAACTAGGAGTCGGGTAAGGTCACTTACTCCTATATTTTGCAGTTGCTAGAATGGATTTGATCGTCTCCTTAATTATTTTCAATCTTTCTTCCTCATATGTCTGTTTCTATGTTCTCTAAAGTCTCCAAGATAGGATGCAAATCCTTAATGATCGAAATCATACCTTATAGGTCATTGAGCTAAATCTAATTCTTCTTTACCTAAGGGTCATCTAAAACTTATCTATTCATCTCTAAGATCGTATCTTAACATTTATTTATCCTAAAGTCTTTCCACCTAATTCCCAAAACCTTGTCGCTCTGATACCAACTAAACTGTCACGCCCCGAAGGGTACCCTAAACGTGGCAGTCCGCCGTACACAATATTAAAGCCTAAGAATGACCACCTCAGTCACGCGAAGGCTTCCATACTATGTACAAGGCGTCTAACACATGGAGGAGACTCATCGGAGTAATGCATTTTATGTTGATACAACTTAAGAACAATGTAAAGGAAATTCAATTCACTATTCTTCAAAATACAACTCATTAACTTCGATTACAATTCATCAAAAGATTCTACTACATAAACTATTACAAGGCAAATAGGAAAACCTAGCTAATAACTTCAACATTCTTATGTCTTGCCGGAACCCCGGAGTCATACCCGGCTCCAACCAATTCAGTCCCCACTTTGCATTCTTGAGATAACCTGTTCATTTAAACAACTATAGGGGTATAAGCTACACTAGCTTAGTGAGTGAAAACTTCCAGGATTACATTTATAACACATTACAATCAAGTGATTAGTCAGACAAGTGATATGCATCAAACTCGTGAATTCAACAAACATATGACCTGCCGGAAATCATATGTGGATGGACTTGCGCCCTCCATCCCGGGTTAGCAGATTAACGAATCCTGCGGTACGACCGAGACCGTTTCAGCTTACGGACAACTATAAACTATAAAATCGTTTAAGGTACAACGATAAACCGACAAATGCTAATGCTCTATCCCCATCGTGTATGAATGAGTTCAATTTCATCTTCAATTCCAAATAATCAATTATACCAATTCTTTTAAGTGATCAGTCAATAATCGCAGACAATCAATTCTAATTCATCTATACAGGCAATAGTTAATCACTCGGCTTCGATATTCTTACATTCCATTTCTCATATCAACAACAAGCATACATCTTTCCCATTCGTCCCCATCATGCATATCCATTTTATCTTTACCAAATACCTAGTGCAACTATTATTACAATCACATACAATAAATGAAATCGGAAGTAATACTCACTCGGCCATTGGATCACCGGTCTCTTAGTACAAGTAATCGGTGGTAGGGAATCGTCGATATCGGGGTCACCTAAAAAGGAAGAAATACCCTAATAAGTATTTCATCACTTAACTAGTCCAAGCTATCATACAAACTGTCAAATTCGTAATTCTCGTCCTAAGCGGGAATTCCAACTTAAAACGGCCATAACTTGGTCATTTTAACTCGGAATCTCGCAAATTATATATCGATTTCTATCTACTTCGAAAGATCTATCTATTCTAATATTATTTTAAGTTTTGAAAACATTTAGGTCTCGGAACAGAGGGATCAGATCTGATCAGTAACGGTTTCCGATTCCAAAAAAATAGTTTTGTAAATGTTTGTAATGTTTTTATTATATAACTAGCTATACATGCAATATGAATGATTTCCTAACATGAAGGACATGAGATGAGCTTAATGTATGTATGATCTTGATGATTTTTGCTAAAAAGAAATTTTATAACTTTTTATTTTGCAAGACCATAATAACCACTTACTTATGAAAAATCTAGTTTTCTAACTTTGATCATTTCCATTCGTTTGGATTTATTGCTTAAGAAAATATAATTATTTTTGTTAAAATTGAGGCTTCATTATATCTATTACTTATGACTTTCATTTCTACATAAAAATTTCCATTTTGCACTTTGTAAACATGTTTTCAAGTGGGGTTGATTCCAAAATCCGAATTTTACAAAAATTAGTTTTTGAGTGATTCCTTTAAGTAAAAATCATTTGATACTTAGAAATTTAAGGCTCAACCATGTATAACTACTAAGGACTTCATTCTTACACAAAAATTTACATTTTACACTTTGCAAATATGTTTTCCAATATGATTTACTCAAAAATCCGAATTTTAGAAAATCCACTTTTTGCATGATTCCTTTGGGAAACTTGTTTAATGCATTAAAATTTAAGGCTTCACTATATCAATTACTTAAGGACTTCATTTAACACATAAAACATTCATTTTGAGCTTCAATACTAGGTGTTCTTATGGCCTTCATTCAAAATTACGAATTTCACAAATTGACTACTAACTTAAAATTTTCCATCTTGCTTCTATTTCTTGTTTTATACATTAATCTCATCAAAACTCATTTCAACTTATAAAAATCACTACTTAATGATACCTATTACCTATATACTTCATTTTTCACATAAAACATGAGTTTTGATGTTGATAAATGGGTTTTAAAAATTGGTCTTGGTTGGGATCCGAATTTACAAAATTCATTTTTGGTCATATCTTTTGATTAAATCTATCTAAGCTCATGAAAATCCATTCCTTACATACCATATCTTATGAGCCTTTCATTTCTTAAATAAAAACTTCATTTTTGAGT
Organism: Combretum micranthum; assembly: GCA_024138025.1. Classification (NCBI taxonomy): domain Eukaryota; kingdom Viridiplantae; phylum Streptophyta; class Magnoliopsida; order Myrtales; family Combretaceae; genus Combretum; species Combretum micranthum. The sequence continues at coordinate 15,882 of JAMXBD010000783.1, forward strand.
TGGAAAACATGTTTTTAAAATAGGCCTTGGCCAAAATCCGAAAATAGAATTTTTATTTTGAAAATAACTTTTGGAAATCACTTTTGATTATTGTAAAAAGAAGTCTTGATGATATACATATATTAAGCCTTCATTTTCTTAAGTAAAATTTACATTTTGACACTTGGAAGGTTTTTTAAATGGGGGTCTTGCCAAAATACGAATTCCACAATTTTGTTTGAGTTTATAACTAAGATCTATAATTAACATGATCATAAACATAAAACAAATGCATGGTAATAAGCTATAAACATCATGGATCTAAACTTTCCTTATCAAAATCTTTCATTCATGGTATCTATACCCTAAGCCCTTCATTTTAAATGAAAAATATACATTTTAAAGTTGAAAAACCACTTTTCTAAATAGGGTTCCATTTTCATCCGAATTTTCAAAATTGATTTTTGTTGAAAACAAAATAGATCTTGGGTTTCCTACAACTTTCCTACCATCATCAAGCTATAGCAAGTTGTTCATGAACATAAACAAAGATCTAATGCATCTATGAACTCAAAACTTTAGATCTAGTTTTCTAAACTAGTTTTACATGCATGAATCACTAAATAGACATGTGAATGCTAGATCTATGCATAAATCATAAGGAATAACAAAAATAATAACTTAAATAACAAGATCTATGGCATAAACAAAAATCAAAGCCATAAAAAGTTAGATCTACAAAATATAATAACTTTAAACGAAAAAATTATAATACAAGGTAATAAAAGTAGAGAAAAGGAGAGTTTCATTTTTGGCATCATCATCCTAAGCTTTTAAGCTTATGGAAGGTCATTTGATGCATGAAACCTTCATTACATTTTACCTATACCACTTATGGAAGCTTAAGAAGAAGGTTTGCTTAAGAAATCTTCAAGAAATAGTGTGGGAGCTCCAAAAAATATAGGGGCAGCAAGGTTCCTTGCAAGAACAAGAGAGAAAAGGAAAGAAAGAGAGGAAAAAGAGAGGAAAAGAAGGAGTAAAAGAGATAGGGTTTCAAATGAATGAAAATGAATAAATGAAAGGCATTAAATGGAGAGAGAGGAGGGTATTAAATGAAAAAGAAAAAAAATAAAACAAGGGCAGAAATTGGGGGAGGCTGCACGTGATTTGTGAGAGAGAGAAAGTGTGTGTTTTGTTGAATTTTGACTTGAAATTAAATTGTGTAATAAATGTGTATGTGTAGCTTCTTTAGGAAGGAGTAGAAAATAATTAATTTAGTCAAATTATGATTAAATAAAAGGACAATGGCAGCAAAGATGGGCAAAAAAATCTGCCATGAATTGTGGGATTATGTGTAGAAAGATTGAAGTGAAAAGGAAGTGATATGTGTAAGGTGTACTTGAAGGTATGGGTTGTAAAAGTACTTTATTAATAAAATAAATTAAAATAAAATAAAATTGGAAATTTTATTCCAAATAATTGTAGCAGAATTTTCATAATAAAAATTAAATAATTATTTGAATTATTTTAGTATTTTAACAATTATGTTACCGGTATGATCAAAATACGCGAATATGAGCTATAAATAATATTTTTATAACCCGAAAAATTCTAAAAAATTATTTTATGAAAATATAGATATTTTTAAAATATTTTTCAATTATTAAATTAATTTATTTTATTTTTAGTATCGGGTCTTAAGCAGAATCTGATCCCGTAAAGACCCGAAACGAACTAATTTTTGGAAAAACAAAATTTTCTATAACATATAAAATATTTATCTCAAAATATAAGGCTTTATAAGAATAATAAAATTTTGTAATGAAATAAAAATGAATAGTGCAAAAGACTAATCAATTACCGGTAATAATGGAAATACGATAAAAAGGTCATAGCTGTAACTTTTATAACCCGAAAAATTATAAAACTAATATATTTAGAAATCTTATGAAATTACGAGTCTAACGGTACTATTGGTATATTTTTTATATCTCGAGCCCGGACACGCTTTTCGAAGTCTGTATCCGAACGGGTTCAAAATAGGTCAAAAATTTACCAATCTGATATTTTTAAACAAACTCATATTACTATGAGCTATTCTACATATTTAGCTACGCCTCGGCCTCTAGGGTTAGGGGCACTAGGTTGCCGGACTTAGGCTATTGCATTCCGATTAAGGTTTCCGGGTATTTTTCGGTTTAGACCTTTGCCAATTTGGAAACTGATATTTATGTTCATATAGCATCTTTAATTTGAGAAGTTTATTTTAAATTTTACTTTTCGTAAGTATTTATTATCTTTTAACGTTTTCGGAATTTTTGAATTGGGTTTCATTTTCGAAAGTTAATCGTTATTTACTTTTTAATAATTTGTTTTTTTTTTTTTGGGCTTTATATTACCCGTTTTTATAAGTCGGAGTTAAATATGAAATTTTTCGTATGTAGTGGTTTTGAATTTGAAGACCACTGAGTTCTTATTTTATTTTCGAGGATTTTCATTTTCTCATGATTAAGAAATTTTTGGATTCATTCATGGTTTAGGACTTGTCAAAATTCGGTTTTAATTTGGAGTGATTTTTAGGGTTTATTTTTGAAGTTCATCTTAAAATATTTACTGAAATTTTCCGGGGCTTACAACTGCCCGAAGAAGGCTTCCACCATTTGCTTCGTATGTAAGCAAACTAGGCACTTCGCCAATGAATGCCCATAGAGAAAGAATGCCCCAGCCAGACCGTTTGGTTTAACAGGAGGACTACATCGGCGAAGAATGGAAGTGGAGGGAACAACTCAAACCATTCTGGAGCAGCTGTTTACGGAATGAGGATATACAACTTGGAAGGATAGTGGGTATGTGAAGAGTCAGATGATGAAGGAGCGGAGTTAGCAACCATGGATGGAGATTGTGACCCAGATTTGGACTAGTGACAGGTTAGAATCAAAACCCTCTACCTTTGATGCAAGTTATTAAGTACCCTATGTTCCAATCCTATGCTAGAAATATAAACTTTTATACCACAAATAGCTTAAGTATACCAGCTTCATGATTAGTATAAAAATTCGAGTGCAGGACATATACGCATAGCTAGTCAAACCGCTTATGCTTTGTTCGACATGAGAGCTACGCATTCCTTTATCACTGTAGTAGCCTGGCTAAACAAACTGATTATACCCATAGATACTATCGCTATCGGTTTTCGAGTTAAGACCCCTACCAGAAGTATAGTAACAACTAAGGAAGTGCTTAAGGATTGTCCTATGGAGATATAAGGAAGTTACTCTAAATGCGACCTGATCATCTTGGAAATGAGCAAGTACGAAGTGATCTTAGGAATGAGTTGGTTAACATCCGCTAAAACCCTAGTGGATGGTAGACGCAAAGAGGTGAAGTTTAAGGATCAAGATGGAGATGAAATAGTATTCAGAGGAGAATCCACGGTGAAGTTGAACTCATTTGAGTTAATGGATGATGAAGAGATCAACTTATGTATCATGGACAAAGAAGAAAAGGAGACACCTGAGTTAGAATCCATACAAGTGGTTAAGGTATTCCTAGATGTGTTCCCAGATGGATTATCGGGACTACCACCTAAGAGGGAAATCGATTTCGAAATCGACTTATTGGTAAACACAGAACCAATATCTAAGGCACCCTACGAATGGCACAAGTAAGCTCAAGGAGCTAAAGACTCAGTTGCAAGACTTGTTAGATCAAGGTTTTATCCAACCGAGTGTATCTCCCTAGGGAGCACCAGTGTTATTCGTGAAAAAGAAGGATGGTTCCATGCGCCTATGCATCGATTATCGAGAGCTTAATAAAGCCACTATCAAGAACAAGTACCCACTCCCAAGGATAGATGATCTTTTTTTATCAGCTTCAAGGAGCTAGCGTCTTTTCGAGGATTGATCTACGATCTGGATACCACCAGTTGAGGATTAAACCTGAGGATGTACCGAAGACAGCTTTCAGAACTCGCTATGGACATTACGAGTTTCTGGTAATGCCTTTTGGATTAACTAATGCACCAGCAGCTTTCATGGATCTCATGAATCGAGTATATAAGCCCCTATTGATAAGTGCGTGATAGTTTTCATCGACGGTATTCTAATCTACTCCAAAACACGAGAGCAACATAAGGAACACCTAAGAATGGTATTACAAACCTTGCATGAGCATAAGTTGTATGCCAAGCTATCTAAGTGTGACTTCTGGTTGGATCGGATATCTTTCCTAGGACATGTCATATCTAGAGAAGGAATATCGGTGGACCCTGAAAAGATCAAGGCAGTGATGGATTGGAAGCAACATAAGACTATGATTGAAGTGAGAAGTTTTCTCGGATTGGCTGGATATTATAGAAAGTTTGTGAAGAATTTTTCTACCATCGCCAAACCCCTTACACAGTTAACTCAGAAAGATGAGAAGTTCATTTGGACAGATAAGAGAGAACAAGGTTTTCAAGAGTAGAAGAAAAGGCTTGTATCTGCCCAATCCAAATTCTACCAGATCCCGAAAAGCCTTATACAGTGCACAATGACGCCTTCAGAAATGGTCCTGGATGCGTGTTGATACAAGATGGAAAAGTGATCGCTTATGCATCACGACAGCTTAGGCCTCAAGAACAGAATTACCCCACTCATGATCTAGAGTTAGCCGCCGTTATGTTCGCACTTAAGTTATGGAGACATTACTTGTATGGACAAAGATGTGAAATCTACACCGACCATAAGAGCCTCAAGTATCTATTTACGCAGAAGGAGTTGAATATGTGGCAGCAGAGATGGTTAGAACTCATCAAAGATTATGACCTTGGGATAAAATACTGTCCAGGGAGAGTGAACACAGTTGCAGATGCCCTGAGTAGAAAGAATTATGGCAAGGTAGCTGCCTTACTCACGGATAAGAAGGAGCTAATAAAGGAATTTGAAAGAATGGGTTTCAAATTCATAGGGCAAAGAGTGGAAGTGGAAATTGCTAGCCTTGTCATGGAATCCACCTTAGTGGAGAGAATCAAGGAGGCCCAGCGATATGACGAGACGATTCAGAAGATCAAGAGAGAGGCACAAGAAGGAAAATACACCGACTTTACCATAGATGAGGATGAAGTGGTAAGAATGAAAGGAAGGTTACGTGTCCCAGATGATGAGGATATGAGGAAGGAAATCATGAATGAAGCACATCATTTAGGATATACCATGCATCCGAGAGGAACTAAAATGTATCAGAACTTGAAAAGCCACTACTGGTGGAATGGAATGAAGAAAGATGTGGCAGATTTTGTGCTAAAGTGTCCTACATTCCAACAAGTGAAAGTGGAGCACCAGAGACCTAAAGGACTTTTGAAACCCCTGCCGATACCTGAGTGGAAATGGGATCAAATCACAATGGATTTTGTGTATGGATTGCCAAGAACTTCTACGGGATATGATGCTATTTGGGTCATAGTGGATCGATTGACGAAGACAGCACACTTCCTTCCAATCAACATGACATACTCCATGGATAAGTTGGCAAGGATATACTTAAGGGAAATAGTGCAATTGCATAGAGTGCCCGCGGGAATAGTTTTCGACCGAGACCCAAGATTTGTGTCTAAATTTTAGACGAGCTTACAAAGATGTATGGTGATAAAGCTACACTTCAGTATTGCTTATCACCCTCAAATAGACGGTCAATCAGAGAGGACGATACAGACTTTGGAGGATATGCTACGAGCTTGTGTGATAGAGTTTAAAGGAAGTTGGGATGCACACCTACCTTTGGTAGAGTTTGTGTAAGTCCCAAATTTTTTTGGATCCAAATTAAAAATCTAAACCATAATCGGAAGTCAAACGGATTCTTAAGTCAACCAAAACCCTAGTTTAACCGTAACCACTTAAGTCCGGCATTGCCGTTTTCTCTAACCCTAGAAAACGAAGTTGGAAAAGTTTGCTATAATGGTTCGTAAAATTATGGGTTGCGTAAAAATATCAGATTGAAGAATTTCGAGTGTCCTTTGAACCCGATCGAACATAGTTCTTGAAAAAACTGTTCGGAAGCCCGAAGTAGGAAAATTATTCCGAATATACCGTTAGACTCGTAAAAATGTAAGATTTCCAAAAATATCAATTTCGTAATTTTTCGGTAACTAGAAATATCAGATATCTCTTTTATACGCGTATTTTCTTACTACCGGCATTAAATTGTCATGTCTACTTTTACATTACACTATTTTCTACTATTTTACACTATTCATCTATCTCTACTTTTTCTTACAACCTATTCTTACAAGCCATACACCTATTTCTTACACATTTTCATTTCCAATACAACTTTACATCTTTCATTTCTTACTTTTAATTAACAAAATAAAAAAAAAAATAAATTTCTCCCCTCCTAATACACTCAAATGGCGCCGGCCACACCCCCTCCATGCATCAAATTGTTTTATTTTTATTTATTTAATTAACACAAATTATCTCCCACATTTTCCTATAAATACCCCCTCATACCTTCACTTCTTTCACACCACTTCTATACTAAAGTTACCTTCTTAAAATCTCTTAAGAATTGCTCTCCAAGAAGTTCTTTCAAGAAGTTCTCTTTAGCTCATCTTCTTTAGGTAAAAATTCTTCAAGAAGTCTCCATGTTCATCTACTTAGTATGAACTTAATGTGTGTTTTCTAAAACCATGAAGGTTAAGAAAGCAACAATAGGTTCATACTTCGTTTTCGTTCATAATCACTATTTCTTTTATGTTCATTACAATCTAACATATCTATATAGCTATATATATTATTTAGAGCATATAAGCTCATTATCTTGCAATTTATTTTCCATGCAATTTATTTACTTCAATGTAATTTATTCATTTCAAGTTTTTTTTAAGACTAGTCATTCTAGTCTTAGACTTGTCCTCATCAAGTCAAAACATTTTCTTTTTCTTTTTGGGACTAGTCTTTCTTAGTCCCAGGGTACCTTGATGAAGCTAAGATCCCAATACTTGAATTATTTCTTTATATGCTTATTCTTTTAAGATATTATGTTCTTTTCATATTTTCATAGTTTATGATTCATATTCATGTATAAACATAATGTTTTTGTCTCAACAAAAATTTAATAAAGAAGTGTTTTCTTAAACTAAAGGTCCATTTTAAATAAATGTAGGAGATAGATTTCTTAGAAACTCAAGAACATGCTTGGAAAAGATTTTTCTCAAACAAACAAAAGATTTCATGAAAAACTTATCTTTCATCAAGAATTAGAAATTCTTTTGAAATCATTATAAAGCAACAAAAGTATCATTTAAAAAGTTGTTTAGAAAATAAAACTACTCCTTAAGGATTTAAAGTAACTACAAGAAGATTAATTTTAGAAATATTTATCTCAAATAACTCAAGAATCCTTCCAAAAGTAAAATGAGTATTCTAATAAGAATCTCAAGTTCAAGTCTTTTAAAACCTTATTTTTCATAAAGTTGAGACAACTTCATTTACTTCATACATTTGTTATGAGTCATTACATATATGTATATGCCTTTCAAAAAGTTTACAAAATACTTGAAATATTATCTTTTCAAATGAGCTTTGTTTACAAGAAGGAAAACAAGTTTTTGCAAAGTCGTGGCAAATCTGGTCACTATCTTTTCGGAACCCAAATGACCTATTTTTATGAAAATAAGCTTAGAAATGCGTAGATCTTTTCGAGTAGGTAGAAAACGGTATATTATACGCGAAATTCTGAGTTAAAATGAGCAAGTTATGGCCATTTTAAGTTGAATTTCTTCTATAAAAAAATTTTTACCGCGATTTTAAGAGAATTTTAGAATCTTTAAGAATAGAAGTCTTATGAAAGACTCATTTTGGGTATTTCATCTGTTTAGGTGACGAAGACCCAAGATCGTCTATCCGGAGGACTATTTTGATTAGATCCACCGATATGGAGTGAGTTAATTCTTTTCCTAAGTTCATTTCCTTGATGTGCTTGTAATTAGTACACTAGAAAATTAGGAAAAGATAAATGAACAATTGTCATGAAATAATTGTTGAATGAAAGTTAAAGTATATCGAAAGATGAATGTTAAATAAAGTGTGACTTGTGTATTGAGATGATGAAATTATGGATGATCGCCTTTAATATGAAATTTAACTTATATGGTTAAATGTTTAATTGAAATTTATTCATGCATATCATATACAAAGTCGCATTTGTTCACTACTTTTCTTCGTGTGGGGAAACGAGAAAGGGTAGTAGTGGCTGATAGGAGCCGGTAAGTCTACATGGTGGCTAGTAGGAGCCGGAAAGTCTACAGGGCAAGCAGGAGCCGGTAAATCTGCAGATTAATGATGGTCGTATGGGCCTGTAACCTCCCAACCCTTGTCATGGAGGGCGTTAAATCCATGCTACACTTGATTCTGGTTAATCATGTGTATATTGCTTATTCATATGATTGGTGCATTCTCATATGCTTTGATTAAATACTTGATTGATTTTCGGAAATGTCTTATAGTTGGAATTATCTCACTAAGCTAGTCATGCTTGTACTCTTATAGTTTTCTATTACAGTATGATTACCTATGGTTGGCCCCGAGGAGCCCCGTATGCCAGGTACGAGTGTAAGCTACTAGGAGTTTTTGGTGGAAGTTTATATATTTTTAGTTTGAACTTAGACTTCTAGGAAAAATCTCTATAGTAGACTTATGTAGTAGATACGTTTATTTTGATATTAGTATTGTTGATCAAAGACGTTAAGACGGGGGAATGCCCCTATGATGATGTACGAATTTATGATGAAATGAAGATCTTATGATTATCTACTTAAGTTCATACTTGTTTTGCTATCTATTTAAATGTAACACCCCTATGAGTCTCCTACTATCTTAGAAGCACGCCTTGCATATGAAATTGAAGCTCCTGAATGACTATGGTTGTCATCCATTAGCTTTAGTATTGTATGCGGCGGACTGCCACGTTTAGGGTACCCTCTGGGGCATGACAGTTTGCCTACAACAACAGCTACTACTCTACGATCCAGATGCCACCTTATGAAGCACTGTATAGGAGACAATGTCGATCACCTTTGTTCTGGGACGATGTAGAAAAGTTAAGCATTGGACCTGACTTGTACAAGATGCGGCCGACAATGTCGGATCATCCAACAAAAGACGAAGGAAGCACAACATAGACAAAAGAGCTGGGTGGATATGAAGAGACATATGCTTGAGTTTGAAGTTGGGGACCATGTGTACTTGAAGGTAAATCCCATCAATAGTATTCACCGAGTTTGGGCACAAGGAAGATTGAGCCCACGATATGTTGGACCTTTTGAAGTGCTTGAAAGAGTAGGAGATCTTGCTTATCGTCTGACACTCCCTCCTAACCTATCTGGAATTCACAATGTATTCCACGTGTCAGTTCTATAGAAGCATGTGTTAGATCCTACTAGGATTGCAGAGCTGGAACCAGTTCGGTTGAAAGAAAATCTCACATACGAGGATCACCCGATTCAGATCCTAGATCACAAGGTGCAGAAGCTTCGGAATAAGGAAATCAAGTATGTGAAGGTTCTGGAGAAACCACTCACATGAGGAAGCAACCTGGGAGGCTGAAAGCGACATACGCCAGAAGTATCCGAGTTTGTTCGAAGAATCAGGTATGAACTTCAAGTTTTGAGGAAAAAACTTTCTTAAGGGGGGTAGGTTGTAAATCCCCGAAGTTTTGGATTCAAATGAAAGCTTAAAACCCTAATTAGAAGTCAACCAGATTCTAAAAGTCAAACAAAACCCCATTTAACATAACAGTATAAGTCCGGCATTCCCGTTTAAGAAACCCTAAGAGAGTAAGAAAGAGTTTAGTGTAAAATAGTTCGTAATTATCTAAGGTAGCCTAAAAAGATCAGTTTTAGTAAAACCGAAACTCGTTTTGAACCTGATCAGACACAGTTCTTAAAAAACGTGTCCCGAAGCTTGAAATGGTAAAAATATTTCGAATGTACCACTAGACTCGTAAAAATATAAGATTTTCAAAAATATCAATTTCATAATTTTTCGGTAGCTAAAAATATCAGATATCATATTTATACGCGTATTTTCTTACTACCGGTATTTAATTGTCATGTCTACTTTACATTACACTATTTACTGCTAATCTACACTATTTATCTATCTCTATTTTTTCTTACAACCCATACACCTATTTCTTACACATTTCATTTCAATATAACATTCACACCTTTCATTTCTTACTTTCAATTAATCAAAAGACAAAAAAATTAATTTTTCTCTCCCACCCACAAGCCCCAACCCCCAACCCCCCCCCCCTCTTTTTGCTCCAAATTGTTTTAATTTTCATTTATTTAATTAACACAAATTATCTCCCACATTTTCCTATAAAATACCCCTGCATACTTCCACTTCTTTCACACTTCTTCTATACTAAAGTTACTCTCTAAAAATTCTTCAAGAATTCTCTTCTAAGAAGTTCTCTCTAGTTTGGATCCTCTAGGTAATCTTCTTCAAGTTTTCTTTATGTTTATCTACTTAGTATGAACTTAGTGTGGTGTTTTTCTAAACCATGAAGGTTAAGAAAGCAACAATAGGTTCATACTTTGTTTTTGTTCATAATCTACTTTTCTTATGTTGCTTTTATGTTCATAACTATTTAGTATATCTATATAACTAATATATTATTTAGAGCATATAAGCTCATTTGTTTTGCAATTTATTACTTTCCTTGCAATTTTTTACTTCCTTGAAATTTATTTACTTTCATGTTATTTTTTAAGACTAGTCTTTCTAGTCTTAGACTTGTTCCTTATCAAGTCAAAACATTTTTTCTTTTTCTTTTGGGACTAGTCATTTCATAGTCCCGGATACCTTGAACAAGCAAAGGTTCCAATACTTGATTTATTTTCTTATTAGCTTATTCTTCAAGTTATTATTTTCTTTATGTTTTCATAACTTATGATTCATATTCATGCATGAACATAATGGTTTTGTCTCACAAAATAATGAAAGAAATACTTCTTAAAATAAAGATTCTTCTCTAGAAATAAAAGTAGGAAGTTAATGTTTTTTCTAAAAACTAAGAAGTCATCTTAAACAAATTTAGAGGAGTTCATAAGAGATTTTATAAACATACATAAAAAAGACTTTTTGAAATAAACAAGAATTTTACAACAACTTCATATTTTCTTCAAATGATAGAAATTATTTTCATTAAAACAAAATGATCTCAAGAAACCAAGAAATCATTTCTCTAAATATAGGAGTGTTAATACTTTCAAAAAGTATTGAAAGCTAAGTATAGGAAATAAAAATCATTCTTTAAGAATTTAAAGAATTACGAAAGTAAAATTTAGGAAAAGAAAAGAGATACTCATTATAAACAAAATTAAGATGATTTCAAAGCAAAATGAATATTCCAAAAGTTCTTAAGTTTCAAAATCTTTAAGACTTTACTTTTTCATAAATTGAGACAACTTCATTTACTTCATACATTTATTATGAAGTCAATAATACATAATATATACTTTCCAAAGGTTTTACAAGCATTATATTACCTATCTCTTCAAATGAGCTTTGGATAAAAGAAGGAAAACAGTTAGAAAAATTCGTGTGAATTTGGCCGCCACTTTTTTGGAACTCAAACGACTTAGTTTGATGAAAATAAGTTTTAGAATAGATAGATCTTTTCGAATAGATAGAAAACGTATATTATATGGCAAATTCCGAGTTAAAATGAGCAAGTTATGGCCATTTTAAGTTGAAATTTCCTCTTGTACGATTTTACCACGATTTTGAGAAAAGTTTAAGATCTTCAAGAATAGAAACTTCATGAAAACGCATTTTGAGTATTTCATCTTGTTTAGGTGGAGAAGGACCCGAGATCACTTTTCTGGAGGATTACTTCGATTAGGATCTACCGAAATGGAGTGAGTTAATTCTTGATTTAAGTTACATTTTCTTGTTTTGTGCTTGCAAGTAGTAGCACTAGCAATTAAGAAAAAGATAAAATGAATAATTGTTGTGTGGCTTGGAATTATGATTGATTGAATATAAGTTAAGAATATCGAAAGATGGCTTGATAAATAAATTGTGATTCTTGTATTGATATGATGAAAACTGTGTTGATCGCCTTCAACTTGAACTAAACATTATTTGGTTAAATTTATATTGAAATCGATTCATGCATATCATACTTATGAGTCACATTTGTTTCACCACTATTCTTTGTGTGGGGAAACGAGGAAATGGTAGTGGTGGCTGGTAGGAGCCGGAAAGTCTACATGGGCTAGTAGGAACCGGAAAGTCTACAAGGTAAGTAGAAGCCGGTAAATATGCAAATATTGATGGTCGTATAGGTCTGTAACCTCCCAACCCTCAACATGGAGGGCGTAAAATCCATGTTACACTTGATTTCCGATTAATTATATGTATTTTGTTTGTTCATATGATTGGTGCATTCTCATATGCTTGATTAAATACTTGTTTGAATTATGGAAAAGTCTTATAGTTGGAACTATCTCACTAAGCTAGTTTTGCTTATACCCTTATAGCTTTTTGTTACAATACGATTACCTTTGGTTGGCCTAAAGGAGCCCTGTATGCCAGGTACGAGTATAAGCTACTAGGAGTTTTTGGCAGAAGCTTTATGTATTTAAGTTTTAAACATTGGTTTTTAGAAAAATCTCTATAGTAGGCTTATGTTATGGTTGTTATTATTTCAGAAAGACTTCTAAAGCAGGAGAATGTCCCTAAGATGATGTGAAGATATTATTATGGAAATCATATGTTTATTTATATAAGTTCTTGCTTGCTTTTACTATCTACTTAAATGTAATACCCCTATGAGTCTCCTACTCTCTTGAATGCAATCTTTGCATGTGATATTGAAGCTCCTACATGACTAAGGTTGTCATTCATTAGCTTTAATATTATATGCGGCGGACTGCCACGTTTAGGGTACCTTCCGAGGCGTGACTGTAAGCTCCAGAAAATTTCAGTAAATAATTTCAAGATGAACTTCGAAATAAACCCTAAAAATCACTCCAAATTAAAACCGAATTTCAACTAGTCCAAAAACACGAACGAATTCAAAACTTCTTAATCTTGAGAAAATGAAAATCTTTAAAAATAAAATAAGAACACAGTGGTCTTCAAATTCAAAACCACGACGAAAAAATTCCATATTAACTCCGACTTATAAAATCGGGTAATATAAAGCCCAAAAACAAACTATTAAAAAGTAAATAATGATTGACCTTCGAAATAAAACTCAATTCAGAATTCCGAAACATTAAGAGATATTAAATACTTACAAAAATAAAATTTAAAATAAATTTCTCAATTTAAATATGTTGTATAAACATAAATATCAGTTTCCAAATTGGCAAAGGCCTAAACCGAAAAATCACCCGGAAACCCTAACCGGAATACAATAGTGTAAGTCCGGCAATCTAGCGCCCCTAACCCTAGAGGCCGAGATGTAGTTTAAATATGTAGAATAGCTCATAGTAATATGAGTTTGTTTAAAAATATCAGATTGGTAAATTTTTGACCTATTTCGAACCCGTTCGGATACAGACTTCGAAAAGCGTGTCCCGGGGCTCGAGATATCAAAAATATACCAATAGTACCGTTAGACTCGTAATTTCATAATATTTCTAAATATATCAGTTATATAATTTTTCGGGTTATAAAAGTTACAGTTATAACCTTTTTATCGTATTTCCATTATTACCGGTAATTGATTAGTCTTTTGCACTATTCATTTTTATTTCATTACAAAATTTTATTATTCTTATAAAGCCTTATATTTTTAGATAAATATTTTATATGTTATAGAAAATTTTGTTTTTCTAAAATTAGTTCGTTTCGGGTCTTTACGGGATCAGATTCTGTTTAAGACCCGATACTAAAAATAAAATAAATTAATTTAATAATTGAAAAATATTTTAAAATATTTTATTTCATAAAATAATTTTTTAGAATTTTTCGGGTTATAAAAATATTATTTATAGCCCATATTCGCGTATTTTGATCATACCGGTAACATATTTGTTAAAATACTAAAATAATTCAAATAATTATTTAATTTTAATTATGAAAAATCTGCTACAATATTTGGAATAAATTTTCTAATTTTATTTTATTTTATTTATTTTATTAAAAAGTACTTTTACAACCCATACCTTCAAGTACACCTTACACATATCACTTCATTTTCACTTCAATCTTTCTACACATTATCCCACAATTGATGGCAGATTTTTGACCCTATTTATGGCTGCCATTGTCCTTTATTTACTCATATTTTGACTAAAATTAATTATATTTCACTCCTTCTTAAGAAAGTTACATTACATTATTACACAATTCAATTCAAGTCAAATTTCAACAATTCTCTCTCTCTCTCCTCCTCCATTTTCACGTGCAGCATGCCTTTGGCTGCCTTGTTTTATTTTTTTTCTCTTCATTTCATTCATTAAAACACTCATTTTCTCTCTCCTTCATTTACTCACTTCCCTCTTTCATTCTTTAGCTTTTCTCTCTCTTTTTCCTCTCTTTTCTTCTTCTTTTGTTCTTGTTTCTTACCAAAACCAAGCTGCCCCCATTCCATTCTTGAGCTCCACATATTCTTGAAGATTTTTAAGCAAATCTTCATCTCAAAGCCTCCATAGGTGATATAGGTAAAGTGTAATGAAGGTTTCATGCATCAAATGACCTTCCATAAGCTTAAAAGCTTAGGATGATGATGCCAAAAATGAATCACTCTCTTCTCCACTTTTATTATCTTGTATTATAATTTTTCTTGTTTAAAGTTGATATATATTGTAGATCTAACTTTTTAGCTTTGATTTTTGTTTATGCCATAGATCTTGTATTTAAGTTGTTATTTTTGTTATTCCTTATGATTATGCATAGATCTAGCATCCACATGTCTATCTTAGTGATTCATGCATGTAAAACTAGTTTAGAAAACTAGATCTAAAGTTTTGAGTTCATAGATGCATTAGATCTTTGTTTATGTTCATGAACAACTTGCTATAGCTTGATGATGGTAGGAAAGTTGTAGGAAACCCAAGATCTATTTTGTTTTCAACAAAAATCAACTTTTGAAAATTCGGATGAAAATGGACCATAGTTAGAAAAGTGGTTTTTCAACTTCAAAATGTATTTTTCATTTAAAATGAAGGGCTTAGGGTATAGATACCATAAATGAAGATTTTGATAAGTGAAGTTTAGATCCATGATGTTTATAGCTTATTACCATGCATTTGTTTTATGTTTATGTTCATATTAAGTATAGATCTTAGTTATGAACTCAAACAAAATTGTGAAATTCGTATTTTGGCAAGACCCCATTTAAAAACCACTTTCCAAGTGTCAAAATGTAATTTTTACTTAAGAAAATGAAGGCTTAATATATGTATATCATCAAGACTTCTTTTTACAAGAATCAAAAGTGATTTCCAAAAGTTATTTTCAAAATAAAAATTCTATTTTCGGATTTTGGCCAAGGCCTATTTTAAAAACATGTTTTCCAACTCAAAAATGAAGTTTTTATTTAAGAAATGAAAGGCTCATAAGATATGATATGTAAGGAATGGATTTTCATGAGCTTAGATAGATTTTATCAAAAGATATAACCAAAAATGAATTTTGTAAATTCGGATCCCAACCAAGACCAATTTTTAGAACCCATGTATCAACTCCAAAACTCATGTTTTATGTGAAAAATGAAGTATATAGGTAATAGATATCATTAAGCAATGATTTTTACAAGTTAAAATGAGTTTAGGCATGAGTAATGTTAAACAAGTAATGGAATTAAAATGAAAAATTTTGAGTTAGTGATCAAATTCGTAATTTGAGATGATGCATAAGTAATCACTTAGTATTTGAGCTCAAATTGCAAGTTTTATGTGTTAAATGAAGTCCTTAGGTAATTGATATAGTAAAGCCTTAAATTTTAATGCTTTAAACAAGTTTTCCCCAAATGAATCATTCAAAAAGTGGATTTTCTAAAATTCGGATTTTTGAGTAAATCATATTGGAAAACATATTTACAAAGTGTAAAATGGAAATTTTTATGTAGAAATGAAGGTCATAAGTAATATATATAATGAAGACTCAATTTTAACAAAAATAATTATATTTTCTTAAGTAATAAATCCAAAACAAATGGAAATGATCAAAGTTAGAAAACTAGATTTTCAAAAAGTAGTTATAGTTGAAGTCTTGCAAAATAAGGAGTTCCAAATTTTCTTTTACCAAAAATCATCAAGATCATGCATACATGAAACTCATTTCATGCCATTCATGTTAGGAAATCACTCATATTGCATGTATAGCTAATTTATATAGTAGGAACATTACAAACATTTACAAAACTATTTTTCGGAAATTGAAATTGTTGCTGCCCTAATCTGATCCGAACTTTTCGAAGCTTCAAAGTTTTCAAAACTTGAAAATAATATTAGAATTAGATAGATCTTTCGAAGTAGATAGAAATCGATATATAATTTGCGAGATTCCGAGTTAAAATGACCAAGTTATGGCCGTTTTAAGTTGGAATTCCCGCTTAGGACGAGAATTACGAATTTGATAGTTCGTATAGATCGTTTAGATTAGTTTGAGTTGAAATACTTATTAGAGTATTTCTTCCTTTTTAGGAGATCCCGAGATCGACGATTCCCTACCACCGGATTATTATTACTAGAAGACCGGTGATCCAATGGCCGAGTGAGTTTTCTCCTTGTTTTGTTACCTTGATTGTGCTTGTAGTTAGTTGCATTAGAATTATAGGAACAAGATAAAAATCGATATGAATGGGGATGGGATATGATGAGACTGTGATGAATGTATGCCAAAGAATACTAAAGCATATCGAAACCACGATTTGATTGGATAACTGCACTGTTCATATTATTTCTGTTATATGTATGATATTGGTTGGTCACTCTAAAGAATGTATAAATATTTTGACCTAAGCAAAAAGTAAATTGATCATGCATCGCATCGGACATATTGCATTTGGTAGCGCTACTCCTACGCAGGTCGATCGGTATGGTCCGAGGACTCGTTTGGATAATGAGACCCGGGATCAGAGCTCATTCATAGGAAACTAAGGCGCATCGGGATGCATTCCATGTGTGAGCCTAGCCGAGGCGAGTGCTATGAGCCGAGGGCTTGGGGACTAGCAGCAGTCGTGTAGACTTCAATACCATCCCTAACCCAAGATACGGAGGGCGTAAATCCGTTCTGTGTGTGGGTTCCGGATACCCATACATAATTGTTTGCTCATGTGTTTGCTCATGCATAGCATATGGTTGATTATAACTTGCTTGTATGGTACGGAATTAAGGGAATTCTCACTAAGCTAGTGTAGCTTATACCCCTATAGTTGTTTAAATGAACAGGTTATCTCAAGAATGCAAAGTGGGGACTGAATTGGTTGGAGCCGGGAATGACTCCGGGATTTTGGCAAAGATACGAATGTTTGAAGTTATCAGCTAGTTTATGATTTGTCTTGTAATAGTTTATGTAGGGAAGTCTTGGATGAATGTAATTGAAGTTGAATGATTGTATTTTGAAGTATAGTGATTTGTATCGAAGTATAGTAATTTTATTTCCTTTACATTGTTACTCAAGTATCAACATAAAATGTATCATTCCGATGTGTCTCCTTTATGTGTTAGACGCCTTGTACATAGTATGGAAGCCTTCGCGTGACTGAGGTGGTCATTCTTAGGCTTTAATATTGTGTACGGCGGACTGCTACATTTAGGGTACCCTTCGGGGCGTGACAGTGACAGCTAATCCTCGGGCCCTCGGCTCATAGCACTTGACTCGGCTAGGCTCGGCTCACCCATGGAATGCATCCCCGATGCACCTTAGTTCCCTATGAATGAGCTCTGGCACCGGGTCTCATTATCCAAACGAATCCTCGGACCATATTGATCCTCCTACGTAGGAGTAGCACGCTACCAAATGCAACATGTCCGATGCGATGCATGATCAATTTAAATTTTTTCTTAGGTCAAAATATTCATACAATTTTTAGAGTGACCAACCAATATCATACACATAACAGAAGTAATATGAACAGTGCAGTTATCCAATCGAATCATGGTTTCGATATGCTTTAGTATTCTTTAGCATACATACATCAAAGTCTCATCATCTATCCCATTCCCATTCATATCAGTTTTTATCTTGTTTCTATAATTTTAATGCAACTAGCTACAAGCACAAACAAGGTAACAAAATAAAAAGAATACTCACTCGGCCACTGGATCACTAGTCTCTTAGTAAAAGTAATCCGGTGGTAGGGAATCGTTGATTTCGAGGTCACCTAAAAAAGAAGAAATACTATAATAAGTATTTCATCACTTAACTAGTCTAAACTATATGTAAAAACTAATCAAAATCGTAATTCTCGCTATTTTGGAAGTCCCAACTTAAAACGGCCATAACTTGGTCATTTTAACTTGGAATTTCACAAATTATATATCTATTTCTATCTAATTCTAATATTATTTTCAAGTTTTGAAAATATGTAGGTCACAAAACAGAGGGTCATATCTGATCAGTAACCATCCCCATTTTCGAAAAATAGTTTTGCAATTGTTTGAAATGTTTCTATTTGATAATTCAAGAATACATGAAATATGAATGATCCCCTAACATGAATGACATGTGATGAGTTTAATGTATGCATGATCTTGATGATTTTTTCTAAAAGAAAATTTTATAACTTTTTATTTTGCAATACCACAATAACAACTACTTATGAAAAATCTAGTTTTCTAACTTTGACATCACACTAGTGTTTCAAAATTTATTCTTAGGAATTTCTAGTTATCTTAGTTAAAATTGAGTCGTCATAACATATACTACCTAAGGCCTTCATTTTTACATAAAAATTTGCATTTTGCACTTTGCAAATAAGTTTTCAAATAGGATTTACTCAAAAATCCGAATTTTTAGAAATCTACTTTTTGAATAATTCCTTTGGGAAAAACTTGTTTAATGCATTAAAATTTAAGACTTTTCTATACCTACTACTTAAGGACTTCATTTAATACATAAAACTTTTATTTTGAACTTGGATAATAGGTGTTTTCATGGGCATCATCCAAAGTTACGAATTTTACAAGTTGACTACTAACTCAAAATTTTCCATCTTGAATCTACTTCTTGTTTCACACATTAATCTCATCAAAACTCATTTCAACTTGTAAAAATCACTACTTAATGATACCTATTACCTATACCCTTCATTTTTCACAAAAAACATGAGTTTTGGAGTTGATAAATGGGTTTTCAAAATTGGTCTTGGTTGAGATCCGAATTTACTAAATTTATTTTTGGACATATCTTTTAATAAAATCCATCTAAACTTAGGAAAAATCATCCTTTACATATCCTATCTTAAGAGTCTTCCATTTCTTGAATAAAATCTTCATTTTTGAGTTGTAAAACATGTTTTTAAATTATTCCTTAGCTAAAATCCGAAAATGAGATTTTTATTTTGAAAATAACTTTTGAAAATGACCTTTCATTCTTGTAAAAAGAATTCTGATGATATACATCTACTAAACCTTCATTTTCTCAACTAAAACTTTCATTTTGAGACTTGGAAAGTAGTTTTAAATATAGGTTTTGTCAAGATACGAATTTTACTATTTTTATTCAAGTTCAAATCTAAAATCTACACATAATATGAACATGAATATAAAAGAAATGCATGGTAGTAAACTATAAACTCATAGATCTAAACTTTACTCCTAAAATTATTCATTTATGATATCTATTCCTTAAACCCGTCATTTTAAATGAAAAATACATATTTTGAAGTTGAAAAATAGCTTTTCTAATATGGTTCCCTTTTTATCCGAATTTTTCAAAAATGATTTTTGTTGAAACTAAAATAGATCTTGAGCTTTCTAAAACTTTTCTACTATCATCAACTATTAGAAGTTATTTAAGAAAATAAATCAAAAGTCTAATGCATTTATGAACCTAAAACACTAGATCTAGTTTACTATACTAGTTTATAAATGCATGAACACTAAGATAGCTATGTAAATGATGAATATATGCATAAATCATTAGCAATAAAAAAAATAATAACTCAAACATCAAGATCTAAAACATAAACAAAATCAAAGCTACAAAAAAAAAGTTAGATCTAAAATATATAACTACTTTTAATAAGAAAATAATAATAATACAAGAGAATAATCATGAGAAGAGGAGTGTTTCATTTTGGCATTATCATCCTTAGCTTTTATGTAAGCCTCGAAAAATTTCAGTAAATAATTCCAAAATAAACATCGTTAAAATAATCCTTGAAAATGACTCCCAATTAAAACCGAACTTCAACTAGCTCGAAGTCTTGAACAAATCCAAAAATTTTCTTAATCTTGAACAAAGAGAAAATTCTTGGAAGTAACATAAGAACTTAATACTTTCCAAATCCAAAACCACTACGCAAGACAAATTCTACGCTTAACCTTGACTTGTAAAAGCGGATAGTATAACCCCTAAAACAAATTATTAAATAGCGAGTAACGATAAACTTTCAGGTATAAAACCAAATTTCAGAATTCTGAAAACGTTAAGAGATATTAAATATCTACGAAGATAAAATTTAAAATATTCTCACATAAAAAAAATTGTATAATATAAAACATCAGTTTCCAAGATTGGCAACGATCTGGACAGGGAAGTCAACTGGGAAACTTAAGCCAACAATTCCCAAACCCTAGTAGGTCCAACCGGCAATCCCGTAATCATACACCAAGGAGACGGAATATGAGCAAAGAATATAGTTTAGGTCATAATAATTCTGGAACGCTTTAAAATATAAGATTAGCGAGTTTTCTATCTATTTCAAACCCGGTCGGGTATAGACTTCGAAAAGCGTGTCCCGAGATTTGAAACATTAGATATATGATATTAGTACCATTAGGCTCGTAAATTCATAAGGATTTCAAGTGCCTCAGTTGTACTAATTTTGGATTGCTTGTGAACCCGGTTTTTTTTTTACCTAGGTAAACTCCGTGAATCGGAAACTAAAACCCTAATAGGGTTAGTGCAAGTAACCTAAGAACCCTAGGTCTGGCTTTTCTTCAATTTCTATATATAAGAACCCCTATAGAATAATTTAATGTGATTATTATTTTATAGTGTATTTCAAACCTTAGAAAGTTTTAATTTCGGAAAATTTTCTATTCCGGGCTTTCCGAGCCCATTACGAAAAAGAGTCGGGACTAGAAACTCAGAAAAATATTCCGGAATACTCCTTAGAACCGAAATTTTATAAGGAATTTCAAAAATATAAATTTTATAATTTTCCGGGCTATAAAAATTACAGTTATAGCATTTTTCTTGTATTTTCTTTACTACTGGTAAAGTAGATGTCTTGTTTACTATTTACCACTATTCACAAGTACAACCTACACTACACACTGCCCATGCCCTAGTCTTACATCCTTACAACTACTCATTACATTTTCTTTTCCAAGAAATTTTTGTCTCTTAAATAAATTATCAAATTTAACACTTTTATTACATGAATTCCAATTTTCAAAAAATTCAACTTCTCCTCTCTCTTTCCCCTCTAATGGCTGGTGCATGACCCCCCATTTGCCTCCTAATTTGATTCATTTATCTTCTTTTATTACTTAAAATAAACCCTAGTTTACTTAATATAAATACTCTTTATTTTCTCTCCTTCACTTTATTTCATTTGTTCCAAAAGCTCTCAAAACCCTCCATTTCTTTCCTCTTGCCGTGAGCTTTCTTTCTCCACACACACACACACACACACACACAAGCTTCAATCTTCTTCATTTCTTCACAAAATCCAACTTTAGGTGATGATTTCAAGCTTTATCTCTACTTAGTCTTGCAATGGCAAGGTATTTTGTGTGTTTTCACTTAAAAATCCCAATGAGCAAATGCTAGGGATAAGAAAACATTAATACATGAATCTCAAGCCATTACAAGAGTAGATCTTGTGTTTTATGAGTTTTTGTTAAAGTATTACTATGTTCATGCATGTGGAAGTAGAGATCTTGCATGAAAAATATATATTCATGTCTTTAAACTCATTTCATGCACTATAAGTAGTAGATCTAGCATGTAGACACTCATATTTTTCTTGACATTCATGTTCATATGAATATTTTGTTTTCCATGCATTAATGGTTATAAAGGCTTAGTCTTGTATATATAAATGTGATAGTTGGTAGATCTTTATGAAGATAAGGCAAGGAACTTGAAAAGAAAAGATTTTTGTTTGAAATGCTCAATGGAAAATTCGTATGATTTTTAAGACCTATTTTAAAAACCCTTGAAACCACTTTGAAACTCATATTTTACATAAAAATGAAGGGTATAAGTAATAGGTGCCACTAAGTGATGATTTTTATAAGTTGAAATGAGTTTAGATATGAGTAATGTGTAAAATAAGTAGTGGCATTAAGATGAAAAATTTTGAGTTAGTGATTAACTTGTTAAATTTGTAACTTTGGATGATGCTATGTAAACACCTAGTATTCAAGCTAAAAATGAATGTTTTATGTGTTAAATGAAGTCCTTAGGTAATAGATATAGTAAATTTTAAATTTTGATGCATTAAACAAGTTTTCTCAAAGGAAACATGCAAGAAATGAATTTTTCAAAATTCGGATTTTTGTGAAAAGCCTATTTAAAAACATACTTGCCAAGTGGAAAATAAGTTTTTATATGGAAATGAAGGTCTTGGATAATATGGATGATGAAAACTCATTTTTATTTAGATAACAAGAAATTCTAAGAACGAAATCCCGAAACACTAATGAGATGCCAAATTCGAAAAATTGGATTTTCGAGAAGTAGTTATTGTTAGAGTCTTTATGATTAGGAGTCCTCAAATTTTTCATTGACAAAAATCATAAAGATCATGCATATATTGGGATCATCACATTTCATTCATGTTAGGAACTCATTCATATTTTATATACACATGAATCATCAACTAGATACATTTTGATCAAGTGCAAAATAACTTTTTGGAAATGGAAAAGGTTATAGACCCGATCTGATCCCTCTTTTCTGTGACCTAAATGTTTTCAAAACTTGAAAAAATATTAGAAATGATAATCTTTCGAAGTAGATAGAAATCGATATAAAATTTGCGAAATTCCGAGTTAAAATGATCAAGTTATGGTCGTTTTAAGTTGGAACTCCGTAAATAGCGAGAATCACGATTTTATTTATAGTTTAGATGCATAGTTTGAATTAGTTAAGTGGTGGAGTTCTCATAGGTTATTCTTGTTTTAGGTGATCCCGAGAACAACGAATCCTTACCGCCTGATTATTATTACTAAGAGACCGGTACATGGCCGAGTGAGTATTACTTTCAAATTTCAATTATTGCTTGTGATTGTAGTGATAGTTGCACTAGTTGTTTTAGCAAAGACAAAAATGAATATCCATGATGGGGTATTTGGGAATTATATTGTCTGCTGTTGTTATATGAAGTTGAACTTAAAGAATATCGAAGCCGGGTGATAATTCATTGCTTATGTAGAGAGGACCTAGAATTGATTGTTTGTGAGTATTGCTTGGTCACCTAAAAGAATTAGATTAATCGGTTATTAGACATCAAATATAACTTTGGATTCATTCATATCACGATGGGGATGGAGCATTAGCATTTATTGGTTTTTTGTGATCCATAAAACGAATATAGTTGGTTAATCGTGATCCATAAAACGAATATATGTTGGTTAATCGTGATCCATAAAATGAATATATGAGTTGGTTTACCATGATCCTAAACGCCGTCGTACTGCAGGATTCGTTAATCTACTAACCCAGGATGGAGGGCGCAAGTCCATCCACATATGATTTTCAGCTGGTCATATGTTTGTTGAATTCACGTAATTGATGCATTCACTTGATTGATTAATCACTTGCTTAAATGTTATGTTTTAATTGCAATATGGAAGTTTTCACTCACTAAGCTATCTAGCTTATACCCCAATAGTTTCCTGTTGTAGTATGAATACTTATGGCTATCCCCGAGGAGCCGGGAATATCAAGTACAACTCTTAGACATTAAGGAGCTTTGAATGAGGTCGAGATCTAGAAGTAGACATAGACTTCTAATTAGGTCTCCTAAATTAGTGTTTGAAGGATAACATAAGGGATTTTGTGAGCCTAAGAACTCTTAATGTTGTTGACTGGGGTATGCCCCTTAGTTCATGTAATAGAATAGATCTAAAGGAAACAGTTATGATTTACATTTGTTGCAATGTATGTCTTCTTAAACTACTACGAAGCAAAGCATGGTCCCTGTATGTTGAGAGTGAGCCTTACACCAATATTCAAACTCATGGGAAGACTAAGGTTGCCTTACTTGAGTTTAAATATCGAGGGTGGTGGACTGTCACATGTAGGGTACTCTTCGGGGCGTGACAGTTTAAGCTTATAGAAGGTCATTTGATGCATGAAACTCTCACTATACCTTACCTATATCATCTATGGAAGCTTAAGAAGAAGGTATACTTAGAGAATCTTCAAGAATTGAGTGTGGAAGTGATTTTTTTAGATGGGGACAGCTTGTGTTCTTGCAAGAATAAGAACAAAAGAAGAAAGAAAGAGAGTTAAAAGAAAGGAAAAGAGAGAGTAAATGAGATAGGGTTTCAAATGAATGAAAGGAAGTAAATGAGAGGCATTAAATGGAGAGAGAGGAGTGTGTTAATTGAGGAAAAAAAAAATAAAACAAAGGCAGCAATTGAGGGGGTGCTGCACGTGAATTGCAAGGAAGAGAGCGAGGGTTTAGTTAGTTTGTAACTTAAATTTTTGAAAGTGTAACTTGTGTCCCTTCATTTGCTAACTAAAAGAGGCTTTAAATCATTAAATAAATTAATAAATAAAAGAAAATGGCTATTTTTATTAGTGTGGTCAGCTGCCATTTATGGGGAAGTGGAGTGTAAAATGAGTGAAAGAAAACTTGATTAATGTGTAGAAGTGACAAATGAAGTGTACTTAAAGTATGGGTTGAAAAAGTAATTTTTATTAAGAAAATATACAAAATAAAATTAAGAAAAATATCTTTAAATGAGTGGTAGAATTTTCATAAATAAAATTAAATAATTATTTGAATTATTTTACTATTTCAACAAATATGTTACTGGTATGATCAAAATACGCGAATATGAGCTATAAATGATATTTTTATAACTCAAAAAAATTATGAAAATAAAAATATTTTTCAATTATTAAATTAATTTATTTTATTTTTAGTATCAGATTTTAAACAGAAACTGATCCCGTAAAAACCCGAAACGAACTAAATTTTGGAAAAACAGAATTTTTCATAATATATAAAATATTTATCTAAAAATATAAGGGTTCATAAGAATAATAAAATTGTATAATGAATAGTAATGAATAGTATCAAAAGACTAATTAATTATCAGTAGTATTGAAATACGAATAAAATCGCAAAATCAGATAATTCTAGTTATCAAAAAATTATAAAACTGATATTTTAGAAATTCTTATAAAAATGCGAGTCTAATGGTATTAATTGTATATTTTTTATATCTCGAGTCCCGGGATATGCTTTTTGAAGTCTGTATCCGAACGGGTTCGAAATAGGTAAAAAATTTACCAACATGATATTTTGAAGCGATCTTATATTACTACGAGTTATTCTCCACACTTAAACTACACCTCGGCCTCTATGTTTAAGCGCGTGAGATTGCCGGACTAAAACAACTTTATTCCACGTAGGGTTCTCTGGTGATTTTCCCGTTTAGATTCTTGCTAATTTGGAAACTGGTGTTTTATGTTTATACAACATATTTAAGTTGAGAAATTTATTTTAAATTTTATTTTTGTAAGTATTTAATATCTCTCAACATTTTCGAAATTCTTGAATTGAGTTTTATTTCCGAAGGTTTATCGTTATTTACTTTTTAATAATTTATTTTTGGTTTCTATATTATCTGATTTTACAATTTGGAGTTAAATATAGAATTTGTCGTACGTAGCGATTTTGATTTTGAAGACTATCGAGTTCTTCTTTTATTTTTAAGGATTTTCGTTTTCTTAAGATTAAGAAATTTTCGGATTCGTTCTTGATTTAGGACTGGTGGGTGTCGAATCCAACAAGAAAAAAATAATAATTTATAATCAACCTGCTTTAAATATTTGTAAATAGAGTGAGCAGGATCATCTCCACAGGGACTGGTAAAATTCCCAAGTTTCTATCGAGATTAAGAAGAGAAAAAGAAAAATAAAATAAGGGTTTTTGAAATCACACGATTAAAATAAACCTATATCTAATTAACAAGAATTTCTATATTAAAAAGATTATCTAGCCTAGGTCTTATTACAATTCAATTCCAGGATTGATCATTGACTCAATAATTATTATTCCCATTTTGAATAGGTTAGTTATAATTTTCAACAAGCTCTGAAAATCAATCTCTTTTTATATATTAAATAACTAAGATAAGATCTTTGATATTCCTAATCGAATAGACAACCCTAAACACGCTCTTAAGGTTTAATCTATCAATTGCATTAGAAGTTAGAGAGACCTAACCCTAATCAACAATCTCATAGAGCATGGATTTTTAGAATAGATTATATTTCATCAACAACAACAAATAATCATCTATTTACGACTATCGTGTTGTTTCATCACTTTATATTAGGAGATTCATACAATTACGGATATGAGTCCTAATTGATTGATTATTGTTTGTTATCTAATACAACCGGATCTAAAGTTATATCAATATAGACAAACAATCACAAATAAATATGATGAAATATAAATATTCAAAATAGAGAACAATGAAATCAAACCACTTTGGTCTCACAATCCATCTTGAATTGATTTGCAATAATCCCTTGGCTAGATTTGGAGTTTAACCACTCATGACCCTTAGAATTCTCTCTAGGGTTTTCTTACAAAATTGTATCTAAATATGGAATGAATGAATCCTCCTGAAAGAAACCCTAAATAATATATAAATACAAGTTTGGAAGTTATGGAATTCGTAGGGACAAAGGCTGGATCGGTTTAGATCATGAATTGACCGGCCTAAATGCTTCATGGCTTTTCATTTACCCAGCCGTTACAAGAAGGCTGGTGAAATTCCAGGATGGCCGGTAAGAAGCCCAGATACGCCGGCGGCTTTGATCGTCGGCTTTGATCTCTATCATGCGTCTAGTGTAGTAATGGTCGGCAGCGTTGATAGATAAGCTGGCGGCCTTTATTGTGTGCGTGATGTCCAGAATGATAAAGGCCGACGGCCTAAGCATATGCACAGCCGGCCTTCTTTCCTTGCTTGTTCGCTGGTGAAGTCCAGTTCTAAGCCGGCGGCTTTGATTCTTGTTTGGTCGGCCTTCAATGTAATTTTTCTCCTTTGATTAAATTTTTGCTCCAATCTTGTATTTTTCACTTCTTTTAGATTCAAAGACCTGATATTCATATAAATCACGATTAAGTACCGATTCCATATAATTTCTATAAAATTAATAACAAATTAATCCAAATTAAACCAATGAATTATTGAGTAATATTCATCTTAACAAGGACTAGTTGAAGTTCGGTTTTAATTTGGAGTCATTTTTAGAGTTTATTTTCGAAGTTATTTTGGAATTATTTACTAAAATTTTTCGGGGCTTACAGGTATACTCTAATCCTGAACTCAGAGTTACTCAGACCCCATTAAAAAATAAACAACTCTTTGAAAATAGTAATCATATACATATATGGATGAATGGGTACTCCCCAAACATATCAAGGCACGAGTCCAATAGGGATAACCTCACACTAAGATCATCAGGGTACCTCGCCAGTATCACTGCCTGTCAGGTCTTTATTGGTCAAAGCCAAGCACAACCAAAACATATAATTATTAAACTGAAAAAAGATTAAGTTTATTAAGAAATTCTATTCCTATAAGCATTCAATCAATACTAAACTTATAGGCAAAAACAGCAAGCAAGGATTTGTTGTACCTTTCTCAATTTCAGTAAATTCCAATCTAAAAATCCTTTATGATAACACTCAACCACAACCAAATATCCCGAATCTCTACAACACTTCAATCAATATTAACAATACAACAACAAACCCAATCTCCAAATTCCTGTCAACAACATACATTTATATATAACAATTAAGAACATGATATAAACAATTCCTAATGTACTATAACTCTCGAAATCCTAACCTGACAAAGAAAATCACCAAGTTGCACCGTCTAACCCGATCAATCTTCCACAAAAATCTATTGAATTCGATAATCCTTTAAAACCCTAATATTCATAACAACAAGAACAATCACATTCATATCAAGAATGAACTTTTATTGAATCTTTACGTTTAAAAGACTTTACTTACTTGCTTAGATCACTAAACCTGAATTCTTTCTCAAAATTTCGGATTCCACACAAAGCTAGGGTCGTTTTCCAAAAACCCTCATGAAAATCCATAAAACCCTAAGAAAACTTATACAATTTTGCATTTAATCCATAAGAGAAGGTTAAAAATCATTTACTTTGGATAAAAAACACCCTCCGGATGATTCTCCAAGCCTAGATCTCTAAGAACACTCTAAAACCCTATAAGCCCCGGAAAATTTCAATAAATAATTCCAAGATGAACTTCAAAAATAAACCCTAAAAATCACTCCAAATTAAAACCGAACTTCGACTAGTCCTAAATCAGAACGAATCCGGAAATTTCTCAATCTTGAGGAAAATAAAAATCCTTAAAAACAAAAATGATAACTTAACATACTTCAGTTCCAAAACCACAACATATGACAAATTTCATATTCAACTCCGACTTATAAAATCGAGTAATATAAAACCAAAAAACAAATTATTAAAAAGTAAATAATGATTAACCTTCGGAAATAAAACTCAACTCAAAGAATTCTGAAAATGTCGAGAGATATTAAATACTTATAAAAATCAAATTTAAAAATAAATTCCTCAAATCAAATATGTTGTATAAACATAAAATATCAGTTTCTAAATTGGCAAAGATCTAAACCGGAAAATAACTCGGAAACCCTAAGTGAAATACAATAGTTTAAGTCCAGCAATCTAGCGTCCTTAACCCTAGAGGTCGAGGTGCAGTTTAAGTGTGTAGAATAGCTCATAGTAATATAAGTTCGCTTAAAAATATCATATTGGTAAATTTTTTACCTATTTCGAACCTGTTCGGATACAAACTTCGAAAAGCGTGTCTCGGGGCTCAAGATATCAAAAATATACCATTAGTACCATTAGACTCGTAATTTCATAAGATTTCTAAATATATTAGTTATATAATTTTTCGGGTTATAAAAGTTACAGTTATAACCTTTTTATCGTATTCTCATTACTATCGGTAATTAATTAGTCTTTTGCATTATTCACTTTTATTTCATTACACGATTTTATTATTCTTATAAACCCTTAAATTTATAGATAAATATTTTATATATTATAGAAAATTTTGTTTTTCTAAAATTTAGTTCGTTTTGGGTTTTTACGGGATCAAATTCTGTTTAAGACCCGATACTATAAATTTAATAATTGGAAAATATTTGAAAAATATTTTTATTTTCATAAAATAATTTTTTACAATTTTTTGAGTTATGAAAATATCATTTATAGCCCATATTCGCGTATTTTTATCATACTGGTAACTTATTTGATAATTCACTAAAATAAATTAATTAATTATGAAAAATTTACTACAAATATTTGGAATGAATTTTCTATTTTTATTTTATTTTATTAAGAAATTACTCTTACAACCCATACTTTTAAGTACACCTTTCACATATCACTTCTTTTTCACTTCAATCTTTCTACACATTATCCCACACTCTATGGCAGATTTTTCTCTTCTTTTGGCTGCCATTGTCCTTTAATTTACTCCTATTTTGACTAAAATAAATATATTCTACTCCTTCTTAAAGAAGTAACACATACACATTAATTACACAATTCAATTTCAAGTCAAAATTCAAACAAATTCCCTCTCCCACTCTCATTCACGTGCAGCCCCGCCCCAAAATCTGCCTTGTTTTACTTTTTTTCTTCCTTCTTTCATTTAATACACTCCTTCTCTCTCTCTCTTTCATTTATACTTTTTCCCTTTTCCATTCCTTATCTTTTTCTCTCTCTTTTCCCTTTCTTTCTTTCTTCATTTTGCTCTTGTTCTTACAAGAACACAAGCTGCCCCTATTTCTTCCATGAGCTCCCACACATATTTCTTGAAGATCTTTAAGCAAACTTTCTTCTCAAAGCTTCCATAGGTGATATAGGCAAAGTATAATGAGAGTTTCATGCATCAAATGACATTCTACAAGCTTAAAAGCTAAGGATGATAATGCCAAAAAATGAAACACTCCTCTTCTCCATGATTATTATCTTGTATCACTATTATTTTCTTGTTAAAAGTAGTTATATTTTGTAGATCTAACTTTTTGTAGCTTTGATTTTTGTTTATACTTTAGATCTTGTTATTTGAGTTATTATTTTTGTTATTGCTTATGATTGATGCATATATTTACCATTCACATAACTATTATAGTGATTAATGCATTTATAACTAGATCTAGTTGTTTTAGGTTCATAAATGCATTAGGCTTTTGTTTTATGTTCATAAACAACTTGTAGTGGCATGATGATAGTAGGAATGTTTTAGAAAGCTCAAGATCTATTTTATTTTCAACAAAAATCATTTTTGAAAATTCGGATGAAAAAGGACCCATATTTAGAAAAGTTATTTTTCAACTTCAAAATGTGTATTTTTCATTTAAAATGAAGGGCTTAGGGTATAGATAACATAAATGAATGATTTTGATGGTTAAAGTGTAGATCTACGAGTTTATAGTTTACTACCATGGGTTTCTTTTATATTTATGTTCATATTAAGAGTAGATCTTGGTTTTTTGAACTCAAACAAAAATAGTGAAATTCATATTTTGGCAAGTTCCCTATTTAAAAACCACTTTCCAACTGTCAAAATGAAATTTTTACTTGAGATAATAAAGGCTTAATGTATGTATATCATCAAGACTTCTTTCTACAAGAATCTAAGGTGATTTTCAAAGTTATTTTCAAAATAAAAATCTCATTTTCGGATTTAGGTCAAGACATATTTTAAAAACATGTTTTCCAACTCAAAAATGAAGTTTTTATTCAAGATATGGAAGGCTCTTAAGATAGGATATGTAAGGAATGGGTTTTCATAAGTTTAGATAGATTTTATCAAAAATATGTTCAAAAATAAATTTTGCAAATTCGGATCTCAACAAAGACCAATTTTGAAAACCCATTTTTCAACTTCAAAACAAGACTTTTATTAAAGAAATGGAAGCCTTAAGGGGTAGGTTTGATTAGGAAATGGTTTTTGAAAGACTAAATGAGTTTTACAAAGAAAACAAGCTCAAATGAATTTTTCAAATTCGGATTTGAAAATAACCACCATTAAACACCTATTTCCAAATGCCAAAATGATAATTTTTATAGGAAAATGGAAGTCCTAGGGTATATGTAAGCCCCGGAAAATTTCAGTAAATAATTCCAATGTGAACTTCTAAAATAAACCCAAAAAATCACTCTAAATTAAAACCGAATTCCAATTAGTTCAAGAACACGAGCGAATCCAGAAATTTTCGAATCTAGAAAGATTAGAATCCTTAAAAACAAAATAAGAACTCATCATACTTCAATTCCAAAACCCCTACGTACGACAAATTCCATACATAACTCCGACTTGTAAAATCGGGTAATATAGAACCCAAAATCAAATTATTAAAAAGTAAATAACGATTAACTTTCGGAAATGAAACCTAATTCGAGAATTCCGAAAAGGTTGAAAGATATTAAATACTTACAAAAATAAAATTTAAAATGAATATCTCAAATCAAATATGTTGTATAAACAAAAAATATCAATTTCCAAATTGGCAAAGGTATAAACCGGAAAGTCAACCGGAAAATCTAAGTCCCCAAAATTCCCGAGAAGCCATAATAACCTAGATTCGGCGATTCCGTATTCCTAAACTAAGGAGTCAGAATGAAAGAAAGAGGTGTAGTTGGTTCGTATTGATTCTAGGGTGATCTAAAAGATGAGATGAACGAATTTTCGATTCATTTCGAATCCGATCGGGTATGGACTTTGAAAAGCGTGCCCCAGGGGTCGAAATGTTAAATATACGATATTAGTACCGTTAGACTCATAATTTCTTAAGCTTTCCAAATATATCAGTTTTATAAATTTATTTTATATAAACTAGAATTATTTGATTTTGCGATTTATTTCGTATTTCATTACTACCAGTATTTAACTGGTCTTTTGGTACTATTCACTACTTTTCATTTTACAATGTTATTATTCTTATAATATAAACCTCGGTTGTCTTAGTAATCAAGTAAACTTCAAAAACCTGAAAACGAAACCCTAAACTGGTTTGGTCCAGATCTTGTGAGAAAAACCTGGAAGCCCTAGATCCGGCTTTCTTTTGGTTTTATATCAAAAGAACTTTTATAAAATAATTTAACGTGGAATATTTTTTTAAAGTATATTTTAAACCTTGGAAAGTTTTTATTTCGAAAATTTTCTATTATGAGCCTTCCCGAGCTCCATTACGGAAAAGCGAGCCCCGGAGCTAGAAACTCAGAAAGATAATCCGGAATATTCATTAGAACCGAAATTTTATAAAGATTTCAAAAATATAAATTTTATGATTTTCCGGTCTATAAAAATTACAATTATAGCCTTTTTCCCGTATTTTCTTTACTATCGGTAAAGTAGATGTCTTGTCTACTATTTATTACTATTCATAAGTACAACCTACTACACACACACCCATACCCTAGTCTTACATCCTTACAAACACTCAATTATGTTTTCTTTTCCAAGAAATTTTTGTTTCTTACAAATTATTACATTTAACACTTTTATTACACAAATTCCAATTTTTCAAACAAATTCAACTCTCCCTCTCTCTCCTCTTTATGTTGGCCGGCGCATCCCCCTCCCCATTCCCCTCTATTTTGTTTTATTTTACTCCTTTTTATACAAATAAACACTAAAACACTTAATATATAAGATGGTTGAAGCCAAGAATGGCTTCGGGATTCCGACAAGAAATGAGAATGTTGAAGTTATCAGCTAGTTTATGATTTATCTTGTAATAGTTTATGTAGGGAAGTCTGGGGATGAATGTAATTGAAGTTGAATGACTTGTATTTTGAAATATAGTGGTTTGTATCGAAAGTATAGTGGATTCTATTACCTTTACATTGTTACTCAATTATATCAACATAAAATGTATCATTCCGATGTGTCTCCTTTATGTGTTAAACGCCTTGTACATAGTATGGAAGCCTTTGCGTGATCGAGGTAGTCATTCTTAGGCTTTAACATTGTGTACGGCGGACTGCCACGTTTAGGGTACCATTCGGGGCGTGACAGTTTAGTTGGTATCAGAGCCAGGTTTTAGGAACTAGGTGGAAAGACTTTAGGAGAATAGAATGTTAAGATACGATCTTAGGAATGGATAGATAAGTGTTAGATGACCCTTAGGTAAAGAAGAACTAGATTTAGCTCAATGGCCTTTAAGGTATGATTTTCGATCATTAAGGATTTGAATCCTATCTTGGAGACTTTTAGAGAACATAAAAACAGACATATGAGGAAGAAAGATTGAAATTATTTGATGAGATGATCGAATATACTCTAGCAACTACAAAAATATAGGAGTAAGTGACCTTACCCGACTCTTAGTTCAAGCCGATAATGGAGATGCTAGATTACCCCTTCGACCTATAAGACCACTAGATGGGTAGGATTAATTGTGTGCTTTTACCGTTTTTCTAAATAAACAAGTTTAAAGAAAATAAAAAGATATAACTCTTTTTCTAAACCATAAGCGACTTGTGAGTAGTATAATTAGGCAAATGTGACCGTTTCGTCTTGTTTCTAGGAGACTACCTGAGGAGAACATGCAACAGTCGACTAACCTTCCCGATGAACAACAAGTGAGAGACACTCCACCACCACAAGATCCAATGCAACAAGTCATAGACCTTCTAGGGTGTTTGGTGGATACATAAAAGCTCCTCTTACAACAAGTGCTCATTAGGAATATGCCGGTTCAGGTGGAAGGATCTCGCCAAGTGACAATGCGAGGAATTGAGACTCCTTCTGTTATGGCTTGTCCAAGCTCCAAAGTCAGAAGGTATAAGACAACTAGCCTAACAGTTAAGAATGAACCTTTTAAGAGGCGTAAGATCAGTAGTTGGAAGTGCAAGGACAGTCAATATCCAAAACAGTGTCCACAACTGAAGCACAGGTGTTACTTCTGTGGAGATCCCGAGCATAAGATTATGGACTGTCCAGGAAAGAAAACCCTAAAGTACTTCATCTGCAAACAGCCGGGACATCGGGCGAGGAATTGCCCCCAAAAGAATTAACAAGTGGATAGCTGTTCTTGCTTGGAAGAAGTCAGTCTCCGAGAAATATCAATAGATCTCTCGTGTTGAGCATTAGGAGCAAATAACTTTTTGGAAAGAACAAAAATGTATGTATTGCATCCTTTCTTTGAACTTTTGTAATGGAAAATTTACATCTTATCTTGATTTCATGTATTTCGTATCAAATATTATGAAGTTCTTATTATTGATTTTTATTTAAGTACAATTCCAATATTTCTTATATACGTTTCTAATTCCGCATTTTTGAGTTCTATATTTCCGATAAGTTTCTTTTAACGCCTTAAGACGTAATAAAAGATTTAGAATTTTCACCTGAGCTTAATAAAATTGTAGGAGCCATACCCAACCATAACAAGAAATCGTCATGACTTCTTTAGAACCCGAGAACCAAGCGATACCCGAACCACCTAACCAAGGGGGAAATGCTTCAATAGAGATTGAACGGCTTACTAGTCAATCAGAAGCTACATGCAACAAAACTCAAGTCAGTTCAACATCTACACCTGTGAGATATGAGCAAGAAACGACGCAAGATGAACCCCCATCACCTCAATACCACCAAAGTCTCTTGCCATGCTTCATAAAGTGTAACCAGTATTTCCACGGAGTTCTTGGAAAACCAGATGAGGTAGAGGATAGGTTGGCACATATTGAGAGGTCCTTTAATGCTTTTGAAGTACCGCACCGTCTGAGAGTCAATTATGGAACCTATATGCTCCGCTTACATGCCTGAGTATGGTGGGAATCTAAGGAAAGAGAGTTGATGCCTCCAGTTACATGGGAGATGTTTAAATATGAGTTTTTGGATAAATATTTCCCCATGAGCTTAAATATCTCACAAGGAGATCGTAGTGTGGAACAGTACGAAACCGAGTTCAGTAGATTGTTGCAATATGCTTCATAGTCATATAAACAAAGTAAGGAACTCAAAAGACAAGTGTTTCTGAATGGTTTGAAAGAAGATCTTCGGATTCGGTTGGAGAATTTGATATCAGGAGTTATCAAGGATTGCTAGAAAGAGCACGAATAATAGAAAATGCTCAAAGGAGGAGGCAAGAAAGAAGTAATAAGGAAATGGAGTTCTATGCTGCAATAACCCCGAGTCAAAAAGTCAGAACACTTCCTGTGGATGATGACCCAAACATGGAAGAAGACACAGTTTTGGATAAGATACAATGTTGGAAATGTAAGGGAAAGCATTACCCATACAGTGTCCACAACTTCAATTCAAGTGCTATCTCTGTGGGGACCCTGGTCACAAGGTTGAGAAGTGTCCTAAAAAGATGACCACCGGATGCTTCCTTTGCACAAAAACGGGACATTTGGCTAAAACATGCCCTGAACGGGATAACCGCATGTTGCATTGCTGGATCTACCAAGAAAGAAGAGGAAGAGATATAATAGAAATAAAAGCAACAAAGGAAAAAGGAATCGAAGTTCTTCAGGAACAACTACATCCGGAAATCCAGTCCACAACCCTCACACATATGGAGTGTATGAAAAAGCTAGTGATGAGGAGCTGGAGTCCTTTGCCATGGAAGGAAGCGAGGATCAAATATGCAACTCGGTATCAGGTTAGCGCTATACCCTTAGAATACCGCATATCTTTTCTGCTAATAGAATCAAAGAGATAGGTTGTTAGAAATCCTTGGATTAAATGGCTAGATTGAAAAATAGGAGAGCCCGAGACCATTAAAAGCTAGTATGAGCCAACGATGGAAACTAAAACAAAACTCGATTGATTTAATGAATTCCAAGATACCCCTCATACAACTTCTTATAAATAAAGAACTTTGAAAGATCGAAAATCTATGATGATCGCTACACAAAAGTTAAAACTTCAGTAATCAAATCTCAATTACCAAACTCCATAAGATCTTCACGAGTAATAATGATACAATAAAGTAATGAGATCTCTTGATTTCAACCCCATCAAGATGATCACGATGATAAGAATATAAAACGACGATGACTATATTGTTAAAGGAAATATGAATCATAAAGCACAATATTGTATGTACAGCTACATAAGAATGGAGAAGAGAATCCACAACCTTCGTTGGTCAAGTAATCGAGTCATGAAAGGTCGTGTTGTCATGAGTCGTCTAGTGTCGGTCAAGTCGAGTCGTCTGTGGTCTCGAGTCAAGTTTGTGTCGTTTTTCAAAAGAGTCGTGTAAGTGAAGGTTGGAATCGCTAAGCCAAACCTTATAAATTTGTATGTGCTATCTTTCGTAAAAGATCTATCATACAAACTCTAGGAATGATACAAACCAAAGCATAAACCGGTGCTGGAGGTATAACTCGAGATTCACAACCTTTTCTCGATAAACGACATACACATAACAAGTTTTGCGGACAAAACTTTCTTTAAGGTGGGGAGGATGTAAGCCCCGAAAAATTTCAGTAAATAATTCCAATATGAACTTCTAAAATAAACCCTAAAAATCACTCTAAATTAAAACCGAATTCCAATTAGTTCAAGAACACGAGAGAATCCAGAAATTTCCGAATCTGGAGAAAGATTAGAATCCTTAAAAACAAAATAAGAACTCATCATACTTCAATTCCAAAACCCCTACGTACGACAAATTCCATACGTAACTCCGACTTGTAAAATCGAGTAATATAGAACCCAAAATCAAATTATTAAAAAGTAAATAAGGATTAACTTTCGGAAATGAAACCCAATTCGAGAATTCCGAAAAGGTTGAAAGATATTAAATACTTACAAAAATAAAATTTAAAACAAATATCTCAAATCAAATATATTGTATAAACATAAAATATCAGTTTCCAAATTGGCAAAGGTATAAACCGGAAATCCTAAGTCCCCAAAATTCCTGAGAAGCCATAGTAACCTAGATTCGGCGA
Organism: Combretum micranthum; assembly: GCA_024138025.1. Classification (NCBI taxonomy): domain Eukaryota; kingdom Viridiplantae; phylum Streptophyta; class Magnoliopsida; order Myrtales; family Combretaceae; genus Combretum; species Combretum micranthum. Next base: position 53,240 of record JAMXBD010000783.1, read on the forward strand.
TTCCGTATTCCTAAACTAAGGAGTTGGAATGAAAGAAAGAGGTGTAGTTGGTTCGTATTGATTCTAGGGTGATCTAAAAGATGAGATGAACGAATTTTCGATTCATTTCGAATCCGATTGGGTACAGACTTTGAAAAGCATGCCCCAGGGGTCGAAATGTTAAATATACGATATTAGTACCGTTAGACTCATAATTTCTTAAGCTTTCCAAATATATTAGTTTTATAAAAAAAAATTTTATATATAACTAGAATTATTTGATTTTGCGATTTATTTCGTATTTTATTACTACCGGTATTTAACTGGTCTTTTGGTACTATTCACTACTTTTCATTTTACAATGTTATTATTCTTATAATATAAACCTCGGTTGTCTTAGTAATCAAGTAAACTTCGAAAACCTGAAAACGAAACCCTAAACTGGTTTGCTTCAGATCTTGTGAGAAAAACCTGGAAGCCCTAGATCCGGCTTTCTTTCGGTTTTATATCAAAAGAACTTTTATAAAATAATTTAACGTGGAATATTGTTTTAAAGTATATTTTAAACCTTGGAAAGTTTTGATTTCGAAAAATTTTCTATTCCGGCCTTCCCGAGCTCCATTACGGAAAAGCGAGCCCCGGAGCTAGAAACTCAGAAAGATATCCGGAATATTCATTAGAACCGAAATTTTATAAGGATTTCAAAAATATAAATTTTATAATTTTCCGGCTATAAAAATTACAGTTATAGCCTTTTTCCCGTATTTTCTTTACTACCGGTAAAGTAGATGTCTTGTCTACTATTTATTACTATTCATAAGTACAACCTACTACACACACACCCATACCCTAGTCTTACATCCTTACAAACACTCAATTATTTTCTTTTCCAAGAAATTTTTGTTTCTTACAAATTATTACATTTAACACTTTTATTACACAAATTCCAATTTTTCAAACAAATTCAACTCTCCCTCTCTCTCCTCCTCATGTTGGCCGGCGCATCCCCCTCCCCATTTCCCTCTATTTTGTTTTATTTTACTCCTTTTTATACAAATAAACCCTAAAACACTTAATATATAAACTCATTTCTACTCTCTCTCCTCATTTTTACTCATTCCAAATTTTTTTCAAAAGCAAAATCCTCTCTTCTTCTTCCTCATCTTGCCGTGACTCTACCCCCCCCACACACACATTCACAAGTTCATTTCCTCTTCATTTCATCTCCAAAACTCCTTTTAGGTGATGATTTCTAGTCTTTCTACTACATAATCTTGCAATGGCAAGAGTATTCTTGTATGTTTTCACCTTAAAATCCCAATGAGCAAATGCTAGGGATAAGAAAACATGAATGCATGAATCTCAAGCCATTATAAGAGTAGATCTTGTGTTTAACAAGTTTTTGTTGAAGTATTATTATGTTCATGCATATAAAAGTAGAGATCTTGCATGAAAAGTATATGTTCATGCCTTAAACCTCATCTTCATGCCCTATAAGTTGTAGATCTAGTGTTTAGACACTCATGTTTTCCTTGACATTCATGTTCATATGCATATTTTCTGTTTTCATGCATTAATGTTCATAAAAGCTTGGCTTTGTATATATAAACATGTTAGTTGGTAGATCTTTATGAATATAAGGCAAAGAACTTGAAAAGAAAAATTTTTGTTAGAAAAGTTCAAGGGAAAATTCGTATGATTCTTGAGACCTATTTTGAAAACCCTTGAAACCACTTTGAAACTCCTATTTTACATAAAAAGTGAAGGGTATATGTAATAGGTATATCTAAGGAATGATTTTTACAAGTTGAAATGAATTTAAGCATGAGTAATGTGTAAAACAAGTAGTGGAATTAAGATGGAAAATTTTGAGTTAGTGATCAATTTGTCAAATTCGTAATTTGAGATAATGCATATGTAATCACCTAGTATTTAAGCTCAAATGGCATGTTTTATGTGTTAAATGAAGTCCTTAGGCAATAGATATAGTAAAGCTTTAAATTTTGATGCATTGAACAAGTTTTCTCAAAAGAATTATGCAAGAAATAAATTTTTCAAAATTCGGATTTTTGTGAAAAGCATATTTAAAAACATACTTGCAAGGTGGAGAGTGTGAATTTTTATGTAGAAATGAAGGTATTGGGTAGTATAGATGATGAAGACTCATTTTTATTTAGATAGCAATGAATTTCTAAGAATAGAATCTCAAAACACTAGGAGGAGCAAAATTTGGAAAAAATGGACTTTTAAGAAGTAACTATTGTGGAGTCTTGTGCTAAATAGGAATCCTTAAAAGTTTCATTATAAAAAATAATCAAGATCATGCATATTTTGAACTCATTACATGACATTCATATTAGGAATTCATTCATATTTTATCTACCCATGAATGATTAGCGAGAAACATTTTGATTGAGTGCGAAACAATTTTTCGGAAATGACAAAGTTACAGACCTGATCTGAGTCCTCTGTTCCGTGACCTAAAAGTTTTTGAAATTTGAAAATAATATTATAATTAGATAGATCTTTCGAAGTAGATAGAAATCGATATATAATTTGCGAGATTCCGAGTTAAAATGACCAAGTTATGGCCGTTTTAAGTTGGAATCCCCGCTTAGGACGAGAATTACGAATTTGATAGTTCGTATAGGATCATTTAGATTAGTTTGAGTTGAAATACTTATTAGAGTATTTCTTCCTTTTTAGGAGATCCCGAGATCGACGATTCCCTACCACCGGATTATTATTACTAGAAGACCGGTGATCCAATGGTCGGGTGAGTTTTCTCCTTGTTTTGTTACCTTGATTGTGATTGTAGTTAGTTGCATTAGAATTATAGGAATAAGATAAATATTGATATGAATGGGGATGGGATATATGTTGAGACTGTGATGAATGTATGCCAAAGAATACTAAATCATATCGAAACCACGATTTGATTGGATAACTGCACCGTTCATATTATTTCTGTTATGTGTATGATATTGGCTGGTCACTCTAAAGAATATAAATATTTTGACCTAAGCAAAAAGTAAATTGATCATGCATCGCATCGGACATATTGCATTTGGTAGCGTGCTACTCCTACGCAGGTCGATCGGTATGGTCTGAGGACTCGTTTGGATAATGAGACCCGGGATCAGAGCTCATTCATAGGAAACTAAGGCGCATCGGGGATGCATTCCATGTGTGAGCATCGCCGAGGCGAGTGCTATGAGCCGAGTGCTTGGGGACTAGCAGCAGTCGTGTAGACTTCAATACCATCCCTAACCCAAGATACGGAGGGCGTAAATCCATTCTGTGTGTGGGTTTCGGATACCCATACATAATTGTTTGCTCATGTGTTTGTTCATGCATAGCATATGGTTGATTATAACTTGCTTGTATGGTACGGAATTAAGGAAATTCTCACTAAGCTAATGTAGCTTATACCCCAATAGCTGTTTAAATGAACAGGTTATCTCAAGAATGCAAGTGGGGACTAAGATGGTTGAAGCCGAGAATGGCTTCGGGATTCCGACAAGAAATGAGAATGTTGAAGTTATCAGCTAGTTTTATGATTCGTCTTGTAATAGTTTATGTAGGGAAGTCTGTGGATGAATGTAATTGAAGTTGAATGATTTATATTTTGAAATATGGTTTGTATCGAAATTATAGTGGATTCTGTTACCTTTACATTGTTACTCAATTATATCAACATAAAATGTATCATTCCGATGTGTCTCCTTTATGTGTTAAACGCCTTGTACATAGTATGGAAGCCTTTGCGTGATCGAAGTGGTCATTCTTAGGTTTTAATATTGTGTACGGCGGACTGCCACGTTTAGGGTACCATTCGGGGCGTGATAGTTAAGTTGGTATCAGAGCCAGGTTTTGGGAACTAAGTGGAAAGACTTTAGGAGAATAGAATGTTAAGATACGATCTCAGGAATGGATAGATAAGTGTTAGATGACCCTTAGGTAAAGAAGAACTAGATTTAGCTCAATGGCCTTTAAGGTATGATTTTTGATCATTAAGGATTTGAATCCTATCTTGGAGACTTTTAGAGAACATAGAAACAGATATATGAGGAAGAAAGATTGAAATTATTTGATGAGATGATCGAATATACTCTAGCAACTACAAAAATATAGGAGTAAGTGACCTTACCCCGACTCTTAGTTCAAGCCGATAATGGAGATGCTAGATTACCCCTTCGACCTATAAAGACCACTAGGTGGGTAGATTAATTGTGTGCTTTTACCGTTTTTCTAAATAAACAAGTTTAAAGAAAATAAAAAGATATAACTCTTTTTCTAAACCATAAGCGACTTGTGAGTAGTATAATTAAGCTAATGTGACCGTTTCGTCTTGTTTCTAGGAGACTACCTGAGGAGAACATGCAACAGTCGACTAACCTTCCATGAACAACAAGTGAGAGACACTCCACCACCACAAGATCCAATGCAACAAGTCATAGACCTTCTAGGGTGTTTGGTGGATACACAAAAGCTCCTCTTACAACAAGTGCTCATTAGGAATATGTCGGTTCAGGTGGAAGGATCTCGCCAAGTGACAATGCGAGGAATTGAGACTCCTTCTGTTATGGCTAGTCCAAGCTCCAAAGTCAGAAGGTATAAGACAACTAGCCTAACAGTTAAGAATGAACCTTTTAAGAGGCGTAAGATCAGTAGTTTGGAAGTGCAAAGACAGTCATTATCCAAAACAGTGTCCACAACTAAAGCACAGGTTTACTTCTGTGGAGATCCCGAGCATAAGATTATGGACTGTCCAGGAAAGAAAACCCTAAAGTGCTTCCTCTGCAAACACCGGGACATCGGGCGAGGAAATGCCCCCAAAAGGATTAACAATGGATAGCTGTTCTTGCTTGGAAGAAGTCAGTCTCCAAGAAATACCAATAGATCTCTCATGTTGAGCATTAGGAGCAAATAACTTTTTGGAAAGAACAAAAATGTTTTGAAAATGTAAATCAATGTTGCGGTTTATCATCTAGTTCATGAATTAATTCCAATGTATGTATTGCATCCTTTCTTTGAACTTTTGTAATGGAAAATTTACATCTTATCTTGATTTCATGTATTTCGTATCAAATATTATGAAGTTCTTATTATTGATTTTTATTTCAGTACAATTCCAATATTTCTTATATACGTTTCTAATTCCGCATTTTTGAGTTCTATATTTTCGATAAGTTTCTTTTAACGCCTTAAGTAATAAAAGATTTAGAATTTTCACCTGAGCTTAATAAAATTGTAGGAGCCATACCCAACCATAACAAGAAATCGTCATGACTCCTTTAGAACCGAGAACCAAGCGATACCCGAACCACCTAACCAAGGGGGAAATGCTTCAATAGAGATTGAACGGCTTACTAGTCAGATCAGAAGCTACATGCAACAAACTCAAGTCAGTTCAACATCTACACCTGTGAGATATGAGCAAGAAACGACGCAAGATGAACCCCCATCACCTCAATACCACCAAAGTCTCTTGCCATGCTTCATAAAGTGTAACCAGTATTTCCACGGAGTTCTTGGAAAACCAGATGAGGTAGAGGATAGGTTGGCACATATTGAGAGGTCCTTTAATGCTTTTGAAGTACCGCACCGTCTGAGAGTCAATTATGGAACCTATATGCTCCGCTTACATGCCTGAGTATGGTGGGAATCTAAGGAAAGAGAGTTGATGCCTCCAGTTACATGGGAGATGTTTAAATATGAGTTTTTGGATAAATATTTCCCCATGAGCTTAAATATCTCACAAGGAGATCGTAGTGTGGAACAGTACGAAACCGAGTTCAGTAGATTGTTGCAATATGCTTCATAATCATATAAACAAAGTAAGGAACTCAAAAGACAAGTGTTTCTGAATGGTTTGAAGGAAGATCTTCGGATTCGGTTGGAGGAATTTGATATCAGGAGTTATCAAGGATTGCTAGAAAGAGCACGAATAATAGAAAATGCTCAAAGGAGGAGGCAAGAAAGAAGTAATAAGGAAATGGAGTTCTATGCTGCAATAACCCCGAGTCAAAAAGTCAGAACACTTCCTGTGGATGATGACCCAAACATGGAAGAAGACACAGTTTTGGATAAGATACAATGTTGGAAATGTAAGGGAAAGCATTACCCTATACAGTGTCCACAACTTCAATTCAAGTGCTATCTCTGTGGGGACCCTGGTCACAAGGTTGAGAAGTGTCCTAAAAAGATGACCACCGGATGCTTCCTTTGCACAAAAACGGGACATTTGGCTAAAACATGCCCTGAACGGGATAACCCGCATGTTGCATTGCTGGATCTACCAAGAAAGAAGAGGAAGAGATATAATAGGAATAAAAGCAACAAAGGAAAAAGGAATCGAAGTTCTTCAGGAACAACTACATCCGGAAATCCAGTCCACAACCCTCACACATATGGAGTGTATGAAAAAGCTAGTGATGAGGAGCTGGAGTCCTTTGCCATGGAAGGAAGCGAGGATCAAATATGCAACTCGGTATCAGGTTAGCGCTACACCCTTAGAATACCGCATATTCTTTCCTGCTAATAGAATCAAAGATAGGTTGTTAGAAATATCCTTGGATTAAATGGCTAGATTGAAAAATAGGAGAGCCCGAGACCATTAAAAGCTAGTATGAGCCAACGATGGAAACTAAAACAAAACTCGATTGATTTAACGAATTCCAAGATACCCCTCATACAACTTCTTATAAATAAAGAACTTTGAAAGATCGAAAATCTATGACGATCGCTACACAAAAGTTAAAACTTCAGTAATCAAATCTCAATTACCAAACTCCATAAGATCTTTACGAGTAATAATGATACAATAAAGCAATGAGATCTCTTGATTTCAACCCCATCAAGATGATCACGATGATAAGAATATAAAACGACGATGACTATATTGTTTAAGGAAATATGAATCATAAAGCACAATATTGTATGTACAGCTACATAAGAATGGAGAAGCGAATCCACAACCTTCGTTGGTCAAGTAATCGAGTCATGAAAGGTCGTGTTGTCATGAGTCGTCTAGTGTCGGTCATGTCGAGTCGTCTATGGTCTCGAGTCAAGTCTGTGTCGTTTTTCAAAAGAGTCGTTGATGTGCTGTATTTAGTATTGAATTTTAAAGCATATTTCTAGCAAGCGTACTAGGTCTTCTATTGTAATATAGCATGAATAAAGTGTCGATCCCACGGAGATTTACTAACTACTAGACAATTATCAACTAATACTAATATCTAGGCAATTGATCTTTTTAAGATGATTAGATTAAACTAAATTATCTAATTGATTATCTATATGAATGCAATGAGCTTTTTAAAGAGAGGGATATGGAGAAAAATGTGGGAAGGAGCAGAATCCACTTTAAACTATTGCCAATCAACTTGAACTCATGTTATAATGATAATTAGATTCATGAACATTCATAAGAAATTGTCAAGATTTAAAAACAGAGTTTAAAAACCTTTTAAACCACAAAACAATTCAATAACTTCCGCTAAATAAATTATTAGTGGAATCAAAATTACAATTATAAACTTCCGATTCTATAATTGACTAATACTTTATATTAACATCTCCTAATTCCTTAGTGAGAAATCAACATAAAACATTGCATTAATATTCATGGACAATTTCTAAATTAGATTAAACTACGCCGCTTCCGCAATTGCAATTTAATCTCAATTTATGAATTCATATGAACCTAATTTCCCTTCCGAGTTACTAGAATTCTTATACACAAAAGTATGATGAATAATCAGAATTCAATATGAATATTTCATGATTCTAACTATATTATAACATGGATTCAAAATCATTTTAGCATGTTTAAAGCTTCATCAACTTCCCACAAAAAGAATTTAGCTACTCATGGATGATGATTCAAAATCAGATAAGAAATTGCAAATGATTTCATTATATCAAACTATTCAGATATATGAATTGCATAAAAGAAATAAGATTAGATATCACCAATTCAAAATACCAAAGCTTCACTTGCAACTTCTTGAATAACTTCAAATATCTCTTCAAAAATCTCTATGAAATGCCTAGTTCTAAGTATTCTAGAGCTACTTGGATTGTGGAATGTATGCTTGGATTATTGGATACTTGGATGATTCTGAAAGTGAGGAGAACCCCCTATTTATAGGAAAAATTTCGTGCAAAACATTAAATGAACTTTGTGTTTCACATTGTACGCCGGCCGTTATGGATCCTACGCCGGCGGCTTACAGGCGGCGTATCTTCAAATTGTCCTTTGCGCAGGCAGTGCACTGGCAGCCTTCAATATCAGTTACAATGTAGGCCGCTTCTACGCCGGCGGCTTAGATGTAGATCTAGCCGGCGTATATGTCAGAAATGAAGCGTTGGGCTGATTTATAACGAACGCCGTCCCAAAGCCGGCGGCTTTCATGCCGGCGTAGACACTCCAACAGATTTGTCTCTTCAATTTCCTTCAAGCGTTGGATATCTTCATGTCGCTTCAAATCTATGATGTACGCTGCCTCAAGGCCGGCGGCTTATGCCGCTTATAATGTAACTCTTCAAAGCTGGTGATGTTTCATTTCTGAGGCTGCCGGCCTTCATGTACGCTGGCTGCTTCATCTTCTACGCCGGCAGCTTTGAGGCGGCTTTGAATGTTGTTTGAACTTAAGCTGGGCAAAGCTGGCAGTGCTGCAACGGCCTTGGATGTAAGCCGTCTGAAGCGGCGGCTTTGAATGGTGAATTGCCGGCCTTGACTTCAATTTTTCCTCTTTTCAATTCAAATTCTCTTGTTTTGATTTCTTTATCCAAATTAGTCCTGAAACATAAAATTTAATCAAAACAAATATCCATTCTAGCTCTTTTGATCATCAAGATTTGTATAAAATATGATCTTATCAATTCCCCCACACTTGAACTTTTGCTTGTCCTCAAGCAAAATGAAGAATAAAATGAAATCTCTTTATAGATAGTACAATTTTCCAATTTAATCTCAATTTCTTTAACTTGTTTTTCTTGTATCTACAGCTCTAACCATACCAATTTCTTGCAATTAGAGTACTATAATCAAAATTTAGGAGCTAATAATCCAAACAAAACAAGTTTTAATCTCAACTTTTAACAAAGGAACATTCTATTCAAAAGCAAATACTCAATCCACTAAGGAAAAATACTCATTTAAACTTCTTTGGATTTCTAGCTTATATATATTCTAAGTAACACAAAATGAAAGCATGTGGTATCTACTTTTTCCTTAGAATTTCTCCTTCTTTATTATAAGTCTCCTTCCTTTGCATATTTTGCATTCATTTTTCTTTTTCTTTCTCAAGCATTTATTTTCTTTTTGGGAGGTTTTTGCCTCCATCTTTTTGTTTTTTCAAAGCTCATGAATTGAACTTTTGCCATTCTTCCCTTCTCGTTACAGTGAGTTCATTGAGTCGGCACATCCCAGGCTCATCACCTAAGTGACCAGGTTTCAAAATACCCCTAAGAACTCTTCCTCACTTTAACATTCAAGTTCAGATACTCATAACTCAAAATTTCAAGTCAGAGGAGTAGTGGCTATGCTTGTTTCTTTCTTTTTGAATGCAATACAATATCAAAGACTTATTTTTATGAAGGATCACTAAGTTTAAAAGTTTCTTCTACCTCTTTCACCAAGTGTTAAAATTCAAAGAATATATACAACTAAAATTTCCAAGAAGTAGACCTGTTTATTTTTCAACAAAAGGACTCGACCAGCTCTTAAATTTCCAATTCCAAAGTTAAAAATAAAGTAAACTTGTTCCTTAAGGATTTTACAACTTAATTTTAACTTAGTAAACCAATCACAACAGCAGGTGAGTAAGATACTTTCACAAGTCAATTTCATTGATTTTCATTCTTTGCTTTGTACTATCTCCAATTTCAAGAGATTTTTGAAAAAATTTTGGCAGAATTTCCTCATGATTTTGCTTTCAAACAAAAATACAAGGTGGAGATTTTTCAATATAAACAACAGCAAACAGATCATATTCATCATTCAACACTTCATGTAATTCTATCCCTTCCCCCACACTTCAATTAAACAGTGTCCTCACTGTTTTTCAACAAATAAAACAGAGGAAAGGAATAAGAAATGAATTGGATACTTCCCTGAAGTCAGTCGATTCATAGTCATCAAAATTGCATTGCAAGAGATTTGCTTTGCTCGATTCCTGTAATCACTACAAAAGAAAAACAAAAACAAAATAAAAGCAGAAAAATAAGAAATGAGTTCACCCACAGGAACTTGGGTACTCAATAAATATACAGGCCAATATAAAAAAAAAACAATAAAGCTCAAATTGAGAGCTAGCAGGGTCTCTAGCTCTGTCTGAGTGATGTGACTCAGATGAAGTCTAGTAGGTCATGCCAGTCCCCGTCTCTAGGCTAATGCAGCAGATGGCCGTCTTCAGTGCATCAAAGATAGTCTTCCTGAATTTCTTGTTCTTCTTCCTCTCCCTTTCTTGACTATCTCTGAGCTCCTGACTCTGGCGCTTCAGCTCTTCAACATCCAGCCTAAGCTGGTCCATACCGTACGCTGAAGAAGTGCCTGCAGGAGGAGGAGGAGCAGATGTGGATGGCATCTCTAATGGGGCATCTCCAGGAAAGATATCCTGGATATCTACCTCCTCTAATATTGGTGGCTGTGCTGGCCTGGGGTTTTTCAGCAATCCCCAACCTCTAAATGGTGCAGATGTAATCCTCTTGCACTTATACACCTCGTCATCCTGTGGAGGCTCGAAAATGTTCATTCCCTTCAATAACCGTGTAATGTAGCCTCCACAGTCCAGACCTCTAGTCCTCGTGTCATCTGCCTGCCGGTATATTGACTGCGTGAAAACACTAAGTTTATAATTTATAACTCCTATTAATTCTAAATTCACACAAAGGCAGTGTACCTATCATGTAATATAGAGATTAATCGGATCGTCCTCAGGGAATATGATATGCAAGTACTAGTAATAACTTTATTTCCACTATCTAACTCAACAAATTTAAATGGTTTTATACTATTATACTATGAACTAATCTAAATTATGTAGAAGCAAAATGAATAAAAATTCTAACAATGGGCAAGATTCAATTAAGACTAATAACCTAGATTTTTGTTTTACATCCTAATTATTATATGAATCATTGGTACTCAATTATGAATTTTGGATTGAATTCTTTAAGCTGTAGAGTTCCTTAATTAAACAGATAATTCTTTCGAATCTATCAATTTGTCTAAACCTAGGTTAATCAATTAGGATGTCTCCTCAATCAATAGCAACCTAAATTTGCATAAAGATCATGAACCCCATTTAAATTATCATATACAGAAAATTCTTGCTATTCTATGTCTAGAATTACAAATAAATCTCATCAATTACATAGATCTATTCATAAAAGTAACCTATCGATTAACTTAAATGAAAATCAAAACATAAAATTGTATTCCGGTCATACAAAATTAATCACAATTAAGAACATGAAATTGAACAAAAATACATCAATCCTTCATTATGAATCAATTTCTTCACATAATAATGTTGGAATTAAACAAAACCCAGATCTACAAATTTACTCTAACATAGTCATTGATGACAACACATGAAATCTGAAACGAAAAGTAGAAATCATGATATCACCCTTGAGAATTGAAGCCAAAAACTTGTGAATCTTTCCTCTAGAGTAGTCTTGACTTGTTGTTGTAAATGGGTCTTCAAGAATCTTGCCTTCGTTGTATTTCTCTCTTTGAATCTCTCTCTCTCTCTCTTCTGATATTGTGTTTCTTCTTGTATGGTGTGGTGTTGTTGTATGGTGATTCTCTCCCTTTCTTCAATTTATAAAGAAATTTTGAGGTAGAAGAGTTGTAATACTTCATGAAGCTACGTGTCTTTTGGCTCCCAAATGGTCTCTTTGTAATGCCCAACCATTGTGTTTTTAAGAAGCAAGAAGTCACCATCCTTCGTAAAAATCGTGTCTTTTAAGGATAAAAATTCTGTCAAAAAGACAGAGCAAAAAGACAGGATGTTTCAATATGTGTTGTCCCTCCTGCACTCCTCTTCAAAAGACAGTGTGAATTGACAGGGTGTGTCTTTCTGGTGTGTCCTTCTGATGTATCTTTTCCTTGCTATTTTGAACACTTTTGGTCTTCCATCTTTGTATTCTTGACCCATTTTGCTTTCTTTTATAAATTTTCTCCATTAATATCCTGAAAGCTAAATTAAATAATTTTAAGTGCAAAATTCATAATATTCATCAATAAAATGATCATTAAAGTATTATTAAGCACTTATAAATTAGGAATAAATTTGGTTTATCAAATTCCCCCACACTTAAACATTTGCTTGTCCTCAAGCAAATAACTAAGGACAATAAAATAAAAAAAAAATTAAAATAACTTAAAAATGGAAAATCATTTAGTATTTATTAATCAAGAGCAACTTGCTTTAATACCTATTGCTCAAATCTATTACATAAATGTAACTACTATACCATAATCAAAATTCTAAAACTAATCCAAGTAAGTTAAACTTTACCTCACCATTTAATAACAGATTCCAAAGTCACAAAATAAAAGCAAAGTCAATCAATAGTAAAATAAATCTAGTTACCTTTCACCACCAATTAAAAGTATATAAGACTTCAATTATTTCTTTAAACATAGCAATCTAAAGTGAAAGTATTTTGTATCAATTTTTCCCCTTGGATTTTCTCCTTTCTTTTTATCTCTTTATCAAAGCCTTTAGAGGGACGGGTTTTTGCCCGCTTCTTTCTTGTTTTCCTCTAGACGGGTTTTTGCCCGCTTCTTTTCAGCTTTTTTTTTTTTTTTTTTTTTATGAGTTAGGCTTGATTTATGCCATATCAACTCAATTTCTATGTACAATCAGCACATCAATTTTTTCAAAGAGATTTTCCAAAAAGAATCACCAAGTGAAAAATATCATATACCCTTCCACTAAAAATTGCATAAGCTTTAAAAAATCTTTGAAAGAAGTATATACAAATTAATAGGCTTAGAAAATATGACTATTTAAATTTCAACTAAGGACTTCACTCCCTTTCTAGACTCTAGAGTCCATTACTAAATAGCAAGTAAGTTTACCCCACTAAGATTCATCATACAATTTCAACTAGGTATACTAATCACAAAATAGATGAGTAAGGTATTACAAGTCACTGTTATATAAATACTAATTCTAATAATTTTTCTGAGTTATATTTCAAAATATTTTTAAAGCATATTTGCAAGGTATAAGTGAGTAGTTTCTTTCTAAAATTCAACTCATCATGAAAAACAAAAATAAACCAATTATTCCTTTCAAAAATATATCACCCCCACACTTAATTTTGACATTGTCCCCAATGTCAACATATATATAGAAAGAGAAAAAAAAATGAGAAAAGGAAAATAGAACTTCCCTGTTCAAGTACAAAAGCCAGTTGCAAGAGAATCATCAACAAATAGTGTAATGGGACAACAAGTCAAGTTTGAATCTGGCTACAAAACAAAAACAAAAGGCAAAAGAAAAAATAAAATAAAACAAAGAAAATAAAACAAAAGTTAGCACTCATGATCCTACAAATGATCCTTAAGAGTCTTTCCAAGATTGGGTGCTCATATAATACATTCATCCAAAAATTAGAAATTAATCAAGTTAAAGGATTAATCTCCTTGATAGTCAGGATCATCCTCATCCTTTCTTTCTCTTTCTCTTTTTCTTGCTAGCTGATGGTGTGGGAGTTGACATATTTCTTCTCCTTCTTCCTTAGATCCTTTATCTTGGCAATTAGATTATGACCTGTTCTTCTCATTGTTAACTAGAGCTAAGGATAGATATCTAAATGGTGATCAACATAGGGATCATAACACAAAAAAATTTATTTCAACAACTCATTAAAATTGATGTCAAATGAGTTTAAATCAAATCAAGGGAAAAAGATCAGATTCCAGCATAACACGCCCAAAACAACACAAACAAGGCATTGTACTTAGCGTGTCCCTAAAATAGCCTATGTTTTCCTTTCAACAGCCTGATATCAATCAATTCTATTAACCCATGCTTCTACAATTTTCTTCCTAAAGCACAAAATTCCAATCCTTCTTAACAAACCCAAAAGATATCACACTTTCAAAACAATTCAAGTGAATGTGAGGTACATGTAATTTGTTTTATCAGCCTTAAATTTTCATGTCATCTTCAAGATCCTTATTTCCATCTATCCAAAAGTTCTAAGCATTTAGAACAAAATAAACCACCAATTAAGATCACATATATAACAAATATACTCTAGGAACATAGGGTATATAGCAATCACGCCCATATACAAATCTCAGAATTTTTATCAACAACAAATATCATTCAAAGTTGCAGAATTTTTTTTTTTTTTTTCAAATGGAGCTTCACGCACAACCGAAAATTCCAGCAAATTTGCGCAAATTAACAATCCCAAAGTTCAACAATTCATACACGTCTCCATCATCCACACTATTTCCACATACTTCAAATACCATTCATCTTCTCAAACAACTCAAGGATCAATGCCAAAAAATCTGCAGAAATTCAGAACATAACGCGCAATGAACACGCCAAGAACAGCCCCCATTTTCTCATATAGCTTTCTCCCAAAACTTGAAAACATATGTCATACAAACCCATCATCTCGAGATCAATAACCCCCAAATTTCAACTACCATACATGCCTCAAACCACATTTGAAACGAAATGCAAAATCCACCCAAATCATGCCTATGAACCCACGAAATTTTCAGAACATAACAACCCAAAAATAATTCATAACTAGTGTTTAGATGAGAAAAAACTCCTATAATTTGTTCAAACTAATCATCAACAACAATAGCTATGAGTTACGGTACATGCAATATATATATAACCTAAATCCTTAAGCAAGTCCATCTTCATGATCATGGAAGCACGGAAGAAAATGAAGAAGATAACCAAGGAAAGTTTCAAAATACTTACTTGATCCTCCTTGGGTTTGATTGTTGAGTTTATGGATGATATAATGCAAGTATAGAAGGAGTTCTTGTCTTAGAGATAAAACCCTCTCTTTAAATTCTAAAGAAAAATAAAACTAATGAAAGTAAAGAGGACCCCTGCGTTTTTTTTGTTTAAAATGAAATGGGCAGTAAAGGACACGGCCATTGACAGGGCGTGTCTTGTGTGCTGTCCTAATTTTATTTTATTTTATTTTTACAACAAAGATCTTCAAGCATAAATATACACGTACAAGACGTTTTTTTTAAAAAAAAAATTTTTTCTTTTTTTTTTACAAAAGTAAGGGACAAGACAAATTGACAGGCTGTGTCTTATGTGTTGTCCTTCTTGCTGGTGTCAAGTGAAAAATGGGCCAGCAAGGGACACGGCCTTGGACTGGCCGTGTCTTTTTGTGCTGTCCTCTACCAATTTTTTATTTATTATTTTTTTTTTTTTTAAGAATCATTTAAGAACAAGATTTAAGCATCAAGAATAATAAGATCATGAGTTTAAAATAAAATAAAATAAAACAAAAAGGAAAAATAAAATTAGACATGGTTGCTTCCCATGAAGCGCTTTTGGTTATAGTCGTTAGCTCGACATATTAAAACCTTATAATCCACCAGGATCCCATGGAATGTGTCCCACTCCCATGTTTCTAGGGTAAATTGAGGAAGTTTCTCTAAATTTGTGTTCTCAAGAATTAGAGTATTTGGAAAAGAGTTAAGAAATAATATATTAAGTCTCTTCACATTCATCATTTTCCTTCAATAGACTCTAATTTATCTTCTTGACTATTCATATCTATCCGATGAACTACACTTTCATTTCCTTTCTCCACCAACTCATCCTTCATTTTTAATGTCTCCTCAAGTTTATATCTAGATCATTTTCACTTGATGCATGAAATGGACTTGTAATTATCTCCTCATTTACTCTCTCATGTCTCTCAAGAGTTTCTAAATTTTCAATTAAACTAATACCACTCTTGAGATGGTCCTAAAAGAGATGGCCAATTCTTCTTCTAGCTTATGAGTTTATAAATAATAGGAGCACAAGATTGCCATGAGTCCGCTTCAAAAATTGCTTGCATCGTCCTAACAAACAAGTCTAGGTCATCAAATCTAGAATCAAGATCCCTTTCCAAAAGAGATTTTTCCTGAGGATCTTTTCTGTATGGTTCAAAGACATGGATGATTTTGTCTTTATGACTAGAGTATGGTCACAATATGAATTTTCAGAAAAATGTGAGACAGGTCTCTCACTTTGACATTCAAAAGTCCAATGTCTACCACCACACTCACTACAAATCATATCATTGAGAGTCATAGGATTAGTATCTATAATAGGGGATAATGCATTTGTATAATAATGAATAGAGGGATAATAATATGGATTAAAACATTTATAAGACTCATGATCAACCTCCACAATACAAACACAAAAATCTTATGCAATTCAAATTCATATAGTCAAGAAAACACAAGAACACATTCAATAAAGCAAATACCCCAAAATTTATATTAGATAGATATATATATATTATATACAAAAATTAGTTAGACTAGTAGACTTCAAGCTTTCCTAATATTGCCAATTCCCCGGCAACGGCGCCAAAAACTTGACTGTGTGAAAACACTAAGTTTATAATTTATAACTCCTATTAATTCTAAATTCACACAAAGGCAGTGTACCTATCATGTAAATAGAGATTAATCGGGATCGTCCTCAGGGAAATGATATGCAAGTACTAGTAATAACTTATTTCCACTATCTAACTCAACAAATTTAAATGGTTTTATACTATTATACTATGAACTAATCTAAATTATGTAGAAGCAAAATGAATAAAAATTCTAACAATGGGCAAGATTCAATTAAGACTAATAACCTAGATTTTTGTTTTACATCCTAATTATTATATGAATCATTGGTACTCAATTATGAATTTTGGATTGAATTCTTTAAGCTGTAGAGTTCCTTAATTAAACAGATAATTCTTCGAATCTATCAATTTGTCTAAACCTAGGTTAATCAATTAGGATGTCTCCTCAATCAATAGCAACCTAAATTTGCAATAAAGATCATGAACCCCATTTAAATTATCATATACAGAAAATTCTGCTATTCTATGTCTAGAAATTACAAATAAATCTCATCAATTACATAGATCTATTCATAAAAGTAACCTATCGATTAACTTAAATGAAAATCAAAACATAAATTGTATTCCGGTCATACAAAATTAATCACAATTAAGAACATGAAAATTGAACAAAAATACATCAATCCTTCATTATGAATCAATTTCTTCACATAATAATGTTGGAATTAAACAAAACCCAGATCTACAAATTTACTCTAACATAGTCATTGATGACAACACATGAAATCTGAAACGAAAAGTAGAAATCATGATATCACCCTTGAGAATTGAAGCCAAAAACTTGTGAATCTTTCCTCTAGAGTAGTCTTGACTTGTTGTTGTAAATGGGTCTTCAAGAATCTTGCCTTCGTTGTATTTCTCATTTTGAATCTCTCTCTCTCTCTCTTCTGAATATTGTGTTTCTTCTTGTATGGTGTGGTGTTGTTGTATGGTGATTCTCTCCCTTTCTTCAATTTATAAAGAAAATTTTGAGGTAGAAAGAGTTGTAATACTTCATGAAGCTACTTGTCTTTTGGCTCCCAAATGTCTCTTTGTAATGCCCAACCATTGTGTTTTTTAAGAAGCAAGAAGTCACCATCCTTCGGAAAAATCGTGTCTTTTAAGGATAAAAATTCTGTCAAAAAGACAGAGCAAAAAGACAGGATGTTTCAATATGTGTTGTCCCTCCTGCACTCCTCTTCAAAAGACAGTGTGAATGACAGGGTGTGTCTTTCTGGTGTGTCCTTCTGATGTATCTTTTCTTTGCTATTTTGAACACTTTTGGTCTTCCATCTTGTATTCTTGACCCATTTTGCTTTCTTTTATAAATTTTCTCCATTAATATCCTAGAAAGCTAAATTAAATAATTTTAAGTGCAAAATTCATATATCACAATAAAATGATCATTAAAGTATTATTAAGCACTTATAAATTAGGAATAAATTGGTTTATCAAATTCCCCCACACTAAACATTTGCTTGTCCTCAAGCAAATAACTAAGGACAATAAAATAAAAAAAAAATTAAATAACTTAAAAATGGAAAATCATTTAGTATTATTAATCAAGAGCAACTTGCTTTAATACCTATTGCTCAAACTATTACATAAATGTAACTACTATACCATAATCAAAATTCTAAAACTAATCCAAGTAAGTTAAACTTTACCCTCACCATTTAATAACAGATTCCAAAGTCACAAAATAAAAGCAAAGTCAATCAATAGTAAAATAAATCTAGTTACCTTTCACCACCAATTAATAAGTATATAAGACTTCAATTATTTCTCTTAAACATAGCAATCTAAAGTGAAAGTATTTTGTATCAATTTTTCCCTTGGATTTTCTCCTTTCTTTTTATATCTCTTTATCAAAGCCTTTAGAGGGACGGTTTTGCCCGCTTCTTTTCTTGTTTTCCTCTAGACGGGTTTTTGCCCTTCTTTTTTTTCACTTTTTTTTTTTTTTATGAGTTAGCTTGATTTATGCCATATCAACTCAATTTCTTGTACAATTCATCACATCAATTTTTCAAAGAGATTTTCCAAAAAGAATCACCAAGTGAAAAATATCATATACCCTTCCACTAAAAATTGCATAAGCTTTAAAAAATATTTGAAAGAAGTATATACAAATTACAGGCTTAGAAAATATGACTATTTAAATTTCAACTAAGGACTTCACTCCTTTCTAGACTCTAGAGTCCATTACTAAATAGCAAGTAAGTTTACCCCCTAAGATTTCATCCTACAATTTCAACTAGGTATACTAATCACAAAATAGATGAGTAAGGTATTACAAGTCACTGTTAATATAAATACTAATTCTAATAATTTTTCTGAGTTATATTTTCAAAATATATTTTTAAAGCATATTTGCAAGGTATAAGTGAGTAGTTTTCTTTCTAAAATTCAACTCATCATGAAAAACAAAAATAACCAATTATTCCTTTCAAAAATATCACCCCCAACACTTAATTTTGACATTGTCCCCAATGTCCAACATATATATAGAAGAGAAAAAAAAAATGAGAAAAGGAAAATAGAACTTCCCTGTTCAAGTAACAAAAGCCAGTTGCAAGAGAATCATCAACAAATAGTGTAATGTGACAACAAGTCAAGTTTGAATCTGGGCTACAAAACAAAAACAAAAGGCAAAAGAAAAATAAAATAAAACAAAGAAAATAAAACAAAAGTTAGCACTCATGATCCTACAAATGATCCTTAAGAGTCTTTCCAAGATTGGGTGCTCATATAATACATTCATCCAAAAATTAGAAATTAATCAAGTTAAAGGATTAATCTCCTTGATAGTCAGGATCATCCTCATCCTTTCTTTCTCTTTCTCTTTTTCTTGCTAGCTGATGGTGTGGGAGTTGACATATTTCTCTCCTTCTTCCTTAGATCCTTTATCTTGGCAATTAGATTATGACCTTTCTTCTCATTGTTAACTAGAGCTAAGGATAGATATCTAAATGGGGATCACATAGGGATCATAACACAAAAAAATTTATTTCAACAACTCATTAAAATGATGTCAAATGAGTTTAAATCAAATCAAGGGAAAAAGATCAGATTCCAGCATAACACGCCCAAAACAACACAAACAAGGCATTGTACTTAGCGTCCTCTAAATAGCCTATGTATTTCCCTTTCAACAGCCTGATATCAATCAATTCTATTAACCCATGCTTCTACAATTTCTTCCTAAAGCACAAAATTCCAATCCTTCTTAACAAACCCAAAAGATATCACACTTTCAAACAATTCAAGTGAATGTGAGGTACATGTAATTTGTTTTATCAGCCTTAAATTTTCATGTCATCTTCAAGATCCTTATTTCCATCTATCCAAAACAGTTCTAAGCATTTAGAACAAAATAAACCACCAATTAAGATCACATATATAACAAATATACTCTAGGAACATAGGTATATAGCAATCACGCCCATATACAAATCTGCAGAATTTTTATCAACAACAAATATCATTCAAGTTGCAGAATTTTTTTTTTTTTTCAAATGGAGCTTCACGCACAACCAGAAAAATTCAGCAAATTTGCGCAATTAACAATCCCAAAGTTCAACAATTCATACACGTCTCCATCATCCACACTATTTCCACATACTTCAAATACCATTCATCTCTCAAACAACTCAAGGATCAATGCCAAAAATATCAGAAAATTCAGAACATAACGCGCAATGAACACGCCAAGAACAGCCCAAATTTCTCATATAGCTTTCTCCCAAAACTTGAAACATATGTCATACAAACCCATCATCTCGAGATCAATAACCCCCAAATTTCAACTACCATACATGCCTCAAACCACATTTGAAACGAAATGCAAAATCCACCCAAATCATGCCTATGAACCCACGAAATTTTCAGAACATAACAACCCCAAAAATAATTCATTAACTAGTGTTTAGATGAGATAAAAACTCCTATAATTTGTTCAAACTAATCAACAACAATAGCTATGAGTTACAGTTACATGCAATATATATAAAACCTAAATCCTTAAGCAAGTCATCTTCATGATCATGGAAGCACGAAGAAAATGAAGAAGATAACCAAGGAAAGTTTCAAATACTTACTTGATCCTCCTTGGGTTTGATTGTTGAGTTTATGGATGATATAATGCAAGTATAGAAGGATTCTTGTCTTAGAGATAAAACCCTCTCTTTAAATTCTAAAGAGAAAATAAACTAAATGAAAGTAAAGAGGACCCCTGCGTTTTTTTGTTTAAAATGAAATGGGCAGTAAAGGACACGGCCATTTGACAGGGCGTGTCTTTGTGTGCTGTCCTAATTTTATTTTATTTTATTTTTACAAACAAAGATCTTCAAGCATAAAATATACACGTACAAGACTTTTTTTTTTAAAAAAAAAATTTTTTCTTTTTTTTTACAAAAGTAAGGGACAAGACAAATTGACAGCTGGTCTTTATGTGTTGTCCTTCTGCTGTGGTCAAGTGAAAATGGGCAGCAAGGACACGGCTGGGACTGGCCGTGTCTTTTTGTGCTGTCCTCTACCAATTTTTATTTATTTTTTTTTTTTTTTTTAAGAATCATTTAAGAACAAGATTTAAGCATCAAGAATAATAAGATCATGAGTTTAAAATAAAATAAAAATAAAACAAAAAGGAAAAATAAAAATTAGACATGGGTTGCTTCCCATGAAGCGCTTTTGGTTATAGTCGTTAGCTCGACATATTAAAACCTTATAATCCACCAGGATCCCATGGGAATGTGTCCCACTCCCATGTTTCTAGGGTAATTGAGGAAGTTTCTCTAAAATTTGTGTTCTCAAGAATTAGAGTATTTGGAAAAAGAGTTAAGAAATATATATTAGTCTCTTCACATTCATCTTTTCCTTCAATAGACTCTAATTTATCTTCTGACTATTCATATCTATCTATGAACTACACTTTCATTTCCTTCTCCCCAACTCATCCTTCATTTTAATGTCTCCTCAAGTTGTATATCTAGATCATTTTCACTTGATGGCATGAAATGGGACTTGTAATTATCCTCCCATTACTCTCTCATGTCTCTCAAGATTTTCTAAATTTTCAATTAAACTAGATTACCCACTCTTGAGATGGTCCTAAAAGAGTGGCCAATTCTTCTAAGCTTATGAGTTTATAAATAATAGGAGCACAAGATTGCCATGAGTCCGCTTCAAAAATTGCTTGCATCGCCTAACAAAACAAGTCTAGGTCATCAAAATCTAGAATCAATGATCCTTTCCAAAAGAGATTTTTCTCCTGAGGATCTTTTTCAGTATGGTTCAAAGACATGGATGATTTTTGTCTTTATGACTAGAGTATGGTCACAATATGAATTTTCAGAAAAATGTGAGACAGGTCCTCTCACTTTGACATTCAAAAGTCATTGTCTCCACCACACTCACTACAAATCATATCATTGAGAGTCATAGGATTAGTATCTATAATAGGGGATAATGCCATTTGTATAAAATGAATTAGAGGGATAATAATATGGATTAAAACATTTATAAACTCATGATCACCTCCACAATACAAACACAAAATCTTATGCAATTCATAATTCATATAGTCAAGAAAACACAAGAACACATTCAATAAAGCAAATAACCCCAAAATTTATATTTAGATATATATATATATATATTATATACAAAAATTAGTTAGACTAGTAGACTTCAAGCTTTCTAATATTGCCAATTTCACCCGGCAACGGCGCCAAAAACTTGACTGTGTGAAAACACTAAGTTATAATTTATAACTCCTATTAATTCTAAATTCACACAAAGGCAGTGTACCTATCATGAATATAGATTAATCGGGATCGTCCTCAGGAATATGATATGCAAGTACTAGTAATAACTTTATTTCCACTATCTAACTCAACAAATTTAAATGGTTTTATACTATTATACTATGAACTAATCTAAATTATGTAGAAGCAAAATGAATAAAAATTCTAACAATGGGCAAGATTCAATTAAGACTAATAACCTAGATTTTTGTTTTACATCCTAATTATTATATGAATCATTGGTACTCAATTATGAATTTTGGATTGAATTCTTTAAGCTGTAGAGTTCCTTAATTAAACAGATAATTCTTTCGAATCTATCAATTTGTCTAAACCTAGGTTAATCAATTAGGATGTCTCCTCAATCAATAGCAACCTAAATTTGCATAAAGATCATGAACCCGGATCAATGCCCCAAAAAAAAAAAATTCTGCAGAAAAATTTAAAAAGACGTGTACCTATGAATCCCCGGCAACGGCGCCAAAAACTTGATTATGTGAAAACACTAAGTTTATAATTTATAACTCCTATTAATTCTAAATTCACACAAAGGCAGTGTACCTATCATGTAATATAGAGATTAATCGGAATCGTCCTCAGGGAATAAGTAAATACTAGTAATTACTTTAATTTTTACTATCTAACTAATTAACTTGATTGATTTTTATACTAATTTTCTATTGATTAATTATTATTATGTAGAACAAAATAAATAAACAAATTCTAACTATGAACAAGATTCAATCAAGATTGACAACCTAGATTTCATTTACTTCCTAATTATTATATGAATCATTGGTACTCAATTCTGAATTTTGGATTGAATTCTTTAAGCTGTAGAGTTCCTCAATTAAACAGATAATTCTTTCAAATTTATCTATTTATCTAAACTTAAGCTAATCAATTAGAATGTCTTCTAAATTAATAGAAACTCAAGTTTATATGAAGATCATGACTCCTTCTAATTTATTATTCACAGAAAATTCTTGTAATTCTATGTCTAGAATTACAAACGAATCTCACCAATTTCATAAATCTAATCATGAAAGTAACCTTTCGGTTAACTAAAATGAAAATCAAAATTAACGTTGTACTCCGGAAATACAAAGTTAAACATATGTAAGAACATGAAATTGAACAAAAATACTTCAATCCTTCATTATGAGTCAATTTCTACACATAATAACGTTGGAAATAAACAAAACCCAGATTATACAAATTTACTCAAACATAGTCATAGAAGATAACAAGTGAAATCTGACAAAAGAAGTAGAAATCATGATATCACCCTTTGAGAAATGAAGCTAAATCTTGCGATTCTTTTCTCCGAGTAATCTTGACTTGTTGTTGTAAATGGGTCTTCAAGAATCTTGCCCTTCGTTGTGTTTCTTCTCTTGAATCTCTCTCTTTCTATTCTGATATTGCGTTCTGCTTGTATGGTATGGTGTGTGTTTGTTGTATGGTGATTCTCTCCCTTTCTTCAATTTATAAAGAAATTTTGAGGTAGAAGAGTTGTAATACTTCATGAAGCTACGTGTCTTTTGGCTCCCAAATGGTCTCTTTGTAATGCCCAACCATTGTGTTTTTAAGAAGCAAGAAGTCACCATCCTTCGTAAAAATCGTGTCTTTTAAGGATAAAAATTCTGTCAAAAAGACAGAGCAAAAAGACAGGACGTTTCAATATGTGTTGTCCCTCCTGCACTCCTCTTCAAAAGACAGTGTGAATTGACAGGGTGTGTCTTTCTGGTGTGTCCTTCTGATGTATCTTTACCTTGCTATTTTGAACACTTTTGGTCTTCCATCTTTGTATTCTTGACCCGTTTTGCTTTTTTTATAAATTTTCTCCATTAATATCCTGAAAGCTAAATTAAATAATTTTAAGTGCAAAATTCAATATTAATAAATAAAATGATTATTAAAATATAATTAAGCACTTATAATTTAGGAATAAATTTGGTTTATCAAAAACATTAGTTTTAAACCGAACTTAAATTAAATGCCCATTTTCTACAAATTGAATTTCCAAACTAGATTTCTAGTACAGGTTATAATTTTTATTATATAAATCCCCAAATTATTTTCTAGTTGTTTTCGATATTTAAGATAACGATCTGAAAGGTTTAAACCTATAATCCTAATTCAAAAATATCTTTTAATATTTTTGGCTTTATCCCTTTTTGCTTCCTTGTTCAATATCATTTTCTATCTCTTTCTCCTTTTCTTTTCCTTTCTTTCCTTCTTCGTTTTTTCTCTTCTTTTCCCTTTTTTATTCATTTTCTTCAAAATTCAAACTCAAATCTCAGTTTCAAGAAATATCATAGGAGAAAATAAAGTTAGAAAATAAAATAGAAGCTTCATCAACTAAGGAGGAGGAGGAGTGGAGAAGATCAAGTTGTATTGGTTTCGTAAACATGTAAGTTCTAATGTTCTCTTATTTTGATTGTTATTTATGCATGTATATGATGAGTAAATATTAGATATAAGTAGGGTTTGAGATAGATTCGGTAGATTAGTAATATAAGGACTTGTGTTTTAAAACTAGATATGGGTTTGATCATGAATAGATTAGATGATACATGAAGTGATTTGATGAAATATCATGTAATAATATGTATATAAGTGTTATAAACTATGGATATAAGTATGTATGATGCTTTTATGGTGTTTCTATTGAAGTATGAGGTAAAATAAGTAGATAAAATATATTAAAGTTAACGTGCTCTATTTTTGTCAAAGAGCAATAGGGGTACACGAGAAGCTCTAATCAGTCATGCTCCTTGCTTTTACTTAAGCTTTTGAATTTTACTCATCAAAGAAGAAACACGACTAGAACACGACCAGTTCTACCCAACCATGCTTCTCTCTATTTTTTTTCTTAAGTGAAATTTTGGAAGAGCATGACCAGTACAAAGCTAAGCCTTTTCAACCATGCTTCTCTCTTATTTCTTCATTGACTTAATTCCAAAAAAGTACTGCTGAAACACAGATACTTCTATCTTACTATGTTTCTCTCTAATATTCGAATGCATTGCATATTGAGTGAAACATAAGAGGAACACTGTCACGCCCCAATGGGTACCCTAATCGTGACAGTCCATCGTACACAATATTAAAACTTGAAAATGACTATCGTAGTCACTCGGAAGCTTTCATATCGGCACAAGGCATACGTTCACAACAAAGGGAGACTTATGGAGTTATGCATTTTAAGATACTGCTAGTGGAACAGTCAAAATAATACTTAATATATTTCATCGAAATATAATGTCTTATAACTTCTACGAGGCATTCCCCTGATAATTTCCATAGCAACATAGTCTAAATATGAAGATTAACTAAAGCTAGAAGATTTTAAAAGAAATCTACTCTAAGACTTCAAAACAGAGTTTCTCCAAAAGCTTGCCAAAATAAAGATTCTACCTGAATGATCAAGGTGGTTTCGGGTACGAAACAGAGATCCTGCAATATCAAAAGTCTATTGGGGTATAAGAATAACTACCTTAGTGAGATATTCCTTATGCAAAAGTACTCATAACAAGCATTCAAACAAGTTCATTAATCAAGCATATGAAATGCAACAACCATATGATCAAACAATATATACGACTATCCGGTTCCGTATGTATGATGGATTTACCCCTCCATCGACGATTAGGAAATGATTTGAACTGGAGCCCAAACGACCTCCTTAAAACTTTGCGTGCGTCTTGGGGTTCCAACGAACCGTATTACTAGTCCCAGGGCTTTCCATATCCAAAGCGATCAATCCAGCTCAGCTATAACTTGAGATCGTATTCCCCGAACATCCTAAATCCTCAAGATGTAGCTAGGCAGCTTATCTTTTCGATCCTATGCTGAGAAGTAGTAGCAAAATGCGAGATGATTATTTTAAGTGATATGCATGAGCAATTTAGTTTAAGAGAATTTCCAATCCGACATTAATTCATTTAAAGTGATCAATCAATAATTGCATACATAGCAGTATATACATAGAAGCAATTATAATAATCAACAAATCGGGCTTCGATATACTTATCATTCATTGATCACACGTAGCAATTCTCATACGTAATTCCCATGATAACCCGCATGCATATCAATTTTATCTTTTTCTAACATTTAGTGCTCTATTCTACAAGCACATGCGCGAATACATAAACGTAAAGGAAATTCACTCGTCTATAGCGATCTTTTATCAATCGAAGTAATCCTCATGAAAGAGAAGATCTTGGTCTACATCGTCTAAACAAAAGAAATACCCTAAATGAGTATTTCATCCAAGATCTACTTAAATTTTCTAACTCTATCTTATTGAATTCGTCAAAATTCGCATTAGTGGGAATTCCAACTTAAAACGGCCATAACTTACTCATTTTAACTTAGAATTTCACATATTATATACCATTTTCTACCTACTCGAAAAGATATATCTATTTCTAAGGTTATTTTTATCAAAAGAAGTCTTTTGGGTCTCGGAATAGTGACATACAAGTTCATCATGAAAATTCCATATTTCAAAACTCAAGCTTTCAAACTCATCTCCATCAAAAAATTCTTGTACAAAAATATAGATATTTGTATGGTTGAAAAATCCTTTTAATATATAATATATACTCAAATTATATGCATGAATTTAGTGGTATTGTCTCAACAATGATTTTTGTAAAACAATGTGTCTTAAAAGTAAGAAAATGCTAAGACTTAAAAAATTCCTTTTTAGTTTTGTTGAGAAATTTTCTTAAATTATTATAAGTGAGTGTTTCCTTCTTTTAACTCCATTTCTTAATATTAAGAATAATTAAATTTTCAAAAAGTAATTTTAGTCTTTTAAGATTCCTACAACTTTATTTCTAGTGGTTGAAAAATATAGTTTTTTCTAATAATCTATTGGTAGTGATTAAAGTTTCTTAAAGTAGTCATGTTTATGTGATCTTAATTTGCCTAAGGTTATTTCTAATTTAAATAAATAATAATAATAATCTTCTAAGTTATTTGCTAACTTTATTTCCTAAGTAAGACTTACCTCTAAAAGTTTATTCTTTGATGATTTTTGAAAAACATGTCTAAGTCTTAGTATTTTAGAGTGTTGATGAAAACTTCACAAATTAGTTCAAGAAAACCCTTTTTTAAACCATGATTTAGCAATATTAAGTTTTAAGGAAAATTTTCTATTTCATTGGTTTAAAAAGAGGGTATGTGATAACTTCACTTTATGCATTCCTTGATAAAATTTCATATAGTGTTATTACTAAAAACTTGTGATAAACTTCTCTAACTTTGGAAAATATTTGTTAAGATAGAATTTTAAGTTTTTATGGAAAAATCATTTCTTATGTGACAAAATTTATTTTTGAAGAGAGTCCTTATTTTTATTACTTAAGAAAACTCATTTTCATTATTGTTGAGACAACATCAACATGTTCATGCATGAATAAAATTATGTAGATATGAGAAATATAACAATATCACATAATAAGATAAAATATATATAAGAATAAATAAGAGTTATCACGCCTAAAAAGGGGCCTAGTAAGATTAATCTAAAGCTATCATACCACGTGTGTGCACCCGTAATATGAGAGCCATCTTGTAAGTCAGAGTGCACAAGACTCTATTTATCAATGTCTATTATATAATTGATATATTATATTACTGGATTTCAACTATGGAATCCGATTTTTCAATTTCTACCAAAAATCGCAGAGAGTCGGTATCCCCTACCAAATAATGAAATTGAGTTCTAACTTACAAAATATAAAGTCTCATTTGTTTATACAAATTATAAATTTTATATTCTAAGTTCAACGCCACTTATATATCTAACTTCACTATAGATTGATGGAGAAGCACTCTTCAAACATCCCTATCCCTATCCCAATTAGCTTTATACCTACACAGAAACTATTGGGAAGTAAGCAAAACTATAAGCTCAGTAAGTTCATCCCTCACTATTACTAGTCATACAAGTTAGCAAACATTAATTATTATTTATGCAAATCTATCTATACACAATATGAATGCATATGTGATGAATGCAAGCAACACATCTATGGGAGTCCGGAGCCATAGATGATGTAGATTTACCTGTCCACATTTTAGTTGTCTTCCATACTTACTCGCATGGGACACCTCGCCTTACTCGCATGAGGCTGTCTGGTGGTAGCATCCATCCAGACTTACCCAATGCTTAAACGCCATTGGTAACAGCAAATATTCCCCAACGTGTTCATATGATCTACGCTGGTATATATTTAAATATATAGTGCCAATTAATGGCGATTTTCACTAATCATCACCAATTTATGGTGAATCAGGCAAGTAGAGCTCGACTCAGGTAACATATACTGCCAAAACAAACCATCACCTACTAAAGGTGAATCTGACAGATGAACCCCAACTCAGGTAACATCTATCGCCACGTGACCAGTTGACCCCGACTCAGGCAACATCCATTGTCACAACAATACTAAAAAATGTCCCATGTTTATCTCATAAACTCTTCTAGTTTAAATTCATCCTTTTCAAAGGATATAAAAGCAACCTAGAATATTCCAAGTCAGATTTCTTTAATAATACAATTTAAAATACTTTTGATTTCAAATTCGGGACATTTCCTACAGGAAGGTCAAGCACATGCGGTGAGTATATCCAATTAGTTTAGTCATATTATTATCTTTATCCATTTATTCAGGTGATCATGCAATGATAACACTCACATCAATCAGTCATTCCACATACAAGCAATATAATCAACATAACAGCAAGTAGTAGCAGTCACAAGCAAATAGTGGATCATCATAATTCCTCACCTGTGGTCCTCGTTAAATTGTTGTATAAGCTACTAGAAATTCAAGAATTGATCTATTTTTCCTATGAAAATGAAATAACAGATATTTATTATTCAACTAATCTATTCTTTTATTAGTTCTGAAAATAAGATATTTGAAACAACATATTCACCATATTAATTATAGTATAACTTATACTATAAGTTACACTAATTCTAATTTAAACGTATTTTAAAAATTACATACTCCTTTCTTTTTATGGTTTGACCAATATATTAATCTAAGCCGAATTGATTGAAACTAATCTCCTAATTCAATTACTATATTTACTTTAATTAGCTTAATCAACTTAATATGATTTTACTTAGTAGAATAATTCTATATTAGCTCTATTTATATTATTTACGATTCATTGTCACTTATTAAGACAAAATACTTATTAACATAATGTAAATAACACAGTTGAACTTCTATGATTGTCTAAGTGTCTTATCTTAATATTTAATTTAATTTATATTACATGTATTGGTCGTTTTTATAGTAAAGAATATTTACTACTTATTATTTTTTTTTCTTTTCTTGATCTTAGAATATTTATATTTTATATTTTATATTTTATTTCTATCGGATAATTAAGGAGTTCGTATTAAGTAATTTATTATGATTATTATTATCATTTTATATCGTCCCTTAGCTTGATCGGTTATAGCAACAATTCCTATTTCTAATTAATTTTCATCTTGTCTCTCTTGATCTTATTTGATATTAAATATTTTTATTGAGTAATCATAGAACTCATTCTCAATAAATTGATCTTTCATTATTACTGTTATCATCAATTTTAGACTATTCTTTAATTTGTAGTATATAATATTTATTCCCTATCATTTAATCTTATCGTGTTTCTCTTATTGTACTTTATGTATTTATTTTGTTATTTTTGAAATCACATGGTTCATAATTTTAACTTATTAATTTTTCATTCTTATATATCTATCCTAGATAATTGTTTAGAATATTTATAATTCATTTTTATTTGTACAATATATTAATATTAGCAATAATATTGTAAGTGATATTTTTCAATAATTTTAGGAGTTTCTAAATTACATTTATCACACTTTATCATTCCCTTTTCGAGTATTGAATTTATTCTTATTTATATACTACTTCTTCATTGCATATATATATAGTATATTTAAATATATAATATAATATATATACTGATCCGGATAAAAGCTTGATTTGAGAAATTTTGCATGTACGCTGGCAACAAATGCCACCGGCGTTGATTCCTAGATGCAGCGTTCGTGTAAATTTTTATTTTATTAAACGTTAGCGTACGCTGATTCAAAGGCTGCCAGCATTTAACGAACACTGCCGAGTTTGGGGTGTACACTGCCAGCTTTGAATTCCAGATGCCGGCGTTTGTATAAAAATTTCGTGTTTCAAATTTTACGTAGCCTCTGTTCCAGACTACGCCACTTATACACCGTCGGCCTATCCTTGTAAGCCGCCGATGTTTGGCGTATAAGCTTCTGGCTTAGGGACAGCGTTTGCACTGTTCATCGTCTTCCTTATTTTTTCTCTATTTCGAACTTACTTTTTTTAATTCATTTATATATTATACTTGTGTTTAAACTCTTTCTAAGTATTTTTCCATATTTTACATGTGTCACAAGTGATATATCAATATATATAACATCTTATAATCATTATATTCTATGATTTCCTAACTTCTACATATCATAATACATAAATAAAGTTTCAACGTTAGATTTACCTTGTTGATCTGAGTTTGGGCATCCTAACTCATTTTCCAACACTAGTTTCGGACCTAGGCGAATAAGAAACATTGTTTAGAACAATGTTTATCAATTATTTCATCCAAAAACGAATCCAACTTACCTTACTCTTCTTTTCCAAACTTGAAGTTAAGCTTTAATGGAAGTTGTTCTTGGATTTGAATTTGTTGCTTATGTGTCGGTTTGTTTGGAACGAAGTTTAGAGCTTATTGTTGCTGTTGTTTTAGGTATTTCTAATGGGTTTGTTTGTTTGTTTGGTTTAAATGGCTTTGTTCTTCATCATTCATGAAGCTTCATACATATATATAAATAGAAGAATAAGAAGAGGAAATGGCAGCTTATGGGTGCAATTTTCCACCGATATGTATGTGTATGTATGCATTAATTAAGTCTTCTTGTTTGGTTTATTCTAATTGGCTAGTGTGTGTGTTTTGTTGACTTGTTGAATAATAATTTAGACAATTTGATGGAGCATTTCGGTTGTGCAATCCTCAAGAATATCTCCACCAAATTCTTGGTGCAATTTGCACCGTATACATACAAATTTATTATCTTAAAAAAAAAAGGAAGATAGGATGAATAGAAATACAAAAACAAAGAGAAGATGATGAATTTATATCCAACAACTGTGTAAGGAGTGGAAAAATATAAACTTATGAAAAGAATCAATGTTACGGGTCTAAGTGATCGTATGTTAAATACTGATCTGGTAATATATTTTAGATGAAAAATTCCATATTCTCGTTATTAAATATTTTGAACATTATGGTATACATAGAATTTCTATTAAAGATTTGTGTATATATGTTTAAATTTTTACTTTATGTTGGAAATTTGTTCACGTCCAGTGAAGTTCAAAATGAAATCAAATGAAATACGTAAAACGAAACAAAAAATGCAAGTGAGTTAGGACAAATGGAAATACAAAAACAAAAAGAAGATGATAAATTTATGATAATAAAAACGTAAGGAGTGGGTAAAAATATGAAATCATGTAAAAAGTTAATTTTTGGATCTAAATGACACGTATGATAAATATTGATTCATTAATATTTTTGGATAAAAAATTACATATTAACTATATTAAATATTCTGAATACTATAGTATACATAGATTCTTTAATTTAATGCTTTTACTTTTCAATTTTTATACCTGCTATCGTAAATTATATTTTATCTGTTTAAAAGTTTTGTTTAGTAGTATTTTGATAAATTAATAATTATATTGCCCTTAATTTGACTTTATTATAAATTTATAAGGTTTGAATTTACATTAGAATTCATTTTTATTTATAAATTTATTCCAAAGCTTTTCCTAGATTAGAAATTTAATATTTATTTTATATTTGTTATTTGGTTCTTTTTACTAATTATAAGTTACTAGATTAGATCAGAATTTTAGTTTCTATACTCATAATTATTTAACTTGAAAGTATTAATATTTTTCAAACATTAAAATTTAGGTTCTTAAATATTAAACAGTTTTTCTTTATTCTTTTATTTCAAACATTATGAATTTTTAAAGTCTTAGTGATAAAGATTCTTTATTCTAATTTGTTTATACTTAAAAATTTAAATCGCGAAAAATTTGGAGTAATTTCTGATATTTTTATTATAGTTCTTTTATGATTCTATATTTATTTATAATATTTATTATAATCAGGTTATATAAAATCAAGGGATTACAAGAGCATAATAATAAGGTCAAGTATTTGGAACCTTAGCTTCATCAAGGTATCTCGAGACTAAAAATAGACTAGTCCCAAATAAAAAAGAAAGAAAATTGTTTTGACTTGATAAAGACAAGTCTAAGACTAGAAAGACTAGTCTTAATAATTTGCATGAAATAAGTCAATAAATAAATTGCAAAACATGAATAAATAAATGACAAGTGAGCTTATATGCTCTAAAGGATATATATAAATACATAAATATATTTAATTAGATATATTTATGAAGTTAGTATAATAACATTAATGATATGAGCAAAACATGATAACAACAATAGAAATATAGAAATGATATTCATGAACAATAATAATAACTGAACATAGTGTAACTTCCATAACAATGAGTTTAGGAAACTCATACTATGGTCATGTAAAGTTACATGACATGGTAGAAGTAATATAAAGAAAGCTTATTACCTAAAAGATATTTGATGATAGTAAAAAGTGGTGGTGTTTGAGAGAATTTTGGGGGTATGTAGAAAGGAATTTGGAAGAGTATTTGGAGAGAGTTTTGAGAGGAGAATTTTGGAGAGTTTTGGTAGTGAATTTATGGGTAGATGAAGTGTGATATAAATGAAAGAGGAGGGAGGTATTTATAGGAAAAGTTGGAGACAAATTATAGTTAATTAAATAAATGAAAAAGAAAAGAAAATTGATAGCATAAAGAAAGAGTAATTAAAAAATAATTTTAAAAGAAAAGTGTAAGAGAAATTTAGAATATGTGGTGTAGAATTTTTATGGAAAAGAAAATTGTAAGAAATAGGTATATAGGTTGTAAGAATAGGTAGTAGAAAAGTAGAGATAGATGAATAGTAGAAAAATACTATGAATAGTAGACTAGATAATTAAAATGCCGTAGTAAAGAAAATACGCATAAATAGGTTATATATGATATTTTTAGTTACCAAAAAATTTTAAAATGGATATTTTTGAAAACCTTATAATTTTATGAGTCTATTGGTGTTGTCAGAATATTTTTACTATCCGATGTATCGGGACATGGTTTTCGAAAATTGATCCTGTTTGAATCTTAAAGACACTAGAAAATTGCGAATATGATATTTTTAAGCTTTCTTATACTATTGCGAACTATTATCCACAATTATCTCAATTTCGTTGTTTAGGGTTTAAGAACACGGGATTGCCAAATCTAGATTCATTAGACTAAACATAGAATAGATTAACTTTAGGGTTCCGGTTCTTAGGGTTTACTATATTTACCAAAAAATTTAGGAGCTTACAAACACGACATACCCTTTTTTTTTTAACGAACAGAACTAGTGCCCCCCACAATGATACACTCGAGCAATAAACCCTTGATCCAAAAGCTCTTGTAATTGCTTCTTGAGTTTCTTCAACTCTACCGGTGCCATGTGGTATGGAGCTTTCGATATTGGTTTGGTATTTGTTATCAATGTAATCTCAAAATCGATCTCCTTTTTTGGCGGTAATGCAGGCAATTTCTCAGGAAAAACATCAGAAACTCATTGGCTATCGATATATCCTCCATTTTTTATCCTTCGCTTTCTTCTTGTATGGCAATGATTTGTTGGTCGATCTCTTCCTCATCTGTTACTAACTCGAGTGAACTTAATCCTTGCCTCCTTACGACAGCGGATTCTCCTTTGAAATCAATGTCCTTTCCATTCATATCCTTAAAGTTCACCTTCTTCTCTCGACAATCTACCGTGGCTTTAACACGGGTCAACCAACTCATGCCAAGAATCACTTCATACTTGCTCATCTCCAACACAATCAAGTCACTTGTCATATGGTGTCCTTGGATCTTTAAGGGACATTCCTTTAACATCTCTTAAGTGGTTACGACATTACCCATGGGTCTTTTTATCTTGAAGCTGGTAGCGGTGGTGACTATAGGTGAACCAGTCTTCTTAGTAAGGTTGGGGGTGATAAACGAATAGGTGGCTTCGGTATCAAATAAAGCATAAGCAGTCTCACTGGCTAACCGATATTTCCTATGTTCAACATGCACTATTTACTAATTATGCCATACTATCCTTATCTAACTATTCTAGAGCTTTCGGCTAAGAAATATTGAGATTCTATTGCTACGGATTTGATAACGTAAAAAGATGTTATAAACAAGCAATACAATAGCTTAGGGTTAGGGCTAACCTGCAACTAGCCCATGGTCATAGCCTTCGTCTTCCTCCAAGGCAACAAACTCATATCCTTATTCCTCATCGTTAGCCTCTTTGCACATCCACTAGCCTTCCAGGCTGTAAATTCTCATTCTATGCAATGATGTGCCAGAGCGATACCCATTTCCGTTGCCATTGTTGGTTCTGACAAAGGCGGATCCTCCCAGGTGTTGGATGGCCTCACTAGAGCATTTTTCCTCTTCGGGCATTCGTTTGCAAAGTGCTATGGCTGCTTATACACATAATAGACATTGGTGTTCTTTTTGGGACACTACTGGATTTTATGATCCGGGCTTCCACAAAGTAGCACTTGTTTTGCAATTGTGGGCAAGACTTTGGATAATGCTTCCCTCGGCATTATCAGCACGTGATATCCACCTTGGTTACTTCCTTATGATTGATTCCACTTCCTTTGAAACTTCCAAAGGTGTTAAACCTCTTATTATTGAATCCAGAACTCGGTCCTTCATAAGGTTTCCTTCCAAACATAAACACTTTCCTCTCTAGAGCTTTTTGTCTTCATCTTTTTGGCTCCTTCAATTATCTGAGCCCTTTCCACTAGTTCCCTAAAGCTTCTGATATCAAACTCCACTAACAAATCCTCAGTCCTCATCTAATCCACTCAAGAAAACTTGTCTTTTTAACTTCTCTCTATGCTTATAGGATTCAAGAGCATACTGTAACAAGCGACTGAACTCAGTTTCATATACTCGATGGTTCTCCCCCTTTGAGAAATATGCGAGAAGTTAGTACTATACCGAACTCTGAAACTTCCCAAAAATATTTCTCTAAGAAATCTTCTCGAAACATATCCCAAGGAACTGGAGTCACAATTCTCGCTTCTTCGATTCCTACCATACTCGGCATTAAATTTCAACAGGTATGTCCTAAAACTAACTCTTAAATGGTGGCCACTTCATAATCATCAAATGATCTCTTGACTTAGGCCAACCAGTCTTCGCGTCTTCTGGCTTTCCGAAGGCTTCATCGAAGTAGCTATTACTTTTGATGAAGTCGGGGAGCAAGTTTCGATGTGATCTCGACGATGGCGGTGGTGGAAATAGCACATGCAACTATTCGTCGGGTGCTTCAACCATGGCTTCAGGATCATTTTGAGGTGGAGCAGAAGCTAGAATATTTTGATTTTGTTACTGAATCAAAATAGTCAACAATTGGTTCATCCACCCGAGGGCGGCAACAAATTCATTTTGTTGGTACGGGGCAAAAGCAGGGTAATTCTCCGGTTGGTTTTGCAGAGGTACTCCTTGTTCATTTGTTATTTAATTGGAATCTTGTTGCTCTCTATTCCTACATCTTCGTTTGATTGTTTACGTAAGCTTTAGTTTTCTTTTATACGCTCTATACTAACGTTTACGGAAATCACGGAAATCTCAAATATAAGAATCAGAAATCAAAATACAAAACTTGTGGGAATAAATTTGCAAAATAGAAATTAACAGAAGCTCAATAAGAAATCAAGAAATTTAAATTCATATTACAAAGAAAGCAAAATTAGGAATTTTACTCACAAAAGAGATAATATAAATGCCATAAAAACAAAACAAAAGGGATCACATTATTAAAAAATCATTAGGTCACTTGTTGATCTTTAAACACTTAACTACATCTCTTAATTAGTTGCGATTTAATAACTAAGGCATTACGTCTTGGGTGAATGCAACACTTTCTTCTTATCATAGCTCCTTTACTTCTTTTCTCGATCTTTCCGTTGAGATATGGGGAATTTGGGGTTGGTTTCGCCTACTTCCCATTCCCAATTTCTTGAAAGAACATCCTTGTTTCCAATCCTTTGATGGTGCCTACAAGTCTTGTTTTTATCACTACTTAAGGTTGATTGCATAGTCTTTTATGCAAGCATATTCTCCTTTCGTTATCAAAAATTCGGTTAACTTTGTTTTCTTGTTATTTGTAACTTACAAGGGTCGTATTTTCTTGAGGCTTAAAACAGTTTGGAAATCCACGTATTCTTTTAAGGGTATAAACTAGTTCTATGGCTATCTACATGTCTTAGGTATGGTCATAAAACATGTGTCTCCCATATATCCCCACCATCTATGATTCTAGGATTTTTTCTAAAACTCTTATAGCTTAATTTTAAACTTATTATGTCTCAAAGACTTTTATTTCTAATCTTACTGTTTTCCTCCCTAATCTTGACGCTCTGATATTAACTTAAACTGTTATGCCCCAACGGGTACCCTAAACGTGACAGACCGCCGTACATAATATTAAAACTTGAAAATGACTATCCTAGTCACTTGGAAGTTTTTATATAGGCACAAGGCGTACGTTCACAACAAAGGGAGACCGGTGGAGTTATGCATTTTAAGATACTGGCAGTGGAACAGTCAAAATAACACTTAATATATTACATCAGAATATAATGTCTTACAACTTCTAGGGCATTCCCCTAATAATTTCCATAACAACATATGAAAATTAACTAAAGCTAGAAGATTTTAAAAGAAATCTATTCTAAGATTTCAAAATAGAGTTTCTCCAAAAGTGTCACCCGAATTTGGTTCAAGGCGTGCCAGCCGCCACGTATAACACTGACGCATTATACGTTAAGGCTGACCTAATCTACAGTTTATCGTGATATTGCTAAACATATTTTAAATTCTGAAATCGTTGAGTTAGATTTTGAAAACAATTAGAGTTGCAGCGGAAAAAAATACATTTCTTTAAAACGATTTCTAAATAGGCTACTTTCTTGAGTAGACCATTACATATAATAAAGTGAATTTCTCTAAACGATTTTCAAATAGGTTTGTGAGTAGACAAATGTTTATAGATAAATATCTTACCATCAGGTATCTCAAAGTACACAATGTCTAGTATCTCAAGATACAACCATGAGCTCATAGATATGCCTTCATCAAATCATAAGTTCGAAAAGATGATCAATAACTTTTGCTAATAGCATAAATAGTTCAACGTCCCTAGGCACTTAACTTGTTAACAAGCTCCTTTAGAATCGTTCCATACCCGATAATCACAAGCATCCGAATCATCACCTGAAAAAGAAGGAATGAGTCGAAGCCCAGTACAACAGCAGCACAAGCACACACGATATGGGCACACACGCCTATTCTATATGCAATGCAACAACCAATAGTTCATATCTTTAAATTAAAGTGCGACAAACAATAGTGGAGCACTCACACTCCGATAACACGTTAGGAACCTAGGGGTCCTAAGTAGCAGCAACTACTCAGGGGTTGATATAGACAGCCCGAATACCTATATCTCCACCACTACAAGTAATAGCCTCGTCTAAGGGTCACAGCCGTTACGCATCTCTACCCATCACGTCTGTATAGTGTAACTCAACCGGTCCCATAAACGTGAACCACACTACATTACTTCTCTCCGATCTAGGTAGACATTATCCAGCTACCATTTCCCCCATCAGCTACCCACCATGCCCATGGTGGCCTAAGCGCCTAACTACCGTGCTGGCACCGCCTAGCAAGGTTGCCGCCCCTCGGGCCAGGTCTCAAAAACGGCCACGCAAAAGCAACAAGCAATTATTTAAGTCGTCTTTAAGTATTAATTCATTTAACGTGCCTACCTTAGCACGCAACACACAAGTCACTGCGTACCTAGTATAAAATCTGTGCTCCGAACAATCAAAAGATAGACCAGAAGATAAAGCAGAATGTAGATTCTTAACAAATATCTGCTTCAAAGATTAATTCATATAAGCATTTGAATCAATTATCAACTTATATCAAACTCGTATTAACTACTTAGTTTTCTAGCAAATATACATTTGAAACAACATACTCCTCTTATTATTCGTGATCTACCATATTTTAGAAATTACGTACTCCTTATCATTTAAGGTTTAACCTAATATATTAATCGAAGCCAATTTCAAGTTAATATGGTCATATAGGTATTCTTCAATTAATAGCTAAGTATAAATTGTTGGTTTCTAAAGAATTTACTAAGCTAATATTAGTTAATAAATCCATATTAATTTTATCTAATCAAGTTGAATATAATTAACTAGTCAAGTTTACTAAATGGTAATTAGGTCATTTAAAATGATAAATTCTATAATATGTCTTATAATCAATCTATTAAACTTTTATTAAGTAAAACAACTTATTAAAATATAATTATTCTATTTATGTTATTTATAATTTATTTTTACATCTAAATGGACTAAGGAATCTAAACTAGTTTCCTATTATGTTTATACTATCTTGTGATGTTATATTTATACTTACTTTATTAAATAAATTGATAAAATAAAAATAATTAATTATTTATCTTAAAATTCATAATTTAACATGAAAACACATTATTTACATTTATTTCATATTCATTTTATTAGAATTAATTTACCTTAAATTCCCTCATTTCATTTCCTATAGAAAACTAGTGTGCACCCTAACTTTAATAAATTGGTTTATTATCTTAAACACGGGTTCTTAAGGTCAAATTTTTATGTAAACTTCCTAACACATATATTTATATGTTTATAAGGTCATTTTGCCTAAATTAATTAGTTAATTATGGTTTTAATTTTAATTGATTCAAAACTGTCCAGAGCAGGGAATAGGCAGCGACGACCGATCGGTTCGATCGAATTTGACCATCTACCCGACCGGTTCTTGGCTGGTTCTTTACACCAAATTAAAGTAGACTTCTTAGGCTTTCAAATCGTTGTAGTTTCACCGAAAAAGAAGGAGAAAAAGTCATCGGTTCGGCCATATGAATTCACGCCACCACTGCTGCCGAAACACTGTTTTGCCCTGTTTTCCTATTTTGAAATTTAATTTTTAAAAATAGTAAATGTATTTCAAAAATCACAAAAATTTACAGTTTGTATATAGACATGTTAAGATGTCATTTTATAAATTTCATTCAAAAATAATTTCATTTGATATTTTAATTAAATTTCACAAAAGTATATACAATAATTAATTCTAGCAACTTATATTATCATAAATTAATTCATCAACATGTTAACTTATCAAACCCACATTCCATAAGATGATATATCATGTTCACATGCTTATATGCATATATTGATCATAATTTCAGTGATTTAACTAGATGGCATGCCTTTTATATATAATATTAAGCTTATATGTCCATTTGATTCATTTTCCAACATTATAACTTATTAAAAACTAAATCAAATACACACATATAATCAACATATTAGATCAATTATATACCATACATTAGACACATCATACTTATATATTTATATATACGATAATTTTATCAAAACAACATATATACATATATTTATGGTATTTGGTTTGTAAGAAAACATATATCTATATTTACCAAAACCTTATTATTATTAAATCTATGTTGATATCACCATCTAACAATAATTTCAACAAGAAAATACAACAATCATACAAATTCACTTATTAAACTAATAATTACTTACTTGAATTAGCAGATAATCCCCATGAATCTTTATTTCTACTACTCCAAGAGATTGTTGATGCTTCTAATGCTAACCCTCAATTAGATCCTTGATTTTTTTCTTCAAATTCCACTTATTGAAGACTTGTCTTGAAGAAGAGTTGTTGTGGGATTTTTGTGGATTTTGGGAGATGTTTTGAGAGGATATTTGGGGAGTTGTGGGTTGCATAGATGGAAGAAGAAATTAGGGTTTTCTAATAGGTATATTTATATTGTTTAATGGCTTGTAATTATTTCTAGAGTTAAGGACATTTTGATACCTTGGCTTGATTAAGTGAGGGCATTTTGGTCTTTTCTTAGGTATAGAAACCTTCTAGAGTTAGTTAAGGTCAATTTAGTCTTTTCACCCACTTAATATTTTCTTGTGTTCACATTGTAGATATTTAAGGGGCAAATTGGTCTTTTCATAAATGAAGAAACCTTCTTGAAGTAGCTAAGGTTATTTTGGTCTTTTCATAAGGTTAGATTTTTTTCTAGACATTGAGATTTCATATCATGTGTGAGGGTGCATGATAAGAACATGGTCTAATGGGCTTTGATGCATAGGCTTTTGGGCTTAGGTTTATGGGCTTGATATTTGAATAATTGGGCTTAGGGTTTTAGAAGAAGAATTAGGGTTTTAGGTTATGGGCTTTAGGCATTTAGAATTGGAAATTAAGAGTAAGAAATAAAATTAACTAATTGGCATTAGAAATTAATTTTAGGAAATCTAATTAAAGGAAAATTAATAGCTTACTTGAATTTAGTATTTTAAGAACTTAGGAATTGAGAATTGAATGAAAATATTTAGTTTTAAATTTCTAGGATCTAAGGAGTTGGAATTTAAGCTAAAATGTCTAAATTGGATATTTAAGGTTTTAGATGATTAAATTTGATGGATAAAGTTCATTTAATAATAGGAAAGTTTTGATTAATTTGAATTTGTTGAAATAGGTAATCGATGTTGCTTAATAGGTTAGAAGGTATTTATGGCATTAGAGTGTCTATTTTTCAATTAAATTTTATTATTCCTAATTATGTTAAATTATCAAATTTTTCACTTACGCGATTAGGGTTTCTAGTCCAAATAGGTCAAATTAGAGTATTGTGCTCAAAAGGGTCAGAAAATTCTAAATTTTATGATTACGTATTCAGAATTTTTATTCGGGTTCTAGTTTGGTAGATATTGATCAGTTTCTAATTCTATCGCGTATTTTTTTAACCCTAGCAATTCATCTTTAAACTATCGTTTACTATCTAATAGACCCTAAAAATTAATCGGGTCATACTACACTTGATATTTATAGCCTTAGGCATATAGTTAATGGGTTATTGACTCGAGTCTAATCTAAATTTAGATTAAGGTTTAATTTTAGTGAATTAGGAATTTAGATAATTCAACTTGAGAAATCAGTTTCAAGTCGATAATTAAAAGGAATTTAATAGCTTGGTATGTTGGAAAAAGGAATTTGAAGTAATTTGATAAGTTGAAGTGGGTATTTGTGGTATTGGAATTCATAATTTCAATTAAGTCCATTTACAAATTAAATTATATAATTATATTCTATAGTTTATGAAAATCAATTGACTAACTATCTAAATTCAATTAATAAGTTAAATTTAATATAAGATCCAAAATTACCTATATTTTTATAGTATTTAATTATCACATTTCTAATTTAGGTTGGTAAAATTCGGGGTATTTTAAAAAGCTTGCCAAAATAAAGATTCTACCCGGATGATCAAGGTGGTCTCGAGTATGAAATAGAGATCTTATAATATCAAAAGTCTATTGGGGTATAAGCATAACTAGTTTAGTGAGATATTCCTTACGCAAAAGTACTCATAACAAGCATTCAAACAAGTTCATTAAACAAGCATATGAAATGCAACAACCATATGATCAAACAATACATACAGCTATCCGGTTTCGTATGTATGATGGATTTACCCCTCCATCGGTGGTTAGGAAATGATTTGAACTGGCCCCCAAACGACCTCCTTAAAATTTTGCGTGCTTCTTAGGGTTCCAACAAACCGTACTAATAGTCCCCATGCTTTCCATACCCAAATCGATCGATCCAGCTCGGCTATAACTTGAGGTCGTATTCTTTGAACGTCCTAAATCCTCAAGATGTAGCTAGGCAGCTTATCTTTTCGGTCCCATGCTGAGGAGTAGTAGCAAAATACAAGATGATATTCTAAGTGATTTGCATGAGTAATTTAGTTTAAGATAATTTCCAATCCGACCTTAATTCATTTAAAGTGACCAATTAATAATTGCATACATAGCAGTATATACATAGAAGCAATTATAATAATCAACAAATCAGGCTTCGATATACTTATCGTTCATTGATCACACATAGCAATTCTCATACATAATTCCCATGATAACCCGCATCCATATCAATTTTATCTTTTCCTAACATCTAGTGATCTATTCTACAAGCACATGCACGAATACATAAATGTAAAGGAAACTCACTCGTCCATAGCGATCTTCTATCAATCAAAGTAATCCTCAAGAAAGAGAAGATCTTGGTCCACGTCACCTAAAAAAAAGAAATACCCGAAATGAGTATTTTATCCAAGATCTACTTAAATTTTCTAACTCTATCTTATTGAATACGTCAAAATTCGCATTAGTGGGAATTTCAACTTAAAACGGCTATAACTTGCTCATTTGAACTCAGAATTTCGCATATTATATACCATTTTCTACCTACTCGAAAAGATCTATCTATTTCTAAGGTTTTTTTTTTTTCAAAAAAAAGTCTTTTGGCTCTTTGAATAGTGACGTACAGATTCATCACGAAAATACCATATTTCAAAACTCAAGCTTTCAAACTCTTCTTCATTCAAAAATTCTTGTACAAAAATATAGATATTTGTATGGTTGAAAAATCCTTTTAATATATATACTATAGACTCAAATTATATGCATGAATTTAGTAGTGTTGTCTCAATAATGATTTTGTAAAACAATGTGTCTTAAAAGTAAGAAAAATGCTAAGACTTGAAAAATCCTTTTTAGTTTTGTGGGAAAATTTCCTAAATTATTATAAGTGAGTATTTCTTCTTTAACTTTATTTCTTAATATTGAGAATAATTATATTTTCAAAAAGTAATTTTAGTCTTTTAAGATTCCTACAACTTTATTTCTAGTGGTTGAAAAATGTAGTTTTTTCTAAGAATCTATTGGTAGTGATTAAAGTTTCTTAAAGTAGTCATGTTTATGTGATCTTAATTTTCCTAAGGTTATTTCCATTTTAAATAAATAATAATAATAATCTTCTAAGTTATTTGCTAATTTTATTTCCTAAGTAAGACTTATCTCTAAAAGTTTATTCTTTGATGATTTTTGAAAAACATGTCTAAGTCTTAGTATTTTAGAGTGTTGATGAAAACTTCACAAATGAGTTCAAGAAAACCCTTTGTTAAACCATGATTTAGCACTATTAAGTTTTAAGGAAAATTTTCTATTTCATTGGCTTAAAAAGAGGGTATGTGATAACTTCACTTTATGCATTCCTTGATAAAATTTCATATAGTGTTATTACTAAAAACTTATATAAACTTCTCTAACTTAGAAAAATATTTGTTAAGATAGAATTTTAAGTTTTTATGGAAAAATCATTTCTTATGTGAGAGAATTTATTTTAAAGAGAGTTCTTATTTTTATTAATTAAGAAAACTCATTTTCATTATTGTTGAAACAATATCAACATTTTCATGCATGAATGAAATTATGTAGATATGAGAAATATAACAATATCACATAATAAGATAAAATATATATAAGAATAAATAAGAGCATAATAATAAAATCAAATATTGGGAACCTTAGCTTTATCAAGGTATGCTGGGACTAAGAATAGACTAGTCTCAAAAAGAAAAGAAAGAAAATTGTTTTGACTTGATAAAGACAAGTCTAAGACTAAAAAGACTAGTCTTAATAATTTGCATGAAACAAGTCAATAAATAAATTGCAAAACGTGAATTAATAAATGACAAGTAAGCTTATATGCTCTAAAAGATATATATAGATACATAAATATATTTAATTAGATATATTTAAGAAGTTAGCATAATAACATTAATGATATGAGTAAAACATAATAACAATAATAGAAATATAGAAATAGATATTCATGAATAATAACAATACATGAACATAGTGTAGCTTCCGTAATAATAAGTTTAGAAAATTCACACCATCGCCATGTAAAGTTATATGACATGGTAGAAGTAATATAAAGAAAGCTTATTACCTAAAAGATATTTGATGGTGGAGAAAAGTGGTGGTGTTTGAGAGAATTTTGGGAGTATGTAGAAAGGAATTTAGGAGACTATTTGGAAAGAGTCTTGAGAGGAGAATTTTGGAGAGTTTTAGTAGTGAATTTGTGGGTAGATGAAGTGTGAAATAAATGAAATAGGAGGGGGGTATTTATAGGAAAAGTTGGAGACAAATTATAGTTAATTAAATAAATGAAAAAGAAAAAAAAATTGATGGCATGGAAAAAAGAG
Organism: Combretum micranthum; assembly: GCA_024138025.1. Lineage (NCBI taxonomy): Eukaryota > Viridiplantae > Streptophyta > Magnoliopsida > Myrtales > Combretaceae > Combretum > Combretum micranthum. The sequence continues at coordinate 98,136 of JAMXBD010000783.1, forward strand.
TAATTAAAAATTAATTTTAGAAGAAAAGTGTAAGAGAAGTTTAGAATATGTGGTGTAGAATTTTTATGGGAAAAGAAAATTATAAGAAATAGGTATATAGGTTGTAAGAATAGGTAGTATAAAAAGTAGAGATAGATGAATAGTAGAAAAGTACTATGAATAGTAGACTAGATGATAAACTCAAATAATTGATATAATTTTCATCTATGAATTGATACTTATTTGTGTTAATCATTATAAAAGCAAAGGAATTAATATTTAGTTTCGTATCATTTGTTCGGAATCAGGTCAGGAATGAAAATGGAAAGTAGCAACAAGGAAACATGAAGAATTGTGTGAATTGGCAGTGAAACACACAAACACCGGTGAATTTGGGCCAAACGCAGCCGGCGTTGAAGGAGATCAAGCATACGCCGCCAAATTAGAAGGCAACACCGCCGGCGTTACAAGGCGGCGTTGAATCATCACAGAGCCTAAGTATTTAACGCTGGATACACCGCCGGCGTTTGAGGATGGACATAGTACTTGAATTTTGAAGCCAACGCCGGCAAATTGAGGAGTACGCCGCCGGCGTTCAAAGGCGGCGTTGAAACCATCAGTTTAAAATCCTTAACGCTTGATTGAACGCCGCCGGCATTGGATATGAAAACGCCGGCGTTGGATGAGAGAAGTTACACGACAGTTACACGAAAAGCATGTATTTTACATGCTTTGAGGAGAGAGAAAGGGGACTTACGTTTTATTTTCATTTTCAATTTTTCCCAATAGTTTTTAGAGAGATAGAGGTAGAAAATCAAGATGTACTTGGATCTTCATCAAATTTGTTCTATTTGTTCGTAGATTGAGTAGAATTTGCTACAAGGATCTTAAATACAATTTGTACGGTTATTTTCTCGAATTACTGGTAATTTCTTCTTTACTTGCTTTGTTATTTACATTTTATGATGAATATCATTATAATTGTTATTAGTATCTTGTTAGATAGAGTAGAATGGTAATTAGCTAAATTTGAACGGTGGGAAATGATGAATCCTTGATTTTCTAAAGTGATTGTTGAATGGTGTTATTGGGTTGTAAGAATGATGCAAATCCTTGTTAAATTCAAACTAATGACTTAAAATTCGGATGAATTTAAGTTTGATGGAATTGGGTATCTTGGCAAAGATTTCAATTTTGTTTGAATTTATATTTGGGTGGAAAATTTTGTATGCGATGGCAAGAGAGTTTTTAATCCTAGTAGAGTCTATCATTACTGCTCAAACATTGTTTTAAAAATAAGTTTTAAAGAGGAATTATGTAATTACTTAGATTTTAGGACAATGAGTCAACTCAGATTTGGGAAATTCTTAGTTTGCACACATGGAATCTGTCAAAATGCTCAGTGTGAGAGCTTTTGAGTGTTTTAGGAGAAAAAGGTTTTCAAATTCATTTTTTGGATTTGTCAATCTTGGTAGATTCACATAGATATGCATGAACTCTAACAATTTTAATAACCCGAGTTCAACGTGATTGGAGAGAATAGGATTTTATCTAAATCCCAAACATTACTTGTTAAGACTTGTGCTAGTAGAATTTAAATACTAGACATTGCATAGTGTAGATATTATAGTAATTATTTATATAAAGAAATTGATTTTATTGGCCTAAATATTAAAATGAACTAATTAATGTTTAGTAATTAAACTTTCCTCGTGGGATCGATACTCATTCATCACTTTATTACTTGATCGACCCAGTACACTTGCTGGAGAATTGGTTTTAAAATACTAAACATTTCAAGCGGATCACTAGACAATTAAAATACCAATAGTAAAGAAAATACGCGTAAATAGACTATATCTGATGTTTTTAATTATCAAAAAATTGTAAAACTGATATTTTTGAAAATCTTATATTTTTACGAGTCTATTGGTGTTGTCAGAATATTTTTATTGTCCAGTGTACCGAGGCGTGGTTTTCGTAAACTAATCATGTTTGGATCCGAAAAACACTAGAAAATTGTGAATATGATATTTTTAAGCTTTCTTATGCTATTACAAACTATTATCCACAGTCATCTTAATTTTGTTGTTTAGGGTTTAAGAACACAAGATTGCTAGATCTAGATTCACTAAACTAAACATAGAACTGGATTAACTTTAGGGTTCCAGTTTGACTACCAGTTCTTAGGGTTTACTATATTTACCGCAAAATCTAGGGGCTTACAAACATGACATACCCTTTCTTGTCGTGCTTCTTGATATTCTCCAATCCTTAAAGAACACGAAGGGAACATGACTGAATGTATTCGATTGTGTATCTCACCCTCTAGAACACAAGTGAAACACTGCCAAACTTATTTACTTGTGTTCCTCATAAAAATCAAAATAAAATAAGTAAAATTAAAACGAAATAGATAAATGATAATTAAATTATTATGGTAGTTAAGTTATACGTTTAAGAATGGGTTAAGAAAATTTTTAGATTAATAACTAATTGGATTAAACATAGAAGTTAAGTATAAAATGAACTTAATAATCACACTAAGATTGATATAGATTTTAAATATAAGTGAACTTAATTAATAATCTTCAATAAAGTTTAATGAGTTAAAATGAATTAGATCTATTAAGTTTCACCAACTTAATTAAGTTAAGCTATGTTTATACAATGTAACTTGCAATGAATGTTAAACTAATAGACTTAAGTTAATATGAATCTTAGATATGGGATGAATTAGTTAATATATCTAAGCTCAACATGACTTAAAAAACTTCAATAAGCTAAAATGAATTAGATTGATTAAGTCTAATCAATTTGACTAAGTTAAGTTAAAATAGACTTAAAAATGATTTAGAGATAATATAATTGTAATAAGACAGGTTAGATCATGAATAACAAAAAGAAATGTGATTTTTCAAATGTATGTTTGTTAAAAAGAGTTTTTCATATAAGTTGACAATTTATTAAAATACTTTTCTGAATAATAAAGAATAATGATGTTCTATAATAAATTATTATATACAAACAAAAAGAAATGATTTGATAGAAAATGGCGAACTCTCCATATCTTGGTGGGGTGATTCTCACAGCTATGGCAAGGTTCCTACTTAGTGTCTAATCAAATAAGTTTTTTAAATAAGATTAATATAAATGAATGATTTATTTAATTGCTTATATAATTTATATTCTTGAACAAATGAATGGATAGCTGGTCTATCATCTGATTTTGTCTAGACTGTGGATGTCATAAAAGGTATGCAGTGACATACTTGTTGTGTGCTAGGTTAGGCATATTAAAATAAATTAAAACTTAAAGACGACCTAATAATTGAGAATTTATTGTGCTTGTGCTTGTGCTCGTGTCATTTAATCTGGTCCGAGGAGCGATAACCTTGTCCAGAGCCAAGCATGGTAATTAGGAGCTTAGACCACCTCCTATAATGATGCAATGAGGATACTTAAATGGCTCAACGAGTAGCCAATAGGATAAACTGTATCGACTACTTAGGCTCGAAGGGATATAATATAGTATGACTCACGTTTATAGGATTGGTTGAGCCGTATTATATTATGGACTGAGATAAGTAAAGATGCATAATGACTATAAACCTTAAATGAAGCTATTTTCTTTTTTCTGTTAGATATAGAAGATATAAGTATATGGGCTACTTATATCAACCCCCTAAGTAATAATACTCAGGACCCTTAGATTCCCAGATGCGTGACTTGGAGTGTGAATGCTCTAGTGTTGCTTATTTCATTTTAATATAAAGATAATAAACTATTATTGCTGCATTGTATTAGCTTAAGCTTACGTGTTATCTTATGTATGCTTGTTAGGGGTGTTTATGGTTCAATTTGGTTCGGTTCAGGGATCAAACTGAGCCGAAACATATTCAAAATGGTTCATTTCATACCCTTAATAAACCAAACTATTTTGAACGATTTAGGGTTTTGAACCAAACTACTTCACATGCAGCTAAGTTTGGTTCGGTTCGGTTTGAACCGCCTTTAAAAAATTAGTTCTAATAAATAATATTAGTAGTCATTTGAGTTGGTAAGAAAAAACATGTTTAGATTAAGAAAACGTTGCATAAGAATTAAAGTCATTTATCATTATATCAGGTCATATATTTAAAATTTTCAAATGCATATATTATTTAGTTTGAGAAATATTTTTCAATGTGAATTTAAATATAACATATATTTTTTAAATCTACATACCAACTAAGAAAATTATTCTTTGCAGTAATTTCACATTTATTTATAATATTCCCTTTATAAAGTAATTAAACTTATCATATACTAATTAAGTTAAGTTCTAAATTATCTCATTGTTATTGGTTGTAAATGTTGCAACCTATAATAAAAAAAATGGCTTTTTTGTTAAATCTTAGAGTAATGCTTAAGAGTTATAAATAAAAAAATAAGAGTTTTGTATTTTGTTAAATCAATCTTAGAGCAATACAAGGTCTAATATGTAATGCTTAAGAGTTATAAATAAAAAAAATGGCTTTTTCGTTTCTTGTAATGTGAAGCGGCTCGGTTCAGGTTAAAACAGTTTGGTTTGGTTCAACCCCTCGAACGACCCATAACCATTTAAGCTCTTCCTAAATCGAACCACAAATCGAAACGATATATAAAAGAACCGCATTTTGCGGTTTGGTTTGGTTTAATGAACAGCCCTACCAAAGACTAATGGCTGCATATTCCCTTTGTATCTATCAATCAGCGCTGCTACAATGACAAGAGTCCTATAAATTTCAAAACAAACTACCACGCCTAAGATAGATTAGTAGGATAAAAGCCAATGGACACACATCCAACTTAAACAAGTTAAACCCCATTTAAATTGACGTCGAATAGTAACCAACCCTTCTCAATTACAGCAGTTTTATTATTTTTTTTTATATAAACTTCAATACATTTTCTTCTTTGTAATTCCCAAACACAACCTAATCTCACTTTTAAGTTCCACGACAAGAAGGAGTGACACGTGTCAATATGAGAAAATCAAGTTATATATACAGTAGCTTTTCCTTGTAAAATTCAGCACAAAACTACCTCATCCCTTGCAACTTGTTATAGTGAAAATTAGACATGTTGACATCTATGTTGCTATGTGTCAACTAAAGTGAATCTCCTCCTCATGTTGAGACATTTACTACCATTTTCATCCCCTCTATTTTCTATTAAATTGTTGCAACTCTTTTTATAAATTTTATTGTCAAAATAGCCACCATCCTCTTGGTTGCTGGGAACAAAAAAAATTGATCCAACTACACATCCAAGTGGCATTCTAAGGAAAATTTACCTTCAATCAGCCAGATACAAACATCTTAATGCCGCCACCCCATTTCCTCATATGTCTCCGCCTTCTTCCTCATTTCTTTCCATCAATCAGCCCATGTGACAAAAGTAGAATCCCTATGACAATTGTAATTTGGTGTCACTCAAGGAGGATAATATCACCAACTAATAGCATCTTCTGTTCCTACTAATTTATTGCAATTTTTCCAACAAACACAGACACAATCAGCTTTCCTTTCTTCAAAAGTCATGGTAAAACATGAACAAGAACAGAGCATGTTGACAGCTATCCATTGTGTGTCAAATTTAGGAGAAAGTCTCTCTCAACCACACAGCTTCATAGCCATTTGATCTTTCAAATGTTCCACTCCTTCCATCTTAAGTTTTCACTAATGCCCCATACATTTTCCATTCTTCTACACTAAAATTGTTGTGAAATCTCTATTTTGCTCTCACATCATTAGTTAAACTAAAGGATGAAAAGGACATGTGGCCTCTACATACTATTAAGGAATAAGTTATTTTAATGCTTGCTCTATTCTCCTTAAGCTCCACCGCCGCTCAATATCCACTAATATCATCCTTAAACATTCACATTTCAATTAAATATGACATCTCCCCCTTTATTAAATTTACTTCCATATTATTGTTAAGAAGTACCATGTTAGAGTTAAAAGAAGAAGTAAGGTGGACATGTTGTGCTGAGTGCTAACTTAGGGAAGAAGGTCAAACCTACAAAATAACACATGATCAATAAATTTTCTTCACACCCCCAAATGCATTTGCTGCATAGCAAAACCAGTAAGTCACCTCCTTTATGATGGATTATTGTCACTTTTAGATGAGGAAGGAGTGAAAAGAATAAGTGAAGGAACTAGTGTCATTTAGAAACATTATTCATGCAAATTAACACTTGGGCCATTACTCTTTCCATCGTAATCCTACCTAAATTTTGTCTTTTTCCAACACCTAGATGAAAATCCTATTTTCAACCAAATACCAAAAACATTTATGTATATCAAATTATCATAAATCCCCCTACTTCCTTGGACTTTAACTTCCCTCTTCCTCCTCCCTTCAATCCTTCTTTCCATTCTACTGAACTCAACCATTAAGTATCACACATACACCAATAGTTTCCTCATCATCATGAAGAAAGGAAGAGAAAATTAAGTGTTGCTCAAGTGCTCTTGTCTTCTTCAAGTGACATAGACTCTAACATAGAGCTACTGGTGGACTATTACAACCCACAGGTGATGTGGACGAGTGAGTGTATATCTTATGATCTCTATATCTACTTATGTGTATATTGTAGTGCAATTACGATTATCATAATAACTTGAAATGCATGTAGGGTTAGGTTGTGTTTATGTCTACATCGTGTCTGAATTGTAATGTTAAAACACTCAATCTATCATAACAATCTAAATGTGTGATTAAGTAGTATAGTGATATTGTGAATATCTGTGAAGCTAAATGGTCATAAAGTATAAATGAATTAAATCGTATTTGGTTGAAAATGTTAAATGAATCATGCATAGCATAACATACTATATCATTGAAGGTTGTCACCACCCATAAGGAACTAAATGGGCTGATATCATTGAGTGCGAGCAGCGCACCATGGGCCTTGTCCTAGTAATAGGAACTTAAGTTGTATTCAGCGATACAGCCTATTGTTTAGGGTTGCGCCATTATCATTACTTTGAGAATATAGCCACTTCAGGAATATATGTACACCTATATACTTAAACTCTATTTTTATATGAATGATTAAACAAGTTTTCCAATAGTTTAGGTAACGAATCACAGGGTTCTCAGGAATTGACGGTATTTGGAGTACCCTCCTTAACTCTTGTCATGGAAATTGGAATGCATAAATTCGTTCTATAAATGGTTACCAGTGGACCATATGCATTTGTCCACTTGCTTTATCGTAGCATGTGCTTATCTTAATAACTTGTTTATTATTGCTTGAATGATATGGGGTGAGGATTATACTTCACTCAGCTGGTTGTAGCTGAACCCTCCATAGTTTGTTTCTATAGGTTAGTTGAAAGCTAAGAATAGGCTGGGATTTGAGTGTAGAGCTTGCCAAAGATGATGTTCCATGAGTTAAGAAATGGATTAGGAACTTGTGATGCTTAACCTAGTTTGAGAGATGTATTTGAAACTGAAGTTTTCTTTCTTAAACAAAACCAATATTTCTCTTAAACCCAACTTTACCTTGTATTGTTATTTGGTAAGGTATCCGATTCTCTACGGTCCACTTGGTCTATGGAAGTATCAGTATTCAAAACTATTTTCATAATAATAATTTATATGTGCATAAGACAATATGATGATAATTATTAAAGCCGTGTAAACTCTAGCTTGGAAGCTAGTTCTCATATTATGGGTACACATGTGGAATGATAACTTCAGGAAAATCCTTCCAGGTCTCCTTTAAGGTCGTGACAGTATATATATATATATGTATCAACAAATCAACTATATATTAATATATGAATTATTATTTTATTTATTAAATAAGATATATTTCATATATATTATATGTATGTTCTATATATAACTTATAATGTGTTATGTCTATATTTTATTTGTTTCTTTATATAAATAGTTTTGTCATTTTATAGTTTAGTTAGAATAAAATTGATATGTTAATAAAATAAGCATACAAAATAATAATGAATATAATAATAATAATAATAATAATAGGTTTGTAAACGAGTTAAGGTCCTAAACCCAAACCCAGATGTTTAAATTCATGTCATTTCCAAGTTTGACGTGTTTGTTATTTATGTTAATTTTTATTTGCTCAAACCTCTTATAATCGTATCTCAATTCATGAGTCAAGTCCTATATCACTAGCGCTAATATTAATGCTTGAAGTTTCTTAAAATGATGCGGAAATCTATCGGGTCGATCTACCTTGTTGACACATGGATCATCAGAGAGTACTAGAGGAAGGGGAAGGGGGGGCTACGGATGAAGGTAATTTTTGATACATGACTCTCTACCCATTTAAAGCTTAGGTATTGGGCTCAAATCTAATCTTATCTGACTCATCATGAGCTCTTGGAAGCAAGGGGTGACCCTTGACTTAGCAAGCTAACCCTCAGAGTTACACACTTGGTAAAGCTGAATTAAGTCACTAAACACATGCTCCTACAACTCTATCATCCTCACCCCTTATGGAGTTGAGATGTACCTCATGACCTAACTCCCATGTTCCCAGCAACCACTCTTAAACTCCCACTACTTCACTCCTACTATGCTGGCAACTACAAGGAATCCTTCTCCAATAAATATGCCATCCAAAAGCTTTTGAGGACAAATTCACCCACATAGCTTGCTATTATGCCTACTCTATTTTCCCTCTACTTCCTACCTTAGGTAAACATTAACTTGAGCATTAGAGTGGTTGCACCAAGACAATCCCCCTCTCCCTCCCCACCCCCAATGCCCTTAAACCATGTCTTGTTTTGCAGGTCCTACTTTATAAGTCCACAATCAAGTTCAATTACTTAAAGTATCCCACTAATTTAAACTAGCAACACCATATACACTACAAATAAGTTAAACTACTCACAAACTATTTGAACTTAGTTCACTTAAAATTTAGTTTAACTTGAACTTAATTAATAAATGAGATGAACTGAGTCCAAAGTAAAAACATGTTTATCTAAACAAGTTCACTCAAACTTGAGCTAACTTGAAGTTTATATCTAAGTTCTTGAGATGAATATTTAAGCTCACAAGTAAGTTTTTTAAGACCCATGAGTAGACTGTTTTAGACTCATGAGCATGCTTATGAGTTTTATATAATAGTTATCTATATTATTTAAGCTAGAGTAATGTATTTTGTGTTTGTTCTTATTTTCCTATAAAAACCCTTGAAATATATATCATATTTTCATCTAAGGGACATAAAGGTAAAATCTATCGAGTTTAATGTGAAATTCTCTATATTGCTTAACATTAAAGGCATTTGTTATGGCTACCTTTAAGGACTTTATTGGTCATTTAACTGTATTCGACATTTTTTTTATTCCTCGCCTAGTGTTTTACCCAGTGATTAATAGTTTCCTTTTTTCCATGTGTCTCTCCATCACTTTTTTGGAAACTTCTTTGATCCAGTCACAAGACTATACAGTCATTAGTACTATAATGAAATTAATTAAAAAAAAAAACTTAACGGCTTTGATTTTAATTGGAATAGATTTGAACCATTGAATGGTGTGATGAGACCAGTCCAATTGTAACTATCACAAGGCTGTAGAGTCTTCCCACTTTTTAACCATATTTATTAACTTCCTTTTTCCATCATATCTCTCTACAATGCATCTCTCCAACTTCCACGAATCATGATGTTTTGCATGTATATTTTAATTCCACTTTCTACACTCATTTTTAAGTTACATTAGGAAGTTAGTATATGGTTTTCTCGTTCACTTTTATCCATTTCGATTGCACTTTCTCCTCTTCTTTTCCTTTTTTCTCCCACCTTTTAATAATGCAATGTGCTATCTCTTTCATTTTCTTTTTATATGGCCGAAATTACTAGGGAGTGGGTCTATGATTAGAAGATTCTAGTAAGAGAAAAGATAAATGTAATCCCCTAGATTTTATACTACAGTTATGTTCAAACCCTAAACCGGAAGTCAACCGAAAACCTAAGGTCAAAAATGCGTATCAAACCCTAATAAATTAGATCTGGCAATCATGTGTTCCTAATCCTAAAATAATGAAATCGAGATAGTAGTAGATAATAGTTCGTAATAATATAAGGATGCATAAAAATATCATATTCGATAATTTTTTATGTCATTCGGATCAGAACGGAATCAGTTTTTGAAAACATGCCTCGTACCCCGATGGCAAAGATGTTCGATGATACCAATAAACTCGTAAAAATACAAGGAAAATATCAGTTTTATAATTTTTCGGTATCTAAAAATATCAGATATAGCTTAATTAAGAGTATTTTCTTACTACTGGTTTTAATTTGTCTTATCTACTATTCATAGTACTATCTATATTCATTACTATTCATCTATCTACTTTTTCTATATATTTCTACACTCTACCACAGTGATTATCTAATTTTTACTTTTCCCATACATCTTCATTCACATCAAACTTTACATCTTATTACTTTAAATAACAAAAATACAAAACTAATCAAAATCACTCTCTCTCCTCCCCTATCATTCACCGGCCCCCTCTCTCCATCATACACACATTTTATTTTTTCGTTTTCAATTTATTTAATTCACATAATTTTCACTCCAAAAATTCTATAAATACCCTCTCTCCTCTAATTCTTTCACACACTCTTTCACCTTACTGAAACTCTCTCAAAAGCTCTCCTCAAATACTCTCTACCAAAATCTCTTTTTTCTTTCTTCACTACCAATTTTTCTACACAATTCCTATACACATAAATACTATCCAAGCTTTTCTTCTTCTACCACTTCCATACTTTCTTTTAAGTAAAAGATCTTATTCCTTTCTTTCTACCATGTCATGTAACTTAACATGACCATGGTGTATGTTTCTTAAACATTCCAATATTATAGAAGCAACACTATGTTTATGTTTTGTTCTTGTTCATGAATAAAATTCATATTATGTTGATTTACTATTATGTTGTTATTATGATCTTATTATTGTTACTATCATGCTTCTAGCCTAACTTCATACATATGTTACTATTTATATATATATATATATATATTTTTAGAGCCTAAATGCTGACTAACTCACTAACAAGCTTATTATTGCTTTTTCTTTTCTTTCTTTTTCTCTTTTTTGGGACATAGTCCCAGGATGCTTTGATGAAGCTAAGGCTCCCAATACTTGACCGGGTTGCCTTAATTAAGCTAAGGCTCCTAATACATAATCGAGTTACCTTGATGAAGCTAAGGTTCCTAATACTCGACTATAATATCTTGCTTATTATTGCTATATTGCTTACTAATATTATCTTCCTTCTTATATCATATTTTCATCATCTACATACTACATGCTCATAATACATGCTTTTACATAATGATATTGTCTCAACTAAATTTAAAGTAGAATTTTTCTTTAATAAAGGAACTTGAAACTAAATTTTCTATTATGTAACTTGTCATTAAATAATGGGGTTATCATCAACAATATAGAAATAGAATAATACAAGTTTTCTCAAAGTTTTCTCAAATAACAAAAATAGCTTTACCAAGGAAATATAAGAAATTAACACCTTCTTTTCATAATATGGTAACCTAAGTTTTAGTAAAATAATTTGTTGGTATTCAAAGTTTTCCAAAAAAAGAAAGATTAAGATTAAACTCTTTTCAAACTCCATAACAAAAATAAGAAGTAAACTAGTTTTCCAAGTTAAAGTAAAATCAACCTATAAATTTATAAACCCACTTAGAAAAATAATGATTTTCAAGTTTCTAAAGAAGGAACTTATTTTCAAAGAATATAAAAATGATAAGATCAAAAACAAAGGATTTTATCAATAAAGAGGATTCTTTTCAAATAAAATTTGTAGATACCAAGTTTTAGAAACTAAGAAAATTAATTTTAAACAAAAATATAAAAGAAAAGACTCATTTTCTAAAACCATTATAAAGAAAAATTTATAAATAGGGTATCAACAACTTAATAAACTTTTGAAAACTTTGTTTTTTATCACTAGAAGTAAAAATTGTGAAAGACAAAGTTAAAGGAATTTTTTTTTTTTTTTGGAAAAAGGAATGAGGAAAATAAAATAAGAACATATTCATTTATAATAAACCTAGGAAAATATAAAATTTCTTCAAATTACTCTGAAAAGAAATTGTCAAGTTTAAGTTTTAACACTTCAAAATGAATTATTTTATGACATAAATTGTTGAAACACTACCACTAGAATTTTGCATATAAGGTGAGCTTATCCATATACTCAAAGGATTTTTCAATCATATAATATATATATATATATATATATTTGCTAAAGGATTCTTTAATAAAGTTGAGTTGGAAAATTGTTTTGCAAAATCTGGAAAATTTTGTTTTGAATCTGTACCGAGGTGTTTAGCAACCCAAATGTCCTTATATGTAGGAAATAACATTAGAAATAGATAGATCTTTTCGAGTAGGTAGAAATCGGTATATAATATGCAAAATTCTGAGTTAAAATGAGCAAGTTATGACCATTTTAAATTGAAATTTTACTCTATGCGAATTTTGACGAACTTAGTTAAATAGAGTTGCAAGTTTAAGTAGAACTTCCAAGAAATACTCATTTCAGGTATTTTTTTGTATAGGTGACGTGGAGTTCGAGCTACCCTACCCGGAGGACTATTTCGACTAAGGAGCTTCTGATATGGCCGACTGAGTTTAAATTCTCACAATTATACTTATGTATTTGCTTGTAGCTTAGTGACACTAGATTTAGGAAAAGATAAAGTATGAAAGCGCATGTGTTTTATTTACGTGGTTGAAATTAAGATAAGTATATCGAGGCGGGAATTATTAACAATCATTATATGATTTAGTTTAGTATTGATTGTCTGCAAATTCTATGGTCACATATTAAACGATTAATGCTATGCCATGATTACTTAAATTAAATAATACATGCATGAAAGTAGTGAGCCACATTACATTCATTACTATATCTTTGTTGGGACAAGAGCATAGTAAGGAGGTTGAGGACCCGAAATAATCATCTATGACTTAAATTATCTTTAATTAAATGGTGTGTGGGCACCCAAATCAAATACATTTCAGCGATTGGTAGGAATCTGTACAAAACTACAAAATATATTATTTGCGAACTATGGCCTCGTTGCCCAGAACACCTAACCACCGAATGGAGGGGTAAGTCCATTCATGTTGCTTACGTGATTGCTTACATTTCATATGAATGATTAAATAACTTGGGTGATCATGATTGATTGAGTACTTTACTTGCGGATTTAATTCTCACTAAGCAAAAAAGCTTACCCCTTATGGATATCTCTTGCATTTTCTCCACTTATGGTTGAAGCCCTGGGAGTATTTTTCTCAGGTATTACCTTTTGTCTTAAGGAGTTTTTAGAAGAAGTTAATAACTAGTATAGACTTAGACTTTTAAGTAAATCTCCTTGTAATTATTTGTTTAGCTTTCTAGACTATGATGAACTATATCGTTTAGCAGGGAAATACCCTTTGATGTTTGTAAGATCTTTATATATGTTTCCTTATTGGAAGTTATTATGTTATGATTTCCATTCTTAAACTACTATACGGATGTCTTCTTAAACAATTTGTTTCAAAGTTGATCCGCTATGATCATAAATGTATGTCTCACACCCAATATCGAAGCTTATGGGATGATGGAGGTAGTCACGCTTAAGCTTTGGTATTGAGTGTGGCGGAATGTCGCGTTTTGGGGTATCCTTTGGGGTGTGATAATAACAAAGGCAATTGTTTGTGCTAGCTATAAGAAAAATAGGTGAGTATAATAAATGGTTTGGTAAGATGTTTAGGATTTCAATGTTTTTCATCTCTTTTTTGTTATTCTACTACTATAAAAGAACCACATAACACAATGTTGTCTCCTCTTTTTAAATTCAATAGGGACCACAAATTAAATAATTAATTTATTTTATACTTTCTATGATTTGAGACAAACATAGCGATACGGCAAAATGATTAAAAATTACCATGTTTTGTTGATTCTCACACAATTATCTATTAATTCTATAAATAACTAGATAAATGGCATCCAAAATCCCAAAATTATATGTAAATTCAAAATTCTAGAAGGAAAATGAACAAACGTGGCTCAAAATCGTATTATTAATTAAAAACTATTTCTTTTTTTTTCAAATACTCTCCCTAAGGAATACAATTTATATTAAAAATGTAAAATTTGCCAAAAAAGGAAAAAATACTAAAAAAATCCTATTAAAAGACATTAAATGATATTCAAAAAATGTTCTTCTGAATCATGACTAAAAAAAATCCTATTAAAAGACAAAAATTACAAGTTATTAAATATACAATTAAAAGTTATTAAAAGATATTAAAAAAGTTTTTGACTGTATCATTATTGATCGTATCATTCCCTCAAGTTGGAAAAAATTCACCTCAAATTTTCATCATGTCATACAAGAGCCACTTGAAAATAATCACACAAGACTCAAACGAATCGATCTAACCTTGGTTGGTTAGTTGATTGCCAGTTGACTGCTAGTTCGTTTTTGCACCCTCCTTGAACCTTTTTTTCACCTTTCCTAAAATGGTGCAAATAGACTGAAAAATGTTATTCCTTATCTAATCATCTTAAACAGCTCTAGGAGTCATACAAAACCATCTAACAACCAAATTCTCTTTACCATCTCCAGTCACTTACTCCTGTTCAACATAATAATACCAAAAATTGGTACTTCAAAAATTAGTTCACTATAACCAACAACCTCAAGATCATCATTCTCTTCATCAATATAAGTGTCAAAGAACGATTCCTCATCAATCTTAAAAACATCATCCTTTTCATCAACAAAAGTATCAAAGGTTGATTCTCCATCAGCCTCAAAAACATCTTTGTCTATTCTCTTCAACGTAAAGCTTATCACGTCTGTGCAGTGCCTCTTCATAATATTCTTCTTCCACATCAAAAGAAGATTCATCATCTTCCTCATAATGAACAGGCATCGATCAAGGTTCTGCCTACGAAAAGGATTAAGATTCCTATTCTAATTGACAATTAACTCACTCACCCATGCTGCTAATCACTCCATCATGGCATCCCATTGTTCATCAATTATTTTCACTATCCTGCGATCCAGATCATCACGTTCATAAATATCCTCCATCGTACGCCATTAATAATTCTGCCCTTATGGTTCCATGATATCCTAAGACTAACATCAACTCCGGTATCAACTAATACAGTGAAAAATTTTGAGAATTATCACAATTCGTTGATGTAAAGACCCAACATGTGCTAATTTAGAAGCTAGGCATGCCAAGCCCCTAGCCACACATAATAAATGAAAGTATTGTACGTAAAATTATCTGAAAAGGAAAATTTTTATGCTAATTACTTAATCAACATATTGCTAACAAATCTTTACAAAAACAACTCATTTAAAAGTAGATTACTTTATACAAATTAATATAACAACACCATCAATTTGGTACCTCAAGAGTTATAAATCATACTTTTTACATACATAATAGAAAAACTTAGGCACTTTGTATTACTAAACACAGGCTCGTGAGCAAGCCCTTAGTCTATACTATTACATTTCAAAAATGAAATATAAAATCTTGCTTTGGTCCTTCTCTAAGAAAACAATGTGGGATGGTTTAGGAATCCTAGTCGTCCCATTCTCAAGGAAATCTTGCTAATCTTTATCATATCCTAAGTCATCATAGTACTCATCATCATTGACAATTGTAGAAGAAGAAGTGAGCCAGGGTCTCAGTACACAGTAACACAAACAAATACAGAGTGGCATATATTTCTAGGCTAATGCAATGCAAGAAGCAATAAAATTTATCTTTATTTAAGTAAAACAAATCAATATTAGAGTATTCAAACTTTGATTAAAATCTTAAGGGAACCTGGGGATCCTGAGCAATAGCAGTTGCTTAGAAGATTAATATAAGCAGCTCAAGTACTTACATCTCCTACATAACTTTACAATTAATAATCTCATCTTTACTTAAATTAATCCATAATATCACCTAGTTCAACCGATCTCATAAACGTGAACTAAATCATATTATTTCTTCTTAAGAATAAGAAAATGTTACATTGATATCGTTTCTCCTATCGATTACCTACTAAGCCACTTATAAATTGTCATTGCATCATGGCAAGGGTAGCCTAAGTACCTAAACTACCATGCTTGGCTCCAAGCAAGTTGTCACTTCCGAGACCAAATTAAACGACAAACATAACTAATTCAATCATTATTAAGCCAATCTTTGATTATAGTCAATTTAAAAATATATATCCTATCATCCAACAAACAAGTTACTACATACTTAGATAAACAGATTTATCGGATAAACAGTGTTCAAACACAACTGTGTATGGGAATTTGTCAAGGAAACTCATTTCATATAAAACAAGTTAATCCATAATTGAACACTAAGTTATTATACCTTCATCTAAATTAAGCAAAAATTCAAATCATCACATAGTTTTATATTCATACACGTACAGATATATACATCATATTTGACTATTCATTCATCTATTATTATTATTATTATTATTATTATTATTATTATTATTATTATTATTATTATTATTATTCATTTAGCATTTTTTTTAATAGTACCAAGGGATCTGTCACACCCTCGACAAGAGCTATGATAGATTTCACAAGCATCATCACGACCGTAATCGTGGGCCATGATATACATCACTAGCCTTGTCACACCCGTGATAGGAGATCATGCCCTCTATCATAGCCATATAGGTCATATTAAGATTACGCCCATGACATAGTCTCATTAAAATTTTTTATAAAAAACTTCCAAAGAGATCAAGTCTGTTGTCACGGTTGTGATCTAGGGAGTAGCATTTGTAAAAGAATGAACAAAGGTGATCATGCCCCATGTAACAATCATGATCTTGGCCTTATCAAGTTTTAAATTCACACAGAGGAGATCATGAGTTAGGTCATGGTCATGATCGACAGGGAAATTTGGATTCAAAGAGATAACGGCCTTGAACATTCCTGTGATAAACACGATACTGACCCTATGATGTTTGTTCCAAATTTTTCAAAGTCCTACATGCTTTAACTTCTTACTAAGATCTTATTTTTAGTGAAAACATGTTAAGACCTAATTATAAGCATAATATCAAACATCATCAATTTCATTTGTACTCATATATTCATTACACATGCATATACATTAAAATATCCTAACCTAAGAATACCAATCTATTATACTTGGTTTTTAGAGCTCTATAAAAAAATTAATCACTAATGTTCTACCTATCTACCACTAACAGCTTCAATAAACACACCATATCATCATAAACTTTATAAATCATTTTCTCAAACACCTAGAGAACACATGTATATTTACATATCTATTCTAACATATATGTTAGCATATCATCAATTTGTCTAAAACATCAAAACTCTACTTCTACTCAACATCAACTAGAACTTATATCTAAACAAAGTATGGAAGAAATCATCTTTACTTACTTATTCAACCACTTGTCTCAACCAAAGCTTCTCTTTCCTCTTTCTTAGCTTAATTCTTACTCCTACTTGTCTTTTAGCTTAATTCTTTCCTTAAGATCTCGCGTGTTAAGTTTTAAAGAGATTTTAATATGTGAAATTTGAGCTTGTATGTGTTTAGGAAGGTGATGGAGAGAATCGGTCCTTGGGTCTGTTTTGGATTTAAAATTTTTATAAATTTTCCTTTATAATTGTATAATTTGCTGCCTTCTAACTTTTTTGGCATTAGAAGATAAAAGAAGATGCTTTAAAATCATGGGCTTAGGCTTAGGTTGATTTTTTAAAGATGGGCTTGGACTTTTAACAAAATTTTTGTAGTGGAAAGAGATTTTCTGACTTTAGGAAACAACACATCATATTATAACACAATTCAATTCAACACATACATATATGTTACTGCATTTACATAATTATACTAGCACACATATAATGCAATTTTTAACGCATTGCAATACTAATGATTTATCATGTCATCAATTAAAATTATTATAACAAAAATTATCATAATTAATTTATAAAATGGACAAACAAACATATATGTTAATTAATTTAGTATATTTAGTTTAAGTTATTTCATTCTTTCTACCTTAAAGAAATTTCATCCTTGAAACATATCTTACCTTATTGACCAAACAATTCGGGGTAATTTGTCTCAAAACATCTTCCACTTCCCAAGTGGCTTCATGCTCTGTTTGACCATTCCATTGAACTTTAACCATAGGGATCATCTTGTTTCTTAAGTTCTTGTCCATTCTACTCAAAATCTTGATAGGCTTCTCAATTGTGGTCAGATCTAATCAAATTTCTAGTTGATTTGTGTTAATGATAGCATCTGGACCTGATATACATTTCCTTAGCTAAGGAACATGAAAAACATTATGTGCATCGACCAAGTTCGAGGGTAAAGCTAATTTATAAGCCATCAGTCTAACCCTTTCTAGAATTTCAAATGGACCAATAAATCTTGGGTTCAATTTTCCTTTCACCCCAAATCTAAATACTCCTTTCGTTGGAGATACTTTAAGAAACACGTGATCTTCGATCTCAAACTCTAAAGGTCTTCTTCTCATATCCACATAACTCTTGCATCAGTCTTGACCTATCTTCATTCTCTATTTAACAACTTGTTGTACTAATTCTGGACCGATCAAAGCTCTTTCACTTACATCATCCCAATGTAGAGGAGATCTATATTTTCTTCTGTATAAAGCTTCATAAGGAGCCATTTGTATCGCCGACTGATAATTGTTGTTGTATGCAAATTCAACTAGCGATAAGTGTTCGTCCCATCAATTTCCAAAGTCTAAAGCATACGCTTTGAGCATATCTTCTAAGATCTGAATAATTCTCTCAGACTGTCGATCAGTTTAGGGATAAAAGGTCATGCTAAATTGAATCTTGGTACCAAGAGCTTCATGCAAACTTCTACAAAAACTACTTATAAATCTTGCGTCCTTATCTGAAGTAATAGATATTGGTATTCCATGAAGTCGTACTATCTCTTGAATATGTATCTGTGTCATTGTCTTGAGTGAGCATCCAACCTTTATTGGTATGAAATATTATGACTTAGTTAATCTATCCATAATGACCAATGTCACTTCATTTTTAGCCAAAATCTTGGGTAGAGCACTTATAGAATCCATAGGAATATCATCCCACTTCCATTCTAGGATTGACAATGGTTATAACTCACCTCAAGTCTTTGGTGTTTGATCTACTGATACGTTAAATACTTGGATACATAATCCACAATATCTCTCTTCACTCTATCCCACCAATAATATTTCTTCAGATCTTTATACATTTTGGGCCTGGGTGTATTGTATAGACTGGCATATGGGCTTCTTTCATTACCTCTTTTCTCAAATCTCTAATCATAGGCACCTAAATCTGATTTCCATATCTAATAAGACCTTGATCATCAATTCTCAATTCCTTTCTTTTCCTATTGTTTATGGCACTCATTAACTTTTCTCCTTCTAAATCTTCTTGCTGACCCTGTTTAATTTGCTTAAGTATTGTAGGTTATAAAGTCAAGTTCTCCAACATAATATCAACTTTACCCAGGGTAATTTCAACATCTAGTCCTCAGATATCTTCTAATATCTCTCTCTAACTTGTAATCATAGTAGCTACATTCATCTGTCTCTTTCTGCTCAAAGCATCAACAACTACATTTACCTTTCCCGGATTGTAGAGGATTCAACATCATAATCTTTAATTAGCTCAAGCCATCTTCGTTATCTCACATTCAATTCTTTCTAAGTAAAGATATACTTTAAGCTCTTGTGATCTATGATGATCTTGCATTTTTCACCAAATAGATAATGTCTCCAAAGTTTTAAGGCTAAAATAACAGTTGTGACCTTCAAATCATGAACTCGATAGTTCTTCTCATGTGGCTTAAATTATCTTGCTGCATAAGCAATCACTTATTGTCTTGCATTAAAACACATCCATGTCCTTGTATTGAAGTATCACTATAGATGACAAACTCTTTTCCACTAAGTGATAAAGCTAAGATATGAGTTGATGCTAACCTTTTCTTTAATTCTTGAAAATGTTCCTTACATTTATCATTCCACATAAATCTCACATGTTTTAGAGTTAGTTTTTTCATTGGCATAGCAATCCTAGAAAATCCCCAGAAAAATCTTCGATAATAACTAGTTAAACCCAGGAAACTTCATACTTCAGTGAGACTGGTGAGTCTTAGCCAATCTAATACCGTTTAATCTTTTTTGGATCAACAAATATTCCATTCTTTGTGATAATATGACCTAAGAATGCAACTTTTCCAACCAAAATTTACATGTACTAAACTTTGCATATAATTTCTTTTCTTTCAACCTTTGAAGGACAAATCTCAAGTGTTCTTCATGTTCTTACTTGCTTCCAAGATATACCAAGATGTCATCCATGAATATAACCACATACTGATTGACATAATCTTTGAAAACTCGGTTCATTAAATCCATGAAAGTAGTAGAGGCATTGTTAATCCAAACGGCAAGACAAGAAACTCAAAATGCCAATACTTGGTACGAAAAGCAAACTTAGGAATATCCTAGGACTTAATCTTAAGCTGATGATATCCAGATCGTAAATCGATCTTTAAAAAATTGTAGCACCTCTTAACTGATCAAACAAATCATCAATCCTGAGTAAAGAATACTTGTTCTTGATAGTTACCTAATTCAGTTCACAGTAATCTATGCACATTCTAAAATCTCATCTTTCTTCTTAACAAAAGGTACTGGAGCACCCCATGGTGAAATACTGGGTTGAATGAAACCGAGATTCTGTAACTCTTGTAGTTTATTCTTCAATTCTTTTAGCTATGTCGGGGCCATTCGATATGGTGGCTTTGATATTGGAGTTGTCCCTAGAATTACATCAATCCTAAAATCAATCTCTCAATTCGGTGGTAAACCCGATAAATCTTCAAGAAACACATCTGTAAATTCTTTTTTCTACCGATACGACACTGATATTGAATCTTTTAGCCTCAACTATTGCTATTACTGCTTTTTCCCACAACTTTATTGTAAACATACTCTTAGGTCTTTGTCTCTCCAAAGAATAGGTGAACTTCCCATTTTCAAATTTAAAGCTTAGTTTTTCCTTATTACAATCTATGATGACTTTATACAAATTCAATCAGTTCACACCCAAAAATTACATCAAAATTAGTCATGGATAAAACTAACATATCAATTGGCATGTTCATATTAGAAATCAACACATCCACATTCCTACAAACACATGTCTCCTTGGATTTCACACCTAAAGGAGTATTAATACACTTTATACTATCAAGCAACACTTTAAAAACCAAACCAAATTCATTCATGAATTTCTCAAATATACATGTGTGTGTAGCCCCTTATCTATCAGAGTATAAACATGATGTTTTGCAATTAATAAGGTATCTGCCAATGTATTAATATAAGGAGTCTCCTCATACTATTGCAATACAAACACTCTTGCTATTGTTTTTCCTTTCCCTAGATTGATTTCATCATGGTTAGGTTTAACTATACAACCCGCTATGTGGTGTCCTCTCCGTTTACAATAAGCATAGAAGATAGGTTACAATATCGGATTTTTGCATTTAGAAGCTTTGTGCCCTTCTTTACCACAAGCAAAACATGCTTTCGGATTCCATTTAGACTATGCTAACTCATGAGGCCCATAGCATCTAATGCATCTTCTCTCAAGAATGATGGAAGGAGTGGAAGTTTGGTCAACAAACTTGGACTTGTCTTCTTGCCCAAGAATGGCTTTTTCCCTTTGGTTGCAATATCATATCTTCTATAGGGAACAGATGAAGTGGGTCTCTTAATAAGAAATGAGGCTCACTTTTCTCTTTGTATCTTATTTTCATTTAATATTTACTCCGCGAGCTTTGCTTTAGTGACCACATCAACTAACATCGGGAGTTGGAACATGTTAACTATACCTTTGATCTCCATATTTAAGCCATTCTAGAACTTTTGAACCTTCACTCTTTCATCATGAAAGCCTTCCCTAGCAAATCGCTTTAGCCTATAGAACTCAAAATAATATTTATCAACATTCTTGCTTCCTTGTCGTAAGCTTAACCAATCTAAAATCATTTGTTCTCGAACTATAGCTGGAAAATACTGCATGAAGAAAGCTTCCTTGAATTGATTCCAAGCAACAAGTCTCACTAAATTCTCACTTACTAGTGTTAACCAATTATAAGTATCTCTTTTTAACATATAAACTACTAGATCAACTCTTCTGTCTTCAGGTACCTCACATGCTGCAAAAGCCTTTTCCAATTCTTCTATCCAACTTTCCGTAGTTGTTTGATCTGAAATAATCCCATCAAAATCAAGCACTAACTTAGCAAAATCATGTAGCTTCACTTGATCATTTCGTTCACCAGTACGTTCATTATCTCCTTGCCCGGCAGTCTAAGTTACATATTGTTGCATAAATTGTTTTTGTTGTTGATACATCATGTGTTGATATTGTTTAGTGCACTTAGCATTAAGATCTCCCATGGGTACTTGTGGCATCTGTGGCAATTATGGAATCTGAGTCATGGATGCTACTGCAGCAGAAGGAGTGGTAGTAGAAGCTAAAATACTGGATGATGTAGAAGTTTGTTGCCTGAGGAGGCAGAGGCGGTATACCTGCCCTCTCTGACTGCTGTCAACTCTGCCTTCTTGACTTGTCCATCTTTACAGATATACACACCATACATTCACAATATAGATAACAAGTTATACATTATCCCACTGA
Source organism: Combretum micranthum (assembly GCA_024138025.1). Classification (NCBI taxonomy): domain Eukaryota; kingdom Viridiplantae; phylum Streptophyta; class Magnoliopsida; order Myrtales; family Combretaceae; genus Combretum; species Combretum micranthum. The sequence continues at coordinate 120,947 of JAMXBD010000783.1, forward strand.
GACTCAATTCAAATTTATTTTAATTTTAGTGAAAGCAATCGATAAACAAAACACATTATTCGAGCAAAATCTTAAACATTTTCATTTTAATCCCACCGCATTTAAGGTTCGATCATCATCTATTTTATTACATTGAGCAAGCAATTGCATAAACATAGCTTTGATATCACTCTATAAAGATCTGACATGCATTAATTCAAAAGCTAGGCATGCCAAACCTCCAACCACACATAATACATGAAAGTGTTATACGTAAGGTTGTCTGAAAAGGAAAATGTTTATGTTAATTACTTAATCAACATTTTGCTATACAAAACTTTACAAAAACAACTCATTTTAAAGTAGATTACTTTATACAAATTAATATAACAACACCATCAATCTGGTACCTCAAGAGTTATAAATTATACTTTTTACATACATAATAGAAAAACTTATGCATTTTGTATTACTAAACATAGGCTTATGAGTAAGCCCTTAGTCTATATTATTACATATCAAAAATAAAATATAAAATCTTACTTCGGTCCTTCTCCAAGAAAACAACATGAGTTGGTTCAGGAATCCTAGTAGTCCCATTCCTCAAGGAAATCTTCCCAATTTATACCATATCCCAAGTCATCATAATACTTATCATCATTAACACCTGTTGAAGAAGAAGTGAGTCAAGGGCCCAGTACACATCAACTTAAACAAATACAAAGTGGCATACAATTCTAAACTAATGCAATGCAAGAAGCAATAAAATTTATCTTTATTTAAGTAAAACAAATCAACACTAAAGTGTTCAAACTCCAATTATAATCTTGAGGGAACTTGGGGAACCTGAGTAATAATACCTGCTTAGGGGGTTTATATAAGCACTCGAATATTATATATCTTACATAACTTTACAATTGATAATCTCATCTAGGATTCACAGCCGTTACTCATCTTTATTTAACTTAATCCATAATATCACTTAGTCCAACCAATTTCATAAACGTGAACTAAATCATATTATTTCCTCTTAAGAATAAGTAAATATTACACCAATACCGTTTCTCCTGTCAATTACCTATTGAGCCACTTATAAATTGTTATTGCATCATGACAGGGGTGGCTTAAGTGCCTAAACTACCATTCTTGGCCCCAAGCAAGGTTGTCACTTCTCAGCTAGATTAAATGATACAAGCATAACCAATTCAATCATTATTAAGCTAATCTTTGATTATAATCAGTTTAAGAATATCTCTCCTATCATCCAACAAACAAGTTACTGCGTACTTAATAGATGGATTTATTAGACAAAAGACTAATGTTCAAACACAACTGGGTATGGGAATCTATCAAACAAAATCATTTCATATAAAACAAGTTAATCCGTAATTGAACACCAAGTTCTAGACCTTCATCTAACTTAAGAAAAAATTCATCGTCACATAGTTTCATATTCATACACATACACATATATACATCATATTCCACTATTCATTCATCTATTATTATTATTCATTTTTTTTATGAACAGTACCTAGGATCTGTCACACCGTGACAAGGGTCATGATAGATATCACGAGCATCATCTATGATTGTAGGCCGTGATATACATCACTGGCCTTACCACGCCCGTGATCAAAGATCACCCCCCTATCACGGTCGTGATATAGGCCATATTAAGATTACACCTGTGACATAGCCTCATCAAAATGATTACAAAAAGCTTTCGAGGAGATCACGTATGTTGTCACAGCCATGATTTAGGCCGTATCATTTATAAAAGAATGAACAGAGGCAATCACGCCCCATGTAACGGCCATGATCTCGGCCTATCAAGTTCTAAATTCACACAGAGGAGATCACGAGCCAGGTCATGGCCTTGATCGACAGGAAAATTTGGATCCGAGAAGATAACCGCCTTGAACATGCCGTGATAAACATGGTATTGACCCTATGATGTTTGTTCCAAAATTTTCGAAGTCCTACATGCTTTAACTTCTTATTAAGATCTTATTTGTAGTAAAAACATGTTAAGACCTACTTATAAACATAATATCAAACATCATCAAGTTCATTTGTACCCATTTATTCATTACACATGATATACATAAAATATCCTAACCTAAGAATACCAATCTATTATACTTGGTTTTTAGAGCTCTATAACAACTTAATCACTAATGTTCTACCTATCTACCACTAACAACTTCAATAAACACACCATATCATCATAAACTTTATAAATCATTTTCTCAAACACCTAGAGAACACATGTATATTTACATATCTATTCTAACATATATGTTGGCATATCATCAATTTGTCTAAAACATCAAAACTCTACTTCTACTCAACATCAACTAGAACTTATATCTAAACAAAGTATGGAAGAAATCAACTTTACTTACTTATTCAACCACTTGTATCAACCAAAGCTTCTCTTTTCTCTTTTTTGGCTTAATTCTTACTCTTACTTATCTCTTAGCTTGATTCTTTCCTTAAGATTTTGTGTGTTAAGTTTTAGAAGAGATTTTGATATGTGGAATTTGAGCTTGTATGTGCTTAGGAAGGTGATGGAGAGAGTCGGTCCTTGCGTCTATTTTAGATTTAAAATTTTTATACATTTTCCTTTATAATTAGATAATTTGGTGCCTTCTGACTTTTGTGGCATCAAAAGATAAAAGAAGATGCTTTAAAATCATGGCTTAGGCTTGGGTTGATTTGTTAAAGATGGGCTTTGACTTTTGACAAAGTTTTTGCTATAGAAAGAGATTCTGACTTTAGGAAACAACACACCATATTATAACACAATTCAATTCAACACACACACATACACATATATATATATATTACTACATTTACAGTATTACACCAACACACATATAATTCAAATTTTAACTCATTGCAATTCTAATAATTTTATCATGTCATCAATTAAAATTATTATAACAAAAAATTATCACAATTAATTTATAAAGACAACAAACAAGCATATATGGGCTTGGTTGATTTGTCAAAGGCGCACGATTTAATTTATATTAAAAGTGTAACATTTTCTTAAAAAAGCAAAAAAGTAAAAAATGGTATGAAAAGACATTAAATGATATTTAAAAGATATTCTTTGAATAGTAACTAAAAACAATATTAAAAGACATGAATTAAAAACTATTAAATATCCTATATAAAATATATAAAAAATTGATAGCATCATTGTTGACCGGATCACATAGGTTTGATTTAATGTATTTACTCTTTTTATTTTTCTTTTAGTTGTTATCATTTTAACCATCATTTCATATTGTGGGTGATGCTACTATTATCGAATTAATTTGGCCATACCTTTGACCTTAAATTTTTTTACCTTCATCTTTATCGTCAACATCAAGTTTTTTGTATAACTATATATATTTGGAATTATTTAAACCATATCAATGATGGTTATTGATTCTATTATTAGCATAAGTTTGTTAATTTGAGTATAATTTTATTTTTATTTTTTATTTTTATATTTATGTATGCATTCCTTAATTCACATTTTACAATTTATAATTCTAGTTTAATGGCCAAAATATATGTATTTCTATTTGTTAAACAATGATTGTAAGTCTGACATTTATTCATATTTTTGAAACTAACATTATATTCATTTAATAATTAAAATTTTAAATTTGATAAAAAATGGTTGCATAGTGTTGGTCCCGAAAAGATAACCAAAAGGGCGGGTGAATTGGTTATAAAATTTACTTTTAAAAGTTTTGAATAAATTTCACACCACTTGGTTATTCAACTAAAATAGCTTTGAAACTTTTTTAAAACAATAAACTTAACAAATAAAAACTTCGAACAATAATTTGGATCAAAATAATTTGCTTAAGTTCACGAAAAATCAAATATCAATTCAAAACTTTTTACTCCCAGAAACCTTCTGACTGACTCTCTGATTAAGAAATATAAGTGAGTTACTCCCTGATCAACCTTCTGAGCATATATCACAATTATGGATAACAAATAAAATTGCACGAATTTAAAGAGAGATAAGGGAGTAAAGAGTGCAAAGTTGAATTATAGAGATTCCACCTTGAGCGTCAATCCTCTCTTCCAGCTCCAAGCTAGGATCCCGGTATTCCACACTGGTTGTGTTCCACTATCCAATCAAATCAATAAAGTTACAAGATGTTCTTGCCAATTCTCTTTAGCTACAATTCACTCAACTTGATTCTCCTAAGCAATCAACCTACTGAGCCTACTTATAACTCTCAATCTCTCATCAAATGAATAAATCTAGATCAAAGGAAATAAAGTATGGGTCCTCAAAATTTTCGAACAAAAGAAGATAAATGAAATGATAGTAAATTTGCTCAAATCCAAAGGAAATTCGTAGCTCTTTGTTTTCTCTTGTTTTTCACGTGATTGTGCTTGCTTTTCTCTGTCTTGGTAGATATACTTATCCTTGTATCTTCCAACGGCTAGGAAATCAATTAGATAAACTCTGCTCCTTATTTTGTGCGTAATAACAGCTCATCTTTTTCTTCAAAAACTGCAAATTTTTAATAACTTGAGCTCTTGTTGTTGTTATCTCGAAATTCTTGCTCCAATGGATAAGTTTAAATCTCCAACAACTTGTATAATTATCTTGAACTTGAAATTCGAATTTGAAATCACCGTTGTTGACATATTCCTTCGTCTGGTACTGTTCATGCAACAAAAAGATCGTGTTTTCCACAAATTTTGACTTCCTTGTATGGACAAATAATCATTAGATAAGTTCCTTGCATACTTGGATCATGTCTTCCATATCCCAAATAAAAACTTGAATAAACTATTGAAAAAGAAACCTTGTTAGTCATGTAGTTTTTCCTTGCTGTCAAAACAAGATTTTCTAAAAAAATGAACTTTAATCCAACGAAATTTGAATCCCCATGGATATTGAACCAACTTTGTGGAACACATTGAATATATTACCCAAATATACTCAACATTAGAGATGGGTCTTCAACATATCAAATCCATAAAGAAAAATTCGAACCTAGAGCTTACTGTTCGTGTTTAGTAACTTTTTTTTAAAAAAGTTGTAGGTTGCCTTCTGACGAACCTTCTGATAGTTTAAAAAGCCAGCAGAGTACCTTTTGATTAACCTTCTGATAGCTTATTTGTTCTTGAAATCTTCTCCAAACACTTTCTAAAGTATTCTTTGCATAGAACCTCTTTTGAAATCATTCTCTTAAGTCATTGTAAACCACTTTGATTATATTGAATCCTCGCACACTTAATGAATATGTTATTGATTACTTACTCCTTTTTGTTATCATCAAAATCATCTTTTGAGAGAAACCAACATTCTCCCCTTTTTTTAAACTCATATAAACAAAATAAATTTTTTTTTTTAAATGTAAAGTGCAATCTAAATGCTTCTCTCATATTTTGTTTACTTTCTCCCTCTTTTTGTTAGCATAAAAAATAAAATACTCATTCAAAAAAAATATATAACCAAGCATTCTTTTCAAGCATGTAAAGAACATTTTTGTGTAAAAGTGTAGTTTTTTTTAATGCTGTTTTTTTTTTAATAAGCTGCAAAAAATGTGAAAAACATGCATAATTTTTTTTTAAACAGAAATTTGATAGATTGCAAAATTTGTGCAGAAAAAAATGCTGGAATTAGAGAAATATACAAGAAATGCAGAAAAAGTGCAGAAATTACATAAAATATGCAGAAAGGTGCTGGAATTGCAGAAATTAAAATGCAGAAAAAATGCATATATTGCAGAAAAATGCAATTTTTTTTTTTTTTGCAGAAAATTATCCTTTAATATACACATAACAAGAAATTGCAAAGTAAAACAATTTCAACACATTTGTTCAATGTACTTATCTTGTTTCAAACATTTCTCCCCCTTTATAAATTTCTTTTGGAAAACAAGCTCCCCCTTAATATGATACCAATTGATTTTAAAAAATATTCAATAATTATTTTCATATCAAAACATGGAGAGCAAATAAAAGGATACATAAGGGAGTTGGAACAATAGTATCAAATTTTCAGATTTTTCCCTCTTGCTTATGAGTGCACATATATATATATAATATAATATTATTTTAAACCTAGGCAATTATTGATCATGATAATATATTTGCATTTGCCTTCAATACCTGCACTTCACTCACAAATAAGTTAAACTTCTTTACGAACCCATACAAGTTTGGGTCCATTGAAAAACTTGTTTCCCTGTTGGTCACTAAGCTTGTTTCCTTTGTAAAAACAATACTTTTCTATATGACCTATTCTATTACAAAATGAACATGCATATGGATGTTTGTGATACCTTTGATTTACCTTTTGATAATAATTGTCTTGATAATCATTATATGCATACCTGTACCCTCTGACATACCTTCTGATAGGATAATTTTTTGATCATACCTTCTGATGTAGCCTCTGACGTTACTGTTCTTACTCTTAATAGATTGTACAGCAGCTTGTTCATTCCCAAATTCATTTGCTTTTACAAACATTGTTTTATTCATGCTATTTGTCGAATTTCCATGTTTACATCTAAGTCCATGCTTAATAAATGATGGTCTCTAACTACTTATAAATGTTTAACTTCTTGTCACTTTCATTAAACTTATTAGAAGTGTTTTTAATAGATTGTGACAAATCTTCTACTCTTCCTTTTAAATCCTTGATCTCATTTTCAAAACTTCATTCTCTTCATCAAAACATCATATTTGTCAAACAATTTTTCATTATCATTTTTCAAAATATCATTGTCATCAAGAAGCAATTTATTTATTTGTTTCAAAAATCTTTTTCATTTTTCAAAGCTTTATTTTCCGCATCTAATTTTGAATTCTATAAATCAGCTTTTGTAAACCCCCAAAAATTTTCATAATTCCTAAAAATTAATCCTAGAAGTCTAATATCAAATTTAAATCCCAAAATCAACTCAAGATAAAAACCAAATTCTAGACCGAGTCAAAATACGGAAACGAAACCCTAAAAATCGAATCAAGTTAAAACTTAATTCCAAATAAGATCAAAAACGAGTTTTCTCAATCTTGAGAAAACGAGAACCCTTGAAACAAAATGTAAAGTCCAACTACCAGTTTAATCAATCCGTACATCTACCAATTCCTAAAACGCAAATCAAAACAATAGATCCAAATACAACTTAACAACGAAATGATAAAATTTAAATCCTTCAATAAAATTTTAGAATTACAATTTTCAATTTTCACCAAAAGTCAAACTGAGTCAACTCATAACCCCAGACTCAATCAACTCATAACCCCAGACTCGGTTAAACGATTCAGAAAACTAAAACCTATTAAATAATCACAAATAAAATAAGATAAACCATAGATATCAAGCTAAAAATATAAAACAATCAAACCGAAAATTATACGATCTTATGAATATCTCGACAAAACCGGAAGTCAAACTGGAACCCTAAAATCAACAAAGCCTATAACGAACCCTAGTGTTTAAGATCCGGCAATCCCGTTTTCAAACCCTAGAAAACGAAATTAAGCCAATAGCTTAAAAAAGTTCGTAATAATATAGGGTAACATAAAAATATCATATTCGCAAATTTTGAGTGTCGTTCGGACTCAAACAGATCAGTGCTCGAAAAGCTATCCTGGAGCTCAGAATATTAAAAATATTCCTTTATACCAATAGACTCATAAAAATATAAAGGATTCCAATATATCAGTTTTAGAATTTTTCGATAGCTAAAAATTACAGATATCGCATTATTACGCGTATTTTATTACTACGGTACTTTAATTATCTAGTCCTACTATTCATATATTATTTCACTATCTTACTTTTTCTTACACCTATTTCTTACTACCTACATACCTATTTTCTTACTTTTTATATTTCCAATACATCTTATATCAAATCATACCTTACATATTAATTATTTTCTTACAAATTTACACAAAATCAACTCACTCTCTCTCCTTCTTCATTGTGGTCCCCCCCCCCCCCCCCCCCCCATTTACCTCTCAATTATTTCTTTTTCAATTTATTTTATTACATCTAAAATTCACTCCAAAAATTTATAAATACCCCCTTCCTCTTTCATTCTTTCACACAATTCATTACACTACCAAAACTCTCTCAAATTCACTACACAAACTCTCTCCACAACATTTCCCTACCAAAATTCTCTTTCACCAAATACTCACAAAATTTCTCTCTACAACTACCATTTCTCAATAACCACATAACCATACATTCACTACCATCTTCAAACCACATAAATACTTTAGGTAAGATTTCTTCCAACCATTTATTTACTTATGTCATGTAACTTAACATGACTATTGTTTGTTTTGAAACTCATATGAGTAGTAAAAGCAACAACATGTTCATGTTTTGTTCTTATACATAAGCTTTCTATTTTATTATGTTGTTTATTATTTGCTTCTAATCTAACTTATATATATAGTATTATGTATATATATTTATTTAAGAGCATATAACTCATTTGTTATTTACTTTCAAGTTATGCAATTTATTTATTTCATGTTGTTATTAAGACTAGTCTTTCCAGTCTTAGACTTGTCCATATCAAGTCAAAACAATCTTTTGTTTATTTTCTTTAATCTTTCGGGACAGTCCATCTTAGTCCCGGGATGCCTTGATAAAGCTAAGGCTCCAATACTTAACCGGGATACCTTGATGAAGCTAAGGTTCCCAATACTTGATATTTTATTTTCTTACTTATTATTTGTTTCTAGTATTTTCTTATGTTCTTATTATTTTATATGCTCATGATACTTACATCTACATAATGTTAATGTCTCAACTAATCTAAAAGTAGAATTTCATTTTATTAAAGGAACTCAAAACTAGATTTTCGATTATGTAATTTATCATAAAATCATGAAGTTATTATCAACAACATAAAAATAGAGTTTTCTCAACGTTTTCATAAATAACAAAGATAGATTACTAAGGAAACATAAGAAATAAATATTTTCTTGTATATTATGGTAACCTAAGTTTTAGTAAAATAGTTTGTTAATATTAAAAGCTTTACAAAAGCTTAAGATTTAAACTCTTTTAACTTCATAGCAAAACTAAGGAAACAAACTATTTTTCAAAGTTAAGATAAAAATCAACCCCTAAAGTTAAAACCCACTTAGGAAAACAATGATTTTCAAGTTCCTAAAAGAGAAACTATTTTCAAAGAATATAAATAAAAATTAGAAACAAATGATTTTATCAATAAAGATGATTCTTTTCAAAAGAAATAAAAGAAGAAAGAAAAAAACTTATATTTTTAGAGATAAATATAAGAAGACAAGATTCATTTTCTAAAACCATCCTAAATACAAAATTATAAAAAGGTTTTCAACAACCTAATATACTTTTTGATAAAATTGATCTTTTATCACTAGAAGTGAAATTTATGAAAGACTAAAGTTAAAGGAAAATTTACTTGTTTTGGAAAAAGGAATGAAGGAAATAAAATAAGAATATACTCATTTATAATGAAAATATAAAGTTCTTCCAAATACTTGAAAAGGAATTTATCAAGATAATTTTTAACACTTTGCAAAGAATTGTTTTATGAAATAAATTGTTGAGACACTACCATTAGAGATTTTGCATATGAAGTGAGCTTATCTATATACTCAAAGTATTTATCAAATATATGATCATATATATATATATATATTGTTACAAAAGATTTTCTTTAAAAATGAAAGTTGAGTTAGAAAATGGATTTGCAAAAGTTTAGTAATTTCGTTTTAAATTTGTACCCAATGTTTTCGGAACCCAAATGACCTTATATGACAAAGATAACCTTGGAAATGGATAGATCTTTTCGAATAGGTAGAAAATGGTATATTATATGCAAAATTCCGAGTTAAAATGAGCAAGTTATGGCCATTTTAAGTTGGAATTTCCTCTTATACGATTTTACCGTGCGATTTTAAGAAAGTCTAGAATCTCCAAGAATAGAAAATTTCATGAAAGACTTATCTCAGGTATTTCGTTTGTCTAGGTGACGAAAGATACAAGATTCCCTATCCGATGATTACTACGACTAAGAAGATCGCAAAATGGACGAGTGAGTTATTCCTCCTAATTTCGTTACCTTGTTGTGCTTGTAAATAGTAGCATTAGTATGCTAAGAAAAAGATAAAAATGATATATATATATATATATTTGGGGATTCGGAATTATGTGTATATACGTGATTCTATGTTTATGCGTGAAATAAGAATTAAGAATATCGCAACTTCGAACTGTTTGTTTAAATAATTTGTTTGCTTACTTGTATGCCTGTTTATTGTTTGCTAAATTGATTGATCGCCCCTAATCAACTTAATAAGGTTTGGCTTAAGAAAAATAAAACGCTCATGCATAGCATCCATCGAGTCGCATCTATTTTAGAAGGCTGCTACTCCTACGTAGAGTTGGATTGGCTGTGATCGTGCAGTGCCATGGGCCATGTTCCTTCTGGAGAATCCAAATCGCTCGGGGAAAGCGACTCTAGGTTCGAAGCCGAGCTAACCGAACGCTGTGGGTGAGACCTGGGGACTAGCAGTAGAAGGTCGAGGACCTTCAACCCCAATTCCCTAACCTTTGATACGGAGGGGTAAATCCGTTATATATATGGTTTCCAGATAACTATATATATTTATGTAATCATGTGATTGTTGCATTGTAAGCATAGCATATGTGTGAAAATATAAATAAACTGTTTGAATATACGATGCGAATGAAAAGGAATATCTCACTAAGCTAGTTGTAGCTTATACCCCTATAGATTTGTTGAAACAGGTATACCCGTGGCTTAAATTGAGAATCATGACATTAAGGAAGTCATGAATGATGATTAAGCTTCTATGGATGAAGTAATTTTGTAAGGTTCTTTACATGTAATGACCTATATGATTAGTGATGTATATTTATTTGAAGATAATAGAGGGATATGCCCCTAAGAATTGAAATGTAATATGTATTTATGATAAGTATTCTCTTTGCCTTGTTACTTATTTATTATCAATATAAATTGCGCTACTCCGATGCGTTCCCTTGGTTGTGATGTACGCCTTGTACATGATATGGAAGCCTTTGCGTGACTAAGGAAGTCATTCATAGGCTTTAGTATTGTGTACGGTGGACTGCCACGTTTAGGGTATCCCTTGGGGCGTGACAGCCTTTTAAAGAGCCTTTAAGAGATTTTTCATCTCATTATATACCTCATTATCATTCATTTCAGTTTCGGATTCGGAGTTTACCTCAAATGTAGCCATCAAACACAAATTGGCTTCTTGTTCATCTCACTTGCACTTTCTGATTTAGTTTCTGACTCTTCTAAATCACTCTATGTGGCAAGTAATGATCTATGCTTCTTCTTATGCTTTTCATCTTCTTCATAAGTACAAGGCATTTATACTTAATATGGCCCGGCTTCTTGCATTCATAGCACACTACTTCCTTTTTCTCCTTCTTTTCTCTCTCTTTGTAACCTTTTCCTACATCACAAGTGGAGTAATATTTCTTATACTTAACAGTTTTCTTACCTTGTTTCTTTAGAATTTTGTTGAGATGTTGAACTAATGAGTTGACTTCCTCGTCTTCATCACTACTAGAATAAGAATCTGAGTCATCATCCACCTTTTCTTTTTTGAAAGCCGTTTCTTTCTTGTTTCCTTCATTCTCTTTTGTCACATCTATGTGAGATTGATATGCCATCAACTTTTCTTTGAGTTGGCTTAAGGTGAGAGTGCTAAGATCATTGGCCTCCTCTATTGCTGTCTTCTTGGCATCCCAAGACTTCGGTAGGATTCTTAGAATTTTCTTGACAAGATTAGATTCTTCTAACTTCTTTCCAAGAGAAGCTAGCTCATTAGTAATAGCAATAAATTATCAAATGCATCCTTAACTTTCTCATTAGGTTTAAACTTAAACAACTCATATCTTTGCAAAAGTGCATTGATTTTAGTATCTTTTATTATTCTTGTTCCTTCATATGTCTCACTAGAGTATCCCCTATTTGTTTAGCAGTGCTACATGAAGAAAATAAATAAAATTCAAATGATGCAATGGTAGTTAAAAGAAGGTTCTTGGCCTTGTTGTTTTCCTCAATGGCTTTCTTTTGATCAGGAGTTATATGCCCACTGTAAACCCCGAGAAATTTTCCATATTAGTATACGACTTTATAATAGATTGTATTAATTAGTTAATAGACTTAGAATCGAATCGAAGTCTAAGAATAGATCAAATGCCTAGAGTTCGGCTAGATAAAGGATTTAGAATTCGAATAAAGAAATTCCTTAACCCTAGTTGATACCAAAAACGAGAATTCGTGTCTTGAATGAATAATTCAAGATATGATTAAAAGAAAATTTAATTCTTAAACCCGAAACCTGATATACAATAAGATTTAAATAGAAAAATATAAATAAAGAGATTAAATGATTGTTTTTTATCTGGATAATGATTCGAGATTAGAACAACAGTAGTAATTAACTTATATTTAGACTTAAACCTTAAATTCAAGATCCCTACATAGTATTAATAGCTACTAATAAGATTTCACGTTAAGTATCAAAACTAAAGATATATATATATATAGTTTAGTTTTCGTATTACGTACAATACTAAGTAAGTAAACGATTATTTGTTGAATAACTCAAAATTTGAACCCCAAATAAATAATCGAATTACGCTATTGTTCTAATTCGAGTTTTCTTAAGCTATTGAAGCCTAAAACAAAAATTGACCTAATGAGCTTAAGAAACCTTAATCGTGGAGATAAAATTATACGAATAAATAACTACATATATATATAATTAAAAATTGTATTATTTGATAATCTGAGTGTTCCGTGTACTCCTATAAACATGTTTTTATAGGAAAACTCCCAAATATTAGCTAATTTGTACCCGTATAACTCGTTAAATTATCTCAAAACTTAATTAAATAATTAACTAATATATATATATATATATATTGTCGGCTGCAATTCGATGGGAGAATTTCGGAGAAGAAGAAGAGCCGAAATTCACAATAATTCACCTAAATTATTCAACAAAAGTAACCTCCACACCAATCAAACAATGACAACTCACCCTAGCATTAATTAGGATGAAAATAACAGATAAAAGGCAGCAAAATCCGGAGGAGAATCCAGAAAACAGCCGCAACTCCATCCTTCTTCTTCTTCTATATATATGTGTATTAAATGACCTTAATGGAGAACAAACAAAACTCATCAATTCCCAAACTCCTCAGCACGAAATAGCTTCCGGAGAACAAACAAAACAAACAAAAAAAAAGAACAAACAGATCAAATCACACAAATTCGGATCGAGAGAAAAATAATACTAAAAACCCTTGAATGCGAGTTCAAAGGTAAGTTGATGCGATTCAAATGATTTTCTTTCAAATCTAACCTTTGTAACTGACTTCTAATAATCTTAGGAACGTAACAAACACAATTACAAGCTTCAGAATTCATCGGATGAGCTCCAACGAGGTAAAAATTCGAAACCCTAGCTATGTTTTAGTAAGAATCGAGATCTAAATATATATGTTTTTAGACGTGTTTAAAATTGTTTTATGTCCTTATATAAGATGTATAAATACTTAGAAATAGATTGAGCATGTTTTTAACGTGTAACATTTAAATAAATTGAATCGGACAGAGGAGGAAGATGATGAACAGTACCAACACTGTCCTAAAGCCGGCAGTATAATTGCTCAACGCTGGCGGCTTACATGGATAGGCCGGTGGTGTAAGGACGGCTTACACTGATCAGAGGCTACGTAAAAATAATTTTCACGTAAAAATGAACGTAAGCCAGCTACCTAGAGATTTACACTGACGGCGTAGAGCCGGCATACTTTGAAAGCCGACAGCTTTCACAGCTGGTGCACCCAATATGAAATAACTTTCGAAATCAAGTCTACACCGGCACCTAGGTTTGAAGGTCGGCGGCTTTGAGCAGGCGTACAGCTAAAATTCTTCAACAAAAGCATATTCTGACCTAAACAAAATATATAATATATGCAATACCTCTAGTTGGTACATTATATATATATATATATATATAACAATATAGAATTTATTACTTAAACAAGTAAGTACAAATAATTAAAATATTTAGATTAATATCTAATATTTCCTAAAACCCTAAGATTAAGAAAAGATATTAAGTATTAATCAAAGTTGGTATTAGTCAAATAATTGTTCTAAATAGATAAAATAGGTAAGAATGGAAATTGAAATAAGCTAAATTTTCGAGTAATGAGACTTCTAAAAATAACAAAATAATTATAGGAGATAAATTAAGAGAAACACGACGACACTAAGTAGTAATAAATAAAGATAATTTTCTATATTGAGATTAGTATAGAATAACATAAAATGAGTAATAGTAATTACCAAAACTTGATAAATACCGGGTCTAGGATACTAGCCACATATAGGAACTAATTTTATAATTTATATTGATGAATACTTTATTCATCTTAAATAGGTGACTTTGATACACTAGAAGATCTACCAGCTGATTATTACAACTGAGTCAGTATGAGCAGGTGAGTAATTCAGTCATATTATACTGTTTGTGCTTGTAAGTAGTTGAATATGTAATGCAAAGATAATTAAACGATTGTATTGTTGAAAATATGTTGTGATCTGATTGTATGATTGATAAGATATCCTTACAAAAGCGATAATGCAATGATTTGATGTTGTGAAATAGTACAATGATGATTGTATGTAATGTATGGTCACCATGAACTTGGTTAAGAATTACTGACTTAACAAAATAATCTGAACATGCATTGCACGAATTGCATTATTGCATATATATTGGGGTGACAGCCTGTTACATATTAATATTTCGGTTCTCTGTTTATGCTTGGTTGTTCTAATGTGTTAGTTCTTCCAAGGTATTCTTTGTTCCGTCGGTTCTGTGGAACTAAGTGGCACCGAAAAAGCCGCCCGTAGTATCACTTTGAAATGATTAATACTTAGGAAGTTTCTAAGGGATTGCAGGAGATAGTCAGTTTGATCAATTATATTCAAAGTGATAACCCTAAAACGAGAAATCGTTGATTCTCCTGTGTACTTAGTCTCTCCTGGGCAGGTGGGTCATGGAGTAATGGTTCTTTAACCCTTAAAAAGAGGGCGTAAATCTTTTTCCTGTTTGGATTCTAGATCATCCAAGCTTGTACCTGTGCATATGATTGAGTGCTTACATTACATATGATTTGCTAATAACTTGTGTGATGTATGGTATGTCTGGTTATTCACTGAGCTGTGGTTCGCTAATACTCCAACAGTCTTTTCAGCTTTACTTTACGACCCTGGTTAGTCACTTCCAGGAGTATGGCTCCGGTAAGAGCTTAGGAGCTGGAAGTCTACAGTTATATTTTAGTTTAATGGTTATGTACTATTAGAATAAATTTTCTAGTTGTGTACTTCAGAAGAACTATATGATTTGTAATAGTATTGTAATGTTTATTCACTAAGTTATTTCTTTCATATATATGTTATTTCTCATCAAGCAACTAAAAAGATCCTGTTGTTTTAAAAACCTGTCATTCTCTGAAGGTAATCTAGTGATAGTATTCAAGTGTGACTTGTTTACTACTACTAGGGTACCCTCGGGCGTGACACCCATCGCCACTCATAGTGACTTGTGTGTCTCCAAGCAAGATAACCTGCCACGAATCAAAATCATTAGCTTTGATGTATGTCTCCATTCTCATTTTCCAATAAGATAATTCATGCCATCAAAGAATTGTGCTCTATCAATTGCAACATTATTGTCAACCATTGTTCAAGGATCACTCAATATGAGAAAAGAGTTTAACTTGAATATCAATTGTAGATATCAAAATTTTAAAATAAAAAACTTTTCTAAAAATTGAGCCCACTCTGATACCAATTGTTGGTCCCGAAAAGATAATCAAGAGGGGGGGTGAATTGGTTATAAATTTACTTTTAAAAATTTTGAATAAATTTCACACCACTTGGTTATTCAACTAAAATGGCTTTGAACTTTCTTAAAACAATAAACTTAACAAAAAAACTTTGAACAATAATTTGGATCAAAATAATTTGCTTAAGTTCACGAAAAATCAAATATCAATTCAAAACTTTTTACTCCCAGAAACCTTCTGACTGACTCTCTGATTAAGAAAATATAAGTGAGTTACTCCCTGATCAACCTTCTGAGCATATATCACAATTATGGATAATAAATAAAATTGCACGAATTTAAAGAGAGATAAGGGAGTAAAGAGTGCAAAGTCGAATTATAGAGATTCCGCCTTGAGCGTCAATCCTCTCTTCCAGTTCCAAGCTAGGATCCCGGTATTCCACACTGGTTGTGTTCCACTATCCAATCAAATCAATAAAGTTACAAGATGTTATTGCCAATTCTCTTTGGCTACAATTCACTCAACTTGATTCTCCTAAGCAATCAACCTACTGAGCCTACTTGTAACTCTCAATCTCTCATCAAATGAATAAATCTAGATCAAAGGAAATAAAGTATGGGTCCTCAAAATTTTCGAACAAAAGAAGATAAATGAAATGATAGTAAATTTGCTCAAATCCAAAGCAAATTCGTGGCTCTTTGTTTTCTCTTGTTTTTCACGTGATTGTGCTTGCTTTTCTCTGTCTTGGGTAGGTATACTTATCCTTGTATCTTCCAACGGCTAGGAAATCAATTAGATAAACTCTGCTCCTTATTTTGTGCGTAAAACAGCTCATCTTTTTCTTCAAAAACTGCAAATTTTGAATAACTTGAGATCTTGTTGTTGTTATCTCGAAATTCTTGCTCCAATGGATAAGTTTAAATCTCCAACAACTTGTATAATTATCTTGAACTTGAAATTCGAATTTGAAATCACCGTTGTTGACATATTCCTTCGTCTAGTATTGTTCATGCAACAAAAAGATCGTGTTTTTCACAAATTTTGAGTTCCTTGTATGGACAAATAATCATCAGACAAGTTCCTTACATATTTGGATCATGTCTTCCATATCCCAAATAAAAACTTGAATAAACTATTGAAAAAGGAACCTTGTAAGTCACATAGTTTTTTCTTGCTTTCAAAACAAGATTTTCTAAAAAAATGAACTTTAATCCAACGAAATTTGAATCCCCATGGATATTGAACCAACTTTGTGGAACACATTGAGTATATTACCCAAATATACTCAACATTGGAGATGGGTCTTCAAAATATCAAATCCATAAATAAAAATTAGAATCTAGAGCTCACTGTTCGTGTTTAGTAATTTTTTTTAAAAAAGTTGCAGGTCACCTTCTGACGAACCTTCTAATAGTTTAAAAAGCCAGTGGAGTACCTTGTGGTTAACCTTCTGACAGCTCATTTGTTTTTGAAATCTTCTTCAAACACTTTCTAAAGTATTCTTTGCATAGGGCCTCTTTTGAAATCATTCTCTTAAGTCATTGTAAACCACTTTGATTATATTGAATCCTTGTACACTTAATGAATATGTTATTAATTACTTACTCCTTTTTGTTATCATCAAAATCATTATTTGAGAGAAATCAACACATAGTTTGACATTTATTCATATTTTGGAAACTTGCATTATATTATCTTTATTATTTTCCCCTTTATATGTGTATTTGCACAAGAGGATATTCAAAATCATTAATCCTAAATTCTTTTGATAATTGGCATGTTTGTCATTTCATTACTTTATTTATTTTTCTGGCTATGCACATGCAAAGTCTTAGTTTTTTTTTTATTATTATTCTTTTGGTTAGTAATAATAATTTTTTTTATGATATTACTTTAGAGGATGTTTATTTCTCTACATTGGTAAAATATTGAAAGTTTGTTGGGTTGAAGTTATGTTATTTTATGTTCTTCGTGATTTAATTTCTTTAATATGTCGACCTTTTTAGAGCCCATAATCTATTACATAATATGTTTGGTATATTAATTATATTTAATGTATATAACACTACAAATAGGTCCTTAATCTTTAATTATTTATTCATTTTAAAATGGTCGTTACATGAATAAAATATATGAACTATTACTCTTCACTTCAACTCAATCCATTTATGAGACATATTTCTTTTACAATTTGTTCCAATGTACATCAATTTTAATTCCAATGGCATGTTGATTTCTTCAACAAAGAAAAAGTGCAAACAAATAGTAGGCCATCATATAATTTGTCCTTCTCCTTTTTCCCTATGATCTTTATGTTTGGATGTTAATGATCCAATAACTTTTATTAATGAAGTTGATCTCAATTCTTTCATCATAGCACCTTTGGAATTACAAATGGAATATTTTGTGGCACTTCATTCTTATGATTTGATTCCATACAAAAAAAAAAAAAGGAGGGGACATTCTCAAAGAATTAAACTTTATAACTTAATGGGTTTGATATAATTACATAGGATTATGAATATTTTATCTACTATGTTCAATAAACAATTGCTTATTCTATCATATTCAAGGAAATTATAATTTGTGATTTAGATTACTTGATTTTTTTTCTAATAACTTCTAACGTTTTTTTTTTTTGTATATTTAATTATTACATCAATATTTAATTAAATATATAACTGTTTCACAACTAATATTTTATTAATCTAATATTATCATATTTGTATTCACATAGCGATTGCAACCTTTACTAGAATATAATGAAACTAAAACACTATATATTTAGAAGTGCAAATTAATTTTTATTCACTATCCATTTATTAATTTAGTAATATATTTATTTATTTTGTGTATCTAATTTTCTTGATTAACATAAGCCAAAACCATGCATGAGTTACTTGAGCTTAGCACAGATTTTGAGCTTAATTTGTATAATCAAACTTACTCAAAGTAGAGCTAATTTATCAAAACAAATTAAACTTAAGCATATATTTCAAGTTCAATAAAAATCCTTATTCAACTCATTCAAAACTCTATATACTACATGATTCAATGCAGTATCCTCAATATGGCTCCAAAATGAAAGTTACAAAGCCAACAATCATAGGCAAGCTAATTCATAAGCAATAAAAGCTCTACTTACCATCAACTAAGAACTATAAGCCAACACTTAGACTGGCTAATAAACTCCAAAAAAATTCAACAGGTATTATATGCCATGTCAACGGACATATGCGAGAAATACCAATAAAATCTTAACACATATAATAAAGGGAAAGATAATTGCCAAAACAATAATTACTTATAATTTTCACATGATATATATGTCAAAATTTTGTTGGTATTTACATACCACATGTACAAGCCATGAGTTCATGTTTTTCCTTTCTTTCTATCACATTTGGTTCAAGGCGTGCCAACCACCACGTATAACACTTACGCATTATACGTTAAGGCTGACCTAAAATACAGTTTATCATAATTGTTGCTAAACAAATTTTAGATTATAAAATCGTTAAATTAAATTTTGAAAACAACTAGAGTTGCAGCGGAAAAGAAATACATTTCTTTAAAACGATTTTCGAATAGGCTACTTTCTTGAGTAGACCATTACATTTAATAAAGTAAATTTCTCAAAATGATTTTCAAATAGGCTACTTTTGTGAGTAGACAAACGTTTATAAATAAATATCATCCCATCAGATATCTCAAAGTACATAGTGTCTGGTATCTTAAGATACAACGATGGGCTCATAGATATGCCTTCATCAATTTATAAGTTTGAAAAGATGATCAAAAACTTTTTCCAATAACATAAACTGTTCAACGTTCCTAGGCACTCAACTCGTTAACAAGCTCTTTTAGAGTCGTCCCATACTCGATAATCACAAGCGTCCAAATCATCACCTGAAAAAGAAGGAATGAGCCGAAGCCCAGTACGACAGCAACACAAGCACATATGAGATGGGCACACGCGCCTATTCTATATGCAATGCAACAACCAATAGTTCATATCTTTAAATTAAAGTGCAATAAACAACAGTAAAGCACTCACACTTTGGTAACACGCTGGGAACTTAAGGGTCCTGAGTAGCAGTAACTGCTCAGGGGATTGATATAGGCAGCTCAAATACCTATATCTTCTACCTCTACAAGTAATAGCCTCGTCTGGGGGTCACAGCCGTTACGCATCTCTACCCATCACAGTCCATAATATAGTGTAGGTCAACCGGTCCCTTAAACGTGAACCACACTACATTACTTTTCTTCGATCCAGGTAGACGTTATCTCGCTACCGTTCCCCCCATCAGCTACCCACCATACCACCATGCCCATGGTGGCCTAAGCGCCTTACTACCATGCTGGCACCTCCTAGCAAGGTTGCCGCCCTCGGGCCAGGTCTCAAAAACGGCCACGCACAAGTAACAAGCAATTATTAAAGTCTCCTTTAAGTATTAGTTCATTTAAATTGCCTACCCTAGCACGCAACACACAAGTCACTGCGTACCTAGTATAAAATCCATTCTCTGAACAACCAGAAGATAAACCAGAAGATAAAACAGAATGCAGACTCTTAACAAATATATGCTTCAAAGATTAATTCATATAAGCATTTGATTTAATTATCAACTTATATCAAACATGTATTAACCACTTAGTTTTCTAGCAAATATACATTTGAAATAATATACTCCTCTTATTATTCATGGTCTATTATATTTTAGAAATTTTGTACTCCTTATCATTTAAGGTTTAACCTAACATCTTAATCGAAGCCAATTTCAAGTTGATATGATCATATAGGTATTCATCAATTAATAGCTAAGTATAAATTGTTGGTTTCTGAAGAATTTACTAAGCTAATATTAGTTAATAAATCTATATTAATTTTATCTAATCGAGTTGAATATAATTAACTAGTCAAGTTTACTAAATAGTAATTAGGTCATTTAAAATGATAAATTCTATAGTATGTCCGCTAGTCAATCTATTAAACTTTTATTAAGTAAAACAACTTATTAAAATATAATTATTCTATTTAGGTCATTTATAATTTATTTTTACATCTAAATGGACTAAGGAATCTAAACTAGTTTCCTATTATGTTTATATTATGTTAAAAGATCATATTTATTCCTATTTTAATAAATAAATTCCTAAAATCAAAATAATTAATTATTTATCTTAGAATTAATATAATAATATGAAATTATATTATTTACATTTATTTTATATTTTTTTTATTAGAATCAATTTTCCTAAAGTTTCAATATTTTCATTTCCTATAGGGAACTAGTGTGCACCCAAATTGTAACAAATTAGTTCACTATCTTAAACACGGGTTCTTAAGCTCAAATTTTTATGTAAAATTCCTAATACATATATCTATATGTTTATAAGGTCATTTGACCTAAATTAATTAGTTAATTATGGTTTTAATTTTAATTGATTCAAAACTGTCCAAAGCAGGGCATAGGCAGCGATGACCGATGGGTTTGATCAATTACGACCATTAACTCGACCGGTTCTTGTCCTGTTCTTTACAAAAATTAAAGTAGACATCTTAAGCTTTCAAACCGTTGTAATTTCATCCAAAACTAAGAAGAAAAAGTCACCGGTTCTGCCATATGAATTCACGCCACCACTGCTGGCCGAAACACTGTTTTGCTATTTTGGAATTTAATTTTTAAAAATAGTAAATATTTTTCAAAAATCACGAAAATTTAAATTTTTTATATAAACATGTTAAACTATCATTTTTATGAATTTCATCCAAAAATAAATTTATTTTGTATTTTATTTAAATTTGATAAGTAAAGTTGTCCATATTTAATATATATGCATATAAATTGATCTTTAAGCATATTGAATTCATCTAAAACATGTTTGTTGTATGTTTCATTATCTAGTATATACTTATATTTATATTTTACAACTAAAATCATAAATCAAGACTCAAATCATCATTATCTACACTAATTTCTTATTTTCCAATATATCAACACAAACATATATGCTTATATATTTCAACAGAAATTATTTTTAGTATATTCATATATTTATTTGATAACTTCATTTTAATAAAACATATCAATTCAACATATAACATACATATAATAATTTCAAATACTCAATTTTCTAACATACATACATATACATGTGCATATTTTGGTTTTCAAGTTTGTGTATACTTATATTATTTAATACGTGAATCTAAGTTTAATTTTTAGTGATTTTCATGAATCTAAATGTCATCAACATAATCAAATAAATTAATTATAATCACTTACTTGGTTTAGCAAAACCAACCAAATGGTTGCCTCTATTACTATTTCTACAATTCAAAAGTTAATGAAGCTTCTTCAAGCTTATTTTCCTTAACTTCTACCTTGTTTTTTGTCTTTAATTTCACCTAGGATTTAATTTGAAATAAAGGTTAGTTTATGGGGAATAAAAGAGAAATTTAGAAGCATAGATTTAGGTTATACTTTACCTCTTGTGTACTTGGTTGATAGAAGAGTTTTTGTGTATTTTTAGGGAGATTTTTGAGAGTGTTTTGAGAGAAAATATGAGAGAGATGGGATGCTAAAAATGGGTTGAGAATTAGGGTTTTCTAAGCATCCTATTTATATTAATTCATGTTATGTAATTCCCATTAGGTTTAAGGGCTTTTTAGTCATTTGGGTTGATTAATTGAGGGCATTTTGGTCTTTTTATGTACATTAGAACTTGCTAGGATTGGAAGATATTTTCTTCTGTAGATATTTAAGGGGTATTTTGGTCTTGTCCTAGGGTTAGGAATCTTCAAGAGTTGGCTAAGATTATTTTGATTTTTTCACTTGTTAGATTTTTCTAGATATTAGGATTTTATAAGGTGCATGATAGCGCATGGTAGCTAATGTGGTCTTATGGGCTTTGATTTCTTAAGCTTTGTGGGCTTTGGTTTATGGGCTTGAATTTAATTTTATTAGGCTTTGGGTTTTAGATGATGGATTAGGGTTTTAGGTTATGGGCTTTAGGCATTTAGAATTGGAAATTAAGAAGTAAGAAATAAAATTAACTAATTGGCATTAGAAATTAATTTTAGGAAATATAATTAAAGGAAAATTAATAGCTTACTTGAATTTAGGGTTTTAGGGGTTTAGATTTGAATGAAAATATTTAGTTTTAAATTTCTAAGATTTAAGGAGTTGGAATTTAGGCTAAAATGTCTAAATTGGATATTTAGGGTTTTAGATGGTTAAACTTGATTAATAAACTTCATTTGATAATTGAAAAATTCTGATTAATTTAAATTTATTGAAATAACCAATTGATGTTGCTTAATAGGTTAAATTAGGTATTTAAGGTATTAGAATCTCTATCTTCAATTAAATTCATTTATTATTCCTAATTATGTTAAATTATAAAATTTTTAACTTACGCGATTAAGGTTTCTAGTCCCGATATGTCAAATTAGAGTATTGAGCTCAAAAGGGTCAGAAAATTCTAAATTTTATTATTACGTATTTAGAATTTTTATTTGAGTTCTAGTTTGGTGGATATTGATCAGTTTCTATTTATATTGTGTATTTTTCAACCCTAACAATTCATCTTTAAACTATCATTTACTATCTAATAGATTCTAAAATTTATTCGGATCATACTATACTTGATTTTTATAACCTTAGGTATATAGTTAGTGAGTTTTTGACTCGAGTCTAATCTAAATTTAGATTAAGGTTTTATTTTAGTGAATTAGGAATTTCGGTAATTCAATTTGAGAAATCGGTTTCAAGGAATTGAATAGCTTGGTATGTTGGAGATAGGAAATTATAGTAATTTTATAACTTGAAAAGAGTATTATGGTATTGGAATTTCTAATTTCAATTAAGTCCATTTACTAATTAAATTATCTAAGTATATTCTATAGTTTATGAAAATCAATTGACTAAACTATCTAAATTCAATTAATAAATTAAATTTAAAATAAGATTCAAAATTACCTACAATTTCATAGTATTTAATTATCACATTTCTAATTTAGGTTGGTAAAAATCGGGCTGTTTCACTTTCCTTCTTATTTGTTTAAATTATGTTTAATTCCATAGATTTAAAATGAAATAGCTTTGTGGCTTATAAAGTTGTTACTTTATTTGACTTATGAAATAGCTATTCTATGGTATTCATATTATTGTTAAATAAAGAACTACAATCAAGTTAATAGTCATTTCTTGATCCTTTCCTTCATTTTTGAATATTCTAACCATAGAACTCTAATTAAAAATTAAGCTATGGATTAAGGCAGGGATATAATAATGTTTAAGATATATTTCTAACTTATTACTCGTGTTACCAAATCAAATAATAGCTATTAATTATCCATTTTATTTGTAAGAATTGCAAATGCATTTCTATTTGATTCTATTCTCTTAACCAAAAAGGGATAATGATGTTTAGGTCAAATAACATTTTACTTGTTTTTCCATTTTGTGATTGTTATTAAAATATTTGCAATTGAAGTTACTCTGGTTTTATTACATCATTTATCTTTCTTAATAAAAGATAACATGTTTAGCACTCAATATATATTTACAACTCTAAAAGTGGTTTGATTGAATGTTATAGCTAATAATCCCCTTACAAGTCTCAATCACATCTTTCGTTATTTATGGATATTCTTATTTAAACGTACATTGAAACCAATTGGTCCTATGAATTGGTATGACATGACACAATATTGTAGTGAAATTGAGCACCATACAATTTGATTTCTTTATGAGCCAAATATTACACAATAAGGGGGCTTTCCATTGCAGTGCTAGCAATCTAAACCAATATGGTTGACATGATATGATTACCACCTCTATGTTAGCATCACTCATTTTGATTTTACCTCTATTTTATTTATTTCCAAAGATTTTATTGATGAAGTTAGGTTTCTATGAGACTTAAGGTGTAAAAGAAATTGAAGCAATATCTAGTTGCAAGATTTTAGTTAATGGGAAAGCAGATAGGAAAATATCCCTCCTCCAAGAGTTTTAAATAGGAAGATCCTCTTTCACCTTATTTATTAATGCTAGTGTTGGATGTTTTGTCTCA
Organism: Combretum micranthum; assembly: GCA_024138025.1. NCBI lineage: Eukaryota > Viridiplantae > Streptophyta > Magnoliopsida > Myrtales > Combretaceae > Combretum > Combretum micranthum. Next base: position 145,935 of record JAMXBD010000783.1, read on the forward strand.
AAAATTTTTTTATGAGCAAGGGCATGTTAAATGGTGTCACTCATTATTTTTCCTAAAAGCTTCTTTTAATATCTTACAAATTTTGCACAAATTCATAATGTTCTCCAGCAAAAGCTATATGGAGGTGTTGGAAGTGTCTCTAGGCCTTTAAATTCATGCAGAGGAAGTTCAAGTAGAATTGGGCTGCATTAGTTAGTGATAGATTTGTGTTTAAAATGCCTAAGGCAATCTATACTTGTTACCTTGCTTCTTATATTTGAGTTAATTTGTCCACAACTATTCTATATATATTTTTCATCTTCCAATACTCCCTCTCAAGTCCAACTCGCCTATTTTTTCTAAAGTCCTTTTTTTTAGTTTAGATTTTTAATTGGTGCCAAGAACTTTATTTTTTTTAGTCTTTTTTTTTTTCTTTTGTATTGAGTGCAACAAGGTAATAGGCATTAATACCACTTGCTAGAAGTGTATGTAAGCCCTCATTAGGAAAATTCATGTAGATTTGGATTGTATTAGTTATTAGTAGCTTTGTGTTTAAAATGCCTAAGGTTTAAGACAATCTACATACATTTTTCATCTTCCAACACTCCTCTCAAGTCAAACTGGTCTTAGCTAGTTGTGACTTGCGTTTTTTATTGATGTTTGGTAAATTTAAGCCTTTTTTTCCTCATCTCAGGATCTTTTTTTTTTTTTTCCCTCAGTTGGAAGTGTGTGTAGGCACTTAGATTCATATGGGGAGTTCATGTAGAATTGGATTGTAATTTATATTAGTTAACGGTGGCTTTGTGTTTAAATTGCTCAAAGGTTAAGGTCATCCACAATTGCCACCTTACATCTTCTATTATTTGAGTTAATTTGTCTCCAACTATTCCATGTGGGTTTTTATATATTTTTTATCTTTCAATAAGAGGCTATTAAAAAACAACTTAAATAAAGTGTCGAATTTTTAAATCGTATAGAATCCTAGTAAGTATTTAGGTACATGACAGATATTTGGGATTGCTCAAGTTGAAGGCACTAAGCTATGTTAAGGATAAAATGATCTTTTTGCTTCATGGGTGGAAACAACGGTCCCTCTCACTAGGAAGCAAAGAAGTGCTCATTAAGTCAATTGATAACATCATTTTAGTATGTGTATGTATATATATATATATATATGTATATATGTGTGTGTTGTCTCTGATTTCCTAGGATATGTTGTGATGTGTTAAAGGCGACAATTGCAAAATTTTGATGTGGGACTAAATCAAGAAGAAAGGAGGATTTACTAGACTAAATGGGGTTCCGTAAGTTTCAAAGTACTATACCTTCCTTTACAAGAGAATGCCCACTATAAGAAAATAGGCGTTTAAAGATAGAAAATCTGCGATGAAAATTTGAAAATGTAGTTATAATTTTACAAATAAAATATGCGGTGATGGTTTTTGCGATAGAAATTTATGTTTAAAGACAGAATTTTTTTCTCTAAATCCTAATTTTCTTGTAGTGGCCAAAGACGATTATCTAGTATGAACTTTTGAAGAGATGGTTGTTATTTCTTGTGTCCTACATACTCTTTCGTCAATAACATTCAACCATCAACCGATATAACCTCCCAGGCTTCTTCTTCTTCACAAAGTTATTTTAGCGAGTTTTGGAAACTCTTATTGAACAATAAATGCGCTCTAGGAATAAAACTTTTAGTGTGGAAGGCTTGGTCTAATATATTGCCCACTCGTAAAAATCTTTTAATGAGTAATGTTTTAGTTAATGGCAGCTATCATATCTGTTGCAACATGGCAAACGTGGAAGAGGTGTTGCTTTGTGGTAGTTGGGCATTAGGCTTTATGGTTTAGTTGTGTGTGTTTATGTGTTCCATCAGCTTGAATTAGTTCTTTTTTCTCCTTTCTTCAAATACAGAATTAGTAGTAGGCGAGTGAATGTCCATTCTACTGGCAGCAATGGTTATATCCTACAGGACCGGGTTAATACAAGTCATAATGATGGTTGACAAGTTCCTAGTCCAGGTTCGGTTCAGATCATCAACGTCTATAATTCCTTTGATCGAATAATAGTAAGGTAGCTCTGGCGAAGTTTGCTAGGGGATTTAAGGGTGACCTATTGGTGTGTTTAATAGTTTAATAAGGGACTCGTGTGCGTTATAATGGAAGTCTGCCCAGTGTTGTCTAGTTTTCCTTTTATTTCTTCGTTTTTTATTAAAAGAATTTCGAGGAAAGTCATAAATTGGGTTACTTGTAATGTTAGGAAAGACATATGCCTAAACATTAAGTTAGAAAAATTGTCAATTCCATATTTAGTCGTATTAAAATGAACAACAATGTAATGTTTGCCTAACTTTTTTTTTTTTCCCCTCCACGCAAATGAAATAAAATGCTAGATTCTGCTATTGGGAAGGAAAAAACACATAAATCATAAAATACAAAAGGAAAGACATATCTATTTATATAATTAAAAATTTTATATTCTATTATATCTCTTACCATAAAGCAAAATGTCATGCCCCGGAGGTACCCTAAACATGGCAGTCCGCCGTATATAATATTAAAACTAATAAATGACAACCTTAGTCATGCAAGAGCTTTGATATCACATGCAAGGCGTGCTTCCAAGATAGTAGGAAACTCACAGGGGTATTACATTTAAGTGGATAATAAAAGCAGGCAAGAACTTATATAAATAAATATAAGATTTTCATAATAATATCCTTACATCATCTTAGGGGCATTCCCCCGCTTTAAAAGTCTTTCAAAATAATAATCACTATAACATAAGCCTACTATAGAGAATTTCCTAGAAGCCTATGTTCAAAACTTAAATACATAAATCTTCTCCCAAAAACTCATAGTAGCTTATACTCGTACCTGGCATACGGGGCTCCTTGGGCCCAACCAAAGGTAATCGTACTGTAACAAAAAGCTATAACGGTATAAGCAAAACTAGCTTAGAAAGATAATTCCATCTATAAGACATTTCCATAATTCATACAAGTATTTTAAATCAAACATATGAGAGTGCACCAATCATATGAACAAACAAGATACACATGATTAATCGGAAATCAAGTGTAGCATGGATTTTACGCCCTCCATGTCAAGGGTTGGGAGGTTATAGGCCCATACGACCATCAATATCTACAGATTTACCGGCTCCTGCTTGCCCTGTAGACTTTCCGGCTCCTACTAGCCCACGTAGACTTTCCGGCTCCTACTAACCACCACTACCATTTCCTCGTTTTCCCACACGAAGAATAGTATTAAAACAAATGTGACTCATGTGTATGATATGCATGAATTGATTTCAATATAAATTTTACCAAAAATGTTTAGTTCGAGTTAAAGGCAATCAATACAATTTTCATCATATCAATACAAGAATCACAATTTATTTATCGAACCAACTCCGATATTCTTAAGTTGTATTAAATCATTCATAATTCCAAGTCACACAACAATTATCCATTTTATCTTTTTCTTAATTGCTAGTGCTACTACTTACAAACACAAAACAAGGAAATGTAACTTAGTAGAAGGAATAATTCACTCCATGTCAGTAGATCCTAATCGAAGTAATCCTCCGGAAAAGCGATCTCGGGCCCTTCTTCACCTAAACAAGATAAAATACCCAAAATAAGTCTTTCATGAAGTTTCTATTCTTGAAGATCTTAAACTTTTCTTAAAATCACGGTAAAATCGTATAAAAGGAAATTCTAACTTAAAATGGCAATATCTTGCTCATTTTAACGCGGAATTTCGCATATAATATACTTTTTCTATCTACTCGAAAATATCTACACATTTCTAAACTTATTTTCATAAAACTAAGTCGTTTGGGTCTCGAAAATGCAACGACCAGATTTACCACGAATTTAACAAAAACTTGAATTCTTCCTTTTATCAAAAGCTCACTTGAAGAAATAGATTTTTCAAATATTTTATAAGCTTTTTGAAAGGTATAAACATATATGTATTGACTCATAACAATGTATGAAGTAAATAAAGTTGTCTCAATTTATGAAAAAGTAAAGTCTTGAAAGATTTTGAACTTAAGAATTTTTGAAGTGTTCATTTCACTTTGAAAAGATTTTGAGTTATTTGAAATGAGTATTTCTTTCTTCAAATTTAATTGCTTGTAATTATTTTATATTTCTAAAGAATGATTTTTATTTTCTAAGCTTAGATTCCAACAACTTTTAAAATCAATAACAATTTCATAAAAGAATATCTTTGTTTCTTGTGATCATTTTGAAAGAATTTCTAGCACTTAATGAAAAGTGAATTTTTATAACACCTTTTGTTTGTTTAAGAAAAATCATTTCTAGTCATGTTTATGATCTTTTAAGAAATTTATCCTCTACATGTATTTCTTAGAAAAGAATTTTTAGTCTAAGAAAACATTTCTTCATTTACTTTGTTGAGACAAAATCATTATGTTCATGCATGAATATGAATCATAAAATTAGGGAAATATGAAAAAACATAATAACTTGAAAGAATAAGCAATTAAAGAAATAAATCAAGTATTGGAACCTTAGCTTCATCAAGGTACCCCGGGACTAAGAAAAGACTAGTCTCTAAAAGAAAAGAAAATGTTTTGACTTGATGATGACAAGTCTAAGACTAGAAAGACTAGTCTTAAAAACAACTTGAAATTAAATAAATTACAAGGAAGTAAATAAATTGCAAGAAAAATAAATAAATTGCAAGACAATGAGCTTATATGCTCTAAATAATATATTTAGCTATATATATTAGATAGTTATGAACATAAAGGAATTTAGATCATGAATATAAAGGAATTTAGATCATGAACAAAAACAAAGTATGAACCTATTGTTGCTTTCTTAACCTTCATAGTTTTAGAAAACACACACTAAGTTCATACTAAGTAGATGAACATATGAAAATCTTGAAGGCATATTACCTAAAAGAAAGAAACTAGAGAGAACTTCTTGTAAGAGACTTCTTGGAGAAATTTTGAGAGAAATTTAAGTATAATAACTTTAGTGTAGAAGTGGTGTGAAAGAAGTGGAAGTATGAGGGGGTATGTATAGGAAAAAGTGAGAGATAATTTATGTTAATTAAATAAAGTAAAAATAAAACAATTGGGAAGGGAATGGGGGTGGCCAGCGCAATTCTAGAGAGAAGAGAGGGAGTGAAATTTATTTTTTGTTATTTTGTTAATTAAAAGTAAGAAATGAAAGATATAAAATTGTATTGGAAATGAAAATGTATAAGAAATAGGTGTATGGGTTGTAAGAGTAGGTTGTAAGAAAAAGTAGAGATAAATGAATAGTGTAGAATAGTAGAAAATAGTGTAATGTAAGGTAGACATGATAATTAAATACCGGTAGTAAGAAAATACGCGTATAATTGCGATATCTGATTTTTCTAGCTACTGAAAAATTATGAAATTAATATTTTTGAAAATCTTATATTTTTACGAGTCTAACGGTATATTCAGAATATATTTCCTATTCCAAGCTCCGGGACACGTTTTTCAAGAACTGTGTCCGATCGGGTTCAAAACGAGTTTCGATTTTATCAAACTGGTCTTTTTAGGCTTCCTTAGATAATTACAAACTATTCTACTTACTAAACTTTTTCTTACTCTCTTAGGGTTTCTTAAACGGTGATGCCGGACTTAAGCGGTTACGGTAAACTAGGGTTTTGTTGTATCTAGAAATCCAGTTGACTCCTAATTAGGGTTTAATCTCTAATTTGAATCCAAAAATTTGGAGGGTTTACACAAAATAATTAACATTTTGTATTCTTATTTTCGTATACACATAAAAGAAAAGAAAATAGAGAGAAATAAATGGTAAATGGTCGATTACCAAATTTACTTCGTTGGACGTTCAATCTTTAATTTACATGAACCAATTCCAAAATGTTGCAACGTGAAGGACATGTAGTATATGATTATTTATGTTCCGTGGAGTTTGATTTTGTCTTTCGTTGAGATTCTCGCTTACAACAACTACTTTGTCCTAATAAACATCAAAATACAATTAGTAGCACCGCATAATTTGAACAACCAATTAGAGTTGCAATCAAGACATCAAGCTACTTACAAGTTACTCGATTTCCTCCTATTTTACATTCGGCTCGATTTAAACTCGATTAGTAAAAGTCAAGTTTGAATTGAAAATTAAGCTTATTTATCAAAGCAAGCTAAGTTCGAGCTTCAATTTAGATTCATGAGTCAATTTGGGAACAAGCTCATGAATAGATTCGTTAACAACATCGCAAAAAAGTTTGTTAGAAGATTAATGAATTTAATATTTATAATATAATATGTAATATACAAGTAAATATTACATAAATAAAGATAAAAGTGTCCATTGATATAAATTATAAGGTTAAATTTGTCAACAAAGTCTAACTTTAATGCAATTTTGGTCACATGACGGAAGATGAAAAGTCACAAATCCCTATATATTCTTTCTTTGTTCTTTTCTCCGACAAAATCTTAAACTTAGATTCCTATCCTCTGAGAGTTTATAGCCGCTAAAGGATTCAGAAGTCCAAATCAGGTAACTGAATCACTATTTTTGTTTTAAGATATTATGGATTATTAGATTTCTTAGGGTTTGATTGTTGAATTTGCGATAGAATTGGAAAACATACATATCGGGTTTGGAGATTTGATTCTATTGGTCAAAGGAAATATTGGAAGATCGGATTCAGGTAATCAAAATCATATCTTTCCTTTAGGGTCTTTCCATTTATGAATTATCTTAGGATTTTCTTTTGTCTTGAAGAAGAATTGGAGAAACGGTTCTAATTTTCTTAGAGATCCAAAGAGTGAGTGTTTAAGGAAAATTGGAAATCAGATCAGGTAATTGAATAACCATTTTTCCTTTAAGATATACAATTTTATAGTTCCTTAGAATTTTCTGTTGTTTGAAGGGAGATTGGAGAAAACCGTGATTATCTGTAGATCTGGTCTTTGTGTTAAAAGGATTTAGAATTGAATTTAGGTAAGTATTTTAAAGATTTAATCTTTATGATTTTATAAAAATGGTAGTTTTTTATTTATGGTATATATGGTGTTGAATGGAATTCTAGGGTTTGGAGAAGTGGTTGGGGAGAATTATTGAATTGAAGGATTTTGGTGTTGTAATTAAGGAAAAAGGTATAGATTTGATATTATGTTGAAATTTGGGTTTTAGATATGAATGGATTTAGGTTTATTTGATGAGATATATTTTGAATTTTATTTATTCATCTTATTAGGTTCTGTTGAATTAGGAGTTGTGTTATAAAAACAGATTTGGGTGATTTGGAGTACTGTTCCTAGAATTTGATACAAGTACAACCTTATCTTGTTTGTTGTATGTGCTTGTAGGTTTAGATTTGTTTGTTATATGTGTAGGATTAGAATATCAAATTAATCTAATTTTATATAACATATAAAATTGTTGTGTTGCTTATGTTGTGTGATACTAACGAGGCATCGTGATGATCTATGTATGAGGTCGTCCCGAGTGGACTAGTGTATAGAAATGATTCCCGTGGATTAGGTTTTGGCAGAGGCCGCGGTGTGTGGATGATTCTCCAACACCAATATATTTATAATTACCTATTTTCTATACTGATTGTTTTTTTGGGATCACGAGAGACTCCAGGTTTGGAACTAGAGTACTATAGTTCTAAACTATGTTGTTTGCTGATTAATTAAAGATAATAAATTATGTTCGTTGCATTAGAATTAGTTGCATGAAAATATATATGTATGTTGTGTGGCATTTGCATTTTGTTTGTGGTTTGGCGTACTGGGCATTTTCGTTCATTCTTTTATTATTTTTAGGACCACATGAGGATCCAATTATATATGACATATCAGGAGATGACATTTATGTGGATGAGGGAGAGGACGATAGTGGAGTAGACTATCCTGACATTTAAAATATTATAGATCTTAAAGATAGACTTGGAAGATGATGTGAAGTTTTGAAAATTTACTTTTGATAAACTTTGATATTGTTATAAGTTTTATTTGAGTTTTTGGATTATTAAGTATGTTGGCTTTGGTTTATGCCAACAAGGTGTTTTCTTCAAAGGATTTGTTTCATGAGATAACTTAAACAGGTATCTTTTATGAGAGTTTATAGAGTTTTACATTGTGCATACTTGTGGTTTAGATTTTTAGCCTTGGCGTATTCTTAAAAGAGAAGAACACGTGGCGGGTTGTAATGTCATTATTTTAGGGCGTTACATAATATATAAATATATAATTGTTAAAATAAAAAATTATTTAATGTATATGTGTATATAGTGGCTCTTACATATTATTTTAAGGTTTAAAAAAATAAGTTGAGTTCAAGTTTAAATTTCAAGCTCGATAAAAGTTTAATTATGTTTACTAAAAAGCTCAATTCGACTTGATCTTGATTTGTAGAAAAATCGTGCTCAACCTTGAAATAAAGTTTGTTTGTCTAAATAAACTAAATCCAAACTTAAAATCCGGAGTCTATAATAAGCTCTTGAGCTCGATAGTTTAATAACGAATTGAGCCCAAAACGACTTGAACCCAAATCTTTAAAAGTACGTTTTGTTGTAACCCTACAACGGTGGTTTCCCCGTTGATACATGGGCACGGTCACACGGACACATGCGCATGTGCGCATGAGCAACTCTTATCACCCTTGTAAGGCACGTCACATTTACAGAAGATGCATTGTTTTTTTTTTTTTCTTTTTTTCCTTTTTTTTCTTTTACTTTAAAAAAGGAATTGTAACCACATTCACCAATATAAATTATATTATGTGTTTAAACTGAGTATTTATATCCACAAATTTTTAAAAATGTGCTTTACGATCTCTATATAGCAATTGTTATCCTTATTAAAATAACAAAAAATGAAAGAAGAAAATGCTGAAGTTATAATAATAATATAATAATAATAATAATAATAATAATAAATCATTAAAAGAAAAGAACTCCGTTTTATGCTACAATTAATGCTACTATATTTTCTTTTTTAAGTTTTAGTAGACGCTACATTGTCATAGATATCTCTAATAAGACATTTTTTTAATATTTTTTAATCTATATGGCAAAATATATATATATATATATATTTCTATCTATCTATAGGATAAATTATAAGTGAAATAAATATAAATGGGTACATATTTACTATTTTTTTCCCCCAGTTTTTCTTCCTTCCTTTGGGTTGTGGGAGCACTGATACCTTTACAGTGAAGAAAGGTATAATTAGTAGTTCTGTTGGGTGGCAGAACTGTAGAAGGCATCAAGAGGCCATTATTGGCCTCACAAGGTACCTAGAGGCTAGAGGTTGTGATCACGTGCTCTTGATGGGTAGGTAAGCCAAGTCACTACTCGCTAGACTCACTCTATCTTCTTCTTTTCTATTGCTCTTTTTGGTTTAAAGCCTAAAGGATGTTGTTGCTAGTTCAGAAAGTCTCCACCTAACGGGCTGGGCTTTATGATTGCTTCGAGGCCATATCTTCTGATGGTTGTGGTGTCGTTTTGATGTGGGCATCCATTCGTAATTGGATCTTCGGATATTAAAAGATAGGTCGAGTTATTTATAAAGTCACTCTTTTATATATGACTAGTAGCTTCAAGGGTCTCATTATCTAATCGTTACAATAAATATAATAATAAAAATATTAACTATTTTCATGATTCGATCATGGTTGGACATAGTGTGAACCCTTGATTAGTGATGAAACTAATCCCGTCAAAATTAATAACGAGACTATAGAAGTTGGTTTCTCATTTGCAATAAATCAAAAGGTATCCAACCAATTATCATCCAATGAAAAAGAGGAAATTTTGGTTTCCTGGTTTACTATCAAGGACTAGAATAAAGGGCTAGGGAAATCATAAATGTAATGGGGTTTGGATTGATTTAAAAGATTGTGTTAGAGTACTCTATATATTTTGTAGAATCATTAGAATTGAGGATATAATAAGAATTTTATTAATAATAACCTTATAGTCTAGCGGTATTATCTCTGCTCTTTTAAGTCGAAAGTACCATTTTCGAATATTTCCTTCCCATTATAATAGCAAAAAAAGTTTTAAAATGATAACCTACTTGATTATATATAAAGATTCTACACAGATTTTATTAAGGAATATTCTATTGTAGAATTATAGAATGTTAGAACTTTAGGAGTCAAATTAGGGTTTTGACAACTATGAATAGAGTAAGACTGTTCTATATAAGGTTTTTTCTTCCTTTTTTTATATTTTTTCATAAGCAATAACATTTAGTTGCAACTCAAAGCAGAATAATTTCACATGTAATTCCCAACCATGGATTAAATTGTATGGTATAATGTTGCGAATAGATTGGATTAAGTCAAGTCCTTAAACTGTGTGTGAAGGGTTGATAAAAGCTAATTTTTAAGGTATTGCAATCAACTTCTTTCGAATGAATCGAAGGAAAATCAGTGCTACCTAAATGAATTGCTTCTTTTCAGAATTCAGGATCCCAGCTGATAGTTACCTGAGAACCTTATTACCTGTCCAGATATGGCTTGAGATAAACCATCCATGGAAAGGACACCACATCTCCCTCCTTTACTACGAAAATAATTTTTGGCCAGAAAAACATAATATGAAAACGATTGACGAAGATATATGGAGCTGCACCTTTCATAGATTCTTTATATGGTTTTTCATTTCATTTCATAACGTGGCGTGTGTTTAAGGACTAGATTGCTGAAAGTGACGGCACAGGCACCTGTCATCTCTATAAACCGTCGAAGGAATTTTGATCGCAGCACTGCATGGTAGGGAGCACGTATCCCCCTTATGCGCCATACTTTATAATGTGAACAGGATAGGTTTCCAATCACAAATTAAAACCACAGGATGGGTTTTGTATACAATATTTTTAAAAATTTAATCTCATAGTATAGAATGTATCCTACACCAACCTTAATCACTCTATATATGTAAAGAGTATATATGATAAAGGTATTCAACTTGTAAACCTATCAAATAATATTAAGAAAGACAACCATGGGATGTAAAACATTGGAATGCTAATCAAATATGCTCAATCAAAAATAAATACCAAATAGTAAGGACTAGTAGGTCCCGAAATAGCAAACAAAAGAGGGGGTTGAATCGTTTGTTAAAACTTTTCTTTAAAAAATTAAATTAAACATCTTTAAGAAACTTTGTTTGTCAAACTTATCAAATTAATTGCAAACTTATAAAACTTGATACTAGGAGAATGTTTTTAAATGAAAAGGATTCGAAATTCAAGAACACTTTATGAAATATGTTGTGAATGCAAGTAATATGATGCAAATAAAATAATAGAAATGAAAAAGGCAAGAAAATAAAAAAAAAGTCCGCGATTTATAGGGGTTCATCATTGTGAGTCAATTATCTCTTCGAGTACCACTGCTAGAGATTCAATCTTCTACACTAGTCATTCCACTAATCCAATAAGCAAAGAAGAGTTACAAACTCTAATAGCTCTTACCCTGTTTTTCGAGCTTATCTTTCGGCTATGCATAGAATATAAGACTATTTATAACATAACTTCTACGTCGATCCTTACTCATAGTAGCAAGAGAATAGTTACAATATGAGACAATATAAGTTCTCAAATATAAGCTCGAAATTTAGAGAAAATATATAAAGAAAAATTGAAGCTTGTAGTGTCTATCATAATGTTCAAAAGGCTTTTTCAGATAGTACTATGAAAAGCGATTGAAATCTTGTAAACTTAACTAATTATATATATCCCAAAATCTTGAAATTTAAAAGTTATATTCTCTTTAAACGGCTCTCTTGATAATAGTGTTGAACAGTCATATTATCAAAAATATCTTCTAAACGTTCCTTGACTTGGTTGAATGGATATACTTGATATCCATGTATTTGTCGGATTTGAAGTCTTATCGAAAATCCAATAATTAAACTACTTGAAATTATCTTGTATCGGTTGTTGATCTCAAGTGCTTATATAAGATAAACCCTTGATATTGATCTTCATTGGAATCTTCAACAGTCTTACTTGGATTGAATCAAATTAGAAATTTAAATCCTTAAAGATCATATAAGTTTCAGCTGATGCAAAAAAAAAAAATAGGAAAAACATATCTTCTTCTTCTAGTAATTTTGTCAAATATATTAAAAACATTGACAACAAAATCTTCAAATTATGAATCCTACTGCAACTCGTGATTATCTCTTAATATATTGGATTTCATTAAAATAAAATCAATTGAAGAAAATCTCCATGGATTATCATCCTCCTTATGTGGAATGTATTAAGTGTATTAGCCAAATACACTTATCATGCCAGGATTTTTCATTTCTTGTTTGATTTCTTTCGATTTCATTCGTATTAAACCCAACCCGTTTAATACGAACCATCGACTAGAAATTAAAAGAAATTTGAATTTTATAAAAACTTTAAAAAGTCACCACCCATCAAGAAAAATTATAAGTCAATATCAATGGTTTCCTAACTTAGCCACTTCTGCGATAAAATTTGATTGAAAACCAATAAACTAGAGTTTTCGTAAGTTCAGGGGCTAATCTATTAAAATCATATTGTTACCACTTTAAAATTCTTAAAATTAAAGTCTATCCTCTTAATGCTCAAAAAAATTATCAATGTTACAAAGTGTTGCATTCACAATTTAATTACAATTTGCAAAATCAAGACAAGTGATCACATAGAACCAATTCAATATTTACAAAGACAAGGAAAAAGAATTTTTTTTTATTTTTTATATCACTCCAAAGGTACCTAAGTACTCACTAATCAGGACCAAACAATACGTAGTTTTTTAAAAAGAAAAATTAGCTTGTTGGTTATTTTTAATTTTTTGAAATCTTTTCATTTTAAATTTATTAAATTTTAATCATTTTGGAAAAAGATTTATTTTTAGTGTTACGGGTCCTTAAGTCTATCAAATTTACCTTTATTTTGGAAAAACTTGATTTTTCTAAGTGACAAAATTTATAATTACATTTTGTTATCTTTATTTCAAAACATCCCTATTTATATCTTATTAAATTTTTATACATACATGCCATACATATCTTGTTCATCAAAGCCATTAATTTCATTCAACATTTTTAGTATTTTCCTTTTATTCATCATTTTTCATTTTTTTTATTTTTTATTATTATTACTTATTCCTTATTTTTAACAGACGTTCATGCCATTTACAATATTACTAATTATTTTCTTTTTTTTTATTCTTTTTTTAATCTCTCTCTTCTTTTTTATATTATTTAATTACGTTAATTAATTAATTAAATAAACAAAGAAAGGGAAAAGGAAACTTACCTGGATTCAGATGCACGAGTCGACTGTAGGGCTTGGATGCAAATCATGGGTACAGGTTGTATCGAATCAGGTCATGGGGATTGGAACGACCGACGGTATTGAAATCCGCCAATCCAGCGGTGCTTTTGGGAGGTGGTGGAGTCGGACAGATGGAGCTTGACCTCGTGGAGATCCAATGGGGGCTATTCGTTCCAACAATGGCTGGAGACGGTTAGTTAGCTCAAATTTTGCCGGAAAAGCTCAATTCAAAGTTTCAAACTTCAGGACCCTAACTTTTGTAAACTCATTAGATTTAAGCTTTGTGTGTGATTTTCTGTTGTGATTGTTGACACTGGAAGGTTTGTTCGAGCTCCTATTTGTAGGATTGGAGCCCAAACAAACATGGAAGTCAATTAAGAGCTTTAATTAAAATCACAGAATTAGGGTTTCGTTGTTGACTCTAATTAATGGTGATTTCATGTTTTTCAAGCAAATTCAAAGGAATATTCGAGCATATTTGTTAAATGAAATTTCCTAGAAGCTTTGGCCATCTTCAATTTGGTCAAGATTGCTTAATATCACCATTAATAATGATTTACGCTCTTCTTGTAAACCCTGAAAACTTCCATAATATGAAACAACTTTAGATTAGAAATTATGGACTGACTAATAACCCTAGAAGTTAATCAGAAACTCTAGATTAGATAGATACTTTAAATTTGACCGGTTTGGGACTCATAAACTTCATAAAAGAACTTCTTTGATCCCAATTGATTCCAAAAACGAGATTTCCTATTCCGAGTTGATAATTCAAGTTGTGATCAAAGGAAACTTCAAATCCCAAACCCGAATCCTTGTCAAACAAATAGATTATATAGGAAAACGTAAATATAGAAATTAAGAAACCATTTTGGTATTCAATAGAGACCTGAAATTAAAACAAGGTATAGTAATGAACCTATATTTGGATTGGGACCCTAAAATTTGAGATTTCTAGTTAGTAATAAACTACATTAATAAGATTTCATAGTGAGTATCCAAATCTAATACATATAACTAATTTAGCCTATATATCAGTAGTAATATTAAGTAAACGACTCAATATGGTTTTAGTTAGAAAATCGTGATCTTAAGATGAACTGTTAGGATTATAAATACCTAATAAAAACATAAACTGATAAATAACTTGAGATCTAGACCTCAAATACAGATTTGAATCATACCAATATTCGAATTAGGGTTTTCTAAAGCTCTTGGAGCCTAAAACGAAAATTGACCCGAAAAGCTTATAAAACCTAAATCGCGGAGGATAAACTTTTCTTAAACAAACCACTACGTACAATTAAAACTTAAATTTGTACTTTTTGTTAAACTAAACACCTTGTAGGATCCATTAAAGACATTTGTATATATAAACTTACATATATAAGCTAAAATATACCCTAATAGTATAATAAATTACCCGAAAATTCAACTAAATAATATCTAACTAATATATAACTAATATATATGTAATTACAACTTGCAGGAGACGTTTTTATTTCGTTTTAAGGGGTTGTGATCTTCTCAAAAGTGATGAACCAAAACTTCCTCGATTATTTGCACCAAAGTCAATCCCAATCCTCTCCTAGGCCAATACAAACTAGCCAACTCACCCACATATTAATGACAATCAAACAAGGGAATGAATGAGCCACAAACAGGAGCAATTCGTTTCAAATTTAAGGAAGAAACACGGCCGAGTTTTGCACTTCGTTTTATTATATATATATATAATACATATTAACGAACTTGGAAAGACACGCAAACGAACGTCAATCCCTCTCAAACTTTCTAGAATACAACTATACCCTATTAAGAGTTGAATCAACCCAGAAACCGCTTTTTAAACACTCACATCAACCCAGTTCGAAATTTAAACACAAACTAGGAAAAATGCGTGAAAACGAGCTTGAGGTAAGTTGATTCCATTCCGCGTGTTTTCTTTCAATTTTAAGGATTGATATTGACTCCTAAACATCTTAGGAAGCTAACCAAGTCCATTAGGAGCTTCGGATTTCACCGAGAAGCCACAACGAAGGTGATTTTCCTAAACCCTAACCGAGCTTGATGATTCGAAAAAGGAGATAACATGTTGTTATTTTGTTGTTTTTCTTGGATATTCAAGTAGATGAAGATCTTAGGAGTCTATAGGATCCAAAAACCCGACGTTTTGACGTCGGGATTGGCCGGAATCAGCCGCGGCTCATCGGGAAGAAAGTGAACAGTGATTCCCCGATGAGCACGGGTTGGTACACGGGCGTGTTTAACCCATGTACCTCTCGGCCGAATTTAAAAAAAAAAAAACGAAACTAATTAAATTTAACTAAAGAATAATTAATAATATAAGTAATTTTAGAATTATAATTATTATTTTTATTTCTGCATTTATTTATTTTTTTCTGGAAATAGTAATAGTAATGTTAGAATATAATAATACAAAATCAGAAATTTTATTTATTTATTTATTTATTTTTAAAAATAAAATTATTTTCTGACCTTATTAAATATATGATGCTTAAGTATTTAATCTATTAATATTAATCCAAAAAGAATTTTTAGAAATATAAATTACTTTTAATAAGTAATTTAAGTATAATGGGTTTTCTAACTATTATTAATATTTTTAATTTATTAAAAGAATTTTGTTAGAATTTTCGAAAATATTATTTCTGAAATAATATAAAATAGAATATAAGAAAAATTTTTAATAATACTATGAATTAGAGTGTAAGACAATTATTATAATTACTAATGTGATGAAATGTAATTATTCTATCTTATCTATTTTGGAAATTTATTATTATTATTATTATTATTATTATTATTATTATTATTATTATTATTATTATTATTGATGTTATAATTATTTTTAGTATTATTATTGATAATAATTATTAATATCCTTATTATTTACGGTAAAGAGGAATAATTTCGAAAAATAATTATAATTAAATTAATAAATCCTTTTATTAGTGAGTATATTTTCATAAAGATGATATTTAACTAATTTATAGAAAATATATATATATATATATATAATTTATGAGTTTAGTAAATGCTAAGTATATATTTAAATATTTGTAAATGAATAGATAACAATGGAAATTTAGATAATCCAAAATTGCGAGTATAAGAATATCTATACTCTATAAGAAAAATTTATTAAGTAACTAAAAAGGGAAAACTAATAGTTTTGAACCATAAAAATGAATTGACTAAATTTTTTTTTAATTTAATTTCTCGAATACCCAATTAATAGATTCAAGTATCAAACAAAAATCGATTAAGTAAACTGAAATAACAATGATTTGAAAACTTAAGATTATCCTCGAGGAATTAATTAAAAACAAAACAGAAGCCTAACCAACCCTTAGGACACCTAAGTGATCTTAAAGGCTAAGCTATATAGTCCTGTATAATTAATGACTATATGATTTATCTTAATAGGTGACTCGGGTATTGGGAGGACCTTCCTGAAGATTACTACGATTAAATAGTATGGGCAGGTGAGTAACTCGGTCTTATTACATTGGTTGTGCTTGTACTAGTAGTGAATCTTAAATAAAAAGGTAATGAAAATTGGTGTACTGTTTGAATTATGAAAGTTGTGTATTGTATTACATTGATTGCCATGTCACTCTAAAATAAGTAATAACACAAATGCATGTATCTTGATAAGTATATAGCATCTGATTGAGTGTCTGTAATGTTGATCACCTCCAATTGACTAAAAACTACTGGTACCATAATGAAAAATGATCATGCATTACATGCTATACATAAAAAGCATTAGAGTAAGTGGTAGCCTACTACGTGTTAGTTTTTCGGATCTCTGGTAATGCTTGAATTATCTAGGCCAGGGAGCTATTAGTTAATTGCAAGATTACCCTTGTTCTGTTAATACCATAGGAACTAAATGGTAAACGAAGGACGCCGCTTATGGTATTACTTGGAAATAACTAACACTTAGTGGAGTTTCTAAAGCTAAAACAGGAAATAAATGATGAAACATGATAAGCTAATTAAATTGAATATTATTTCCTAAAAGCTTAAGTCTCTCCTGGGTAGGTGGACCACAGATTGTGTTCCTTCAACCCCGATGAGAGGGCGTAAATCTTCATCCTGTTTGGATTCCGGGTTATCCAAGCTTGTAATGTTCATTTGTTTGATTGGTGCATTTCATATGATTGTTAAATAACTTGTATGTTATATGTAATAAGTTCTAGTTATTCACTGAGCTTGTGTTTTAGCTCACACTCCCACAGTCCTTTCAGGTTCACTTTGCGACCCTGGCTCATTACTAGCAGGAGCATGGTCCCGGTAAGAGATTAGAAACCAAAAGTTTAAAGTTTAGTATAGGGTTAAAATATCTATATCTGTAACAGTCTTTTGATGCATTTAATGTGCATTAGAATCATTAGCTAAGGTTGTAAGAACTTATAAAGCATATGATCTGTAATATTGTAGTTCGTAATAGTTGTTTAAATTTACATCTTATATATGTTTGTTTATTCCATCCAAGCAACTAAAAGATCCTGTTTTTGGAAATCATGTCATTCCTAGAAGGTAAACTAATAATGGTAATCGAGTGGTTCTTGATTATTATTAGAATACCCTCGGGCGCGACACTTCTTCATCCGAAATTTTTTCCAAATTTTAAGTCCTATTTTGACCCCTTAATTCTACTAATCGAGACTACTTTTGTCTTGATTCGTAGTATTCCATGCATACTTCACTTTACCATTAATTTGGTGAAATCATGAAGAAAAGAGGGTAAAAAATGGCCATGAATGAGGTAATCCGAGCTTGGTAGGGCGCGTGAATAATGGAGGGGATGGAGTGCAAATAAATAAGAAAAAGGGCAATTTACCTCCTTCAAGAATTGAACCCCTAACCTTTCCAATGACATGCAATGACTTATTCATACAGGCTGTTAGCATTTGTCTCAATTTAAGTTGCACACAATTTTATTTTAAGGCTTTAAATTGAGCCCAATTAAATGAGCCGCCCTATTGTGGGCTATTTAATTAAGTCCAAAATTATATATAATTAAAACATATACTATACTAAGCCCACAAAAATTAGTTAATACTATAATACTATTTAATTTCATTCTTTTTCTTTTTTTTTTTAATTATAATTTTTGGGCTTAATGTAATATTCATCTTTATCATACATTAAAGTCTAAAATTTGGCAAAAAATGGGGTGTCTAAACACTTAATAAGTGGAGCTGGGCCTTTAATAAATTTAAAAAGCAACTTATACTAAGATAATCATAAAATTCCTTATAAACACTTATTTTGTAAATTAGGAATGTCGCGCCAACTTTCTGCTCTCAAGTGTCTATTGTCTTTCTATATGTCTGCTTAAGTATCTGTCATACTAATAGAATAACTTGTTCTACACACTTAAAACAAATACAATAATTATCTTTTAACCTCTTTATTATCATCAAAACTTATTTAAAAGAGAACTCGATAGGAGTGATAAAGCTTATCGAGTGGGCAAAGTAAGCTAATCTGTTCCATCCTATGTTAACCTACACGTTATGTAAGTTAGCTTGCTATTTGTCATAGTCCAAAGCTTTCACTAGCATACTTGAACTGTGGGGTGCTTACTGTCTTACCTCTATAGTAGTAAGCAAGCCTTAACATAGTTTGGTACGACTAAAGACCAGGCCTTAAGATATAGTATGCAACACACAAGCAATAGAAAACAGGTAATGATGATTAAAAAGGGACAGGAGCAAGAATCAAAAGGAGAATAACATTCTTTGATTTATATCACATGTACAAGGCTACAATTTAGTTTAAGGGGAGTTTTGTGTAAATTAGGATATCATTGATATCACCCTCCAATTAAGGTGTGCCATATAAAATTGTGGGATCACATGTAATGCCACGAATAAGGCTGCTACAGCACCGTTGATAAATATCTAAAAACCTTTATTATATGCATTAATCGGATACCAAATTATATAGATTTCATGTGAATTATTAAAGAAAAAGATACTTATTTAGTTAAAATGTTAATTCCAGGAATAAAGGAAGATGACGAGCTTAATGAAGACATTTAGATGAGTTAAAGGAGATTTCGATGAAGAATTGGGCAAAGTGAAGATTTAAAACATACATGACCATTCTGCACAAGTTGTACAGAAGACTATTGTAGAAAGTGAAATACGACCAGTTGTGTAGAACGCTTGTGAAGGACAAGAAAAATGGTCAGAAGCATTTTTGCATTCTGTATGGGCTGCCTATAACAGCAGTGATTGAGGCCATGTAGAGTCATTTTGAGCAAAAATTATGAGTTTTCATCCTACATGACTATCCACCACGGTCGTGCAGGATGATTGTGCAGAATTATTTTCATCCTTATCTATAAATAAGCACCTTTACTCATCTATAAATAACCGCATTTACTCATCATTTATGAGATGTACCTTCATTCCTACAAACCCTAGAGAGAAAAATAAGTACTTTAGAGTGGAGAAACACAAAAACTCATCCAAGATCACAAGACATTGATTCAAAAGGGTTTTATCATGATTTCTTCCTATTTTTCTATATATCATTATTGTAAATCTTTATCTATGAAAAAAATATCTCACACCCTAAGTCTCGAGAAACCCTAATCCTAATTTAAAGATTTAGTTACTTCACTAATGGAAGTGTATGTATTCTTGAATTATATTCATATGTATTTATTGTTCTTTGATTTAATATGTGCGCAATATTAGATCAATGCATGATTCTTGTTAATTAGGTCG
Source organism: Combretum micranthum (assembly GCA_024138025.1). Taxonomy (NCBI): domain Eukaryota; kingdom Viridiplantae; phylum Streptophyta; class Magnoliopsida; order Myrtales; family Combretaceae; genus Combretum; species Combretum micranthum. The sequence continues at coordinate 166,019 of JAMXBD010000783.1, forward strand.
AAAGATTGATTGATGAGATAGATCTAGCATGAATAGAGAAGTTTGAATGTGGATCTAGACTTAAACCACATGACCTTTCTGCATAAAGATTTAATCCTTATTAGGGATCTTGAACTATAATGCAATCTTATATATAATTAATAATGAAAGATGTTTCCATTAATCATGTAAGGCTAGAAATCAATATTCTTGAAAGAGATATTAATTAAATATAGAGTTCCTACAGTTCAATAAGCTAAATGAACCATTAATGATATTTTATAAGAAATAAATTATACGGATAGTGGTGAATCAAGATTATGGGTATGTCTTGTGATTGATATTTTTAGAAGCACGATATCAATTTGCTAGGGTTACTTAATTAAATAGTTGATCAATTATATCATTATCATTCGAATTTTAACACCTAGATAGTAGACTTAGGTTAAATACTAGTAATTGTAGGTCCTGGTGGAACGACCCATGTGCTTACACTAGTACTACAATTGATAGATACACTTACCTAGAGATTAGTCACAAAGTAAGAATAAGGTTTTAATTTTAATTTGATTGATTGCAACTAGTTAACTCATCAAGTTTGTGGCATCGTTGCTAGGGACTTAGCAATATTAGGAACGCTGAAGTCTACTGGTTTAGCTAAAACTTTGTTTTATGATTTTTTAGGGTTATTCATTTCACAATGTGTTCTTGAGTTTTTATGACTGTGTGAACTATGAATTGCAATGGATTTATGTGTCTATAGTGGAGGTGATCACTATGAATGCCCTAATCCATATTATCATCCCTCCAAATCATTTTATACAAATGCATTATCTACTATTGCTCCTCATCAAGAGTTTCCAGATATTGACCCTACGACTATCAATGATTTGATTTGTAGAGAGTGTGGTGGTAGACATTGGACTTTTGAATGTCAAAGTAAGAGACTTGTCCCACATTTGTCTCAACACTCACATTATGACCATACTTAGCCACATTGACCACATCATCTTCTCTTGAGCCATACTAAAGAAGATCCTCAAGCAAAATCCATGTTCGAATGGATCATTAAGACAAGATATGATAATTCAAATCATTTATTAAGATGATGCAAGTACTTTTTGAATCGGATTCATGGTAATTTTATGCTCATATTCTTTACAAAACCATGAGCTTAGAAGAATTGGTCACTTCTAAGACCATCTCAAGAGTGGGTATCTAGGTTAATTGAATCTTTAAAAACTCTTGGGAGACATGAGAGAGTAAATAAGGAGATGATTACAAGTCCTTTTCATGCTTTAGGAGAAGATGATCCGGATATACTACTTTAGGAGTCAATAAAAGAAGGATGACTTGGTAGAGAATAAAGATGAAATATGAGAATGAGCTGGAGTCTAATAAGGAGAATGATGAATTTGAGGACACTAATGTGTTATATCTTAATTCTTTCCATGGTGCTCTAATCCTTGAGAATACAATCTAGAGGACATTCCTCAATTTACTCAGAACAAGAGAAGTTTGCAGAGATTGAAAAAAAATGGAAATTGAATATATCAATTTCTCTCCATTAATTGAAATCATTAAGTGTTTAGGAGATAATGAACCATATGAGGTGAACTTGGAGCCTATAGGTTATATCATAAAGTTTGAGCCAACACACTCTATAAATACACTTCCTATAAAAAAAACCATGATATCTAAGAATAAGGGAATTGAACTTAAAAGAACCGAAATAAGAATGAGAAAGAAATTCCCTTGTTGACTTCAAAAATATAGGAGGACACATTCCTATGAGATCCAGGTAGAAAGGTTAATATCAAGCTGAGGACTTTAAAACACAGTGCTTCATGGAGGCAGCCCATCTCTAACATAAGTATGTTTAGTTCCTTTCTCTTAGCTTTTTCATTACTATCCTTAGTCCGTCATTTTATATGTTATAGGTGTATGCACTAAATTTTAAAATAGGGAGTGATTTTCAAGCTTAAAGTGTAGGGAAGATTTGATCCCTACAATGGTTTTAAGCATGATCTTCTATTGGGTTCTCATATGTACGACTTGATGTTGCAACTAGCTCCACTTGAATGACTTTTTCAATGTATAGTATTGTTGACAATCTCAAACCATGGAAGTCTCAGTTCCTTTTCTTTTTATTTGTATTTTCTTTCTTTTTGTTCATTCTTGGACTAATATGCTATTGTAGACATTAAGGGCAATGTCTTATTCCAAGTGTAGGAAAGGGATAATTTAAAAAATAATTTAAAAAGATTAAATTAAGTGGTATTGTTTTGTGCTTTAACAAATTATGCACTTTTATTTAAAAGTCCCCCACTTGAATGATATGAATTGTGAAAATTGTGAAAATCTTGAAATTATGCTCAATGGGTTCTTCTTTGAATTAAGCATTCAAAAATTAAGAGCAACTTTGTGTTTTATTCACTTACTTTGAATTTAACATATCTAGTCCAAATTATATGATAAAATTTAGGTGAGGCAAACTTACTCACTATTTAATGATGAAATCTAAAGTTTAGAAGTAAATCAAAGTCCTTAGTTAAAAGTTAATAGGTTATATTTATAAGCTTGTTGAGTTGTACATTTTCTTTGTAAAAATTTTGAGAACACATTTAATGTCTAATGAAAGGGCAAATGAAATTTTTACTTAGTGATTCCCCTAATGATTTTTTCAAAAGTATATATATTTATATATATATATATATGAATGAAATAAAAAGGCTTAGTTAGTATGGGCAGGCTAGAGAGAAAAGGAGGGCTTAAAAGAAGTATGCAAAAACTCGTCCAGAGGAAAAAGAAAATATAGAGGCAAAGACTTACCCTTCTGAAAGCAAAATTTAAAAAAAAAAAAATAGGAGATCAATTTAAAAATTAGAAAATCAAAAGGTAAAATGGATGCAAAATGCTTTCACTTTTGATTAATGCACTTAGAGAAGTGGTTGAAGGGGCTATATACTCTTAAATATGTAGTTGAAGTGTAACTGGGTCTCTTTTGCTCTACTTGACTTGGTGTTTACTTTGTAACTTCGGAATTTTTTATTAAATGGTGAGGGTAAAGTTTGATTTACCTAATTAGTTTTAGAATTTTCATTTTGGTATGTTAAGTACATATATAGTAGGTTTGAGCAAAGGCACCAAGGTTTGAAGTTGCTATGTTCTTAATTGAAAGGTTAAATGTTATTAAATGATTTGAATTTCCATTAAGCTTTTTGGTGTAATTGATGATGGATTTCATTGTTCTTAATTATTTGTTTGAGGACAAGGAAATGATTAAGTGTAGGAAAGTTTGATAAATGTCTAAAGAACCTTATTAAATGCATTGATATCATATTATGTAGATTTCATGTGAATTATTAAAGAAAATGACAATTATTTGGTTAAAATGTTAATTCCAAGAATAAAAGAAGATAATGAGCTTAATGAAGACATTTTGATTAGCTAAAAGTGATTTTGATGAAGAATTGGGCAAAGTGAAGATTTAAAACATACATGACCATTTTGCACAAGCTGTGCATAATACTAGTGTAGGAAGTAAAATACGACCAACAAGTGATATTAAAGTGTACAAAGATTACACAAATTATATAGAATGCTTGTGTAGGAGGAGAAAAATAGTCAAAAGTGTTTTTGCATTTTGCACAGACTCCTACATAAGCTATGATCGGAGCCATATAGAGTCATATTTGGCAAAAATCATGAGTTTTTATCTTATATGACCATCCTCCACGGCCGTGCAGGATGTTTGAACAAAATTATTTTCATCTTTATCTATAAAAAACCGCTTTTACTCGTCATTTATGAGATGTATTTTCATTCCTACAAACCCTCAAGAGAAAAATAAATACTTTAGAGTGGAGAAAGGCAACAGCTCATCCAATATCACAAGACATTGAGTCAAGGGGGTTTCATCATGATTTCTTCATATTTTTCTATATATCATTTTTTAAAATCTTTACCTGTGGAAAAATATATCTCTATGCCCTAGGTCTTGAGAAACCATAACCCTAACGTAAAGATTTGGTTGTTTCGCTAATGGAAGTTTATGTATTCTTGAATCTATTCATGTATGTTTATTGTTCTTTGATTTAATATATGCGTAGTATTAAATCAATGCATGATTCTTATGAATTAGGTTGAAAGATTGATTGATGAGATAGATATGTCATGAAAGAAAAGTTTAAATGTGGATCTAAACATAGACTGCATGACCTTTTTACATAAAGATTTAATCTTTGTTAGAAGTCTTGAACTATAATGCAATCTTATATGTAATTAATGATGAAAGACATTTCCATTAATCATGTAGGGTTAGAAATTAATATTCTTGAAAGAGATGTTAATTAAATATAGAGTTCCTATAGTTTAAGAAACTAAATCAACCATGAATGATATTTATAAGAAATAAATAATAGGATTAGTGGTGAATGAGATTAGGGGTATATCTTTATATTTTTAGAGGCATGATATTCAATTTGCTAGGGTTACTTAATTAATTAGTTGATTAATTATATCATTAACATTCAAATTATAACACTTAGATAGTAGACTTAAGGTATATATTAGTAATTACAAGTCCTAGTGGAACGACCCTTGTGCTTATACCAGTACTATAATTAATAGATACACTTGCCTAGAGATTAGTCGCAAAGTGAGAATAGAGTTTTAAATTTAATTTGATCGATTGCTATAGTAATCTTATTTAACACACCCTCAACAAGAGTATTTCCAAAGATAGGTAGTCTAATGGTTACCTATCATTTTCTTTTCTTTTCTTTACAGTGATATCTTTTCTTTAAGTTTTGAAGGTGTAAGTGGCAAGTGATGGATGGCTATCAACTATCACTATTAGGTTACATATCTTACATATAATAGCGATTTGGAATACACAAATCTCTTCTAGCCATGGCTATCATGCAACTCTCCTTCCCTAGGTGGTACTCGCCATGTCCTTTTCTTTGGTTTATCTTATTGTTTCATTTCAAAATTTATTGTTTTTATTAATATTATTAAATTATTTAATTTGATATATGCAATTATGTTGTTTTGTTAAATTAATTATTATAAACTAAACTTTCCACTTATTAATAATAACATATAGCCAATGGTCTCATAACTTAGTGGTATCTTCTTTAGTATCTCAAGTGAGAAGTACCAAGTTCGATTCCTCCTCTCCCATTGTAATGGTCAGTGGCAAAATAAATGAATAAATGATACAAAAATTAGAACTGAAAAATATAGACATATAAAGCATCAAAGAGTAAAAGCAAAAATATGTAAATTATAAATATTGCACTCTTTTCCTGAACTCCCTTCTAAAAAACAAACTTACACCTAAACTAATACTCAAGAGAGAGTTTTCATATCCACTTTAAATCAGTATACTTATCTCAATCTTTATCTCTTTTGTAAATTTAACTCTAACTCATTCAATTCCAACAAACTAAACAACATATAAGCAAAATACATAAATAAAGAGATAAAGGGTAGAGAAGATAAAATCAAATTTCATGTAGAGCTTCGTCCGATCCCCATTACCCATGATCCACAATTGCTTTCTAATGGAGAACTTCATACAAACCATACATCACAATAAAATGTTCCCAAGACACACATGAGTTTTGTCTTTTACACTCAATGTACTTGTAAGGCACAACTCATTTCCTCACATCAAACACTCAACAAAAGTACAACACAATTGCTTGAGTATTGTCTTACAAAAGTCTCCCAACTAATCTTACAATGCTACTACCCACTCTCTCACATGAGGAATTACAAAAACATAATTGAATAGATAGATTAGACTAATTTCTCCATTTAAGACCCTCTCTTCAAATCTGCATTAGACTTATATTTATAACTTTTTAGTGAATATGAATGCTAGGCACAAAAATCTTAAAAAATTATCTTGCATTAAATACTTTTCAACATCTATAAATTTTATAAAGAGTTCGGATTACTTTGCATGCTCTGCTTCATTTGGGCATTCTAACCTTACAGCGATTCAATCTTCTAGTAGTTGGTTCAGACTACTAGATAGTTTACTCCAAAGGCATCTTCCTATTGTATTGTGGACTACTTTTAAGTGATCCAGACTTGATGTGATGTTCTGCACAAAATCAAGAGGAAAAACAATACAAAACATAATGCAAATTATGCTTATTAAGTATAACTTCATTTTTTCATTTAAGCATTTGTTTAATATATTTCATTATCAAAATTCAACTTGAACCATCTGGTTCAACACCATATTTAAGCATCATTCTTTTTCTTAATTCCTTTACTAATTAATCCATTGATACTCAAACTCAATGATACAAAAATGTTAGCTATTTTAAATTTTGAATTTTTTTTAGAAGAAAACGCATGGTCTTCATAGTAACACTAGCAAGCACCACACTCATGATTCAAGAGCTTAAAATATCAACGATTGAAAAATAAAAAATTATTATTATTATTATTATTATTATTATTAAAGATTTGGTATTCGTTATATAATACTTATTATTCATTAAGAAAAAAATAAATACATGTATATAAAATCTTTTTAAATAACTTTCTTCCTACTCATCACAATTGCTAAAAAAAAGGTATAGTTATTCGATTATGATTTAAAAAAAAAAAAAAAAAAGATTAAGATATACAAAAGATCGTATATATTTAAAAACTTTATCATAAAACAGCTTCTTTTCTCAGAAATTGGTAATATTAAAGTAACTCATATGTAGTATACTCCTGCTAACTATAGCCCTTCATATTTCTTTTTATTTAACTCAATTTATTTTATTAGTACAAATATAAACACGTAAGGGGGAAAAAAAGCTCTTAATGGTAACAAATGCAATGGAAATGTTATCTTGGGTAGTTTTCTCCTCTATTCTCATATATAATAAGGTGTCTAAAGTTTGAAATTGATCAATTTAATAATTGAAATTTGAAATTGATAAATTTAATACCTAAAAAAAGTTTTCAAACGTACTAACTATATCCTCTATCATATTCTTTTATGTGCTAAATTTATAATTTTAAAATTTCTATGTATTAAATTGATGAATTTTTAAATTTATATATTAAGTTGATATTTTTAAAATTTAGATATCTAAAACATAGCTTTTTTGGACGTGGGATTACCTTTTGGCATTGATTTTATATTTACTTATTTGGAAAAAGCTACAGCTGGCGCATGAATATTGACAAATCCGCAATTCGGCAAATTTTGATATTTCGTGATAAACGACGGCCGAAGTGGGACCCAAATCCTGACCGGCCCGTTATCCTCGTTTCAAAAATCAAAAGCCGGCTCAGGCTCACAAGCTTACACACGTAGTCGAATGTCCTCATCTGAAACTAAATTCCACGTAAGAAAGTCGCGCTAAACTTAAAATGATAGTGAAAAAACTGTGAGCTTGAGGAAGAAAACCAGAAAGCTAGTGACCGAAAAATGATTAAAAAGATAGTTCAAAAAATGAGAGACAACATTAGAAGTTTGAGACTTGTTATGAAGCAAATAAGTCCAAGTACTTCTAGAAAAATCATCCAAAATAGTGAGGAAATATTTGGCACCTGAAATAGATGAAACATGATATGGGCCCCAAATATCCATATGCAGTAAAATAAATTTGGCAGAAGAAGAACTATTACTGCGAGGAAAAGGAAGACGATGTGCTTTCGATTCATTACAAGTTTCACAAACAAAGTCTCTCATATCAAGAGATTTACAAAATCAATGTATTGTAACTTTGAACAAGAAGAATGACCAAGTCTTGCATGAAACAAATGCAAGAAATCAGATTTATTACAAGACAAATTGACAGAAGATACTTTCTGATGTGCATTATTATCTAAACACATAAAACTCTTAACAATGGTTGACTTGATCACATACAATCCATTACTTGACTCAGCTTTAACTAAGACTTCCTTAGTGATCTGGTCCTGAAAGACAAGGGAAAAAGAATCAATAATAGCAACGATGGAAGTATTAGCAAGAAGCTTATGCATGGAAAGAAGGTTTTGAGTAAAATCTGGGATATAGAGAACATTGTGTAGAACTAGTTTGTCAGTAAGTAAAACATCACCAACAATACTAACAGACTTAGTACTACCATCAGGTAAACGAACAAGGATAGGTATGGATAGTGTTTTAGGTTTTACAAGTAAAGATTGATGAGGTGTAATGTGGTCACTAGCCCCGGAATCAACAATCCAAGAACCAAAACTGTTAAAAAAAGCATTAAAACAGGACGAAAAAGTTTATTACCAGCAAAGTTGACCATATTAACAACAGCATCTTCTGAAATTTGCTTGTTGTCCTTGAACATTTTCATCAACTCATGACAAACATCTTGCACAAAACGTTTGTCAGTTCCTACACCCATGACAGCTGATCGTGAATCCTGAGAATTAGTCTCAACAAAATCATCCAAAGGAGTTTGCTGCAAAGAATGATGTATAGGAGTGGAAATATCAGAACCACAAGCAGCAACCATAGAAGAACCAGTATTATACACTGATGCCAATCTGCCTTGTGGTTTTGAAGTAATACGCTTCCCTTTAAACCAATCCGGATAACCAACTAGTTGAAAGCATGTTTCAACAGCATGACCTTCGGATTTGCAATGCTTGCAAAACAACTTACTATTAACATTTCTCTTCCTCCTATCAAAACTTGCTCTGGCGTGTTCACTCCTATTAGTATGAAAAGCTGCTGCATCTAGATTTCCAAGACTAGATGTAATATGCTTTTGTCTTTCCACTTGTTGTACCAAATAGAAAGCTCTATTCACATTCGGCATAGGATCCATAGACAAAATATGATTTCTAACTGATTCAAATCCCTCATTCAATCCCATTAAGAATTGCATCAGTTTAGTATTTGACTCAAACTCAATGATTTTCCCTTTCAAATCACACGTACAATACTCAAGACGACCACAATTACAAGTTGGATATACATGCAAAGCTTGAAGCTCATCCCAAAGCCTTTTCAACTTATTATAGTAAATCCCTACCGACTGATTTCCTTGTCTTACAGTACTAATCTCATGTTGAATCTGAAAGATTAAAGGACCACTGCCTTGTCCGTATTGTTCACTAAGCTCACACCAAAGATCACAAGCAGTTTGAGCAAACAAATAATTCTGAGCAATTTCATTTTGCATTGAGTTAAGTAACCAACTCCTAACCATATTGTCACATCTTGTCCAACGAACAAAATCTGGTGAATTCTCATTAGGTCTCTCAATTGTTCCATCGATAAACCCTAACTTCAATTTAGCACTTAATCCAATTTTTATAGATCGACTCCATGCCAAGAAATTAGAGCCACTAAAGAGGATACTACCTATAATCATATTAGGCATATCCGAATTTGACAGAAACAAAGGATCAGATAAAGAGGCATCCATTTGATTTCTTCGATTCAAATCAGTTGATACATCCATAGGAGAAACAACTTACGAAGGTATGAAAGGAACAACAGATCTACTAATGTACGAAAATGAACAGCGAAATACCTCAAGTTCATGCTCTGATACCATGTGAGCTTGAGGAAGAAAACCAGAAAGCTAGGAAGAAGAAAAATATCTTTGTATATTATTACTGAAGAGAACAGAGTCTATATACAGAGACAAACAAACTCTAACCAACTCTCACAAAGAAACCAATAAACTAAAGACAACTGGACCTATCAAAACTTGCCACATGGCAAATATATAAATATATTTCACAAAAACCGAGGATTTTATATGTATAATATTGCTTTAAAAAAATCTACAAAACTAAATTGTAAAAAGAAAAAAAAATAGTGTTACCGTATCACATTTTGGAGGTGCGATACAAAATTTTTTTAAATTTACACGTGTATCACACTTTTGTTGTGCGATATGCTATCAACGTGTATCGCATAACCAATAAGCGATACACGTGTATGTATCGCTCATTGGTTATGCGATATATAGGCAAAACTGTATTGCATGACTTTTATGCGATACACAAGCTTCCAATTAATTTTTTTTTTTTTACCTAGGTCACTATATCTCCATCCGAAGATGCGATACGAGTATAGATCTTTGTATCTCCACTCTAAGATGCACATAGCAACACTATTTTGGTAATGTTTTTTATATACTTTTTATTTTTATTTTTTTCTTTCAAAAAAACCCTAGACATGTGTTCTACCCAAACAAACCTGCAAATCCAATTAACATGATAATCTTTCCAATAAATAATGGTACAAAACGCAGTTTATTTCATAATTTACCTATCGTGTTACCAAATTAATGGATAAGTAAGAATATACCTTGACAAAGAGAAATTTATTAAAATTGACAAAATCATAAAATATTACAAGAATAAAGAAATTCGGAGCTCTTTGAATCATTGGCATTTGTCAAAAATTTAGAAATAAAAAACAATTTTTTGGATTCTCAAAAATTAAAAGATCTTACTGCAGAGGTGAGAACCTTAAAAAAAGTTTATTTTTAGCATATGAAATTGACCAATAGCATTATAGCCTAATGATATCTTCCTAGTCTCTCAAGTGAGAAGTCCAAGGTTTGAATCTCTCGTCCTATTATAACCGTAAAAAAAAAAATGAGGCATATGGAATTGTATTAAAAACCCTCTATTTTATCTTTGGCCATAATTTAAAAAAAAAAAAAAAAAAAAAAACTCTATTGAACACCCTCGTTTAACATGTATAATAGATGTGTTCAATAGATACTTATGAATGTTACAATTTGCTCATTTTGAAATTAACAACTTTGTTCCTTTTTCCAATTATCTCTCATATGTTTCAATTTTCAGTATTAGTCTTACACTTCATAAACACAATCAAACATGTTTTGAAAAATTATAGTGAATTGTAAATAAATCCTCATATATATGTTTTATGTGCAATTAATGTTTTTATCATTAAGATCAAACATTAATATTCCTATTTTTTTTCTATTTATTGATGGTCAATTATGGAACATTGCCTTTTGGGCCCAATTCGAAAATTTAAAGCTTGGGCTAACCCATTAGACTAAAGTCTAATTTTACCTAACTCATCATAACCTCTAAAGATAGCAACATTCTCTTTCACTCAACAAGCCAACATTCTCAGTTAGGCACTCAGTAATGCCGACTTAAGTCACTTGGCATGTCCCATATAACTTCTACTATCCTCACCAAAAAAGTAATTAGATGTGGTTTCCTAGCTCAACTTCCACATTCCTAACAATTACTCTCATTTCCCCACTAATCCACATTCTCTACATCGCTTGTAGCCACAAGAGTTCATCTCATATAAATATCCAAGCTTGCGAAAACGAGTATGTCACACCTTGAACTCTTATATTTTACTGTCATTTTCTTTTCACATCTTGAATGAACACAGACTTAAACATTAAAGCAATCATACCGAGCAACCCCCAAGTGCACCTTTGATGGTAATCTATACTGCAAGTCCCACTTCACAAGTGCATAAATAAGCTTAATTATCTCAAAGTTTAATATCAATCTTGAGCTAATAACACTAGTTGTAAGAAGATATTTAGATTCTCATTTTAACATATTTTTTTTATTTTATGCAACTGTTATTTTATTGTTTTAAATTGTATTAACCAAAGGTAAAATAGTAAACATCTTTTAAATGTAAATTTCTTAAAGATTCACATTAAAAATGTTGAATTTATAAAAAAAAAAAAAAGTGTTAAACAGTTATATAAAGTATAATATAAGAGATCATTCTCGATAATACAATAAAAAATACTATTCTACTTACGACATTAATAAGTTCTCACCTAAGCTTCAACCAAATTAATATATCTCTGTTTTCACTTCTTCTTCTTTTTATGTATATTTTCTTGAGAAATTTAATCTTTGAAAATATCTGGAATGGAACTTGCATTGTGTTTGGTAACTTTTTAGTAAGGTAGCTTAAGGATGATCGTGGCAAAGAGACAAAAAGATAGAAAGTTAAAGGAAATAGAAACCTGATTCTTATTTGGACATCAAGAATGGAAATTGAAGAAAATAAGCTGATATATTTCTAATACATAACAATTTTAGAGAATTTTTATATTATATATTAATTCAATTTGGTACCTAAACTTTAAAAAATAATCAATTTAATATCCAATTAAACTTCTAGTAACTTTTTTTACTACCTCAATAACATCATTTGCTATATTTTTTTTATGTGAGAGAGTTCTTTAAAGTCAGCAATGTAAATGTTGTTTCGAAGGTTTTAAAAGTAGTTGTAAAATGTATGATTGAATATTGAATTGATCACTTTAAACTTTAGGTATCAAATTAAATTTTTGTATAAAATTCAAGTATCAAATTTAACATTTACCCTTTTATAAAATCCTAATATTTTTACTATTTTCCTTGACCTTCTTGGGAGATAACACTAATAACCACTTGGATATAAATATATCCATATGTTTCCCCCTTTCTTATTCTATTTTAACTCTAAGAGCATCAACATATTAGATTCTTAACAGGAGTCTCTATGTTAAGGATTTTAGTGTTTGAAGTATATATGGATGTAGAAAATTCTTTAACTTTTTTAGATATTTTTAGAAGAACCCCGAAAAAGTGACTTTACTCATAATATTTCATTATTATTTTATAAAAGTAAGATATTTTGCAAAGTAGATTTGATTTATAAAAGTATAAAAAGATGTGAAAAAACTATATAAAGAGCCTTATGAATAAAGTGGTAATGATGAAGCACCTTAAGAAACTATTAAGGACTTATAAGATATAGATACAATTAGAAATGCAACCCGAACGGGTTTAGGATGAGTTAAATGAAACATGAACTCGACCCAATTCCCTATAAGGTCGCATCAAATCCGACCTGAGACCCTATAGAGTTTTATGTGTAATACCTAAACCTGCCCCTATAGAGCCATAGTCCCCACTCGCCTCGTGTTGCTTGTTGATCCGATTTTGTCTTTACACTTTTTTTTTCTTTTTTTCCTTTTTCATTCTTTTTATCCATCGTTTGTCTACTTGCTTTCATGATATATTCTCCATTTTACTTATTTGTTTCAATTTCTTTTCAATTGATGGTAAAGTTACACATTATAAAAAAAAAAGAAAAAAAAAAGACAGTAGGTTAGACAATTGATTTTCGATGTATAACAATCAATTTGTAACACAACATAGTAAAATCTACTTTATTTGAGGATCGACATAGATACATAAATACGAATATTGCCTCTTATTAATCATAAAAAACATGATATTCTCAATTGGATTAAAAAAAAAAAGAAATTATACAATCATAGAACTATAAAAATAAAAAAAATGGATATATTTAAGTTTTGATATTATAAAATTGTATTTTATTTTTAATAATTTTAACGTATCGAATCGACCTATAAGGTCATAACTACGACACAAACCCAACTCATGACCTCATAGGTTCGTAAAAAAAATTTTCAAACTCATCTCATAATCCCATAGAATCAAACCCTATAAAGCTTTTAATGAGTTAGGTAAATCGGATATTCTATAACAATCTATCCACTTGCATTCCATATACAATAACCAAATATACACTTCCCCTCTGATTTTCATGACATACTATCCATCCAAACTCGGTGTTACCGTATTGCGTAAGAATAACACGACGTGTCGAACACTGATGGCTCGCGGTCCTGTGTCCGACCGACCCACCCCTCCCCACGTCTAGTCTACACAGAGTTGGCGTGTGCGAAATAGTCCATCGGCACGTGATCTTTTTGGTTTTTTTCTTTGTTTTCTTTTTTTTTTACAGTGGGCCCACCTCACCTCCAGCTTCCGTCCACTTAAATATCATCATTTTAGTGGGCCATTCAGCTGTTGCCACCTATATCATTTATTCCCATAATGCCCTTGTCCCTGAGGCTTCAAGACGCGTCCCCCTAAATGAAATTTCTCTGTTTACCAATTATGGTTGTAACAGTACCAATAGCTGTACTGCATTATTAAGGATTAGGTGATCATATTATTAGGTTTTTTTTTTTTCTCCCAAACATTTTCTGTCATTTTTTTTGGCCGCTTAAAATTTTCTCTCTATTATTAATTAATATTTTTAAAACTTCATTTTCTTTTCCCTCTTAGTTTTGAAGCTCCGAATACAATTGGGTTGGATTTTGAATAGATCATATAAATCTAAAAACCTAAGCTACTATCATATAAGATCTATCAAACGCGACACTATAATCCTACAAGGTTTTCATGCTATATTCAAACCCGCTCTTAGGGTTTGATTTAAAACCTAAAACCTGACCCTATAATCATATAATCCTAATTTTTTTTCAACCTATTTTTAAATTTTAATAATAAATTTAAAAAAGCTAGTACTTCTAACATACGTTTTATACCTGCCTATGTATAGGGATGTAATCGGATCGGATTTTAGATGGATCATATAAACTCAAAACTCGACTCACTACCATATAAGGTCTACCAAACCTGATACTATAACCATACAAGGTTTTCATACTATATACAAACCCTCTCTATATGGTTTGATTTAGAACTTGGAACTCGACCCTATAATCCTAATTTTTTTCCAATATATTGTGAAATTTTAATAATAAATTTAAAAGAAGCTTGGTGCTTCTAACATATGTTTTCAATACCCGTCTATGTAGAGGGATGCAATAGGATCAAGTTTTGGACAGATCATATAACCACAACCCGCTATCATATAGGGTCTACCAAATCTGTCACTATAACCCTATAGGGTTTTCATACCATATCCAAACTCGCTCTATAGGGTTTGATTTAGAACTCGAAAACCCGACCCTATAACTCTAATTTTTTTTCCAACTATTTTTAAATTTTAATAATAAATTTAAAAGAAGCCGGTACTTGTAACATACATTTTCTATACATTCAAAAATAAATAATCTATCGTGATTCAATATTTAAACACATAAATATATTGTTTTTATCACAATGTCTCATCCAAGAGACTTAGATAAGAACATGGTCCGATTGAATCTCCTGTTTGGACTAAAATATAATACATCAAACAATATTAAAACAAAAATAACTTGAACAAATTTTAATAAAAAGTTTCAAAGTCCTTAACTAGTCTAGTAACTATACAAGGAAAACCATTTATAGGAGGTAAAACAGGTTGTAGCTCATTCATGTTTCGTTTCCTCTCATTTTCCTTTCAATAATGTTTATATTTATTTATTTTTTAAATTATTATACTGGATTATCAGTTATCCATTGGATTTGTTCTATGATTTAAACTCAACCTTAAAATCCTGTAAGATTGAATCCTATAAATTTTTTAACAAATCGGGTAGATTGAGAATCTTATTACGGCTCACAAAGTTACATCCCAGCCTATGTAAATCCTTATAATAATTTATAAAAGAATCATGTGGCTAAAATGAATTGTAAAGTTGTTAATCATTTTACATTTACTTGCTATTTTGGGAATCCGGCAAATAAAAATGTATAAATTCACTTAAATTAATACTTACATTTATAATTTTATGATTCCATATATATTCTATTCAGTTACACAAAAAAAAAAATTATTATTTCTTTAACAGCAGTAATAATAATTTATTGTATGTTGCTTCACTTTACAAGTTTATTCATTTTGTCTTCAACTAAAGGGAAGAGGAAATAACAAAATTTTATTAGATTTACAAATTTTGTTCAGTTTTATGACTTCCCTTAATAGAATGTTACGACACTATATAATTAAAGGGCTACAACTGGACCTACTAACTATGGCACGAAATCATAAAATCATGAATAATTTTCACTAGATATATGCACAGTTTGGTTTCAAATTGAAAATTAGATCTGTTGGTTGATTCTAAAACCAATTAAGGAACTGTCAGTTTTTCGGTTTGTAGGAAGTTCTTCGACCTAAACTGGTAAAATCGACGATTCTAACAAGTTTCATTGAAAAATATAAAAAATTAGAAAAAAAATTAAAAAATAATCTTAAATATATAATTATTAATATTTAAACCATTTCATATGAATAATAAAATTTATTATGAATTCATAAAATTTAATATATTATTATCAATAATACAACAAACATAACTTAAAATCATATACAATTAATTTATATAATTTCTCCTAAAAGCAAAATTCATTCCTTAATAAACTGACTATTTTTTATATTGTAATTTTTTTCCTATAGAGTATTTTGCAATATCATATTACTAACTATAAATAATATTAGATGTGTTTGTATATAAGTAAATGAGCATTCTAAACAAATTTTTAAAAAATTTGGTTAAATAATTCAACACTTTTAGACCCATTAATAATTATGAGTTTAAAATTTATTTTATCAAAAATTAAAATTAATTTTTTTATTTTTACTTGAAAATAAAAGGCATTCGTGATTCCAAAACCGGAACAAAAACCATTGATTTCTCAATTTCAAGAACATGAACCGTGCCTATGTCTAAGTGTGACTAAGTAATTATTAATATGATTGATAATTGGATAGAACCTAGTTTTATTCATTTATACATGATTTTAGACTCAAATCCAATACAAGAATTACTTATAAACCCACAAATCTATATATGATTATGGTTTTTTCTTTTCCATAACTTTTTTAACGTAAGTTTTAAGTTCAAGATCCAATCAAATTGTAATAACAAATCTTTATTTAAGATTTCATACTTGATGCTAATTCAAAACAAATATTTACGTAAATTTTATTGTAAAACACATCATCGTTGATTTTATTTATAAAATTACTTATGTTATCAAATTTCTGTTGCATAATCTCTATTTTTAATTTTTTTTTTATAGTAAATTTGTAATAGGGCATTCACTTTTGTCTAAGTAAATCTTTGTCGCTAGAGATATCAATTTGTTGGAGCATTGTTCTTCAAGAATTAGACTTAGCATGTCTTAAGTCTATTGAACCTAGCCTATAAAACAAAATACAATTATTGAAGGCCGATGTTATCCAATACAGCCACTTTAATGCTTAACTCAATATACGATAGATTCGATAATAAGATGGTTATAAGGTTATATGAGAGTTTGTGTAAACTTGCTTAGATGTGATAAGAGATATTTAGGATGGATCCATAATTGATATGGAAAATAGATAACCTTATATATAAAATGTCTCTTTATGATTGAAGAAAGTGAATCGTGGAATGTATAGTATATATATCTTCTAAATTTGGAAACCTTCGGAAAAATGCTGTGCCACAAGTCGATTCACTTGCTTAATATATAATAATGACCATAGCAAATAAAGATAATATCAGTAAAAGGCTGTCGAGTTGCTATCAAGCAACACAGTTGAATGGTTTATACAACTTTATCAACCCATGGTCTAAAGAAGTTGGTTTGGGCTTTAGAAACTCATGACTAATATACTTATCAATAGCCCTATCAAAAGCTTTGATCATAGGATCTCACATTCTTATCTTGTATAGTAAATGTTTTTCAAAGTTTGTAAGCGGTTTACAGTCACTCTCCTTAGTATCATTTGTAAAATCCATTTTAAGATAAATAAGGTCTAATATTTATGTCAAAAATGCACTTATCTTTCACAAATTTTTAGTATTAGAATCGTTTAAATATATATTTTATAAATATATTTACTATTTGCTAAAATTTACAAACGGATTTTACTGATTCACATGTGTTCTTGGATGTAATAATCTACTGATACATCCTTTTTAAGTTTTGATGATATAGAAATGCTAAAATAAGAAGTAAATGATAAACCATTTCTAGCGACTAATTAATAACTTTACTATAACTAGACTTTCTAATGAGCTTTCTTAAAGAGCTGACAAAGAATGTTGTGTTTTATAAAAAAAAATAATAATAATAAAGAATGTTTTGTATTTAAATATTAGTATTAATATTTGAGTAAGCCACCACTCAATACAAAGCAATAATATAATATAATATAGCCAATGGGTTTGTTTAATTTGTTACATTTAATTAGACTTACATTAATAAAAACTTGTATATGTTGAATCCTATTTTGTTATATTATTAGCTTTAAGTAAGTTGCTTTTGTAGACTTTAATTAAGAAATATTTATTCATCTGTAAATTTTAAAAGACTTCATTATTATGTTTAAATCTATTTAGATTATTTTGATTGGCAAATAACTTTAACATTTATATAAAACACATTTAGTAAACACATTTGAGATATAACTAGAATCAAAATAACTAAATTGATTTTGAAATATAACTACACCATCAAAACTGCCTTTAGTTTTATAGATAGACAGATAAAAAATACCAGAAATAACAATAACGTCCTTCCCTATAAGGAACCCTACGGTGTAAGTTAATCTTGAGTTTATCATACACGCATTGATGGGGTTTATGTCTAAATTCTATTAGTAATTTTTCAGATAAACGAGAAAACAAATATAGAAAATGTTGCCAAAGTTACAGCTAAAACAAACACAATAGCAAGGTTAATAATAACTTAGAAGGATGCTATCTATAAATTATATAAGCGTAAAGGCTCCCTAAAAGGGCAGTGTAGTAATTTGATATTTTTAATTCATCATCCTTGATATGATCCTATCACCACCCAAACAAATTTTGAATAGCAATAATTATAATAATATATAATTTAAATAAAGAAAGAGGAGAAGACCAAAGCAAACATAAAAAGTTGAAACCATCAACGTCTCTTTTTAAATAATCCATCCATTTCATCAGAGTTTTGAAACTGTTGCATAACGTTCCAAATTGATTTCCCACGAAATAATTCTTTTTAAACAATTTTTTATGATTTAAAAATGATTTATTCATGAAATAAGTTTATAACCTAATAACATTACTATTAATCGATCAAATAAGATAATCGATTTAAATCTCATTTCCTATTAAGAAAAGGAAAATAAATACATTCATGTTTGCCTATAAAATTTATGTAAAAGAAAGCTTTCATTAGTTTTACATAAAAATCAATCAAGGTTTAAAATTAATTTATATAAATTAAGTTAATATATAATCTCAAAACTTAACTGATAAAAAAAATTATTAAATACTGCCAATCATCATAAAATTTAAGGCCCACCATGAAAAATTTCCATTCCACATTCTCTCTCTATGACGACCACCCTTTCTTTTCGGTTTTCACACCACCTATCCCTATCTCATTTCTCAAATTTTCAGACCATCGTCTATATTATCCACTTACTATTTATAGATTAATCCCTCCCTAAATACTCGGATTTATGATGCTTTGCTCTTTATTGTATCGTATTTAGCTACTCCCTATTTTTGGCCTTTTCTTTAAAAATAAAAATAAATAAATAAATAGAAATTCAAAATCTTACACGAAGATCCATCTAATTTTCCTTTTCACAATCAATTGAGGTCAAAATTCAAAAAATGGAAATTAAAAAGTCTTCTTCCAGGTTCTTTCCTTATTTATTTTTGTTATTATAATTAAAAAAATTATTTATATTCTCTAGTTTCTCCTCTTCTATTTCTTTTCCACCTCCCCTCCCTTCCGGTTTTTTCTGTTTCCCATTCCATTTAAAACCAAAAGTGTAATAACTAAAACCAGAATAAAGATAAATGAAAAAAACTAAAATGAAAACATTTTTCCCTGTACATGGCACATAATTTTGTTCTCGTTATTATTTTTTTAACAATGATTCAATCTTTATTGCCAAAAACCCTCTTTCCATTAAAATCCCACGTACCCAGATGAAAATTTTGCTGAAATTCTTCAATCCTTTTTCCAATCTTTAGCATCTCAAGGGCTTCAGCCTTCAACCAGACCCCTTTTTTCATGGTTCCCAACATGCCAAGTTTCAATCTTTGACAAATTCCCATCTTCCTCTTCCTTTTCTCTGAAAATCAACAACGACCCTTTACTTAATTCCTCTTAAAGTTCCAAACTCTCATCTCTTTTCACGTTGATCTGTGTCAAGAAGGAGAAAGGAGAAGGAAGAAGAAAGCAATGTACGGAACACAAAGCAAGAGAGACTTGGCATTGGAATTTCAATCCCAAATTCCAATCTTGAGGCCAAGTATCCATGCAAGAAGAGCTAACTTAACGGTTAAATTCCAAGACCTGTATGGTTTTACGGTAGAAGGTAATGTGGATGATGTTAACATATTGAACGAGGTTAGAGAGAAAGTGAGAGAGCAAGGGCGTGTTTGGTGGGCGTTGGAAGCTAGTAAAGGTGCAAATTGGTATTTACAGCCTGAGGTTGCTAATGGGATTGCTTTGAAATCTTCTTTGAATCTGAGTTCCCTGGCTAATGCACTTACTTTGAAGAAGCTTATTAGGAAAGGAATCCCCCCTGTTTTGAGGCCTAAGGTTTGGTTTTCTCTCTCTGGGGCTGCCAAGAAAAAGTCTACTGTCCCAGAGAGTTATTATAATGATCTCACCAAGGCTGTGGAAGGAAAGGTCACGGCTGCTACAAGGCAGATTGATCATGTTAGTAAATTTTATCTTTTTTTCATTTTTTTTTTAATGGGTTTTTGTTGTGTTTGTTTCGTTTATGATTACATGGATTGAATTATATTGCGATCTAGAGCATTGATTGATGTTATACTGGCTTATATGTGGCTATGATTTGTGTGCTTGGTGCTTTTGAGTGATTTTGTTGTCAAATTCACATCAAGAATGTGAACATCAACAAGATCGGATGGAAGTTTCATCCGATTGTGGTCAGTCAAACCCCGTTGCGCTTGTTCTGATATGCAATTGGCTAATCTCGGCGTCCTCATTCTTTCAATTCAATGCGGGATTCACATGCACTTGGGGAAGAGGAAGTCAAAACTTTAATGTAGGATTAGAAGTCCTCCATTGATCGAGTTTTTGCAATTCTAGGTCGTGCCCGTTATATGGCAGCATGTGTGAATATAGATGTTCTTCATTTAGTTTCCTTTCAGTTAGTTGTGATCTGATAAAGTTCCGAGGTGTAATTGATCCCAAGAGATGGAATGGAAAGTAGCTAGTTAAATATTCACAGCCTGTTGAAGGACATTCTGGATGTGGATTTAGAGCTATTTATTGCATGTGTGAATGTAGATGTTCTTTATCAAGTTTTCTTTGAGTTATTTGTGATCTGAGAAAGAACCTAGGCGTAATTGATTCAAAGAGATTGAATAAAAATTTCGCCAGTTCAACACTCTTGGCATGTGGGAGGACATTCCTTGTGTGGGTTTGAAACTATTTATTGCCTCTTTGGCGACTTAATCTCTGTATGAATCCTACAATAGATGAAACAGAATATTTAAAGTGTGTGTTGTTAGGTCTGTTAGATCAGCCAAGTATTGGATAAAAGCATGCCTCAGGGCAACATTAGCTATTCATGTAGTCAGCACTGAGAAAGGATACGGATGTTGAAAATGTAATCCGAAACAATGTTGACCTACTAGGTGGACTCATGTTTAAATAAAAGGTGCTTCAAGATAGAGAAGTCTGCTGACTTGTAAACCACACATCTTTGTGGAACAAAATTTCTGATTATTTTAAGCCTTTCCTTCACTTTTTGTTAGCAACATGTGAATTGGAAAGCATTATTTACTAGTGATCTGTATATAAAATCAAAATGGAAAATGGATGGGAAGATTTCTCAAGGTTGCCTTAGAAGTTTCTTCCTGACAAGTGGTTGCACTATTTAAGTAGAAAATTCTCCATTCTTTTGGCTACCACTTTTTAAATTGAAACTTAAAATGAAATTGGTCTGAGAAACCCAAGACCAAGACAGACAGTCTTCCATAATTGAAATTGGTCTGAGTATTGATGTTAGTCAAGTTCGATTCAATTTTGGATATTAGCATTTTTTTATTTAAAATGAAAAGTTTATGTTTAGATAAATTGACCTAAATAGGCTTAATTGAGTTGAGTTAAAACTTCTTTAGTGCTATTTTAAGTCAGGCTCAAACGCAAAATTTGAAACTCGATTGGGTTTGTTGATATTTTGAGTTGAACTCAAATTCAGCACTATGTTGTCTCAACTTGACTCATTTATAGCCCGAGCATTGTGTATACTGCATCCGTGTTGGCTGTTGGACCGAGTGGGCATGGTCTCTTGGCACATATTGAGTAGCTGCAGCCAAAGTAATGGATCAGAAAGTTCAAGTGTTATTTCTATGTAAAATCTTAGGTGCCATAAGCTAATTAGAAGGCATTGGAAGAAATAGGTTCACCATACTTACCTACTTATTTCTCCTGCAGTCAGTTTTAATACACAATGAAGTTCATCAGAGGAATGTAATAATGTAACAATCTGAGCTTATGCTTGTTTGGGATGTATTATTCTATGTTCTGCAACTTTTGGTTTAAGGTATTCTTACTTTTTGCAGGATTGCCACGAACATTTCCTGGTCACCCTTGGCTGGACACTCAAGAAGGACATGGTGCTCTCAGGCGTGTTCTTGTTGGATATTCCTTTCGCGACTCAGATGTTGGTTATTGTCAGGTGTGTTTGTACTGGTCAGTTGTTTCTCGAGGTGGTTTTGAGAGTATTTATGATTATTGTCTTGTTATGCTTATTAAAATCTTGTGCTTATTCAAAAGAATGTCCTTTCTTATCTCCTTTGCTGTCTTAATTTACCATCATTGTGGGGATGATTTTTCAGGGATTCAATGAAGTTGATTGCTATTCACAGAGAAGAAATAAATAGGAAACAAGTGTGGAAATGTGATTACAGTGAAACAAAAACTCTTAATTGCTCCTTTACTGCTTCCAAAGCCCCCCAAACATTGTTCTTGCATGTTCTATCTTAATTCAGTCAACTCAATAACACCATGCTGATTCCCATTTCTGTAAACTCTCAAAGGTCTTGGAATTTAATGGTCAAATTTGCTTTCCTGAATAAAACTTGGCATTGTGTGATCCTTGTTAAAGTAGGAAAGTCCCGCTTGCTTTCTGGTCAATTCAT
Source organism: Combretum micranthum (assembly GCA_024138025.1). NCBI lineage: Eukaryota > Viridiplantae > Streptophyta > Magnoliopsida > Myrtales > Combretaceae > Combretum > Combretum micranthum. Next base: position 188,890 of record JAMXBD010000783.1, read on the forward strand.
TGTTGTCCTTTGTGTTTTTATCATATAAACTACAATTCAAGTTTTTATTATTCGAAGTTCAGATGTCAAATACCAGCTGCTTTGGACTATGTTGTAACTTTGGTCAGCTGATGTTAATTTACATTCAGGAAGGCTGATATCCAGTCATCTTTTGATGCAGGGACTAAATTATGTGGCTGCATTGTTGTTGCTTGTGATGAAAACAGAAGAAGATGCTTTTTGGATGCTAGCTGTTCTGTTAGAGAACGTCCTGGTTAATGACTGTTATACAAATAATTTATCCGGCTGTCATGTAGAACAAAGGGTATTTAAAGATTTGCTTACTAAAAAGTGTCCTAGGTAAGTGGTGGGTTTGGTTACTTCTTCCATTTGATACTTTGATCTCATGAAGTATTTATGAGTCATGGAATATATAGGCTGGCCGCTCATTTGGAAGCGTTAGAATTTGATGTATCCCTTGTAGCCACTGAGTGGTTTCTGTGCCTCTTTTCAAAAAGTTTGCCATCAGAGGTATATCTAGGCTACATTCTCTTGAGAAATACGAATGTGATGACTTTACAAGTTAATTGTGCCAACCTTAACCATTTGTTTTTGTGAATTTTCAGACAACTCTTCGGGTGTGGGATGTTCTTTTCTATGAGGAGCCAAAGTTCTATTTCATGTAGCTTTGGCCATCTTCAAGGTATCCTTTCTTTTGCTACTATATTTGGTTCACTGGCTTGTTTGTCTGATAAATTCAAACGTTACAAAAGTAAATGACAATTCTGTTTACAGTAGTTAAATAGTACACTATCAAGGTTCTGTAAACTCCAATCTGCTATTACAGATGAAGGAGGAAGAGTTGCTTCTGACACATCATGTGGGTGATGTAATCAACATAGTGCAGAGAACTACTCATCACCTCTTTGACCCTGATGATCTACTGACGGTAATGGCATCTTCATTCCTTTTCTGGGTTTTTATGACTGGAGGGAACTTTATCATATTACACCAAGTTCTTTCCATACATATCAATATGGACATGCCTTTGTATTCATTTTTAATTCTCTCTCAAGGAATGGTCAGTGGGATAAACTTTAACCCACTGAATCTGCTTTGCTCTAGCCTATTTTTCTTCCCATATTTTCTTCAAGTTGCTGGTTTCTTCCATCTGGGTTTTAATGATTTATCTTTACCAATTAGTTGAAGTTCCTGGAATTGCAGGTTGCCTTTGATAAAATCGGTTTTATGACCACTAATACGCTATCAAAACAAAGAAAAAAGCAGGAGCCAGCGGTCATGGCTGAGCTTGACCAGAGGCTACGGCGTCTAAACTCTCTAAAACTGGATGATAAATAACAGCTTACACCTCCAATTGCCATGACCAATCTGTTGTGTAAAAATTGAGAACTGCGTGGTTACTGGCAGATGTACAATCCTCGATTTCTTCTGGAAGGGGAGGACAGAAGCTGAGGTGTGTAGGTCTTGTTACTGTAGCAGTGTAAAATTTTGAAATGCAGGCTGGGTCTCAAATTCAATGCAAGCGCGACTCACTGTCGCCAGTAGGATTGCTTAACCTGTAATATACTTTGTATGCTAATGGCACCATCATGATATGAAGAGGCATTTATATCATTGAATGTCTATCCTTGTGGTTGCAGTCCTATTTCCTGTTCTCCACAAGAGTTGTCAAATTGCTTTTACCTCAGCAAGTCTAGGATAATAGAGCTGGAATGTTTTTTACCTTATGGCCAGTGGAATATTATTATTTACACTTCTTAAAATAGCTTTCGATGTTCTTTTGATATGATTGTGCATTTGGAAGTAAAATTTTGTATCAAGTTTCATCAAAAAAATGTGCTTCTTTCACTTAAAATTATCTATCAATTTGTTAAGGTGCCATTGCAATTGACCCCAACAGAAAATTGTCAACCTGAAATTTTGGGTAGAAACTTTCCGTTCACACTAAAACATAACAAAACCACTAAACATAGGAAGCCCTTCCTAGATTCTAGCCGGCCGATGCCTTTACATGCATAACTTCTTGCCTACAGTTTTGCATCCAAGCTGTTTTAGGATCTGTTAACAATGATGCCAAACTTTATTGACCTAGCTTCTTCGTCCTTGCTTCCCTGTGATGAAATATAATTTCAGCTTCTTATAAAAAGACTTAATGAGCTCTTTCTAATTTTTTTTTACCATCCCTGTGACGAAATATAATTTAAGGATTGTTTTTCTTTTTTTCCTTTTTACAATTCAGCAAAAAGAAATCGAACCAATTCATCCTATTGGCTGACAAACCAATATATTTAAAATTACATTTTTACTGACTAAATTAAGTGGGCAAGGCTCTGTTTACAAACGAGACAGTTGCAGAGATGCATAACTGCTTCCATCACTTCCCTTACACACTAACACCATTGGAACTACTACAGGGGACATCTTAACTATAAATATTATCATTAAATTAATTATAAAAAATTAAGGATTTCAATTATAATTGGGATAGATTTAAACCATTTAACGAAGTAATAGAATCCATCCTATCATAACCACCACGGGACTAGAATTTTTCGTACACCACATACATACATGATATACGTAGCTACCCATTACTGTGCGCAGCAAAATACCTGACATTTGCGCCAAGCACGCTCTCCACTACACGGACTTGTATCACACGACATCAACAGAAATACCAAATACAACATAACAATATACAACCATCACAGAACATCAACAATAATTGCAAACATAACAAGACAGCAACATACAGCCTATATGCTTCTTCAAGTACCCTATGGACTTCATCTTGTGCGTACAGACATGCTTGAATGAAACGACTTCAAAGTTCGAGCATGAATTTGATTTATGCGTAACAAATTGCCATTTAGCTGTCCTCCAAAAAAGGCTATAGTGACGATGTCACACTAGTCTGAAATTTCTCTGGCATACATGGCCAGTATTTGTCGTTTGTCCACATGCTACAGGAACAAGTGACCGTGCGACACAGCTATTTCCTTGTGCCTAGAAGTCCAGTCTGATCGACTCCATAGATAAAGTGGAGGCGGAATATTGTTCCAATCCTCAAGCTGGTCATTGTGGATATCAACAGATCCAGGGAGGTAGAAAGCCTGAAATGGTAACAGGAAGAATCACAAGCTACTTAGAAGAGGCATGTTATATCCACAGTTAAGCAGAATGATTGATAAGGATGGGTCAATTTCAGGTGGTACCGAGTCTACATGAAAATAAAACTATAACAAGATTCCTCAAAATTAGCATCCTTGATAATAATACTTTAATAAAAATTCTTAATGCTAACTAATATGCAACAATTGATATATATTACAGAGACAATTCGCTCCCTCAGGCTTGTGGGTGCAGTTTTTCCACCATTAGCTCAATCATAATAATCAACAAAGAACCTAGGATATCAAAAGTGGACCTAGGATACCATCCAAGTGGAGGAGGAGTCGCAGCTAGTAAAATTTAAATAATATAGAAACAACAAAAAGTAGATTGATATGTACTTCTAAGATTTCTTTCCAAAACTTTCAGATAAAGGTTATGAAAGTGTTCATTGCTGGGGAGCAGTAGCCAGGGCCCAACATTCCCCAATCCACCTAATCAGATTCAGATACATCAACCACTTCACTAGAAATCAAAGATCAATCATGTATGATCACTTATACCATAATGGAATAGTCGAACTGCAATACTATTCAGGAATATAGGAGATTAAATGCTATCATTCAAAAAGATTTGTGCTTTAAGAGGAGGGATTAAAACATAAAGAAGAAGCTGCATCAAATCAGAGTACTTATCAAGTCAGGTTGTCCTTCAGCTGTAAGTCATTGTTCTGAACAATGTGGAGTATAATAGGGTATCAGGTGTCATAGTACCTTTCCAGAAAGCAACACGGTATCCTTCCAAACTAAATCATAAGGAGCATCTTCAGCATCAACTCTGCCAGAAAACAATGTACCTTCAAATACCAGTTTTTAGCAGTTGAACAAACCAAAAATAGAAAAAAAGGCACCTTTTGGTTTCTTCTGGAACAATGAGAATAAGGAGCTTTGGCTTGAATGTGAGAGCTTTTGCAATAAACTGATTTGCAAGGGAAGCCTTGTCTCCAAAAGGAGGATTAAGGCCCATAATCTATTCAAGGAGCCAATGAGAAATGATTTAGGGCACTCTAAGCATGGCTAACTGAAATAATGAAAAAAATTCATAAGAAAGACCTGTTGCAGAAATGTCAAGTCAAGGCGAAGATATTCATATTCTCACCAGTTGGGATCCATTTGGTAATTCTCCTGCACCAACCTCCATCCAATCTCTTTGTTCAAAATTAAACCAATCCTACAAAAAGATAAGAGAATTTGTCAAGAAACAGAAGTCTTACCCTCAATTTCATATTCTGAATAAACAAAACTTGCAAAATTAACCAAGGATAATGGTTTTTTAACCCAAGCTGTCTCCCATCTTATGCAATAAAAAATCCCAGAATTAACTTCACCCTCAAGAAAAGACTATTCCAGAACAAGTTTGAATAAACATATAGCAAGAAAACTTTCCTAGCAATCTCAAGCCTGTCATGCTACAATTATGTTTACCTGTGGAGGGAAGAGATCATAGTTTTTAAAGCAACAGCATTTGCCAGTGATCTCAAGTTTCTCCTTCATCAGACGACTGAATTGATTAGAACCACAACAGAAATCAACTATCTGCTGACGGAAGACCTTTGTCAGGTACTGCTATGGAAATAAAATTAAACTTGCAAATAACACAAGGAAAAACTGATAGGAGTGGATGTACAAGTGAAAAACCTGAAGCATCAAGTTACTGGAAATATTTCAAACATGACCACAAACCTACCAAAAGAAAATCTTTCCTGGATTTTAACTATCTTTCCAATATGTTTACATAATGATATGCTGCCGAAGGTTTATAACAATGCTGACAGCAGATAAAATGTTTACCCTTCATTTATCTCTGTGAACCACTTCTCTTGTACCATTAAAGAACACTTCATTCTTTGAACAAAACCAGCCTTCTTCTCCACTTATAGACTCTTGTCGTTGCACCCCATCTCATCAAAGCTTTTTGCAGGAATTCGCAAAATGTTTCTATCTCTTTATAATGGGATTTTGCTAATTGTTTGTTGGAAGCGCTTTCCTAAAACAAAACAGAAGATTCTTTTGGCATTGGACACCGTTATCCTTATGTCATAGGAGATGGGTTCATTTTGACACCAAGACCTGAACTCTGCTCTAGAACTTGTCTTGAAAGTGTACTCTGGGTCTGGGATAATGACCAACTTTGGTACCATATATATATATATATATTTTTAAAAGGAAGCCGTGATATTATTGAAGTGTACATTGGTCTCTTCAATATTTTGGTAGAGCTTAGGTAACTGTCAAGCTCAATAGATTTAAAATGGCAGCATTCGTTAAACACGATTTCCAGTTTTGGGATAAAATTCACTCACCACTTTCAAAACCACCACATATATCCTCTTTCTTTCTGATCAACCCTCAAGATATACTCATACAATCAAACATGGGAACTTCTCCGAATAGCTTAGTTTTTGTTAGGATAATTTAAATTATATTAGTTAAGGACAAAACTGTAATATCACATTCATGATATATATATAATATGATTTTGTGCTAAGGTTGATTTTACCCTCACACATGTTTGACCTTAATATTATATAGTAATAAAAGATATTTTCTTAAAAAGAAAAAAACATATATATATAGAGAGAGAGAGAGTAATAAATATGGTATCAAAGCTAAGGTATCAAAGCTTGGTTGACGACCGTCGTCACCGTCCACCATCCACCATCAGATTTCCACCAAAACACCACCCACCATCACCATCCACCACCCGCCGTACAAGCTGCCCACACACACACACCACATCGCTGCCCACACACTTTACAAACCATAAACAACCTCCATTACACGCCGAACACCACAGAACACAAAACCTATGAACAACCCAGAAACTTCACCTTTAGCAACCCCTACCAAACATTCGACCATCACGATGTAACAACCCATACCCAAACCTTCACGCATCCGCACACACACGATACCATCTCTACCCACAGACACCATCTTGTTCCTATCAATTTTAACCCGGTTTGGAATCCTAGCCACATAAATTAGCCACCACAGTTAAATGTTTTTCACCTAATCTGATCACCATTAAAGCCCCATCACCACCACGTTTTACCAAGGTCAGCAACATAGATTGATGAAATTGTTGCTTTTTGGTATATAGTGATTTATTTTTAAATACATACCATTGGTTGACTATGCTTGGTGTTCTGTCATTAATTGAGTTGTATTGTTCTATGTCTTGGTAACGAATTAGTGAATCAATTGTCATGGACTCTAAATCCATTGCCAATTTGCCCACATCATTTGCTCCAGCAATTAGTTTAGTCAAATTAAATGATAGAAATTATTTTCAGTGAGCATGTATGGTTCAAGCTTTCTTTCGCGGTCAAGGTCGTCTTAAGATACTTACAGATTCACTTCTTAATAAGGATGATAGTAAATATGCAGAATGGAATCAAATTGATTAACAATATCTTCATCTATCGTGGAATTGGATGGATCCTCAGACATTTAATTTATGCGATAGTTTTGATACCTATAAAAAAGTTTAGGATTATCTTAAATTCTCATATGCCTCGAATGATACACGTATGTATGATGTTCTAACTAATTTCTTCCAACCACGGTAGCGGGATAAGGATTTTACAGAATATTATGAGGAGGTTAAAAAATGTCATGAGGAAATGAGTGATGTGATGCGTCTTAGTACTGATTTGAGGGAGATGCAGAAACAATGTAATCAACTTGCAGTTGTTAAACTTGTTCATGGTCTTAAGCTAGAGCTTGAACCTATAAAATCACATGTTCTTCTCGTATTAATCGGATTTTTGCACAATCCGCATCACCTCTTATTTCTCCAAATGATCACTCAACTCTTGTTAGTCAAACATGGAATGTTGGGCATGTTGGGCTTGGGAGGATCTTGCAGTCGAGGGGAAGGTCGTACAGGTTGGGGGGGGAGAGGGGGGGGTGAGGCCGTGGTTTACGCCTTTATTGTGATCATTGTCGTCGCCCAAGTCATAATCGAAACTTGTTGGTATTTACATCAAAATCCTCCGAGAGTTCATGTTGTCCAGTCTTACATCTGTCTATGCTACTTCATAGTCAATGTCTATCATGCATAATTCAGATGTGCACAGTGAAGACCCATCTACTGTTACTTTATCATGAGAAGAATACACTAGACTCTTGTAGTTTCAAAATGTCTCCCAGCCATCTTCTTCTTCAACTCTAGTCCAATCAAGTAACCCTACTATCTTACTTAGGCGTCTCCACAACCTTGGTTGGTGATTCCGACGCCACTAATTATATGTCAGGTACATTAAACTACTTCTCACACATTATCCATTGTTCTACATTACCAAATGTCACTCTTGCTAATGGATCCACTTCACTTGTTAATGTAATTAATTTTGCATCTCCAATTCTATCTTGTCCTTTAAGTCTATCTTGTATATACCTTAATTACCCTTTAACTTACCATCTGTTAGTAAACTCACCAGTTCTTTTAATTGCTCCATTACATTCTTTTCTTCTTTCTTTTTGATACAGGATTTGAGAACGGGCAAGACGATTGGTGGAGGGCATGAGTCTAATGAACTATACTATATGGATTAACCTAAAGCTATTGTTTGCTCAGTTACCACACCAGATCCTATGGAGTTACATTGTCAGTTTGGTCATCCATCCTTGAAGATCCTTGATATTATGTGCCCTAGTCTACAGTCTTGTTCTAGTCTCCAATTTCAGTTTTATCAATTAGGTAAACAAAGTTGTATCTATTTTAGTCCAAGAATTAATAAGCGAGCTACTGCTCCATTTCATTTAGTTCATCCTGATGTATAGGGATCAACACATATCAATTCTATATGTGGTTTTAGATACTTTGTTACATTTATTAATGATTATTCAAGATTATTCAAAATCAATTTAATTCCTCTATTCATGTTTTTTGCACTAATAATGCCATGGAATACATATCTAACGTCTTTCAATCATACATGTAAACGCATGACATTTTTCATCAAACTCCTGTGCTTATACCCCACAACAAAATGGAGTTGCTAAGCGTAAGAATCGACATCTCATTGTGATACAAACCAAAGGGAAAACTAAAGACAAGCCAAACAATAAAAAAGAATGGATAAGAAAGCAAAGCTTACCCAATGTGGATCTTCCCGCTCATGCAATCTTAATAAACTTGCTTTGTATTTTTCTTCTTTGCCTTTTCTCCACTAACCAACTTTATTTATACTCCTATACTACTATTAACTAACTAACAGCCACATCAGCACCCTAAACAAAATACCACACTTAACACCACATCGACCCAACACATTCACTCTACACAAACAGCACAACTACACTACATCACAACACAGACCTCTCACTTTTCATTTTCCTACTATAGACCCTTAACATAGGTCTATACACTCTTAGTAATGTATCAATACTCTCCTCATTAACAATGTCCTTATCCCCAAGGACAAAATCTGGATATTTAGACTGAATTGTGGCGGCATCTTCCCATGTAGCTTCATCAACAGTAAAACCCAACCAATGTGTCAACCACTAAAGGACTTCCAATCCATCACGAATCTCAAAGCATCTACCCAAAACCTAGAGAGGATAAGATCCCGTCTCTATCTGATCAATAAGCAAATCCTCGGGATGGTCTTGTAAAACTGGAAAGGAACCATGAGATTGCTTTAGGAGTGAAACATGAAACACCGAATGAATTTTACAATGCTTAGGTAATTGGAGCTTGTAAGCAACATTACCCACTCAACCTATAATATGAAAAAGCCCATAAAAACGAGGATTCAACTTTGAACTTGATTTAGTTCCCAACCTTGTTTGAACTTCAACAAAACCCAATCAACCACCAAATCTTCCACATCCCTTCTTTTCCTATTAGCAAGAGAAAATTTTCTAAGTTGGGCATACTCTAAATTAGACTTTAATCGACTTAACATCTCATCTCTAGAATTTAGAGCCAACCATAATTCATGATTAAGCACTTCTTTAGCCGCATAAATTGGCAAGGAAGGAGGAGGCCGCCCATACACCACTTCAAATGGTGTCATTCCAGTTAAGGAGTGAAAGGAGGTGTTATAAGAAAACTCCACCCAACTAATCTAATTTGCTCAAGTCTTTGGCACCTTCGAAGCAAAGCATCTAAGATAACATTCCAAGCATCAGTTTAAAACTTCAATTTGACCATCTGTTTCTAGATGATAGGCGGTGCTAAAATGTAATTGAGTGCCTTGCAAACTAAATAACTCCCTCCAAAATCCACTCACAAACAAGGGATCACTATCACTCATAATCGTCCTAGGAAAGCCATGTAAATGCACCACTTCTTTCATAAAAATTCCAGCCACTATCTTAGCTTATTAGGGGTGTTTCAGCAACATGAAATGCACATACTTAGAAAAACAGTCAATTACCACAAAGTTACATCAAAACCCTTAGACTTAGGTAAACTCGAAATAAAATCCATAGATATATCTTCCCAAATTGCATTTAGAATTGGCAAGGGGTTTAATAGGCTTGCTGGAGCTAAATTTTGGATCTTATTCTGTTGACAAACTGCACATAACATCATTTTTCATAACAACCCAATATAAATGAGCAACCATTCTACAATAGGTCTTAACAAAATCCACATGTCCTCCCATAGGAGAAGAATGAAACTCACATAAAAATAATGGAAACCAATGAGAATTAAAAGGAATCACCAACCGATCATCATAATACAAAGTATCTATCATATGAAATCCACAACCTGCATCTTTTCCTTCCTTCAATAAATGAATTTTAGTAGAAACAAGGGATCTTTCAACACATCAGTTCGGATAGAATTGAAGTCAGTCCAAATAGGACCCAAACTTCCATGAAACTCACCCTCTTCAAACTACCTAGAGAGAGCATCAGCAGCTCTATTCTCCCCTCTAGCCTTATATTGCACTTCAAACTCGTACCCCAACAACTTAACCAACCAATGTTGCTGGTTTGACGTTGTGACACACTGATTTAAGAGACGGCAAAGACTTTTCTGATCCGACTTCACTATAAATTTCCGCCCCATAAGATAAGGACGCCAATGATTAATGGCTAACACTAATGCCATGAGTTCCTTTTCACAAGTGGATTTCATCACATTTCTATCCGAAAAAACCTTATAGTAAGTGATTAGCCTCTGATTTTGCATCAAGACAGCCCCAATGCCAATCCCCAAAGCATCACATTCAATAGTGAACGGTTGATTAAAATTTGGCATGGCCAAAATAGGAGCTTGAACTAGAGCTCGTTGTAAAGCTCGAAATGATTCCAAAGCTAATTCATTCCACTTGAAAGCATCTTTCTTCAAAAGATTGGTTAATGGTCCAGCTATCTTCCCATAGTTGCAAATAAATTTGCGGTAATATCCCGACAAGCAAGAAATTCACACACTCCCTTTAAGAAGTGGGAATTGGCCAATCAAGCACACTTTTAACTTTGACCGGATCCATAGCATCTCCCTTAGCTGAAATAATGTGGCCCAAATATTCCAAAGATGGCTATCCAAACACACACTTCTTCCTATTGGTACTAAACTAATGAGATCTCAACAGATCTAATACTATGAGCAAATGTACCAATTGCTTATCCATATCTTACTATAAACAAAAATGTCATCAAAAATACCAACATAAACCTTCTCAAATAAGAGCGAAACAAATCATTCATGGTAGATTGAAAAGTAGTAGGGGCATTTGTGAGGCCAAAAGGCATCACCAAGAATTCACAACGCCTTTGATGTGTCCTAAAAGCAGTTTTAGGAATATCATTTGGAAATCCACAAATTTGATGACAACCAGCTTTTAAATCAATTTTTGAGAAGATAGGAGCTCCAAACAGCTCATCTAACAACTCCTCTATCATCGGTATAAAATATTTATTCGGAATTGTAGCTTCATTTAAAGCACGACAATCCACACATAATCTCCATGTCCATCTTTTTTCTTTACTAAAATAACAGGGCTAGAAAAAGGAGAAGAACTATCACGAATAATTCCCAACTCCAAGCATTTTCCTCACTAACCTTTCAAATTCATCCTTTTGGATTTGTGCATAGCGATATGGCCTCACATTAATAGGTTCAATCCTTGCTTTAATGGAATCCTATGATCCATAGACCGTGAAGGTGGTAAAATATTTTTAGTCTTAAATACCTCAGCATACTCATTCAATAAAGCATCTACCCAAGGATCAAGTGAAACTAACTTAGCAACATTCAACTCCATCTCAATCTGCCACAACAAGCTGCAGTCATCCCCTTCACTCAAATGGTTCAAAGATTTTAAAAGTAGCACTTGATTTTTGTGAAGTAAGACCACCACAAAGCAATATCTCTTTGTTATGATAAGGGATTTTCATTGTCGTTAAGTTCCAATCAACTTTTATCTCTCCAAGAGTTTGTAACCAAGCCACTCCTTAAATAACATCAATCCCTCCCAACTCTAAAACATAGCAAGAAACCATAAAATGAAATTCATTAATTTGCAGTAGTAAATCCCCACATAAATCACTAGATGGAATGCAATGACCGTCTCCCAATTTAACCAAAAAGGCATAGTGGCACTTACTTGGAGTTCCAATTGGTGTACTAACTGAGTAGATACAAAATTATGACTGGCTCCACTATCCACTAAAATAGTAATATCATAATTCATCATTTCCCATGAAACTTCATAGTTTTTGGTCTATTAAATCCATTTAGAGCTAGCAAAGATAACTCAAAATTTGAATCAACATTAGCCAACATACGCATCTGTTGATCCCCTGATTTTCACCCTCCACTTCAACCCACTCTTCAAAACTCCCACACTTTCATCCTCAAGAATAACAACTAAGAGTTTTATCAGGACATTCATGATTTGGAGAATAGGGTTTATCACAATGGCAACATATGCCTCTCTTCTTGTCCAAATACTTAGAATATGAAAGTTTTTTAGACATTTTGCCTCCACTTACACGAGATCTACCATTAGTAACACTAGAACCTACAGAGATTATGTTGCCAATTTTGCTCCATTTACTTTCTTATCGTTCCATGTGTTTTATCCATTGCCGTTATTATATGACTTCCAAGAAGTTGACCGTGTACAAGAACTATAAAGCACAGAAACCCAAGAATTATGTGCACTTGACATCATACCATAACCATGCAAAGCAAGAACCAATCGCGTAGAAACTGTATCATGCTTAAATGTTCTCCTAGTCTCAATAGTTTGATTAACATGCGATAAGAAAATTCCGTACTCGAATTCTTTTTCAACATTCAATGATAATTCAATAGCTTCAGCTAAAGAAAGAGATTTCAAAGTCTTTACCCGCAGCAAGATATCCCCTCGTAAACCACCGAGATAATACCCTAACGATTGTAATTCCATCGTCTCTACAACTTGCAAGGTAATAGCTTCAAATTCCTCAATGTAGGCCGCAATTGAAGTAATTTGTCACAAAGTAGTCGAACTTTGATAAGGATTACTAGCCGATTGCCCTCTATATCTCAAAAAGAGTTCTTGTTTCAACAGATTCCAATCCAAATCAGACATCCAATGCTTCAACATTTTTAACCAATACACCATTGGTCCCCTCATGAACATGGAAGCTAAAGGAACTTTCTTATCAGACTTAGTATGGTGAATTTCAAAGTATTGTTCCACTAGGTTTAGCCAATGTACTGGACCTGATCCGTCAAATTCCGAAATCATAATGTTCTTTGCATTCCTTCAATAATCCTCATCATCAAGCAAATCGATCTCTGAAATACACTTAGATTTAACACTTACCACCTGTTCAACATTATTCCCAACCAAAAAAACTCCATCGAACTCTTCAATGTGTCTTTTCGTCAATTTTCTTACCACAAATCATGGAGCATCAATTGAATACTCGCAATTGAACTTTCGATAGTTGTTACTTTCTCATTCGTGTCACTAATTTAATGTTGTAACTTAGAGACACTTCCTCTCATCTCCTCTCCAATTTCACGAACATTTTCCTCCAAAGAATCTACTCGAGTCTCCAATCTAGTCATCATATGGCCCTAATTTTCCCACAACAACGCCAATTTGATACAAACATAAGGGAAAACCAAAGACAAGCCAAACAGTAACAAAGAATGGCCAAGAAAGCAAAGCTTGCCCAATATGGATCTTCTCGCTCGTGCAATCTTAACAAACTTGCTTTGTATTTCTCTTCTTTTTCTCCACTGAATAACTTTATTTATACTCCTATACTACTATTAACTAACTAATAGCCACGCCAGCACCCCAAAAAACATACCACACTTAACACCACACATCGACACAACACATTCACTCTATACACAAATATAACTACACTACAACACAACACAGACCTCTAACTTTTCATTTTCCTACTATAGACCCTTAACATAGGTCTATATACTCTTGGTAATGTATCACATTGAAATTGCTAGGATATTATTAATTCATATGAGTGTGCCTAAACATTTTTTGGTTGATGTTATTCTTACTGCATGTTTTCTTACAATAGAATGCCATCTACAGTACATGATAAGGTTCCACTACATATTCTTCTCCATAATGAAACACTTTTTCCTTTGTCTCTCTATGTTTAGGTTCTTGTATTTTATTCTTCAGTTATCTCCAAGGATTGACAAGTTTGATCTGCAATCTATTCATTGCATTTTTCTAGGTTACTCTCGTAGTCAAAAGGGCTATCGATGTTATTCTTCCGAACGTCAAAATTTTATATTTGTCCAATGTGTTTTTCTTTGAATCTACTCCGTATTTTTCTGCTTCATCTATGTCTTCTATGAATTGTACTCTTCCTATACTACCTCTTTCATTTTCACATGATTTGTTTTCAAATGACTAAGGTGCTTCCACCACTATACTAACCTCACAAGGTGCTTCTACTAGTTTGCCACCATCTCAAGGGTTCCCTCATCTTAGCCAGTCACATTTGCCCGTTTATGTTTGCTGACAGCAAGCTGTCCCACAAGATTCTTCACCTCCACCATCTCTTCCGAGCTCAAATCCTTCTCCAACCGATCTTGATCTTCCAATTGCGATAAGAAAAGATAAGCATTCCATCCTTCCTCCTACCCATCCTCTCTATCAAATGTTCTAACTTTTTCCTCTCCATTTGATGCCTCTTTCGTTGCATCATTATCTACTATCTCTATTCCAAGTTCTGTTTCAGAAGCCTTAGCTTATCTTAGCCAGCTAGCTACTATGCAAGAAGAAATGTCTGCTTTATATCATAATGATACGTGGGATCTTATGTCTCTTCCTGCTGGTAAATCTACAATTAGATGCCGATGGGTATTCTCTATAAAAACTCTACCTAATGGTGCTATTGATCAATTGAAGGCACATTTAATTGCTAAAGGCTATACTCAAATATATGGTGTCGATTATTAGGATACCTTTTCACCAGTAGCTATGTTAACTTCGATACGTCTTTTAGTCTCACTTGCCGCTACTTATCATTGGCTTTTGCATCAACTAGACATCAAAAATGCATTTCTCTATGGTGATATTAAAGAAGAGGTATACATGGAACAACCTCTAGGTTTCGTTGTTCGGGGGGGAAGGGTTAGTTTGTCGCTTGAAGAAATCTATGTATGGGCTTAAACAATCTCCATATGCTTGGTTTAGTAGATTTAGTTCGGTTGTATTTGAATTTGGTCATCACAGATGTAATCTAGATCATTATGTGTTTTATCTACAGTGTAATGGTAAGAAAATTATATTGGTTCTCTATATTGATGATATTATGATCTCAAGGGATGATCATGCAGGCCTTGAGAAATTGAAGGATCTCTTACATAAGAAATTCCAAACCAAGGACATGGGTAGTTTGAAATATTTTCTTGGAATTGAAGTTACGATCCATGCAAGGAATACATCTCCTTCAAAAGAAGTATATGCTTGATTTATTGTCTGAAACTAGTTTAACGGGAGCAAAACCAATTGATTTGCCCATGGATCCCAATGCCAAGCTCTTACCTAACGAAGGAGATGTTCTAAATGATCCAGAAAGATATAGAAGACTAGTTGGTACGCTCAATTGTCTTACTGTGACACGTCCTAATATATCCTTTATAGTTAGTGTAGTTAGTCAATTCATGGTTCACCTAGCACTACTCATTGGAATGTTGTTATTCATATTTTACATTATCTGAAAGGATCTCTAGGTCGAAGAACTTTGTATAAAGATCATGGCATGTTAATGTTGTTGGATACACAGATGCCAATTGGGCAGGTTCACCATTAGATAAGAGATCAACCACAGGATATTGTGTGTTTGTTGGTGGCAATATTGTTTCATGGAAGACTAAAAAGCAAACTGTTGAAGCAAGATCAAGTGCAGAGTCAAAATATAGAGCCATAGCATCCACAACTTGTGAATTGCTTTGGTTTAAGCATTTGCTAGAAGAGATTGAGTTTCCACAATCACAACCAATGAAATTAATATGTGATAACCAAGCTACTCTACACATAGCATCAAATCCAGTATTTCATGAACGTACAAAACACATTGACATTGATTGTCACTTTGTTTGTGAAAATCTGCCAAATAAAGAAATCGATACATGTTATGTGAAGTCAAAAGACCAACTTTCTAATATATTTACAAGTTACTTCAAGAGGTTCGAATGAATTGCATATGTAACAAGTTAAAGAGCATATGATATATACGCTCAAACTTGAGGGTCAGTGTTAAGATAATTTAAATTATATTAGTCAATGACAAAATTGTAATTTCACATTCATGGTATACATATAATATGATTTTGTGCTAGGGTTGATTTTACCCTAACACGCTTTTGACCTTAATAGTTTTCTTAATGATACATGGACTACTTAATATCTGATATGCTCATGTAAACGTCACTTAAGAGTTTTACTATATATGTGTTTTTATGCTTTCCATTTATCATATTATGGTTAAAACTCACCATATGTATATATGTGTCTAGTACCCAAACATATTATTAAATCAATAAAGCCCTTTTCTTCTCAATCTTTATTCAAAGAAGAGATGTTATTGGAGTACTAACAAATTACTTGCAGCATGACATACCAGAATCCAATTTGTCATAATACAAAAAGATTAATATTCTTGCTGACTTTGGTTTCCTACAGTGGATGCAGCAGAATTTATAAAGTTTTGTAGAAATCGGTCTACTTAAATGAAACTCAAAGGTCTAGAGCTGTTTGGCATACATTTCTTGGTTGACTGTTTCTCATCCGCAGCCTCATAGTTTTAGCGAGTGTTTTTATTTTGTAAGTTGTTAAGTTTTGTTAGTAGAGTGGACATAGGGCCTAAATGGTTTAAAAGTTTTTTGGTATCTTTTAAATAAATATATATATGTAAGAGAGAGAAAAAAAATTAACCTCACCCTGCCAAAACCTAATCCCATACAATCGACTATACCCAGATTTCATACATAACCCCATACACTCACAGCAAACAGTCACCCAATACAAATACAAGCCCTAATCTATAGCTATGCTTGTATCAAAATTTCAATATGTACTTATTTACACCTTCATATATACACATTTACCGACAAAAACTTTTACATACATATACTT
This sequence comes from Combretum micranthum, assembly GCA_024138025.1. Taxonomy (NCBI): domain Eukaryota; kingdom Viridiplantae; phylum Streptophyta; class Magnoliopsida; order Myrtales; family Combretaceae; genus Combretum; species Combretum micranthum. The sequence goes on from JAMXBD010000783.1 coordinate 205,646, forward strand.
GCCTATGTACATCAAACTCATATACTTACCCACATGAATTAACTCAAGTGCTCCCCAGAATGTAGTGAAATGATCATACACCCACAATGCAATGCACTCAAGTCCCATATGTGTGCAAGCACTTCTTTTGTGCAATTAAATTGCAACCAATGGTTTTTTTTCCTAATTTGTATGTCATCTGTATTAAATTTGTATTTGTTCTGTATTTAATTTATACATGTTTGAAATTTGGCATTTGAAAAACTATCTTATGTCATAATTATGATAAAGATGGTGATTAGAGTATGTAAAATGAGATATGACGATCAAAAGGCTTAAAAATATACCTTATACATTGGAAAAGAAATTTTTAATTAATATTTTTGAATAGAAATTAATAAAATAAAGGATAGATATAACTTTATAAGGTTTTGTTGGGTATGTAAATTTAAGAGAGTGTTATACATGTACAATTATCTTCATCCTTTTTATATTTGTTTCTTAACAAACCCGTCTACTTGAATAGATACCAATAAACTACCAAATGGAATGGCAATAAGCTAGCCACAGAAAACAAAGAAAAGGAGCTAGACAAAAACACAAAATAATAATATTAATAAGACAAAATGTGAAAATTCTTACAGTATCCCCATTTAGCACATAGTGGTGAAGCCTTTCAACAATCTGCAACAATAAATACAATCATTTCAATCCTGCCTCTTTCTCTGAACATGTCATCCCTTATGGTAAGACCATGTCCGCCATGTAGTTCAAGTTTTCAAAGAAAATGCAGGTACATGGTGGATTCTCAAATTTCTTTGATATGTTAGCATTTGTTCAACTTAAATTGTTCTGTTAGTAATTTAACGATAAAAAATGTAGGAAGAACTGAGACCAACTCAGAGGAAGTAAATAAAAGGCCCAAAATCAATGGCAATGTACTTGTTTTAGTAAAATGTATTGACTTTGAATGTCATAGAACTTTTGGAAGGGTTTCTGCAATTTACAACTTCTCATCGCTCATCTCATTTTACTAAAATAATTACAACTGGTCACATGTTATTTCATCTCTTCAAAAAATTGCATCTATCATGTATCATTTTTCTCTATAGTAGAAAGGAATCAAAGAAGAACACATCTTCCTTGCAATCAAGCTTCCTAGCTGTGGTTTCATCGCTTCATTATGAAAAATATATGCAATTGTTAGAAAAAGAGTTAAAGCAACTTAGCTGTACCTCTTTGAGCTTGTTATCTTTTGTGAAATGACGACCAAAAGATGTATAGCGAGAGCCATGAAGAAAAGGCGCCATGTAAAATCTCAGCTTCCTCTACAACATGGATTCAAACATCAAGCACACTAAAACCAATAATCTCATATGACCATGTGCATTATGGTACAACTTAAAGTAAACTTAGATGTGATCATAGAAATGAGATCAAATGCTGCAGGAAATAATTAACCACAATCTTATGCTGTACTTGCTTAATAAAAGGTTCATCAAGAGCATAAGCATGCAAAATAGAATAATTGGCTCCAAGGTAACACATGTAAAACAGCATTTACCAATGAATTTACGATAAACATTTTAGTCTTCTTGGACCAAATTATAATCAACATTCAACAGTATCATAATTGCCTCATCATTTCAAAGTCAAGGTATTAAGCTTGTAAACTTGTTATTTTTTCAAATGTTAAAATTAGCACCACAATATTCAAACCTAAAAACTTAAGTTTTTAGAAATGGTATAAGATATTGTATTTATACTTATCACTCCCTCTCACTTGTGGACCATAGACTTCACATAGATCTATCAAATGGACAATTTAATTAAATGGGGCTTAATTGGCAAAGCAGGTTTGGACCCACCTCATGCTCTAATACCATGTTGATGTTGAAGCCACAATCATCTAATCTAAAAGTTTAAACTCATAAATTTGGTATAAGCTATAATATTTATACTTGTTACAAATATAAAAATCAGCAACAGATAGCTGAAAGCCCATCATGCAATATATGAAGACAGAATTCTTCAAGGTAAAAATATCCAATCTACACAAATATATTTATAGGAAATATTTCATCTCTCTAGCATCACAAATAAAATTTATAAGGGATAAAAAATTAAGGAAATGGTTAAAGATAGTTCGTGATCATTTGAAGGAAAAGTAGACCAGTTTGGGATTAAAATGATGTGAACTAGGTGCAATAGAAAATCCATGTGATATTGTGGTAACCACACTTCTGGAACAAAAGATCCTTGACTATCAAAACTAAAAATTTTAGATTAATTGTAGATTTTCAACATTGGACGGACATACATTTTCCTCAACCATGTAAAAAGAGATATATAGGTGGCTCTAAAATTATGGCATGTGAAAAATGGAAAGAAAAATCAGATTCGAACATGCTGTGTTAGCACTTATATAGTGGCCAATCACTGAAGTCAGCCTAAGTATACAACACCATCCAAATCTAAACTGAGAACAAACCAAAACCAATCTATAGTGGAGAGCATAAATGCAATAGGAAAATAGTTTTTCTTGCAGATTTTGGCATGATTTGCATTACTGTGTGCTATATTTAGTTAGAGTAGCTATAAATATTTGACCGTTGACTGGAATTGTTTTTATTCTTTCTTGTAATTAGGAGACTAGTACTGTATTTGTACCATTATAGGATCTTTAAATCCCCAAATACGTCTAAATGAATATTATTAAATTCCCAATACTTTTCTCTCAAGTCTTTTTGGTATCAGAGCATTGAGAAAAAGCCCTAGGGCTTTGAATCCGCTACCTTGTTCCCATAATGTCCAAAGTCATGTATGAATCACTTCCTTCTCTGATTGAGTCACAAATTGCCCACAATCAATCCAAAACTCATCCTATTGAAATAACCATGATCCGGTTGAATGGAGGGGACAAAGCAAATCTACATTGTGACTTTTGTGGGAAACCACAGCATACCAAGGAGACTTGCTATAAGCTACACGGTAGGCCATCTAACAGCAAGGGTAACAAGGCTAATGAACAGAGTACGGCCACTGCTAATGAAGCTGAATCTTCTCCCTTCAATAAAGAACAACTAAACCACCTTCTAAAACTGTTGAAATCCTATTCATCATCTAATTCTTGTCAGTTCCATAGCACAATCAGGTAAAAATCCTCTCGGCTTTTCTATCCTTGCAAAGACTGGCCCTTGGATTATAGATTCTGGGGCCTTTGATCATATGACAAGTTGTTCCCATTTGTTCAGTTCATATGTTCCTTTTTCCAGTTCCGAAAAAGTTAGAATTACTTATGGTAGTTTTTCACCCATTGTAAGCAAAAGACATGTTAAGATCTCTGCAAAAATAACCCTTACTTCTCTTTTACATGTTCCAAAACTTACCTGCAATTCTTTCTATCAATCAATTGTCAAAAGATTCTAACTACTTGTTTTATTTCTTCCTTCTCATTGTGTTTTTCAGGATCGGAACTTGAGGAGGACAATTGAAATTGTTAGGGAAATAAATGGTCTATGCTACTTCGATGAAACAGCTTTGGAGAATAAAAAAGCTCAAGTATTTGGTAGTACCAATTTAACCTCTGTTTATGATCAAGCAATGTTATGGTATAGGAGATTAGGACATCCTAGCTTTTCATATCACAATATTTATTTCCTAATTTGTTTAAAGGAATTGATTACTCGAAACTGCATTGTGAGGCTTGTCATTTGACTAAAGAACATTGTATTTCATTTCCCTTGAGAAATAATTCTGCATCAAAACCATTTTATCTATTTCATAGTGATGTTTGGGGACCATCTAAGGTTACTACACTTTCTTGTAAAAAATGGGTTGTGACATTTATTGATGATCATACTCAAGTGTGTTGGGTCTATTTGTAGGAAAAAAGATCAAAAGTTGAACAACGGTTCAAGGAATTTTTTCAAATGATTGAAAATCAATTTCAAACCAAGATTGGCATTTTAAGAACTAATAATGGAACAAAGGATTTCAATAAACACTTGGAGGGATTTCTTGTGGAAAAAGGCATTATTCATCAATCAACTTATCGTGACACACCAAAACAAAACAAGGTTGTTGAACGAAAGATAGACGCTTGAGGTCACTCATGGTATCATGTTTTCTATGAATGTTCCAAAATATCTCTAGGGTAATGCACTTCTAACTGCATGCTACCTAATAAAAGAAATGTCATCTTAGGTTTTGAAATATGAAATGCTTTTAAATTGCTTAAACGTTTTCTTCCCTACGTCTAGGTTATTCACTAATTTGCCAATAAAAGTTTTTGGATGTACATGTTATGTTTACATACCAAACAATCTACGAACAAAATTTGACCTAAAGATTAAAAAGTATGTCTTCATTGGGTATGCATCTAATAAAAAGGGTTATAAGTGCTTCAATCCAATCACAAGAAATTTCTTGAGAGTATAGATGTCACGCTTTGTTGAAAGTCAACCTTTTTTTCACAAAAACTCTCTTTAAGAGGAGAACCTTATTAAGGAAGATAATTTTTGGGAAACCGTAACCCATCATATCCCAGAATACTGATCCAATGATCAATTCCAATAAACTAATTCAAGAAACAGACATAAGAAATGTGGAAAATTACAATGCTCCTAACACTACTTTCCCAGAAGTTGTTGTATCTGAGATACAGGGAGAAGTACTTCCAAAAAGGCACACCAAACTTCAGGTTTATTCCATAAAAAATTTCCACAAACAACCTATGGCTCCAATTATTTCCCCAGCAAACATCCAATCAAACTTACCAGGTAATGATTTTACAACACTTATCCAAGATACTTCTACTCCAACCCATTTTTCACCACATTTACCTAAGTCACCCCCTTCTGAACTTGATCTTCCCATTGCCTTAAGAAAAGGAATCTAGAATTGTACTAAACATCCTATTGCAAATTACTTATCTTACAAAAACTTGTAAACTTACTGGGTAATGATTTTACAACACTTATCCAAGATACTTCTATTCCAACCCATTTTTCACCAGATTTACCTAAGTCACCCCCTTCTAACCTTGATCTTCTCATTGCCTTAAGAAAAGGAATCTGCAATTGCACTAAAATCCTATTTCAAATTTCCTATCTTACAAAAACTTGTCAAAAAGTCATAAAGCATTTGTATCTAGGATTTCTAATTTGTTTGTTCCAAGAACTGTTCAGGAAGCATTAAGTGATCTGAATTGGAAATTAGCCGTGATGGAAAGATGAATGTACTCAAGAAGAACAACACCTAGAGTATAAGTGGTTTTACCTATAGATAAGAAGACGGTTGGATGCAACTAGATGTTCACTATGAAGTGTCAAGCAGACGGGAGCATAGAAAGATATAAAGCTAGACTTGTAATAAAAGGATTCACTCAAACTTACAATATAGATTACCGAGAGACTTTTACCTTAGTTGCTAAAATTATTTCCATTAGAATACTTCTATCACTTGCAATTAATCTCAATCGGCCTTTCATCGGTTAGACATGAAGAATGCATTTCTTAATGGGGATTTGCAAGAAGTACACATGGACCTACCCCCAGCTTTGAAGAAGTTCTTGGGAAAGGAAAGATGTGCAAGCTGAAAAAATCTTTATACGGGTTAATGCAGTCACCAAGTACCTGGTTTGAGCAATTTGGGAGTGTTGTCAAATAATTTGGATTCACACAAAGTCAGACAAATCATTCACTATTCTTTAAACACTCTACTAAAGGAAAAGGAACTGTCTTGATTGTGTATGTCGATGACATAATCTTGACTTGGGATGATGCTCATGAGATTGATAGCCTTAAGAAGAAGCTAAAGACAACGTTCAAGGTCAAAGATTTGGAAAAATTAAAGTATTTTCTAGGAATGGAGTTTGCAAGATCAAAAGAAGGCATCTTCATCAACCAGTGGAAATATATTCTTGATCTGCTTAAGGAAATAGGAATGCTTAGTTGTAAGGTGGCAGAAACTATAATTGGACCTAATTTGAAGTAGAAGCAGCTTTTCGTGAAGTAGTAGATCAAGGACAATATCAAAGAGACAGAGACTAGTAAAGAGACTAATCTATCTTGCTCATACTCATCCTAACATAGTCTTTATGATAAGTGTTGTAAGTTAGTTTATGCACTCACCTAGAACAAAGCACTTTGAAGCTGTGTACAGGATTTTAAGGTACCTCAGGGAACTATAGGGAAAGGACTTCTTTTAAAAGAAGAGTTCATCTACAAATAGAAGTTTACACTGATGCAAACTAGGTAGTTAGCCTAAGTGGACAGAAGATCCACATCAAGCTATTGTTGTTTAAAAGAAGAGGTCATCTACAGATAGAAGCTTACACTGATGCAGACTGAGCAGGCAGTGTAAGTGACAAAAGACCCACATCAGGATATTGCACTTTGTTGGTGGTACCTTGTTACTTGGAGTAGTAAAAAAAAATGCAGTGGCGAAGAGTAGTGTGAAGCTAAATTTCGCCAGTTGCACATGGTTTCTATGAAGTTCTTTGGATTAAAAAACTACGGGTGGAGTTGAAGATTCCTTTTCCTATGCCTATTAAAGTCTTTTGTGACAACAAGACAGCAATTTCAATTGCTCACAATCCAGTTCTACATGACAAAACTAAACATGTAGAAGTGGACAAACACTTCATCAAAGAAAAGTTAGGTAGTGGTGTGATATGCATGTCCTACATACCAACCTCTAGTCAAGTTGCAGATATACTAACCAAGGGACTACCCAAGACACAGTTCATAGAATTTGTTAACAAACTTGCCATGAGTAATATTTTCATGCCAGCTTGAAGGGGACTGTTGGAGATTTTGGCATGATTTGTATGATTGTGTGCTATATTTAGTCAAAGTAGCGGTAAATATTTGACCGTTGACCGAAATCTGCTTTTATTCTTCTTGTAATTAAGGAGACTAGTTACTATATTTGTACTACTATGGGATCTTTAATTCCCGAATACCTCTCAATGAATATTATTCAATTCCTAATATTTTTCTCTTGGTCTTTTGTTTCAAGTCATTTCATCCTGGCAGACGAAATACGTATATTGCCCTTTTGTGAAGAGCCTTTCAGAAGCATCATTTAGATAATTTCCTCCCATAGATATGTATTTCATGTGCACAAACCCAATTAAAGATACTACCATGCAAATGGAAACACGAAATAAAGAGGGTTGATTTCGATTTTAGGCATAAGCATCTTATCTAAACCTTCCAAATGTGCATCTGATCAAGAATCCTGGGTTCACATATTTCTTTTGCCTCCTCAATTGTAGCTCCATCTCGTAGCTTCTGCAAGGCTGTTTGAATAGCCTTACAACATGTAAAAAATCATTACTTAACCAGGCAAAAAATATTTTGGGGATTGGGAAGGCCACATAAAAAAGGTTGGTACTAAATGATGCAACAATAATTTTACCTTCACAAAACCCTTCACCCTTCCTAGAGTTATATTCTTGTCTAACATAAATCGTGAACGTGAAGTGCCATTTTGCTTTACTTGAAGATCTTCAATATCAACCAAAGCAACAGATTCTTTGAATAAGGCAGATATTCTGAGAAGTATGAATCAACCAATAAAAAGTCAATACATGCACTAGGTATTGAACATTTTGTTTTTGATATAATACTTGTCTAATATTTTAATTGGTGCTAGGGACTGAACTCCTGACCTATGACAAAAATAGAGACAAGCTACTATTAGACACATGGCTAGTAGAATAAGTTTAGATTAGCACCACACTATTGATATAAAAAATTTAAACTTGTAGATGCGGTATAGACCATTGTATCTATTATAGGGTTAATGTTAAAAATGATACGTTTCGTAAAAAATTCAATCAGGCACTTGAATTTTGGTTTTGAACAATTACTATCTAAAATAAGTTTTCATATACATTTTTCCTGCCAGATTGAATTTACTTCAAGTAGAAGTGTACGCAAAAATTTGCTTTAGGTATCAAATTGTTTAAACCAAACTTTAGATAGGAAAAATATTGACAAAAATTTGCTTCGGCTATCAAATGGTTCAAAACCAAACTTAATATACCTTATTGAACTTTTTGCAAAAGTTCAAATACCATTTTTGACATTATTCCTCTATAAACACTTTCCTTACTTGTCGGTCGAAACTTTAATTAAGGCCTATCAAGTAAAAAATTTAATTAAATAAGATTGAATGAGTATACGTAGATTTGATTTTAAACTTTCTACTCTACTACCAAATTTACATTAGCACAACTATCTTATCTAAAAATTTAAACTTATAAATATGGTATGGTTATTATGTTTATTATATAACAATAAATACATTGCTAATTATTGGGAGTCAATTCGCAAAAAAATCACCTTTCCTGAATTTCAGCATCTTCTGAGAAGTGTAAACTATCTTCTTCCCTAATCCCATCATTGTCACAGATTGATTTATTGAAATCCTTCCTTTTACTACAGGATAATTGGCCTGCATTGAATGATGAAGTCTCGCATCTTGGAAATGATGGAATTATCTTATTTTCCTTCATGATCATTACATTACTCCCACAAATCGGCTTGTTGGATTCCAAGGATTTCCCCTCTGCAGCAAAAGTGCCTTTTCTTTTATATTGCTCTGCATCACATAGTTTTACCAAGCGTCTCAAAGGTTTAGCAGCCTTATCCACACAAGGAGATTGCTCAATTGTGTCTGATATCTCAACAGATTTTCCTTTCGCTTTATCTCCAGGCAATATTCCACCACTCAAAGCAGCTGACCTTCCATTGTCTTCAACTTCTGGAAATTTTAAGTGATTCCTAGATGGCGTGTTGAGACCCTTTATTATAGAATGACCCCTGGTCACAAGATTGAAAAAGATAAGATGCTTGCAATGAGAATTAGTAGACAGATAAAGTCCAAGAACATCTCACCTGCAGTACATCAATATACGGTTGGGCAACAAATTATCCCAAGCCCTTTGCACAATTTTCTTGCTTTCATCCCTTGTAAAAGAAATTGACCTGAAAAAAGAGAAGATGAATTTGAAAATCTGCGTCAGTAGCTCAAGAGAGGCTGCATAGAGAATTTGAAACAGATAAGACATACCAAGGTAAGCATCTCCTGTGGTATGCCTTAGGACAACGTCTACACACAGCAAACTGTAATTCATAAATGTCCTTATCTTCAACTTGCTGACATACTAAACACTTGTGCACCGGACAAATAAATGATTCCCCTGTGTAAATCCTTGTTCGAAGATTTGCGGCTTGAGCCTCATCACGAGGATGCAACAACTTTGCTACACAGTCTGGGTGATAGAAATAGCCACAGGTTCCCGACACACAAGGAAAGACCTGAAGAATGCAAAGAGAGAAGTTTATTAATCATTGAATACATGAATGTCAAAGAAATAACCATAAAAGAATACCAGAAGATGCTAATTAGAATTTTTGGTTTATGTACAATAAATATGTGAAGCCCATTGGTATGTTCTCTGATGAAGACAAAAGGGCCGGATCACATATGAATGATAACAAATACATTCACAAGACAGATTATGCAACACCACTTGACAAAGGCTGAGGACATAAAACAGCATAGAGCAATAACAATCTAAAATGCTTTTTTTTTTTTTTTTTCCGGTTCCAGAAAAATGCATATGGGGTTTGAACATTAACTAGAGGTGACCATTCCCCATGCAACAATGGAATCAGCACTAGAAGTCTTGTCTTGTCTTGTCTTGAATATTATATGGGAACATAGCAACTTGCATCACAGATGGTTAAGAAAAAAAATACTCAAAAAGTGTTTGCTATAAGCTTTTATTATCATCATCTAGACCCTTTGTCTAATGGCACAACTAGACATCATCTTTCACTCCCCTAATAGGAAAATTGTTCTCGTTTTTTAATGGTAGCTCCGTGAAATTTTAAACCTAAAAAGAAAGAGAACTTCAATGCAATCTCTTTTTCAATGAATAGAACAAAACCTTCACTCTTCATTTATTTTCTACACTTGATGTATATAAACCTCCTTTTAAACAAATTGCAAGATAAATGGACAGAAAGAAAATATTGGCACAACATACATTGGTCTTGATTCATAATTATAAAATACCATATTAAAAGGTGAACTATTTCCCTCCCAACATTTTTTTTTTTTTAGATAAATATTTCTCTCCCAACATTTGAATGAGAGCATTTCAAAATAATTATCAAGATGGGCTGATTGATCACCTAATTCACTGCATGCATTGAAGCAGGCTAGCTCCTTACAGCTTGTTCTTTCCAAAGGACCATTCAACCACATCCTCACAATGAAGGAGCAATTTTATCTCAGAAAAATGAGTAAAGATTCTACACATATAATTTCACTAATAGTTTGGATAATTAATCAAATGGCCAACTTAATCCCATAGAGGAACCATCAATATTACATACTAAAACATTATGCACCTCTGTTTCTGTACCCAAAGATCTACTAGAAGACCCCAATTGCCCGCAAGCAAAGCATTGATGTTGCTCATATTTGCAATTTGGGCACAAAAAAACAGGAATTGCCTGCACGAACCAACAACTAAATGAAAGCAAGCCCTGAGAGATGTATAAATGTGAAAAATGCAAACAAAATCAAGGCCCATACTTTAATCTGAGCATGGTCTGTATACCCTAAAGTCCTACATTTGGTGTCTTCATCTGCATCACCTTTAACTGCATGAAATGATCGCTTGCATGGCCCTTCACAACTTATCAAATAAAAAATGAACGATGTGTTACAAGTCACCATGAGATTTAAGGTGCACATTCTTTCTAGTTTCCAAGTTAAAGTCAAAATCGACATTAATATTCCACTATGAGCATGCGACATCTTTCTTAAAAAAAAAAAAAAGTAGCATTCATTGAACATAGAAACTTGCACACCCTGTTCCCAAGTAAATATTTAACCAATGCCAAGAACAGATTTGAAATGAACCATTGGAAGTAACTAGTAAGAATTACTCAAAAACTAAAACTCCACTCGAATCTTGGATGTTAGAAAAAATAAAAAACGAAAATAAAAGAACAATAGAACTTGTTCTTACCTAATGAGGACAAACTAATATGCATCTTATGCTAAAGGAAAGTTCATATGTATCTTTCAAAATTAGCATGTCAATCATAAGACAACAGACCAGATTCACATATCACCCAAAAGAACTCGATACAAACTTGGGCTCGTATAATTTATCTTCTTGACAGTATGTACCAGAAGCATGAAGATTTTTCCATTTTCTATCATATAAAGAAGACAAAATTTTCCCTCTTCTAAAGCCTGACATTTCATCTAATACTTCAATATATTCGAGTCACGTATCAAACTACAAATGCCCTAACCAGTCTATATATGTTTTCTAACAAAAACTTATTAAGAAAAATGCAAAATTAAGCAAGGAAGTTGTTCAAGTACAATAACTATTTTAAGTTATTAACACAAGCTACTAAGCACTCAGTTTTACTACCATTCTTTCCTGAGAAAGTAAGATAAGAATAGTTTTTCACATACGGTAAAACGTCTCCGCCATCGTCACAAATGGCGCACACAGTATCAAAAAACTGATGCTCTTTCTCTTCAGTAGCATCAAAATCACCATACTCATCCTCATCCTGTCAAACCATGCAACAAATTTAAGTAAACAACAATACACTCATCCAAAATCGTGCAATAGATGAATAAATATATAAACACACGATTTAAGTACACCATTCAGTACAAGAACATCGTCACCTTGTCTGAAGAAACACCGTCAATGTTCATTTCTTCCATCATGCAAGAAATCAGGTTACTTTCAAATAACATTGCACTGCTTGAATAACCCAGGAAAAGAAGAAATTTTTTTTCTTTTCTCAATACAAGATATTGGAAGAAGACTTGAAACCCTAAAACAACTATGTTAGTGGAATATTCAAGGATGAGATGGTGTAGCGTAGTTGAGATTTTGCTATGAATGGGAAAAAGGTGACATAGACTGACCGAAGATGTGTGTGCTCATAACTGTCCTGGGCTTAATAGGTGCGCGACTTCGTGACGTTATAGCTAGAGCGCCAAAATGAAGAGTTTATTGTGAAGTGACGCTTTTGTCCCTTGATTTAAGTTTAGTTGCACGGAAAATAAGGAAAATCCTCAGGGGCTAATACGTCGGTTTCATCCGTTTTTACTTGATTTAAATCAAATCATAATTTACGGTCTAATTTTATTTTTAAAATCAAAATATTAAATAATAATTTAGTTCTAATTAAAAAATTTTAAACTATTAAACAACATTTGATTTTATTTAAATTATGGATTGAAACAAAATTCTAATAAAATAACTTAGTTTTAATATTTATATTTATGCAGATATTCAAATATTGAAACCATACAATAAATTTCTATATGAATTTCAAAAAAATACTTTATAAATTCATTATATTTATTTGACCAAAAAAATTCATTATATTTATAATCCATAATCTCTCATAAATCATTGAATCACTAACTCGATATGCTTATTAAATAATACATACTAAAATATAATATGTGGTCCTCTAAAAAAAATAATTTAGTCAACTACTAACAAATTTTGCAAAATAAATCAATGCCAATAAAAGTCTTGTATAGATAAAAATGATATACTAAAAAAATATATAATAAAAAATTAATACATAATAAAATATATAACAAAATTTATACTTCACAAAGTTTAAATGATTTATAGAAAACTACATTAAGTTGCCAATGAATGAATATATCTTGAACCCAAAAAATAATTTTAAAAATCAATAGATTATCAAGAACCATTATTCATTATATAATAAATATCATAATAAAATCATAAGAAAATATGTGACATTTAATAAATTATTATAATAAAATTTATAATTATAAATAAAATACTTTTATATTTATATAAAATGGTTTGGTTTGATTTTATAAATTAGTTTGATTTGCCCTTTCAAACCAATCATAAATTGATGGATTGGTTCAAATTGAGAATTTTCAAAAACTAAAATGTTTAAAAAACTATATTTTCGGTTTGATTTGATTTAGTTACAAATTGATCCGATTCAACTTTTTTTTTTTTTTTGCCTACCCGTTGGAAATTCTACTTGTACCTGGGGCACCGGTTGGAATTTTTATTTTGAATGTAATGAAATTGGCTGGATTTTTATCTCCATTTTGTTCTCATGTAAAGTTACTGTTGTCTCTAACGTTGTAATACGCTCCTTCATGAGGCAGCATGCAAATTTAATATTATATATAGAATGTTAATAAAAATGTACTTGTAATACATATGTACCTAAATGTATAAAATAATTAAAATATCAAAAGTACAATATTTATTGGCACTGATTATAACGTTTTAAGTTACAAATTTAGGAATGAATAGAAAAATATATAACACGGGGAGAGAAATATTTATATTTCAAACTTTGTTAATGTTAAAAATGTGTATAATTAAATTAATAGTAAGTAAAAATTGTGAAAACACTTGTATACGAGTGCTAATATTGTAATTACAACAAGAAAAAAAAAAAGGCGGAGTGTAAAAGAGCATGTTTTTTTTATAATAATAGATTAAATTATGAAAAAGTATTAAAAAATTTATAAAATTTTTAGTATTAAATATTAAAATATTTGAAAAAAAAAACTTTATGTAATTTTGATTTAAATTAAAAATATTTTCATATAGAATGTTTTCCTTTTTTCACTCCAAAATTTTAACGCAAGCTTTGAGAAGGAAAAGAAAAAGAACGAGCGGTTTTGCCACAATTAGAAATTAAAAAAGAAAGGGGTTATATTATGAAAAAATTGGTTATTATTTAAAAAAATGGTGGCGTATAAAAAAAAAATACAATTATTCAAATGTAAACTATGGAGGAAACATATAACAGCCAATTAAAAAGGTGAGTAGTATCAGAGGAGTTCAAGAAAAGTCCATTAAACTCAAAACAACCTAAAGTAGTTTTCCATTTCTTAAAAAGTTTGAGTTCAAATCAATTAGTTTTGAAATTATTTTCAATCTGGCGATATTTTTATAATTCTTTTTTAATATAATATTATTTTCCTTATCCATATTGAAATGCCCCATAAAATTAGATTTTAAAAACAGGTTATAATTCTCAATATTCTGCTTATTACCTAAAGTTACGAGGGAAAACCTTATCTAAAAACCAGTAAACTAACATTTAATATAATCATAAAGTTTTTTATTTTGACTATATTTCTTTTAACTCTGTTAGAAGTAATGAACTTAGCTGGAAAAGAAAAGGAAAGAAAAAGAAAAAATGAACTTAGCAAAACTATGTCAGAAGGACTACACAAATGTATCGTTATATTACATTTATTCAAATAATAATGATGATGATAATATTAATAATAATAATTTAATGCCCCGAGCCTGTAATTTTTATTGGAAAGGGGAATCCGTTGGAGTAGAATTGGATGTCCGCTAAACAAGAGATAAAACAATAATATAATGCTATAATAATAAAACTGACACAAAAAAAAAAAAAAAGACAACAACAACAATAAATAATAGATTGAAGGTTAAAAGTAATCATTACATGTACATCGGAAATTAGATACTATGACAAGTAAAATCTTCTGCCGCAGGCGATTTTTCGGCCGGGGTAAGATTCATTTGGTAAAAGCTTTGGATCTGTTCGTTTTACTGTTATAGTTATTTTAACATTATATTTTTATTATTTTTAAATAATAATATTTTTATTTATAAACTGGCTAAATAATACGATACAAATATGATACAAATAAATTATAAATATAAATAAAAATTTAGTAATCTAAATAAAATTAATTTAGTTCCTTACAACTAATTAACTCAAATTTAAGATTGCCAGCCTAATACTATGTCAAAATTTTCATATTTATTCATATTATTTTAGTTAACATGGTTCTATTTGTTTAACTGACACAAGTGATTCTAAAAATAACAAGTGTCAAGTAGCTAATGAAAATTTAAAAATTGGACAATAAGTCAAGCAGATTAACACAGATATCATCTAATTAGAAAATTAAGTAAATGGATTAACTTCCAGCGGCTTTAATGTATGTGTTCATTTGCATGCTTAATTCTCTAATTTTTAGTTCTTTTATTGGTTATAGGATACGTTCCACTTTTCCATTAATTGACAATTCCAGCTCGCAAAACATGGTCTACTCGATTAATTAAGGTAATATTGATGAACATAAAATGTTTAAACAGAGTCTACTCGATTAAATTGACTATATAAAGTTTAAACAATTAATTTTACATCTAAGGAAATTTCAAGTTCAAGAAATGCATCATTAACCTTATTTTAAAAATATTTATCAAGAAAGAACAAATACTTTCAAGCAAAAGAGTTTTAGAAAATTACTAAGAAACTCTTTTGAAGTAAATCACATATAAAATAAAAAGTTTTTTTAATAAGAAAAGTTGCTTAATATACAAACTAGCATTCTAAAACACTTACTGTATATCCAATAATAAAGATAGACATCATCACGGGTTGGTTTCGAATCGGGAACCAACTTGACCCGTCACCGTTGGTTCTGACGGATCCTTACGATTCCATCCCTAAAAACCTCAAACCGTCGATTCAAGAACCAGCAGAACCAGCGGTTTTATACCATAAAAATTATAAAAAAATACGAAAAAAATTATAATAATTATAATTATAAAATAAATATTTAAAACTATTTTCGCAAAAATAATAAAAATTTTATTTTCTATTCACAATATTTAATGTGTTATTATTAACAACACAAGTAATAAATATTTGAAATCATATATTATTAAATTTATGCAGACTTCGAATCAAAGTAGACTGTCTGTCTTAACAATATGTGATTCGTTTTTTGTTATTAAGAATATTTGTATCTTGAATATTTTATAGTGTCACATTGCTAATATAACAACTAAAAAAGTGCAAGTGATTGTATATAAATAAATACATAATTATAGAATTTCTTTTAACTAATGCTATGAATTATGTTAAGCTCAATGTTATTTCAAGTTAAAAATTTATTTTACATTTTTTCTTAGTTAAATTAAGTAAATTATTTAATTGGTTTTTTATTTTTTTTTCATAGTTCCCAGTTCCTCTAGAACTGAAATCGAACTGTAGTAGTCGGCGGTTCCTAAGAACTGGGAATCAGATCGGCTCCCATTGGTCCGGTTCCGGTTTCACCACTTTTAGAAGCAGAAACCGGCGATGCGGATTCGGTTCCAGACCCAAACTGAACCGTGACGACATCTGAATAAAGATGGTCTCATTGAATGCAAAAAGTGTGTTGAACATGGGAATAGGATTGGATTAAGTTAAACATGTAAAAGTAATAGTAGAATGTTAGTCGCCTTATAGTCTAGTGTTTTACCTAACTCTCGAGTGAGAGGTCTCAAGTTTGATTCCCATCTCTTCTATTGTAACGGCAAAAAAAAAAAAAGGAGGGGGGGTTGGGTGCGCATAATGATAATTATGATGATGATAAGGAACATATAATAGTAAGTGTAAAAGCTTAATTGAGGTGATCAAGATTTCACCATTCAATATCAGGAGACAAAATATCAAAATTGGATGCTAACTATCATCCCCATGATTAAACCCTTACAATTATATTTAGGAAAATGTCAAATTTGACGCATACAATTTAAATCAAAATAAATTTTAATTTGATAACTCAACTTTAAAATTTAGTCCTTGATTAAAAATTTTGTGGTATTTTACTATCTCACTCAGCTATTTTTGTTTCGTTCGTTGAGATGTGTCAAAATTTTAAAAGTTTGAGTGAACATTAGACAGCTTATAATTAAAAATATATACATAAAGAAGAAGCAATTCATCATAACAGAGATAACAAAACTGAGACATTGAAGGGAACAAAAGAAAAGGAGTTATAACCACGAATCAAAACTCTAATTTCGTCTTTCAAAGATCAAATCAAGAGAAAAAGGGATATCATACCTAAATCCAAATCCAGTTATAAACCCCCATCACAACCCTAATGGAAGTCCTACTTACCACATTGAAACTCTAACCTCTATCAAAAACCTAACTAATGCTCCATGAAGCCTAGTAAAAGCGTATGTGAACTTACTAATAATGAATCTATGTAGAGTGGGGTGTACCTACTTAAAATATACTAAATTAATGTCGCTTTGAAAAGAAAAAAGTTATAGAAGATAACACCATTGTCATGCCTTGTTGCACTCAAACACCACTTAGAGAAAGAATTTTGCCTTGAGAATGGCATTTCAATGAATAAATGGAAATGAAAGGTAACTTTGATAGATAAAAGGGAGATGGATTTTGTCTAGAAGCTTTGGGTTATGTTGAATTTTTCTATGGTTATTAGATTTTATTTACGTGCAATCATTCATATTGTGTTAAAAAATCAAGCTTTATGGACGAAAATGGGGTTGCATTTGGCCTTGAAACATGTGTTGTGTTAGAATTGTTACTTATTCTATGGGTTTGTGTTACTTTGATGATAGTTCCATAGTCCAAACTAAAAAGTTATAGATTTTAATGGATGGGTTTATGATATTTGAGAATTTGAAAGATGAATTGTGTTCAAAATGTTGAATTATTTAAGTGTGATCATTCCTATTGTATTAAAAATTCAATATTTATGGATGGAAATGGGTTGCATTTGGTTTTGAAACACAGGTGTATTATGATTGTTACATATTTAATGGGTTTTATATTACCTTTTATGGCAATTTCAAAGTCCAAATTCAGAGTTTTAGTTTCTAATGGATGGGTTAATGATGCTTGAGAATTTGAAAGATGAATTGTATTCAAAATGTTGAATTATTTAAAGGATTAGATTTTTTTATTAATAGTTTTGGAGTTCAATTGCAAAGTTTGAGTTTTAAACGGTTAATTAGAATGAGAGTACTGCATTCATCATGTAAAATATGTTGAACTATTGGTAGGCTTAGACTTGTTTTTGTAGTGAGTTGGATATGAAAAAAAAGAAGAAGAAGAAGAAGAAGGGAGTATTAGATGTTAATGACAACTTTTATTTCTTTGTAGATCTTTTTAAGTGGTTGTTGAAAATATTATATGTTAATTATAAGTCTTCCACATTTCACTAGGTTTTTAAAATGCAAAATCAAACCTTTTGACACGTGTCAAGTAGCGATGGACTGCCTACTCCACATTAACAAACAAAACAAATTGGTTTATATAAGATAGTAAAAATAATCATAAAAACTTAATTAGATTATATTGATAATTTCAAAATTTACATACCAAATTGGATTTTCATGCAAACTTTAGATATCAAATTTGATTTTTCTCTTATTTTATTAAATGATATGTTAAAAATCCTTATAGATAAACCCATTTTACCTTTATATATATATATATATATATATATATTCATTACAATGATTTGAAACTTCTAATTAAAAAGTAAGTTAAAGAGCTCCTGGACACACCCAAGTCCATCCACCGATTAAAAGGGTTACTTCCAGATTACGTCCGGGATAAGAAAAACAAATATATTCAAGAAAAATATATGTCAACCTCCAAAACATTCTCAAAATTGCAATTATCCCATTTTGTATTGGTAAAAGTAATTACATATTTCAAATAATTATTTAAAGGTCGCAGAAAATCAAAGAAAAAGCAAGTCCGATACGCATTTTGA
Organism: Combretum micranthum; assembly: GCA_024138025.1. Classification (NCBI taxonomy): domain Eukaryota; kingdom Viridiplantae; phylum Streptophyta; class Magnoliopsida; order Myrtales; family Combretaceae; genus Combretum; species Combretum micranthum. Next base: position 224,279 of record JAMXBD010000783.1, read on the forward strand.
GTATGATAGTAAACTATTCAAATGATTTTTTTTCCAATCCTAAGTTTTTTTTTGGCATATATATTACAGTTTAAGGAAAAAAATAATATTATTAAGGAATAGTTATAAAAATATCATCGTTAAGGCTTGAAAGATGGTTCAATCACTGCGGTCGTGATATTTCAACCTTGGTTCAACTGCAAATGTTTGTGGTATGCATCCATATAAACATACTCGTGGTGGTTCGTGTATCGTTGAAAGTCAATTTGCAAAGTATATAGGAGGTAATTTTAAAGCTTCAATCTGAGCTTCATAGCATGAATCATAGAGTAATTTTGGACTTTTGCAAACAAAAAATGCTCAGAAACTTGAATCTCTTGTTAGTTTATTTCAAAATAATCTAAAATCCAAGACATCTTAAAGAGAGAGAGGGAACGATTTGTGTTCGTAGTTTCTCAAGAAATGAAGTTTTATATAAATTCTTAGAAAATAATTCAAGCAAGAACGAAAAAAAAAAAGATCGCTCTTCCGGCTTTCCTTTTCCTTGAAGAGTTTCCTCACAATATCATCAAGTTAATCATTGTTCCACAACCTAATATGCACTTAGAACATGTGAATCAGTAGCTCGGCTACATGACAGAGTCGTTTGTTGCATTCAAGCAAAAGAATGATTGCATTGAGCTAATGATCAAGCTTATTGATTTAGACTTTAGAGTTCATGTAGAGGAGGTAGCAACAAATCCTCCTCCAAATCATTGTGGCCATTTACATTAGACTTAGTTGTACCTTTGTGTTTTGGATGTCATCATTTATATTTGCTAGTTCACAACATTACTTTTCTACTTCTTGAAGTGCTCTGAGTCGATAACAACGGCTACAACTTTAAAAGTTGTAACCTACTCACCCACATCAAAAGTGCCAAAGTCATTACTATTAATGCGGTTTGACTTCATACCATTTTAACTAAAATAGCTAGTAAACTTAAAAAAAAAAAAAAAAAAAACAAGGGATGTTGACTTTTTGTGGTTTACTATAGACAACGCCAAGATGTATTCACCTTAATTATGTAAGCAGAATTAATTGGATCTAAGCCTAGTGAAAGTTTGGTTTGTAAAGCTATAAAGGTTAGTGGATACTAGAAGTTATTTGTTGTAGCCTGTGGTCAAATCAAAAAAGTATAGAAGATAATGTGTAAACAAATTGTCACGGTCCTAGACTTTTCGCTAGCACAATGAGACCGTGCGGCGCTTACTGTCCTACCCGAGTAGTAGTAAGCAAGCCTAACGCAGCAATATTTAGTTAACGATCAATTCAATATCTGTAAGCAACACACGTAGGCAACAGTAAGTAACTAGCAAAGTAAAAAGGGACGCGGCAAGAATCGATCTGAAAATGAATCACACTTTATTAATCTCATGTACAGGCAACAGTAAAGTGTGTGGGGGTTTGTGTAAACTGGGATATCATTGACTGTGGGCAGTCAACCGGTGAGTAAGAGCTTCTATCCAGAAGAGTACTCACACCCCCACAAAGAGCTTTATTAGCTTTTGTGGTTCTTGCAGCAGGAGACATTAAAATTGGTGAGGAGGCAACACCAAAATTAAAATAAGTAAATAAAAAATATTTACAATAATCCCCCTTCTACTCCTAGTATACAAGAGATCGTCACACCCCCCCCACTTAATCTATTGACGTCCTCGGCAAGGTGTGCTGGAGGTTGATCCTAAGGCTTGAGTCTTCCTTGCTTTAGCTGCTTCCTCTCAGCATGAGGCATAAGATCTTCTTCTATCTCCCAGCTGTTGTCTTCTTCTTCGCGATCTTTCCACTTCACTAAGTATTCAGTACGTACTGCTCCAGTGGTTGGATCTTTGACACTTCGTTCAGCAAGGATGTCTTCGACGGCTTCTCTGACGTTGAAGTTGAACTTGACATTCGGCCGCTTTGACTCATTACGCTTTGGGTCTTCCATGTCAGAGTAATATGGCTTCAAAACACTTACATGAAAGACAGGATGAAACTTCAATCCTTTAGGAGGCTCCACTTTGTAGGCGGCTTTTCCAATCTTGGCGATGATGGAACTGGACCAACATACTTCTGCATAAGTCTTTTGTCTTTATGCTTCAGTGGTCTGATCTGGTCTGGAAATAGCCTGATGAGGACTTGATCTCCAACATTGAATTCTCTGGGTCTTCGCTTCTCATCTGCCCATTTCTTCATACGTCTGGAAGCTCTTTCAAGATAGACCTTGGCAACTTCAGATTTCTGCTTCCAATCCTTTGCAAACATATAAGCTTTTGGGCATTTCCCTGTATACGGCGCTGCCACTGTGTGGGGTAACAGTGGTTGCTGACCCATAACAATTTCCATAGGGCTCTTGTTGGAGGAAGAGCTCCGCTGGATGTTGAAACAGAACTGGGCAATATCCAGCAAATCCACCCAATTCGTCTGGTTGGCAGCAACAAAGTGCCGCAAATACTCCTCCAGCATCCCATTGAACCGCTCTGTCTGTCCGTCACTCTGAGGATGGTGGCTGGAGGACATACTGAGTTCGGACCCTAAAATGCTGAACAATTCGGTCCAGAACTTCCCTGTGAATCTGGCATCCCGATCACTCACAATGTTTTGAGGCACACCCCAAAACTTCACAACATGCTTGAAGAAAAGCTGGGCAGTCTCTGTAGCATTCGAACTCTTCGTGGTTGGAATGAAGGTGGCATACTTCGAAAACCTGTCTACAACAACAAAGATGGATGAGAGATCACCTACTTTAGGTAAGCAAGTGATGAAATCCATGGAGACACTCTCCCATGGACGAGAAGGCACCGGAAGAGGTTCCAACAACCCTGCAGGTTTCTGCCTCTCGATCTTGTCCTGCTGACAAGTTAAACACGTTCTGGTGTAGTTCATCACATCTTCCTTCATATCCGGCCAATAATAACCCTGCTTCAACAAGCTCATCATCCTCTGCCATCCGGGATGTCCAGCCCACAATGTATCATGGCACTCCCTCATGAGCGCCCTCCTCAAGTTCCCCACCTTGGGAACATACAGGCGTCGACCTTTGGTGTAGATCAACTCCCCTTCAACCCAAAATCTGCGAGTCTTGCCCTCCTCAATCAACTTCTTCAAGTTCTTGGCCAACAGGTCTTGGCCCAAGTGTTCTTTAATCTGCTCTCGGATAGTACCAGCAATTTGACTGGCAGACTGTTGGGCTATCTCGGCCAAATAGGCCAAATCTACTCTTCTACTCAAAGCATCTGCCACCTGATTTGTACGCCCACTGCGATACACAATCTCCATATCAAACTCTGCAAGGAATTCCTGCCATCTCGCCTGCTTGGCTGACAGTTTCGGTTGAGTAAGAATATGGCTGGCAGCAGAATTATCAGTTCTCACAAGGAACTTCGACCCCAACAAGTAATGCTTCCACGTTCTGAGGCAGTGCACAATAGCTAACAGCTCCTTCTCCTGTGCTGAGTATCTGCGCTCAGTGGGGTTCAGCTTCCTACTCTCATATGCCACTGGATGGCCCTCCTGGATCAGCACTCCACCTAAGGCGATATCAGAGGCATCCGTGTGGACTTCAAAAGGTTTGGAGATGTCAGGTAGGGCAAGGACCGGCTCCTCTGTCACAACCCGCTTCAACTCATCGAAGGCAGCCTGACACTCCTCATTCCAAGACCATCCTCGGTCCTTCTTCAAAAGATCTGTAAGGGGAGCAACCCTCCTGGAATACCCCTCTACAAACCGCCGGTAATAATTGGCAAGTCCAAGAAACGAGCGTAGCTCAGTGACACTTCTTGGAACAGGCCACTCTCGAATAGCATCTACCTTGGCTCCATCCATCCTGATGTGCCCTTCTTCGATCACATGCCCAAGAAAGTTGATGCACTTCTGGGCAAAAGCACATTTCTCACGCTTCACATACAAATGGTTTTCCCTCAACTTCTGAAATACCATCTGCAAGTGTTTCACATGGTCCTCCAATCCTGCTATACACAACGATGTCGTCTAGATAGACAACAACAAATTTATCCAGATAGTCCGAAAGACATTGTTCATTAAAGTACAAAAAGTTGCAGGAGCATTAGTGAGACCAAATGGCATCACCAGGAACTCGTAAGCCCCATAACGAGTTACACAAGTAGTTTTGGGCTCATCTCCCTCAGCAATGCGGACTTGATGATAGCCTGAGCGAAGATCTAATTTGGTGAAGTATTTGGCACCACTCAGTTGATCAAACAAATCAGCAATAAGAGGAATGGGATAATGATTTCTCACTGTAAGTTTGTTGAGAGCCCGATAATCAATACACAATCTCAAACTCCCATCATGCTTCCTCTGAAATAAGACAGGAGCCCCGTATGGTGCTTTCGATGGACGAATGAAACCCGCCTCTAACAACTCATCAAGTTGCTTTCTCAATTCTGTTAGTTCTGGAGGCGACATTCTATATGGAGCCTTGGCAGGTGGTTTGGCCCCTGGGATCAACTCAATTCATGATCCACTGACCTTCTTGGAGGTAACTCCTTCGGGAGCTTGTCAGGCATAATGGAACCATACTCCTTCAGGACACTCTGAATTACCTCTGGAATCTCAGCATTCCCTCATCCTCCTTCTCTGTCAAGACAGCAAGGAATGTTGGCTCTTGGTGTTGGAGCCCTCGCTTCAATTGGAGCGCTGAAAGCATCATTGCCCCAATGCTCTTACTCTGCTACTCCCACTACCAGCTTTCCTCCTCTGAACGGGCACACAACATGGCTTCTCGCCCATAAACATTAGGCAATCAGCTGCTGGAAAGGAAGCAACTCGAGCATTCCTCAGAAATTCTATCCCCAGGACTATTCTGAAGTCATCTAAAGGGACAGCAGTGAAGTTGAGATTCCCGCTCCAATCTCCAACCTTCACCTTCACACTCTTTGCAACTCCTTGAACCGGACAGGCCTTAGAGTTTACAGCTTTAATTTGGCTAGAATCATCAGATAACACTAGCCCCAATCTCTGAGCTTCGGGCACATCAATGAAATTGTGTGTGGCTCCCGAATCAATCATTGCACTGGCAATCTTGCCGTTGATGTGCAACTGAACAAACATCAGTTCGTTGTCAGTCTTGGTTTTGCTGGCTCTGTGGAGGCTTTCCCAACGGCTGACAACATGTGTAAAGCTCCCATCCTGGGCTGCTCTTCACAATCTTCCTCAGATTCCTCATTCGGACAAACACCCTCTGCCTTCTTCGTTAGAGCATTGAGTGCAGCCTTAGTTGGACATTCTGCTACCCTGTGAGGTCCGTTACACAGGAAACAAGCAAGTGGTGGCTTCTTGCCACTGCTTGAAGCACCATTTTTCCCCGTCTGTCGAGAACCATTGAATTTCTTCTGGCCCCCTCCATTACCTTGATTGTTAGAACTTGAGGCTCCCCCACTTTTGGCTTTGCCCGACTTGCCAGACTTTCCACCATCGTGTCCCGATGCACCCTTCCCTCTGGAATCATTGGTGTAGTCTGTCAAGCGCTCAGCGGCTGTTTGCGCTTGAGTCAAATTCTCAACCGTTGCCTCTGCAACTCATTCCTGGCATATGGCTTCAATCCCTCCAGGAAATAGAACAGCTTATCATCTTCACTCATACTCTTGATATCAAGCATAAGTGCCGAAAAATCTCTGACATACTGCCGGATGTCATCGCCATGGCGAAGCTCACGTAGCTTCTTCCTGGCATTGTACTCAACATTCTCAGGGAAGAATTGAGTTCGCAACTCAGTCCTCAACTGTGCCCATGTATCTACATGTGCCGTACCGTTCTGGATCTGCTCATATTTGGTGCGCCACCACAGCTTGGCATCACCAATTAGGAACATAGTAGCTATGGAGACCTTTGTGCCCTCATCATTGTCCCATAGCTAGGAAATATGTTCCATGTCGAAGATGAAGTTCTCCAACATTTTGGCATCTCTCACGCCAGTGAATGATTTTGGCTCAGGCACTTTAGGTTGATTACCAGGAGCTTGAGCATGAGCATGGGCGGGAGCATTTGCAACAGCTCGCGTCAGCAATGCGATTTGCTGCCTCAACTCCTCTACTGTCTCTACAGTAGCATATCTCATCAACCCGTTTCTCAGCCCATCAACAGCTACCTGAGATTCCTCCCGAAGAGTGGCAATTGCACCCCTGAATTCTTCAGCCATCTCACCAACCCTCGCGGTGATTTCTTGACTTGATGTCTCTACATCAGTCATCCTCTGATTAAGCGGCAGTAAAGCTTCAAGACGCCGAGAAATATCCGTAACCTGCACATTCAAAGCCTCTAAACTTCGAGCAAACTCTTCTTGTCGCGTCATGGTTGTTCCCACTGGAATAACCTAAGCTCTGATACCAACTGTCACGGTCCTAGACTTTTCGCTAGCACAATGAGACCGTGCGGCGCTTACTGTCCTACCCGAGTAGTAGTAAGCAAGCCTAACGCAGCAATAATCAATTAGCGATCAATATCAATATCTGTAAGCAACACACGTAGGCAACAGTAAGTAACTAGCAACAAGTAAAAAGGGACGCGGGCAAGAATCGATCTGAAAATGAATCACACTTTATTAATCTCATGTACAGGCAACAGTAAAGTGTGTGTGGGGGTTTGTGTAAACTGGGATATCATTGACTGTGGGCAGTCAACCGGTGAGTAAGAGCTTTTATCCAGAAGAGTACTCACACCCCCACAAAGAGCTTTATTAGTTTTTGTGGTTCTTGCAGGAGGAGACATTAAAATTGGTGAGGAGGCAACACCAAAAAAAATAAATAAAAAAAAAAATATTTACAATAATCCCCCCTTCTACTCCTAGTATACAAGAGATCGTCACACAAATGACACAGTATTGATTAAATGTTACTGGAAGATCCATGAGACATGTCCTAAGAGATATTTATAGAAGAATGGTGATAGGTTGAAACCGAAAGTAGAGACACATCGTGTCAATCGTTTAGTAAATGTCAATTATTGAGAAAATGGATGCTAAGCCACTACTTGCATTTGAAGATTACCAAGAGTGGCTTGATGGGTTTAAATCCAATCAAGTGTAGTAACTTGATTCCAAACAAGCTAATTATGTAGGCCGAATGACTTAATTGGTCTGCTCAATCTCGATGCTAAGATTTGAGTTTGGATATAAGTCAATTTGGGAGCCATTGGATTAACCCATGCTTTAATTAGGTTGGGTTGGACTTAAAGAACCTTATGTTTATATTTGCCTATCAACAATGTTAATTATGATGATCGAGAATAAATAAAAAAAAAGTGAAATATGTTTGTCGATAGCTAACTATATTAGCTCATTATTTTGAGTATTTGCTGGTTTGGTCTTCGCAAAGAATATAGGGCTAATTGCAATAGAAGATATCAATTTTTAGTGGTAAGTTTATTTAAGGTACCAACGTCTCAAATAGTTATAAAGAGGAAATAATGTATTATAAAGTGAGTAAAATAAAGTATCAATATTTCACAAAGTTTATTTAAGGTACCAACATTTATATAATTTTTTATTAATTCTCATCAATGGTTAATTATGAATATCTTGTTTAGATCACTTTACAAAACGTTGATTCCTCGTTTTAATCACTCAAAATGTTGATATCGTAAATGAACTTATTGATACAAGACATAGCTTAAGGATAAAAGGAGCCCCAATATGGGCTAGAGACTTTATTGTACAGTAGATATATCACATGTGTGTTGTAGCAATACATAGAATAGAATAATAGAGTTGATGTAGCAGATCTAAGTAAAAATACAACAGATCTAACACTAATGTAACTGTACTAAGAAAAGAATATAAATAAGGGAAAGAAATAACAAGAGAGGCAGCAAGATTTTTCCTTAAAGAACTATGTGACTTCTTGGAGTTTAGCCAGCTTGAAGTGGTGACATTGATCTCACATATACACAAGCACAAACGTTAGTGAATAAAATTGTAAAATAACCAAGTAGAAAGTACAATGTGTTAAGAGAGCGAAGATAGGGTTTCTTACCAGAGATGAAGAAGAGATAGGAGTCGAGAGGCTAAGGTTTCAACTTTATAAAGTGATTTATATATTAATGTGAAATGGTGTGTTTTTTTTTTTTTTTTAGGAAAGGGGTAATATTGGTGCTCTCGTTGATTCCATGGTACCTTCAACTAGAGCTTAAGAACATCTTGATATGGATATTCTTAAGGATTCATTATTAGCCATTCAAGATTCATTGACGCAATTGAGTTCAAGAATGGACAAATCTGAGTAGAATCAAAATCATAATTCTCAATCATTTCAACCAAATCAAAACAATGATTCATCATTTTCTTTAAAAGCATGCAACCATGGCGATGAACTAATCAAAGGGCTCAAATTAAAAGTGCCAAAGTTTGATGGGAATGACCGTCTCGAGTGGATCTTTACAACAAATCAATTTTTCAATTTTCATGGAGTAACAGATGAACAAAGGATTACAGTGGCTTCTTTTACGATGGAAGGCAAAGCTAAAGATTGGTATAAATGGATGTATTTGAATAGACAGTTGAGTTCATGAGAAGAGTTTAAGAAAGCAATTTATCATCATTTTGGACCATCATAATATGAGGATATTCAGGGCACATTATCCAAATTAACACAAACTAAATCAATTGAAGAATATCAATCAAAGTTCAAGGCCTTATCAATTCAGGTAGTGGGATTATCATAAACCTTTTTTATCAGTTGTTTTATATCAGGTCTCAAATGCCATATAAAATAAGAAGTACAAATACATAAACCCAAAGATTCCATGCAAGCAGTGGCATTGGCCAAGATGCATGAAAGTAAATTTCTTAATAGCCTTTCTTTTTTAAAACAACAAAACACAAACCAATATTCATTTCAAAACCATAACAAGACCTAAACACTAAACCACACACACAACCCCTATAATTTTCAAAACCGCATTATGCATCACATGTTTCTCATTCAAACACAAAACAATATGAATTCCACATTACCAATAAAGAAAATGACACCTCAAGAAATTCAATTGAGGAGGGAACAAGGATTATGTTTTCATTGAGATGAGAAATATAATAGAAACCATAAATGAAAAGCAAAATTTATGTTGTTGTTAGAGCTAAAGGAAGACGTAATGGAGCAAGAAGAATCAATCAATGAGACAATTTCAAATGAAGTGGACATTGAGAATGGTGCCATTAGTTATCATGCCTTAGGAGGTACTTTTTTTCCTAGAACGTTGAAATTCACTAGTAGTATTAATGTTCAAAGGTTATCAGTGTTAATGGACACATGAAGTACTCATAACTTCATCCAAAGTAAATTAGTCAAATATCTTAACTTGATAATCGGACCAGCTCCAAAATTTTGCGTTCTTATTGGAAATGGAAATACATTGACTTGTGAACGATTTTGTAAATTAGTTCCACTTTTAATTGAAGAATGAAACTTTTTATAGGCTTTCTATCTTCTTCCTATTCATGGGTCTAAAGTAGTGTTGGGAGTATAATGGCTTAATAAGTTGGGCCCGATTACAGTTGACAATTCCAAGCTAATCATGGAATTTAGTTTTAATGATCAACTAGTTACATTGGTAGGGGAAACAAATAATAAGACATAATAGATCCCGCATAATTAGTCGAGGAGATTAGTTCATGCTGATGCTATTGGGTCAAATCCATTTGTATCCCAATACACCACTAGTAAATGTATGACCATATCAATATCCACATTTTCAAAAATCGAAGATTGAAAAGCAAGTCCAAGATATGCTGTCTCAAGGGATAATTCAAAGGAGCACAATCCATTTTCTTCACCAGTGTTATTGGTCAAGAAAATGGATGGGTCATAGCAATTTTGTATTGATTTTCATGCTCTAAATCAGGTAACCATTAGAGATAATTTTCTAATTCCGACAGTAGATGAGTTATTGGATGAATTAAGAGGAGCTGCTTTATTTTCCAAACTAGATCCCAGAGTAGTTACCATCAAATTATGATAGCACCAGATGATGTAGAAAAGACTGCATTTAAGACTCGCTATTATCAAATCTTAGTTATGTCTTTTGGTTGAGTAATGCCTCTTCCGCCTTTCAAGCTATCATGAATCCAATGTTTCAAAAATATTTAAGGAAATTTGTTATTGTCTTTTTTATGACGTTTTAGTCTATAGTCAGCCACTTCAAGACCATGTCGAGCATCTAACTATTGTTTTTCAGACATTACAAGACAATAATTTATTCTTGAAACAAAATAAGTGCTCATTTGCTAAGGATAAGATTAAATACTTGGGACATGTTGTATCGCATAATGAAGTTCATCCTAATTCAGCTAAAATAAGAGCAATTGAAGAATGGCTTTTACCCACTTTATAAAGCAGTTGAGAGGATTTTTAGGTCTGTCAGGACATTATAAAAGATTTGTGAAGAGATATGCATCCATAGCTGCACCATTGATAGACACGCTAAAGAAAGTTCAGTTTCATTGGATTGACACAGCTCAGGATACTTTTGAAAAGCTTAAAACAGCTTTAATCACTACCTCAGTTTTAGCTTTACCTGATTTTAAACAAGAGTTTTATAATTGAATGTGATACTTCAAGATCAGGTATAAGGGCAGGTTTGCTCCAATTAAATCATCCAATAGCATACTTTAGTGAAAAACTTTTGAAACATTTGATTAAAGCTTCGACATATGTGAGGGAGTTATACGCTATTGTAGAGATTGTCCATATGAAGATATTACTTATTGGGTGCTAAAGTCATCATTAAGACTAATCACTAAAGTCTTAAAGAATTACTTACACAAGTGATTCAAGTACCCGATCAATAGAAGTATCTCACAAAGCTAATTGGGTATGATTATACTATGGTGTACAAAAACGGAGAAGATAATGTGGTAACTGATGCTTTATCTAGACAACATGAGGATGCACTCATGTTCACTTTCAATTCCTCGGTTTGACTTCGTACAAGAATTTCAGAAGGAATATCAACAATTACTAGCTTTCCAAGCAATTATTACTAGATTGCAGACAATATTCCATATCGGTAGAAAATTGAATGGAGGAATTGAATACATTTTCATAAAAATAGAATCTCAATCAATATTGATAGTAAAGTTGTTAACTGAATTTCATTCTATGCCTATGGCAGGGCACCTTGGTATGACAAAGACATATAAGAAACTGATTTCTCAGTTTTATTGGCATGGAATGAAGAAGACAGTGGTTGATTTTGCAAAAAACTGTACTACATGCCAACAAGTTAAGTATGAGGCATGAGCTCCTGTAGGATTACTATCTCATTGACATATTCCTAATTCAAAGGGCTTTACTATTATATTAATGGTGGTAGATAGGCTTTCCAAACATTCTCATTTAGGGCCTTTGGATTCAAATTTTATAGCCACTAAAGGTGCTAATCTGTTCATGACAATGGTGGTTAAGTTGCATGGATTTCCGACATCAATAGTTTTTGACAGGGACTCAATTTCAATAAATAAATTTTGGCAGGAACTATTCAATTTGAGTGGTACTAAACGGCATATGAGCTCATCCTACTACCATCCGCAAACAGTTGGAAAGACCGAGGTTCTCAATAGGACAATTGAACAATATCTTCGTTGTTTTGTTATGGATTATCCTCATCAGTGGGTAAATTTTATGGCATCAGCAGAATATGCCTATAACACTTCATATCATGAAGGGTCTGGCTATACCGTATATGGGAGAAGTCCACTAGTAATTTCAAATTATATTGCTAAAAATTCATCTGTGGATGCAGTAGATAGAGATTTACTAACTTAAGATGAAATTCTTAAGATTATGCGTCAGAATCTTACTAAAGCTCAATACTATAAAGACATTAGCTGATCAACATCGCACTGATGTATCATTTGATGTAGGCGACAAAGTTTATGTTAGACTCCATCCATTTAAGCGGCTATCATTGACTGAGGGCAAGGGTCACAAGCTGTCTAAGAGTTTCCATAGGTCTTGTGCTATTTCTACAAGATTGCCAGTGTGCGTATAAACTAATTTTACCTTCTTATGCATGCATTCATAATGTTTTTTCATGTTTTGGTTCTTAAGAAGGCACATGGCGATTCTATCCTTTTTTTAGACTTGCTTAAAGAGAGTATAGATGGATGTCCATTATTGACACCGCTTTCTATCATTCAAACGAGGGTTATTTAACGAAATGCAGAATCTAAACCTCAAGTTTTGGTTCAATGGAATGGGTTATTTCAGGATCATGCAACATGGGAAGATTGTTCTACATTTAAAGACATCTATTGGCACTACAGCCTTGAGGACTAGGTTATCTTTCAAGACCAGGAAGAAATTGATATAAGATGTAGCTCGAGGATAAAGAAGCCCCAATATGGGCTAGAGACTTTATTGTACAATAGATATATTACATGTATGTTGTAGCAGTACATATAACAGAATAATAATTTTCATGTAGCAAATCTAAGTAGAAATACAACAAATCTACAACTAATGTAATTGTACTAAGAAAGAATATAAACAAGGGAAAGAATTAACAAGAGAGGTAGCAAGATTTTCCCTTGAGGAAGTGTGTGACTTGTTAGAGTTTAACTAGCTCAAAGTGGTGACATTGATCTCCCACAAACACAAGCACAAACGTTAGTGAATAAAATTGTAAAACGACCAAGTAGAAAGCACAGAGTGTTGAAAGAGTAGAGATAGGGTTTCTTATCAGAGGCAAAGAAGAGATAGAAGTCGAGAGTTAGGGTTTTAAGTTTATAAATTAACTTTTATATTAGTGTGAAATGGTGCATTTTTTTTAAGGGAATGAGTAATACTTATCCTAAAATATTGATACTTTTTAGTATAATTTATTAAACTATCATAAATATGCTCTCTATATGTATATATGTATGTATGTATAAGCCATTCACAAGTTGCAACAATATTGCGCTTTCTCTTTCTCTAAAATTTGCAATTTTATAGAGACTAAAGACCACCTCATGTTGCATAGAGACATATATCTTAAGTTTTTCATATGATATTATATTATTTCACTAAATCAATTTTAACAACCTATAGTGTTTGAGTAATGAAATCTCTATTGTCGAGATTTGATGTACTTTTTGAAATAAATTGTTGCCTTTTGATTCATGATTACAACTTTGTATGTGACTAAACCACCACAATTGTAGGTTTTTTGTTCCATAGTTTTTTCTATTCTAACTTACTTTTAAATATATTCATTTCATGTTTTATTAATATTTATTGTCTAGATAATTAATTTTGTACTCTTTTTTTTAGGAATGGCCTTAATTTAGATATATATGGTAAAAGATCCTATCATAGTTCACGTTCTAAGATTTTAAAGTTTAGAAGAAAACCTATGCTATAATAAAACTTGTATTATATGGAATCTATAGGTTACCTTAATAAAATATGAAAAGGTATTGTCTTTTGGTGAAGAACAATTTTTTGAGTTTTTGTGTAATTTTTTGGACCAAAATTTAGACTTACTAAATATTATAATAGTCTTAAGAAACTCTAATAACTAGTCATTTTTTTTATGGTATTGTTAACTAATGTTAACCATTGTAAAAAATTAGGGAAATAATCATATCAGGTATAGGCTACTCATTATCCCAACTCTCTTCCATTACTTATTTCTACTAATAATGGATAACCATAGCCCGTTAATATTATTATCAAAATATTGAGATTTTGATTATATCAAGTACTAAGAGCTTTATAACAAACATTTGTTATAAAAAGTCTAAGTTACAAGTAGATTTCTTCCTAAATTGAGATGATGTAATATGAAATTAATTCTCTTCAAACACTTCTCTAGTCGTAGGGAACCTTCATGGAACCTTTGAATCAAATTACTTGTCTTTAATTGAGTTATAGGACCATTACAAGATTGAATTTAATTTGAATCACGGTTTTGAATCCCATTACAATGAACCAATTGTTTGTTTCCTTTTGTTGGCTCTATCTTACTTATTCCTTTACCATTTAACATGAGTGGCAGTACTTACCATAATCTTATTCACCTAAATTTTATTGAACCCTATTTTAGCTTTTGTCGACTTTATACTACCTATTCTTTTATCATTTAGCACAAGTGGATAATACTTACCATAGTCTTATTCGCCCAAATTTCACCAAGCCCCATCTTAGCCAAGATTTCTTTCAAAGAATTTTGCTCAATCATATTTGTTGGTAGTTCAAATTTAGAAGAGACTAAATATGGAGAACTTGGATCTAGACTTCGACTGCTGTCGGCCTATAAAACGAAAATGTAGTTAGTGGCGTAACCACTCCTATATTTAAACCAATCATCATGTAGAGGGCAAAGAGGTTATATGTGTAGAGAATGGTGTTTATGATGTTAACCATTCCATGGAGGGAAGATGAGTATTTATAGTTGGTTGGTCCCTAGCAGTTGAATGTAATGTGGAATCATGAGTTAATGGGCGAGTAGACAGTTAGCAACAATTGTGGTTGATGTGGGCGAACTCATTAATCCACTATTGAACGTGCCAAGCTTGGCTATAGAGAATATACCGAGAGACATCTTATAATGTTCGACCGAGTGTTGTAAGAGTTGGTTGGATGCCAAGTTGGGGTGAAGGATATTTAGGTGGGCTTTTAGTCCATCATTATCGTGGGCCTTTAGTCCATCATTATCATGGGTAGGGCCTTGGCCCAATTAGTTCATGGGTTGGATTTGGATCGGGAAGGCCTTGTTCATGTTAGACTATCAACATTATTATAAATTTTTATCATGCTAATCTCGATATCACAAAGATATTTTCTAAAATTTTTCTTCTCTTGAAATAGTTGATTTGAATAATAATAAATTATGTCATTTAACATGTGTTTAAGTCTATCAGATAAGATATTTGAATTGATTTTAATAATAAATTTTACAAAGATTGATAGGTTAATACTGGCTTATAACTCTTGAGGATAATTTAACTTCGGAATCAAATCTACATCAATTTCATTTATAAAGAAGAATCATATTGGAGTCCATGACATGTGTATTTCTTTAAAAAAGGAAAAATTGTAGAGGAATCTTGTGTAGAGTTCCTAAACCAGTGTGGATCAAGTGAAGGTATAACGTACTGCTGGTTATCTTCGAATTTGAATTAATGTTGGTGCCTGGACATTTGACTTGCGGGGTTGGTTCTACTCTCTGTTTGGTCAAATGACGCGGATCCGATTTAAATTTCTAAACCGTATAATTGTCGCATTGGATGGAAATGTCGACCACTTCTATTCTTTCGTATGAATTGTCCTTGGATCCCGTGGGATAGAAAATTTTATTTAGTCTAGTCGAAGAGATGCCGGCTTTCGATTGTTTTGTAGATATTTACATTAACTTGGCAATGTTTTTTTTTTATTTTCTTTTTCCCTTCTCTCCCAACCCACATACACCCAAACACCCACCTCCCCACCACCCCCCACCAAAAAAAAAAAAAAAATTCATCTATATACTGCTGGTTAATTGCTTGCATTCCATGATCTTGTAGGTAAGACTTGAAAGCATATAGCTTAACAATGTAAATAATAAAATATCAATCAAAATAATTAGCCAAAATAACTTTTATATATATGTATACACACACATAATTATCACTCTAGATAACCTCTTAAATATATTTATTTCTACTTAATTATCACCCATAATAACTTTTTTTTTTTTTTTTTGCATGTTACCTTAAATTTATATAACTAAAATGATGTTAGATACTAAACATCCCGTTCAGTTGTATATTATAAATACAATTGTTTTCATTCCTTTTAATCCAAGCAAAACTAAACTATACCCATTGTTTATTCATAGAATGGAAGTCAAATGGTGCTTGAAGATATAAATACATCAAAGTGCAAATATATTTGGATGGAATTACCCAATATTGTAATAATCGTTGATAAAGGATATATGGCTCTTTGAGAATTCTAATAATTCATTTAATCACTTTTTGGCCATTACTACAGGAGATGAGAGATTCAAACTTGAGACTTCTTATTTGAGAGATCAATAAGATGTCACTAAGTGACAATGTCATTGACTAGCAATTAGCTTTTTCTAACAATCTATTTATAATAGAATGACACACATAAAATGTCGGTTACTATAACTAGTTAGTGCCTTCTGGTTGGTGGCAAATTAGCAATTTTAGGGAAACCTATCAAAAAGGAACTACCCTCAATTTTTGTAAAACCTTAAACCTTGCGTAACTTCTATAAAACCCCAACATCACAGCACCATCCTAGCTTCATCACTTTCCTCTTAAATCTGAAAGAAGCAAGTAGACAACCCAAAACCTTAATTCCCTTTTCATGTTGAAGCCTTATTAAAAGGGAATTAAAGATAAAATGTTGAACAATTAGCTTAGAACATTAAATTTGTGGTTGTAGACAACCATGAATTTTTTATTAGGGAAAAATTTGAAGAATCTTTTGTTGGGTACCAAGGCAGCATTCATAAAAAAATAAAAATAGAAGGTTTTGAAAGCATTCATTAAGGTAAATTTATCACAGAGCCCAAACAAATTAGTCAAATTTCATTGGGCTTTAAACTCAATTCTTAGGTTCAATAATCAATATTATTCTAGTTAGATCAAAATTTAAAATAAAGCATAAATCTACCTAATTTAATATCTACACTTCTTAATGGGCTCAATTCTTAAATCTTAAAGCCTATTACCCTAAAAAAGGAAACATTAAGAGAATTTCTTATTTGACTTAACTCATGATCCCTAAAGATGCAATACATCCAAATAATAAATTCAATTTCCAAATTCAATGGGTTTAGTGCAAACCACCTAAGCCCAATTATCTTAAATGGACTCAATTCGATGATAACCCAAAGGCCTTATATTACATAAGACCTTATGTTAATTAATATGATATGAATCATTGGTTGTATATTTAATTCCTATACAATTAATCTTCCTTGAACATATTTTCAATCAACTTATTGTCTCATTGTGATCTACTATCATCCATCTATTCAGTATTAGGTACGCATTGACATGTGTATTGCTTGGTTAGATTAGTATCGAAAATGAACTAATACTTAAAGACAGCTAATAATTGAGTGTTGTTTGTGCTTATTGTTCTTAGACTTGGCCGATGGGCGATAACCTTGCTAGGCAAGGCCAATAAGGCAATCAGATGCTTAGGCCATCAAGGATGGCTTGGCGGGCAGCCGATAGGGGAATGATAGCAGGATATCATCTACTTATGTTTAAAAAGAAGTTACATTTGTTCAGTTTAGGATTATGGGCTTCGTTAAACTGAATAATGTAATGAACTAAAATAAGTAAAGTCGCATGACGGCTATAACCCTTAAATGAAGTTATTACCAGTTAGAGATAAAAGATATAACTATTCGGCCTACTCTGTCAACTCCCTAAGTAGTTGCTGCTATCCGAGACCCCCAAGTTCCCAACGTGTTGCTAGAATGTGAGTATTCCATTAATGACTTACTACACTAAATTAAAAAGATATAAATTGTCGACTATTGCACTGTGTTTAGAATACGTGTGTGTGAAATATTACATGTGGCTTGAGTTGCTGTATATTGGGCTTCGACTCACTCTTTTTCTTTTTCAGGTGATGATGATGATTGTTATGACTATAAGGGTTGTGGTACCGACTTCAAGGGCCTTCTTGAGCTGGTCTTATGATAATACTCGAGGTGTTCCATATCCATTTTGATGCATATAAACTTAGAGGACCTCCTTTTGAGCCCTAACTTTTGATAATGTTCAACATCCTAGTTTGACCTATGTTGCATGAGATACTTAGACTCGTCTATTTTACTTTTGATATTTTTGTTTTGGGTTTCACGGGATACCTTAAGATGATTTTCGATATTTTTTTATCCTATATCTATTATACATGTATTGGTTATTCACGAAAGTAACCTTTTTGTGAAAAGTTTTGCAAAACTTTACTTTTTTGCTGCATTTTTATTGATTTCAAAACCTAATAGAACAATTTCGGAATCTAAAATTTGATAGCAAATGATCACAATAAATATATAGTTTAGGAAAGCCTTAGCGTATGACATCTAAGCGTTGTATGTGGTGGAACTGAATGCGTTTTGATCCTATTTGCAGTGCGACACTAATAAACGTGACAAATCCAAAGAAAGATATTCATCTTTTCTGGAATAATATAATAAAACAAAACAAAACAAAAGATTTTCCTTTCGTTGGTTTTAATCGGTGGTGACATTAAACATGTTTACATAATAATTATTTTTATTTTATTTTATTTTTACTTTCTTAGTGAAAGTAATCACATTTTTTTTTCTTTTTTCTTTTTTTAGTCAAAACCAATCAAATTAAAGACAAGATTTAGTACCTTGTTAACTGGAGATTTGAACTCATATAGAGCTTTTAGATGTGTTTAGATAGGTGATATGTGATGCTGTATTTCCCAGTGTTTAGAGGTTTAAGTCTACTTCTATACAATTCTTATGTAATGTAATGTTTCTGTTTATAGTATAGAAATAATTATTGTTATTCCACCGGGGAAAAAAATGGTGCTAGACTTATTTAGACCCATGTAATTAGATCTAGCTAACAAAGGCCCTAATCAATTTATAGAATTCAAAGAAAAATATTCCTCTTTCTAGAGAATATAATAAAACTAAACAAAATAAAAGACTAACAAATTCATCAGGCAAGTTCAAGGAAAAATACACAATTTCTGCTCTCCTTCATTCTTTTTGAGGGTAGACTGTATAATGTTATACCCAAACGTGATGCCAAGTGAAAAATTTGCTCAAAAAAAGATTAGGAAAACAGACAGGAAAAATATAATAAATTTAACTTGGCCCATGCAGGTCTCGAACCTGCGACCTTCGCGTTATTAGCACGACGCTCTAACCAACTGAGCTAATAGGCCTTGCTGACCCACGGTCTACCTTAGTTTTATTTAAGATAATTAAAGAAACGTGGTATAGCCAAAAATGGTTACTCATAATGCTATTGTGACCAACTGTTAGCTGTAAAGGCCCCTATCGATATGGTGTGTGTACTTGATTAAGCAAATCCTCTTGTGAGGTCCACCGCTGTCTATCTGTTTATGCAAATACAGCCTAATCCTAACCTGGAACTCTTCCTTTGGGGTTTGTCCTTGATGAGCGAAAAAAGGAATCAGTAAGAAATTTCCGAATGCTTCCGTTCTGGCATCATCATGATTCATGAGTACAGTGGTCCACTTAATGCAACTAACAACCAGGACATATTCATTAAAGATGATCTGTTTCGATACAATGGTTTGTTATTATTTAGATATTATTTTTAAATCGAATTGATGTAAATATAAATCAATAAAAAACTGATGATTTTATTGATAAATTGATTAAATCGAATCGATACAAATCGGATATAAATAAAAATTTGACAATCCAAATATGAATACAAATTAGTCAAAATAAATAAATAAAAAGTAAAAAGTTACGACTCATATATTAAAATCATATCGATGCTTACAGGCTATATTTATACACACTAATCTTATCATATCTAATAAACCTTTTTCTCAATTATTAATGTCATAAGGGATGGCTTCTTGGCAATCTTTAAAAAGGTTAATTAGAAAAGAAAGGTTTAGTTAATGGGTGATTTTGATCACTTGTTAAAGATTTATGAAAGAAAAATCTCACACTTTATAATATTGATTATACACTTAGAAAAAAAAATGTATATAGAAAATGAGAAATTTCTTTATTTAAGTGGTTTATTTCAACAAAGACTTTCACCTTTTCATATATTTTCTATACAATTGCAAAGCAAATAATCAACCTTTCATGGTTTTCACATGGTCAAACTTACAATTTTACTAATTCATAAGAATATATAGAATTAATAGAATAATACAAAATCAGAGAAATTCTACAAATCTAAAATTATATACCTAAGTTCATAATTTAATTTAAAGGATGTACCTAAATAATTTTGTATTTATTTTAATTAAGAAAAAACATATCGTGATTTTAACAACTATCAACCTTCAAGAGTTTTTAAAGCTTTTATTACCTTTTTATTTTTTTCCCTTTCATAGTAGAACAATAATAATTATTGTTCAATACTGTTAATTCAACAAAAGCCTTCAATATGGTATCCTCCCACCCATCCGATATGTTTATTCTATATTACAATGTCAATGAATACCATCGATCCTAATTAATTTTCCTTCTGAATTTCCGCCCCTCCTCCTTTTTTTCTCCTAAATAATTTTCTACAACTATATTACTTTATATCCACACAAATTTGTTTAACAAAAATTGCAAATTGAGAAGGTAATCATGCAATGGGAATTTATGTATTCACAGCTTTGCAAATTTTACTGAAGAAAAAGCTTCCATGAATATAAAATAACATAATGTGAATCCATCTATGTTGTTCATACTGTCATATGAAGTAATACTAAAGAGCAAACAAAAAAAAAAAAAATGGTATGGTTTTCTACGAAACTGATGAAAAAAATTTAGTTTCCCCAAACATCGTTTTCATGTTTCGGTGAGACCACCAAAAAATAGCGTACATTCATATATAAAACAACAAACAAACGAATGAGTATGAGCAAATAGGTAGACCAAAGAAGAAGAGTGCCTTTTAAGCAAGATATACATAACGCACTTGCTTATCATAAATGGTATAACATAAATGTAACAAATGCACTTTCCAGCTGCAAAACAATATAATCCTCTCCTTTTATGATCGCAACTTCAACTATTGGTTTTAATGGAATTAAGAAGCTTTCCTATCACGTTTTATTATTATTATTTTTTTTCATCCTTATCCCGTCGAAAGAATTATTATCATGTAGGAATTAAAAAACCTAAAGTAAAAGTATAGTATTTACAAAAATATTCATCATAGAGAAAATATAATTATGGGAAATAAGGATGTAAATCCTAATTAGAGACAGAAATTTTATCTAGCTTTGTCTGGAAATAAAATGGGAAAAAGAAGAAAAAGAAAAAGAAAAGAGTGATGTAATAATACTACCCATAGGTTTTTACATCTTCAAATTTTTTTTTCCCTTCAGATACACCGAAAACATAGGGAAAAAAAAAAGAAAGAAAGAAAGAAAGAAAGAAATAGAACAACATCCGATCGGAGATACTAATGGACCATTAAAACTATATTTGTATAATACTCCATTATAATGGACCATTAAAACCATATATATGGATCTGTAACCATATATGTATTATTTCACCAAGAGACCGCAATCTACGTTAGCAAGTTGTACAAGTATGTCAAATTCATATTAATATTAAAATTATATAGAATTGATGAAAATGTCACATGATTAATTTACAATATAACTGTATTTATTCAAGTCTTATCATATCGTTCGAATCATATGCGACATCATGTGTTGCAAAATTTTTTCTTTTATCCATTTATTGTGTTTTCATTAGAGCATCCACATTGGAGACCCTGACATGAATATTTAGGTTAATAACTTCACTTTTTGATGTTTTTATGAGTATGAAGAGTTCATTCAACTTTTTGGGATTCTCTGTAAAGAATTCTAAAAAATAATTTTTTTAAAATATTATATTATTATTTTATAAAAGTAATGTATTTTGTAAAAATAAATAGAATCTATAAAAGTATAAGAAGATAATAATAAACTTATACGAAGAATTTTACGAATGAAGTAATAAGATTTTTTGAATAACTTTTTTTTAAAATATTAATATGATATTTTAAAAATCTTATAAAAGATCCCATAAACATGGATGGTCTAACAAGCTACGGACCTATGTCTATCGAGAACGACTGTATTTGGACAGGAGGAATTAAGAACATAGAACACAGATATTGGCGTTTTCCTCCAAAACTGGCTGGATCTATCTGGCAGAATTCCTCAGAATTCAATTGGAACCGTATAACAA
Source organism: Combretum micranthum (assembly GCA_024138025.1). Lineage (NCBI taxonomy): Eukaryota > Viridiplantae > Streptophyta > Magnoliopsida > Myrtales > Combretaceae > Combretum > Combretum micranthum. The sequence goes on from JAMXBD010000783.1 coordinate 246,185, forward strand.
GGCCTCAAAAGTCAAAACTAGATCTCCATTTATATGACACTAAGTCCCAACTTGCTTTATTCAGGAAGCGAGGTTTAAAAGGTAACCTTTTTAGGAATCACATTCACAGATTGACATGAACCTTCTGGCATGCCACTGTTATTAAATTAATTAAATAAGCTGGTCAGGGCCCAAGTGTCCTCGTCCTGATTGGGTTGTATTTTTAGATGAGCGATCTCATTTTTTGAGGTCTTTATACATGTGCAGGTTTTCTAAATTTTTCAGAGTTCTTTTGAAGGACCAAAAAAAATAATGTTACTCATAATTATTTTATTATTAATATATAAAAATAAATGTATCATGTAAAAATAATATAGATCCACAAACTAAAATATAAAAAGAAGTAAAAAAAATTCACAGGAAGAATCCTAAAATTAAAATAATGAGATTATTTGAGAAAAGTTTCTTAAGATATCGATATTGCAGCGCGTATATTTACAAAAATTATATGGATGTCTAAATATGTATATGCTGCCAGCAGATATCTGCTGATATGAATGCGACGCGTGTGTAACATGATGATTTCCTCCTGAGTTTTGGGTGAGGCATCAGATTTTGCATAGCACTTTTTTCCTTGTTCTTTTAATCCTGCAACCTCCGTTCAATATGATTCAAATCCACGCCAGCATATACTTTCTCTGAAGAAACTTAATACCGGGAAAATGACTCAAAGTTTAACTTTTCTTCAAATATCCCCCTATCACGATTTTAGTGAATGGTCAAATGAAGTCCCAATCAAAAATGATGAAAGACCCTTCTTAAGAAATTTGGGACAATGACAATACAAGCTCTTTTATTTTCAAAACTTGATAACTTACTATTTAAAGTTTCACTTTTTTACCATCTAGGACTTTTGATTTGAAATTAAGTTTGATCTAAACCTTCAATGTCTCACGTGCATTAAATTGAACTTGGTTTTAAAACAAGAGCACAAGAGCACTAAATTGTAAAAGTAGATTCATGAATTTAAAAATAGAGGCGCTTATATAAAAGGTAAGATTATAAATACTAAATTACTAAAGTTTAAAAATAGAGACACTTATGTAGCCTCTATTCCAAGAAATATTTATTCTAATAAATGATAAATTATTCCTACAATATATAAATAAAGTATCTTAAGACTGTTACAAAGGGTCATTCAAAGGATAAAACAAAAATAAATTGCAAGATAAAATCATACTAAATAACAAGTTTTGGCATTCGTTGCTTCATTTTCGTCCAACCAAGGTAGTCCATCAATGATTTAACAAGTTGGCTGGCTGTATTCCGAATGACTAGCTTTTTTCTTAACTTTATATCGATTTCCCTTTCTTGGAATGACTCGATCCCAAGTTCACTCTTTTAGATGAAAGCTCGTTGCAATAAGCGCTTAATAAAACATCCATTTCTCTAAAATGAGAGTATTTTTATTGTGCAATTTAAAGATCATCCTATCCCTCTTGACTTGATATTCTTTAGGTTTAGAATGCTAAACATACTAATTAATAGCATTCAACAAGAATATATTGCAACACTATTATACAAAACCTCATTCTTGTATATATTTATAATAAATGCTCCTTTGCACCACTCAAAATTGTGAGCCTCTTCACCTCCTTTGTCTACCTAGTTGCTAATGAGCTATTGTATTGGATCTATCTTTAAAACGATTTTTTTTTATGCAGCTTTATCAATAAAAATATATCCAGCCTGCATTATCAGTGACAAGGTTATGTATTTGATTAGTAATGGCATACTTAATTTTAAATCATTTATCGTGTTGGGTTTTTTTTCTCCATTTCAACTTGGGAATTATCAATCGAACAATAAAATTCTTGTCTCGCTTTTTAGGACTTGAGTTCATGCTCTATCCATTTACCTAACAAAACACCTCCTATTCAACAACCTTCCCTATTATATCGATACCGGCCCTACTCAATGGATTATTGCTAAATGGCCCCACTTGTTGTCACAATAAGGACATAATCCACTCCACTCTCCATGACTTGTATGGCATTTCCTTCTACTAGAAATTCCTATATATACATATATATACACCCTTAGTTGTCCAAGTAACAAAGAGCTTAATGGTTAAGGAGGGAAGTAATAGATGATGCAGATTGTGCATAAACAAGATTAATGACAAATATCGGCTAAATATGGAAGCTTAGGTAGTCTAAGAAATTGAAATTTCATGACTTTAGTTTTGATTTAACACCATGAAGAAGTTTATTGCAAGTAGATCACATGGTTTATGCATCTCTTTCATATTTGTACCACTAGGCATCAGATAAACTATTTCTTTAAGATATATTTTTTAATCTTGTCGTAGCATTCAATAAATCTTTATCCCCCTCTCTAATAATGGGAAGAAATTAGCTGGAATATCATGCATGTGTTCATTATTTTGAGGTATAAAGGAACTCAAGGTTATTACAAACTTCTTCACAAGTACCAAGACTATTACATAGATTAAATATTTAAGTATTTATGAAAATCTATAGCAAATGAACATACTGCTAGTTGGTTTAATCCTGATCCACATATTTCACATTGATTTCTTTAGAAGGTAACTTTAATAGTTTAAGATACCCTTACCTATGAAAGAAATTTTGAACTATACATGCTCGTTGAGAAATTTACCATTCAATTTGTTTAAAGTAAGTACAAGGGCAAAAGACCTAGTCAGTGTGATGATTGAATTGGATTCCATAACAATAATGAAATGATTTACTTTTTAGGGAACATGAAAGTACGACAATTAAACTACACAAATTTGATAATAGAAAACCAATCAATGATAATTTTTTTTAATCATCACATGTTTAGTGAAAACCATGAAATTGAAACTTTAAAATTGAATTTTCCACCACATGTAATGATGAAAGCATGTTACACATGGTTTGTAGTGGCTAGAGTTTAGCTCAATTGAGTTGATGTGATTGTGGTGATTTAGATATGCATGAAGAAGGATGGAATTAGTAAGGAGTTGTAATAATTGAGTTAGGCTAGCCGACTTTTGCAAAAAATCTCTTCAAGATTAGGTTTGATACCAATTGACTTGGAAGATGGTATATCTATAGTTTCATTAATTAGTCATTCATGTGGTTAGGATTTTAGTTAGTGGAGCTAAGGTTTTGAATTGAGAATAACAAAAGGGTTAGTTGGTTAGCTTGTGGTTAGGCAATCGTGGTAATGGCATTAAGAAGGTAAAGCTTAGGATTCATGGTGGTAGTTGAAGATAGATAGTTGGTGCGATGGTTGGTGTTTTATGTTCTGGAGATAGGTATTTCTTATAGGTTTCCTATGATTAGCGTTTTACACAGTGATGATGGTGAATTTCAATTGGTATCGTGGCGGTGGTGGATGATTCCAATGATTGGTGGTTTACTAGCCAACCCAAAAACTTTTCACTCAAAAGCTGCATGCCTAGAAACTCCTAAAGTGCCCTAACCTCTGTAGATTCTCCTACTCTCTAATCTCTCTATTATGCAAAAATAACATGCATCAACCTAGGAGCAACTAATTGATTTTATTTTATTTTTTTTATCTCCATATAATTATGGAAATTATTGATGGTAGTATGCTAATCCAAAAGGAATCTCCAAATTTAAATCACCATCAAACTTACTATAGTTTTGCAATCCACACCCCAGTTTTACTATCCATTGACTCTTCATGATTCTGTGCACACCGAAATCTAAAGCCATTACAGCAACAAAGAAATTGTTAACATTCATAATGCTTAACTCATCTCAATGATGCGCTCAACCAAACGCTCTATTCAATTTATCATGTCTCAACAGATGTCTCAATTGCCTCCCTAGGATTTGAAGAAATCTGATTCCTATATCACTTTTGTGATATCCATTGCCAACACAATTGCTCAATATAATACCAAAATGAGCTATGCTTTGATACCACCTACCACGATATACGATGCAAAATCCAAGTATGTGGATTTAACCACACTGCCTCATGCAAATTAGTTCCAATTCGATAAAAAAAAAAACGTTTAAAGAGATAATTCATGTAATGAAAGATAAAGTTTCTCTATTATATGCAAAAAGACTGTTTGAAGGACCTTAAAAAAGCCGAATTGGAAACAAATAAAGGCATGACATAATAGAAAATAACAAGTTTCGGCATCCAAGGACTGGGTTTGGTGCAACCCTGATCGTCTGGCCTTGACCATTCGACTGCTCCGGCTTCTTAGCTCTTTGCCAGATTTTATCTTGTTTAAACATCCGGTTTAATAAAGAAAATTCTAGATGAATTTGGCGTATAATGCCTGAAAATGCATTGTGCATGAGATATATTATCGATTTAATTGAAAAGAGTGAACAAAAGAAAAAAGGATATAAAAGATGGGACAGACAGTACAAGAAAAATGAATTCAACCAAGAAATAGGGATAGGAAAACTTTATACTTCAAATAAATCGTAAACAATACACATTGTATTCAAATAATAGTAATATTCAAAACAAATCACATTTTATCATACACAAATGTCATTGACATATATGTCCAAAAAAATATGAATCCGAAGATAAAACGGCCCCTCTTAATATAAATTAGCCACTCAAATGAATCATCTCTCAGAATAGCATGATCAATCCACCAGAAATTGCAATAACCAAGTGGCTCCATAGACCAACACTGATCATTTTGGATGAAGAATCACTATTTGCCGCTGTTTTGGGCTTGGCTTTGGTGGCATCAGCCGTGGGGGCAACATCCGCGGCAGGGCTGATGTCGGGTGCAGGTGCTGGTGCTGGCATCGGAGGGATATCAGTACCAAAGATTGCCTCTGGCAAAAGAACCTTATCAACTTGGTAAATAGCAACTGGATCAGTGGAATGCACACTGCTACTGACTTTAGTATTACTCCACCCAGTGCCAACGTGCACTGTCCCTGAAACATCAGTGAAATTTATGGTGTATTGACCACCAGCAAATGTTGTAACAGGGCTCGATTGGCTAAGTTTCCCAAAATCAGATAGAGAGTAGTAATGTGGCAGGGCATGGAACAAGCACAATGACTTAAGCTGGTCTTGGGTGAGATTTGACAAGGATGGTGTTTTCAATGATGTGAATGCATCATCTTTTGGCACAAACATTGTGATGCCTTCCTCAGTGTTGTTGGCTTGGTTTTGGAATGTGTCCATCACTTTAGTGGACTGAAGGTATTTTAGGAAGGTGTGGAATGGACCGGCCACAGTGAGTAAATCCGTCAGGTTGACATGATCCGGTGCTGGGGCGGGGGCCGGGGTTGGGCTTAGGGAGGGTGGTGAGGCAGTTTTAGACAATGCTGATTGAGAGCATAGCAAGAGAAGGATGCTTGCGATGAAAACTTTGGGAAATTCCATTTTCATTCGGCAGGTCTTACGTTGCAATCTCCTTTGACTTGCTCCTTAAATCCTGCAAAACATTCCAACTCTAGTCAATTTTCGGTTATAGTCTTACAGATCTAAGTAAACTGGATCAAACCTAGAAGTGGCAATTCAAGAGAACAACAGTTTTGGGATTCAAAATTTGTACTTTTATTAATTTATACTATATTCATTTTTTATAACCTTATAGAGTCAATATTAAAATTTAATTCCTAATATAAAAAAAATGGACTACCAAACTACTTTTGAGTTTTGACCCACCAATGACCAATCCAATCAGGCCCCAAATTACAACTAATAAAGTGTGACTCACATATATATTATTCACAATGTTCTTGTTGTAATCATTGGAAAAAACAAATTCTTACAATATGTTCTTCCTAGATTATCCTTCTAAATTGGACAAAAAGAAATAAACTTTAAAATATGTAGTGGAATTTAATAATTGCAAACAGGGTGTGCCGACATTTTGAATTACCGGCTAATGATGCAGATCTAAATCAACCAATAATAGAAATATTACTAAAAAAGTTCATTATTCAACGAAATTTATATACCAAGACACATAGTGAAAGAAGATCTAGGAAAGAAAAAATTTGAAAGATTTGCACAAAACAAGCAAAACTTCACACAATACCATGAGATCTACAAATGCATGCAAAACTTACTTAGATTTATGTAATTCCATTTTCACACTAAAAAGCTTTTAAGTATAATCCAAGAATGTAAACTGTTACAATCCACATCCTCATTATCACAAAGAGTATGAAGAATTGAAGAGAACAGCAGATCTAAGATTAGCTCATTTTCATCATAATACCAAGCTACAAAAAGACATAAAAGAAGGATATTATGTTAGTAAAAAATTAAAATAAAAAGCATCACTTCTTCTTGTGTGATATTACAGTTACAATTCTCAGCTAAATGAGTTAATTGAGAGTACTGACCTCAGGAATCAGGAGGAAGGTGCGGGAAGAGAGAGAGAGAGAGAGAAGAGCAGAGAGAGCCAAGCAGATGTTGGAATGAGCAAAATGAGTACACGATATATAAAGGAGTGTTTTGTGAATGGTGAGTTAATACGACAAGTGAGTACGTATTAAATTTTTTCTTACCAGCTGCTACCACTAGGTGTGAAAATACGAGGGATGAGATAAAATAAAATAAAAAGACATATGTTACTTGTACTGTACAATGTTCATTGCATTAAACGAGGATTTTTTTTTATTTTTTTTATTTTTCCCTGAAACGAGGGTGATGCTTTCTTGAAAGTAAACTCAAGTGTACTTTATGGGGTAAGATTTTTTTTTTTTTAAATTTGATGGGGTAAGATTTTTTTTTAAATTTGGAAAAAAAAAAAGCCCGTGTAAGGTGGGCTTTCTAAATCACTCTTCAACTAATTAATTTTTAAATTTCTGACACAAAAACACAAGGCTAGGCTTGCACTCCAATCAATGACTTTTAAATGTTATCTTACTTAAGAGGCTTATTATTGTTTGGTGGAGTTTCGTACCATTATTTATCGCAGTAATAAATATATCGTGGCCTCTCTTTTGTTTTTTTTGGCATCAACCGTGGCCTCTTTTTAAGTTTTTTTCCCCCAACAAAATTATTGAAATAACCAAAAATAAAAATAAAATAACCGTGGCCTGGATATCTCCGTAATTCTCTTCCATATATATAGCTAAATTCTTCATGTAAGATAAGTATTCTTTTTATTACTTAATCTTTTACTATTTTTTCAATTTACAATGCCCAAAAATAAAAGTGCCAATGACTTTACGGTATTATGGCATAACCCCATAACTCTCAATTGAGAAAGATACCCACATCCGAATCCCTAAAAAAAAAAAGGGGGAAAAAACTTTGGGATACCCCTTAATTCCATTCCATATACAAGCTATAATCACTAAATTCATGTGTTATTTAATGGGATAAATATATCTCAATGCTTAATATTTTACTATTTATCTATGTGAATCTTAATTTGTTTTTATTTTTCAAATCTCGTTATTTTTCAAAAATCTATAAAGTCATTTTTGATTCAAGTAGTCTTTTTTTTCATTTTTTATTTTGATCCACATGCACTTTGATTGATCCAAAATTATTAAGAAAAATATCAAATTGAGTACTCAAATTTTACTTAGCTATTCAATTTATTACCTAAATTTTTAAATTTGATCCATAGCACATTTCTTAGGTATTTGTACTACGCTCTTGTTAGTCCATTACTAAGTGGACATGTGAACAAATTACTAAATCCACATGGCAAATAAAATTATTCACTTGAAAAAAAAAGTACAAAAGTCTATGAATAGAAGGCAAAAAAAAAAAAGTCTATGAATAGTTCAATCGGGTGGTAAATTTTCCTTTTCACAAAGCACCTATAAAGAGGAGGCTAGCCTTAAATTTTATTAAATACAAATAAATTACAAAAGTAGGGAGGGGCTTATGACTTAACTCCTATATAAATGTAACACACATGTTCTTGAAATAAATAAGAGAGTACTATTCCTCTTACAATGATAGCTCTATAAAACCCTATATTACTTAAAATTATGAAAAATGCAAAGTCTAAGAAAAAGACCAAAACATGGCTAACACAACTGAACAAGAAACAATACGAAAATTGAACAATTCATGTTGGTCTTGCCAAAATATTTTCATGAAACTATCATCTAACTTTTCTCTTTACATATAAAAGAATTCAATTCAAGTGTCTCTTGCTCTTTTAGCCAGCTAATCTGCGACGTTTGTTCTTTTCTTTGCAAATGTCATTGGCTTGGCTAGTAGTTTTTTTCATAAGCCTTTTAGCCTAGCTAATATCATTCTATATATCACATCTCATTTTGTTGGATGTAATCCATTTTGATTTCACTAGCAAGTTTGTTTCTGTAAGTACCTACATGATATTAAATGATCTACAATATTTAAAGCAATTGATAAGGATAGTTAACTCGATACATTATATGGATTTGTGCCGAGAAAATAAAAAATTAGGTGCTAAATTAACTTTTTATAAATTCAGATTCTCAATTGAACAATTGAGCAAACATATAAATATAAAATTTGACATTTTCAATTATTAATTTAAAAAGATAAATAAAACAACATAATAAAATGCTTTAAGAATTAAAAAATTAAAAATTACTAAAAGTAGAAAACATGCTACCACTGAAGGGGAAAACAAAGGAGGTGATTTCGACTATCCTTAAGACAAGGGTGGCTAGAGCAACCACATTTTAATAAGTGGCTTATGACCTTCAACTAGAACTTGATAGTTTAACCCATTAGCCTATAAAGATCGCATGACTTTCGGGGTAGTGGGATGCTAATCTCACCGCTTCCCTTAAAAGAATAAATAAAATGAAAGATCCCATTTAGGTTGCACTACTGGTAGATTTATTATTATTATTATTATTAATTGCACCCCTTCGAATGGTGAGTAACTATTTGTCAAGACAAGTTAGTCGAACGATACACTTTTCTATGTGAGTTGTGACCTCTTTTACATAAGTAATCGCCAAACACCTCTGACATTAGAGTGGCCTTTTTTTTTATTTAATTCACATGTTTTTCCCTTTTTATTTTTAAATACATTTTTTTTAATAATTTTTTCACCTTTCAATCAATAAATATTAATTTTATTACCTTTATTTCAATAATCTATGCCGTTCAATCAAACACAACCATGTGTTAAATATTGATGAAAAAGTTGATGGTGTTAAAATAAGTCCAACTTTATAAGATTTGTTAAATGTTAATGACTATAATAGGAAAAAAAAAAGATTAAGACTGGTGAAGTGTTAAGTATAAAAAACGTAACTTTCTCTTATATTGCTGTATTTTGTCTAGATTTACAAAAACAAACTTTTAGTATATAATATTTATTTGTCTCGGTCATAAATTGAAACAATTCTAAAACATGAATTCCATGGCAATTTTAAACATGGAAATAGATATGTTATTTCGATTTTAACTCCATTTTATTAATTCATTTCATTTTAGATAGTTTCTATATACTAAATATAGCATTATATCTAGTGTACACAATGCCATGGTATTTTCAATAAACCAAAACTAACAAACTTCTAAGCATAGAAAAGGAAATAAACCATAGACCAACCCATTAATATGTAAACTTCATCGAAGGCAAGGGTTTTATCTTGTCTAAATTATTTATGGGTTGTGATTATTTCTTACGCAATACAATCTTACAAATTATGACAATTTTAAGAGACATAAGTGCATTTAATAAGTGATTTGAGGAGATTAAGAAGTTTTTAATTAGGTATCGTTGAAGCTTTGTTGTGAATTGATTTTATAACAAATCTAAACCTAATTTCATGCTATCAAATTATTATAAATGAGTTGTTGTTCATTTCTCTTGTTGGTGGTCAAGTAAACCCTAGAGGGGATTTTTTTCGCTTGATTTAATAAGAATATACGGCAAATCAAATGATAATTTTTTATAATAATAAAAATATTGCTCTAAAAATGGCATGTTTTTCATATGCTTAATTGTGTTCGATAAAAATACATTTAAAAATGGTGTTTGAAATTACTTTTATATAAAACAAAATATAATGTTTAAATAAAGTATTATTTACAATGAAGAGTAGTTCAATTAATGACTTCTTACTTTAAAAGGCGTAAGTCAATTTCTTAAAACATATTAAGATTTTCCCATTAAAAAATATTTTCTACATTATCAACATGAACTTCTACAGTTTCGTCATTGGACTATTTAATTAATTATTTAACCATTAAATTAAGTGATATATTAAGTATTTTAAGGATTACGTATGAATCTAAGTCATTAAGTAACCGATGAGATTGATCATATCTAAAAATATGACGGGACCATAAAATTTCCCTTTCAACCTAATAAACAATGAAAATTGAGAAGATATTTCCAAAACAAATTGTCTTAAGATTCTAATCATTGGTCAATTGCTATGGGTTACTTAAATTACGCAAAAGAAGGGGCAGATTGATTTCTATTTTTCTATTAGGGCAACACTGATTTAATAAAAAAATTATAACACACTTAAATAATATTTAGTTTTAATATAGTTAATCATTAGTTAAATAGTTTGTTAATATTGAAAAGTTATTTATTAATAGCTATTTTTTACTTAGTAAAGGATGAGCAAGTTTTTGTTGAATAGTTAGCTTTGAATAGTTAACTAAATAATAGGATTTAGTTAGCAAACTATATAATAGTCAATAACTAAAGTTATCTAATAAGCATAAAAATTTAGTTTAGATTTAGAACATATTTAATCAATACCTTAAGTTTGAAACCATAATCATTAATCGGTAATTATAGATTTAGGTTTGAAACCATACTTTGATTAAGTATGAATCATGAGTTAAGGTTTGGTGATATTCGTGATGTTGAAAATGTTAATAGTTACCATACATGTACATAGTTACTTGGTTGTTGAGTGCGTTTGTTAGGATTAGAAATCAATGAACTTCATGTTGGTATAACTTTAATTGGTTGTTACTTATACTAAGGAGAATACCGAAAGAGAACCAAGGAAAGGAGTGCTAGGTGATTTAGGAAAATTCCGAGCATTTGATACGATATGATTTGTTGTCTGATGACATTGTGTTACACAAATTTGGCTAATTAAGAGTTGAAATTTCATGTTGATGACTTGTTAACCTCAGTGAAGTCATGACTGGTTAGTGTGTCGAGAAGAAACTACAAACAAGTGTGTGGACTTACATATTAAGGGCTAATCGACCGACTTTACCTCAAGTATGACAAGACTTTTGATTTGGTTATGATTCCATAATATATAAACATATATAATATAACATAAATTGTTGGTTAGATTCATGAGTTATTTTAAGCCTATATTTAGCTTGGAGTTAGCTTAGAATGATAGGTTATGGCATTTGAAGGATTGATTCAAAAATATATGTAGAGATGCTACATTTAAGTTGGTCATATTTTTTATGGTCCTATTAAGAGGAGACTCAAACTAAGGCCTCGTAGGGCCTAATGAGGGAGATTCAACATGTAGTAATAATGAAGGTCCCCACATAAGTCATTAGTATAGAATTATCTAAATTCAACAAATAGTAATAGATGTAGTAAGTATATTTTAGTGTAGTAGCTAGAGTGGTAGGTAGGATTTAATCATCGCTGTTAAATCATAATAATATTCTTCATTCATTCTTGAAGGCTTTTTGTATATATAGGTATCTCTCTCATTTGTAAATGATCCATTAATTAGTGAATGCTTATTCTCCTGAGAACTTCTCTCTCTATAGTCTCACTTTACTCTTAGTGTTTTGACTTAACACTCTTGATGGGGTTTAGAATTAGAGAGTCTAAGTTCTTTATGGGAGTACTTAGAATAATAGGCTCATGACAAGTGGTATTAGAGCAAGAATTCCATAGTTAGAGTACATATTTCTTCCGGCAAGAAGAATAGGCTATGTTGGGTGAGATTGCTCATGAGAAACATCCACTTACTAAACAATGGGCTCGATCAAAGGATATGTTGATGATGCTCAGTACAAAGCTAGTGAAGGTGGAACTTTGCATTGTCGAAATGAACGAAGGGTTGGAGGAGTCACAAACCCATGTGGGGGAGTTAAAGGAAATCTCCGAACTGAGTTATAAGGGGTTCTTAACAACACTGAGAAAAGCTTCAAAGCACGAGACATACTTATAAAGTCCGGATGGAAAACTTAGGAACTAGAATAGGTAAAGTGGAAGTCTACATAGTTAGCATGAGGGAAGAATGGATGCGACCTTTTTAACTTTAAGAAGATCGAAGATCTTAAGGTCCAACTGGCAACATACAAAGTGACATTAGTCAATGACATAGCAATCTAATCAGCGACTGGGGTAGATGTGCCAAGTAAAAGCAGTTGCTATTTTCCTTTGGGTTTGGAATAGTGCTTTGCTGCCATAGGGCTGGTGGAAATTGGAAGTAAGCTTAGATCTCATCATTATAGTTGAGGGATTTAGCCTTAATCTAGTGGAGAAGAAGATCTAACACGATAACTGATAGATAAATTTATAAGTGAGTTTAGAGACATATTTTCCAGGTAGAATTCCAGAAAGGAGACCAAAATTAGATTTGCCATCTTACTTAGAAGGGCATTGTGAAAAGATATGTATAGCATTTTTCTAAAGTTGAGTTGGAGATTCTAGACCGTAAATAGCATGATGCTCTCGTAATATTTTTGGATGGATTGAAACCATGAGTGAAAGTAGAGTTTAAGTAACAAAGCATGGAGAATATCTCGAAGACAATAGCCATTGCCGAAGGGTTAGTAGAATTTTAGACAAAAGGGAAGCTAAGTATTCCTCTTGTAATGAAGTGGATGAAGAGGAAGAAGATGAAGTAATAGCTCATCGAGCCCACTAAAAGAGGAGATGTAAAACGATGGAGAAGGTAAATTACGTGAGGAGAAAGTGAGAATTGAAATGCTACGTGATAGGCATAATCTATCATCATTTTAATGGCAAATTGAGTCTATTTTATGGTTTATTGATGGGATTCTTATAGGTTAGGTACTTTTGTATATATATATATATATATATATATTTCAGGTCAATTTTGAACACATTGGCAATATAAGGAAGAAATGTGAGGAGAATCCAATCAAATTCAAGCAAAGGAGCAAGAAGCACAAAGGGAGTCCAACTGTACGGCCGTGCAATTGTCAAAATGGAGAAATATATGGAAACAGTAGTAGTACGGGGTCTTGTACGCCGTACATAAATCAATGAGGAAGGAAAATAAAGTATGTTCCAGCTTGTACGGCTGTGCAACACTTGGCTGAATAACTTCAGCATTTAGTACGCCTTTGTGTACGCCCGTGCAAGATGAAAAAAATGTCAAGAAAGTGCTTTGTACGGTCGTGACTCTAGAAAATGTGTCATGAATATTTCCCTACGTTTTCCTGAAACAGTATGACTGTTGAATATTAAAAAGAAAAGTTGTCTATTTTCATATAGAAACTTTGAGGAAAAGTGTTTTTTTGGGGAAAAAGACACCACACCCATTATATATAAGAGGGGATTCATTAACAACAAAGGATTATTGCTGAAAATAATTCTATGTGTTAGTCGAAGTGTAGTTGGGATTCCAAGAAGAACTCAAGAGAGACAATTGGATCCAAGTGTTTGTGTGTGTACAAACATCTACGTTATCATAATTCAAAAGGGTTTTTATTTTCTTTCTTATCTTACTCTTGTTGTATGTTTTATTCTGTTATCGTTGTGTTTGTTCTATGTTTGTGTTCATATCCCAGCATGAGTGAGTAGTAATTAGGGTGTTACGAAGTCATATTAACATAAATTGTATGTGTATTTGTTATTAATCTTTTCAATTACTAATTTCTAGTGATGGGTCTTCAATAAAGTTAGGAAATTGTAGTGCACGACATAATCCTACATCAGATCTTGATAGAAATTGTTGAGAAATAATTCCATCAAGTAGATCTAAGTCACTAGAACAAGCTACTCCTGTTAATAGAGATATTATTAGGAAGCTTGCTGCATCGTTTAGGAAATTTAAGGATAAAAGAACGTATTAAAGCAATTTTGAATTGTCCATTTACTTAGAAGAGATTCTAGTGGATGCATTCGGGGTTAGAATTAGTTCATTATGAGAATAAGGACTATGAATTTAGAATTTCAGCAAATAAGTAATTAATAGGATGAACTGGTTTTAATTCATGCAAGTATGATGGAGTAACCTGTTGTAAATGTGATATTGTTATAGTAAAGTTTTGTTTTGTATGTTCTGTTAGTGAATCTTTGCAATTAATACAATTAACTATTATAGGTTTAATTTACTTAATTCAATCTTATTCAATCGGCTAGATAATAAACAAGAGGGCGAGTAGTGGTACTTGCTAATGACCCCGAGGAATACGACCCTATAATCAAGTCCTGTGCTACAATTTGATAGATGTACTTGTCTAGCGTTGACCGTACATAGGAAGAGATCATAGGTTATAAATTAATTAAATTTGGTCAAGGAGAAAACGCAATCACTACGTTTGTGATGTGAGGGAATGTCCTAAAAGGGAGCTTTTGATGACTTTAATTGAAGAGGACAAGTTATATAATGGGGCAAAGATTTAGCTTGGCACCATAAGATTACTTAATACCACAAAGACTAAAAGAGCTAAAAAGCACAAAGGCCTAATGTATGTTGAAGTAATAGTGGATGGCAGGAAGATGAATACAATAGTGAATACGAGAGCCTCATATTTGTTTATATTTAAGGATATTATAGACAATTGGGTTAAAAGTTGAAAAGAGTAGGGTTTGATTTAAAACAATAAATTCAAAGGAAATCCGATGTTTGGACTTGCTAAGGATATGTAATTTAACATTGATAGTTGACATGAGAGGGAAAGCATAACATAAGCACCTTTAAATTATTTCAATTTATTATTGGTATGAACTTATTAAACAAGATTGATGCCATAATTATTTCAAAGTTGAACTCCACTTGTTTGCTCGATAAGAAATCTCAATGTATTATCTTAGTGATGCGAAAGGTGAGGCATCATAGCAATTCAAATTACAACTATAGACAAAAGGTCAAGTCGTGTTACTTAAGGAAAAAGGTATATTAACTCTTTCAGCAGAGGCTTTAGGATAACCTGGTATAAAGATCAAAGAGAGGTCATCGTCAAAAGAGTCATTGTGGCTAATGAAAGTTACGATAGAGGATAATGGATTTGGAAGGATGAAGGTTATGCGAAATTGGAAAGCAATTAAGAAAAATTATCACAAAAGAAAGGGAGAAAAAGTTGATAGACAAATGGGACCTAAGATGAAGAACAAAATGAATGAATGTCCAAGATGGAGTACACAATAAGGATGCCACTAGATAGGGAGGGGGAGAATGTCATAGTCCTATCAAGAGAAGCCTTAAAATAAGATCTAGCGGAGGCTCAATGAAATAGGTCCAACATACAATGGACAACCATGAAGGTCTACATGGAATTCATTAGAATGGAATTGTCTAGATTCAATGTAAATTAGTAGGTAAACTAGGTAGATGTAGTGGTAGGTAGTACTTAATCATAGTCATTCTGTATATATAAGGGGATCTCCTTCATTTGTTAATGATCCATTCATTAGTGAATTCATTTATTTTTTTCTACACTTATGTCATGTTTGGAACAAAGGAATGAACCCAAGTAGAATCGTAATTCTAGGTTCCATTCCATTGCCTGTGTTTAGATGCACTTTTAGAAGCCAGAATATCAATTACAACTTTAAAGGGGAATTTGATTCCGTTTCCTTGAAGGGGAAATCATAATTCTATTCCAACTTTATTAATTAGATGCAGTTTAATTACCATTTATCCTATCTATATTTATTATTTGCATTTATTGCTAAGGAAATTTACAAATACACTTTCTAGTTATTAAATTCCATTCCATTCTATGTATACTTCCAAATATAGGAATAAATTTACTATTCTGAAACTCATATCATTTTTCCATTCGAATCCCTTCGATCTTAAATCATTCACGCGTACCAAATATAACATTAGTGTTTTTTATAAGGATGATTTGACTAACTTAGTCTCGACAAGGTTTAAAGTGTTTAAGTGTCACATGGGAGCATGCAAAACAATAAGTTCACGATACATGTATGTGTTATGCATTTGTTTATTCAAGTACATATGCATATCTAACTATGTGCCGAGTGGTAGGTTACCCTTTTTAGGAAACATACATATATATATATATATTATATATATGTAAATATATATGCATATTTAGGAATAGATTACACAACTCTAAATGTGACCATTATAATTGACTCAATTATGATATGTTTTTTAAGCATGGACAAGCAATAGTGCTAAAGTAGATCCTGAATATTACAGGAACAATGAGAGTCACTAAAATAGTTATTGATAGACATCTATCATTTAGAGTTGATCGATTTATGAGAAAAAAATTCAGTGAGTGTGATACTTCATGTGGAATCAATAGTAGCATATATATACTGGTAAACTTTTTTCATGTGGATAATTTTATAAAACTATGCATATTCCCTGCTATTGATTTAAAACATATTGATACTTGCCTTCACTCACCTAGAAGTATGGCATATCATGAATATCGAATCTTTTCCTCAACTTACATGTCATGAAGATTTGTCCTTTTAATACTATCGAATAGATTGATTTTTAATTTTGATCATTTTGTATACTTTATTGGTATCAAGATTTATTTATACAAATCTCTTTGTATTACTGTTATGTCATTTTTGAGTTAGTAGCTCAAGTGATAAATTACTAGATGAATGATAATAATGATCGTAGAATGTTAAATATGATTTATGGGTTTTAAAAGCTTAGTAATAATTTGCGTCTAAGTCTTTAGGCTATATGATAGGCCTAGACAGTTAGGTCAATAAAATTGGGACGATTAAGAAATATTTGACATAGTGGGTTTAGAGTTGGGCCATTTGATCAAACGAACCTGTCCATTGTCCACTTTTACTGAGGGGCACTTGTGTAAAGAGACTTTCAAGGGTAAGGGAATTCATGTAAGGATCCGTCAATAAGAGGACCCAACTAGCCCTTAAATGATTAGTGTTATCTGATAGACGTGATCAAGAGCTAAAATTTATAAATACTCAGAACTCTTTCTCATTTAGGCCATTCAAAAACTAAGAAAATGCCATCGTGCTGTTGGACTACTTTCTTAAAAGATAAAAAAGAACTCAGAATGAAGAACACATTGTCTAGTTTCAAGCAAAGTGGAGTTTAATGCTATATATCTCTTCTACTTGTTAGTAATGCATTCAAGCTCTTTGAGGTTGCCTACTTCCTCTTTCCTTTCACTCATAGTCATTTGTTACATGTGCTTCTATATTGCTCTTTTAAGGCCACGTGTGGCATGAGATACATTTTGCATATATGTGACAATTGCAATCGGATCTATCCCTATATGATGATTAATCAAATAAAATATGTATTAAAAAATATAGAAAATGTTTTTTTTTTCCAAAGGAAATTGATTTCCACTTTTTCCTTTTTTTTTTTTTGGGTTGTTGTTTAACTTTCTTATGGAAAGGCAACTGCCGTCGTGCTCTATGCTATCTAATGTCAAAGCCATATTTGTAGCATTTTTATATTATTGATAATATTTGATAATTATAAAGAACAAATATTGGGAACAAAAAAATCTGAAGACCATAAAGCAGTGTTTGGCCTAAAATTAAAGAAGTATCTTAAACCATTGAAACAACCTGTAAGCAATTTCAACCATCCCGAAGTTGTAAGAAAATATTGTTTTTCGCAATAATTACACCAGAAAAAAGTTCTAAAACTTTTACTATATGGCTAATTACAAAACATTTAGAATGTATATCAAGTCCTAAACAATTTCAAAATCCCTAACATACGCCCATTTGTTATTCTTTCCATCAAACCTGTTGACATGTTTCGCCCAAAAAAAAAAAAAAAAATGTAGATATCAAAGAAAATTCCTTTCCATTCAAGTTTAATTAGGTATTGAAATTATACAATGGTTCAATTAAAAGATAAAGATTATTAAAAATTATAAATATAGAATGAATGTTATTAAAATAGTCACATTTAAATAAAGGATAAAAACAATACATCAAAAAATGAATGTTTCATATTTTAACCATTTCAAATTATCAATCCCCAACAGCACACTGTTCATAATGTTATCATATATTTATACCATTTTACATAACGTATATTCTCTATATGAACCACTAAAAAATTTAATTACCTGTTTGAACTATTTGAAAATTTCAACTCTAATAAATAGTTTTCAATACCAGCATGAAAAGTTGCCAATACAGAATAGTGCTCGTTTTATAACAATGTTATGGTTCTCTTCATGGACCAAGCCCAAGGAGATGATAATCAATGGATGGGATTTCATCTTTGGAAACATTATATTCTTACATTTACCCAGAACTTGTGCAGCCTTAAATAATAAATAAAAACTCTAGAATAAATCTATAACCATGCTAGCTTGGCTTATAGGATAACATTGGATTTACAACCAAAATTTTAATCGGTTTTCGATTTATTGTCTAGACTTTTAGGTTATTTTTAACAAGTTGGTTTATGGGGCAACCTAATCATTTTAACAACTAAGCGCCTCGGCGGAAATGGTTGACAAAGGCAAGAAGACAAAAGGCTTTATCCATCCTCTTGAAAGAGGGCATTTGGGAAAGGGTTGAGGCGTGATGTGAGGCATGGAAGCAAGAAAAATTAGGTTGTTGTAGGTTGGAAAATTGAAAAACCCATCACGTTTACTATTTTGGGGAAAATAAAAACGTTTAACATGGGCGATTCACAACGATAATACACTTACCGTTTGTTTGATTTGTTTTATTCTAATTATTTTAGCATATCATTTCTATCATTTTCAAACAAGTTATTTATTAATAAATAAATACAAATGAAAAATCGATATTTTTACTCATAAATAAATCAAATAGACTAAATACAATTAATATAGATAAAATATAGATGCAAATCATATACAATTAAGATACATATAAAAATCAAACAATCCAAACATAATTGATAATGGCAAGATTTGATTTGTCTGAAGAGCAAGATTCGATCTTGGTACTCAACATTAGATTCTAATTGGTAGGTCGTTGTATCCCACTCTAAGAATAGCATGGTGTACTAAAGTTGAATATTAAAAGAAAATAAAACAAGGGAGTGCGATGCTTTGCTTGCTAAGCCACTAACGTGATTAGTAGCGTCGAAGCGTCCCGAAATTTTTAATAGAAAAAAGAAAAAAAAGGCAATTCCTTCCTAGGTTCACACGAGACGCACGCACAACACTTTCTTCTGCTGTAATCACGCCGACACAACAACAACGCCAGACACTGTTTGTTGAAAGAAGCAGCATACCTCCCCCGCCTAGTTACACCCGCACGAAGCACCTGTCGTGTTTGAGTAAAGGAAGGCTGCCCTAAATTCCAATTCCCAAAGGCCAAAGCAGTTCCAAATTTGGGGAGTTTGTGCCTTTACGGTAATAATTTGAAAAATAAATAAAAAATAAAAAGGTTCCAAGTCCCATCTCATGTCTACAGAAAAAATTTGACTCAACGTCAACATTGTTTACCAACTTCGCGCCATAGCTTTCGACGAATTTATGAGTTTTTTATAATTTGAAAGTCCTAATTTTTTTCTTTATCATACTGTAACATCCTCAAATATAAACAGTCAAGCTCCATCATAAAAGTACCTTTTGATGTAATGCTTGAAATTTATCAGAACTCCAAAGTTAAAGTGCTTTAGGTAAAGCAATCCCAGAATGAGCGACATCTTGGAAAGCGCTGGCATCAAAATGATAAAATCATGCGGCATGTGGCTAAAGTAGATAATATCTCGATGGATAGAATTCTGAATTGTTATACAATACTTCTAGTGTCTTAGTTGTGCCTGAAGGTGCGCTGAAAAGGCCAGTACTGACATCACAATCCTGCTTAGGATGGCTTGAGGGTCTAGAGCGCTCTCTCATCTGCGATGGTACCTGAGGTGGCACGTTTGACAAATTTTGGTCATTGATCGCAATAATGAAAATTAAATATTATACTTTATTCTTTTTACCAATTATTATCTAGCACAACATATATATATATTTACAGTGATTAAAACTTGCCTACGGGAAATGGAAAATAATAATATTCTAATGAAAATTATAACAATATTACTATATCGAAAATAATCTCAAGAATCGATAATTTATAATGAACTAGTAATTGTAATATTTATAATGAACTTATCTTTTTAAAATACCAATTTGAGATGATTTTAATGAACTTATGGGTTTTATACAATTTAAACTCTTTTTCTTTTTGAAAAAACGAGTTAAAAACAGCGTTTTTATAATTTTTCTTTTGTAAATATATTGTTTTTTTCCCTTAGCCTGTCACTTTCTTGGTGGAGGATTTTTAAGATTTATGTAGTAGTAGAAGTAGTTAGCGAAATGCTCTCATGCGTCATGTCTACTAATAGGCATCGTAATAATAAAACGAAATGTATAAATATATGTCCCACCCTTTATTTTATTGATCTAGATCTATTCATGATATTGCTTCGTAATGTCGAAGCTTTAAAGCGGTCATACTAATTGCTTGGCCATAATTGGCAATGAAAAATGATACTAGACACTGGTGATCGCTATTGATGATAATTAATATCATCATTGAAAATGATAATAAATTATTATATTATTTTAGAGTAAATTATATTAAAAGTATTAATGTTTGAGGGTAAAATTTATTCAAGATTTCAACGATTTAAGTGGTTGAAAAAGGTTACTAGCATTGTACAAAGTTTATGTAACGTATCAATGTTTTGATTATTTTTCAATTAAATTTCTCTAATTTTATTATTGGTCAATTATTGATATTTTATTTGACTTACTTTACGAAACATTGATACCTTTTTTAATCACTCAAAATGCTAATATATTAAATGAACTTACCCTCTAAATATTGATACCTCTTTTTAATCATTTAAAAGTTAAAACACTACTCTTAAAGTTGATACTTTTTTAATATAATTTATCCTATTATTTTATCATCTAAAATAAAAAATCTTAATTTATGAGACCACTCAATGCTAGAGATAAAAGCAAATGGGATAATGCAATTCAATGGATTCACTATTTGACTAAAAGTATGCGGAGAAAAATTTTATTTAAGCAATTTGGATTTTATTTGTGTCATTTACTTGAATTCGATAAGGTTGGATCAAAGCTAGATATTAGACATACAAAATAGGAAATCGGTTAGTGGCATGTTGAGCATAGACCTGATGTAGTCACTCCAATACTTAAGTTAGAATTTGTCATAATAAGCCAGTAATTTAAATAGAAGTAAGTGGTTGAGCGACATTCCGTATTCTAGGCAACCGACCTAAAGTTATAGTCGTAGTGGGCAAGTGGATGGTTTGAGGTAGTTGTGGAGATCGTTGGGTGAGCCTATGTCTCCACTATTTGGAGACAAAGCCTATCCAGCTACCTTTATCAAGTGATTAGGAAGGTGGAGGCAACCGAGTGATTACCAAGATTAGTTATGAGGTTGAGTCGCCCATTATGGGGTGTGTTGGTGGAGTTTGAGCTTGACAAGCCAGTTCGACCCATTGATGTGTTAGGCTAAGATCAAGTAGCTTATAATTCATAATAGACCATCAACAACATGAGTTCCTGACTTCTATATGGTATTAATAAAGTATATAATTTTTGCATTACTGCCATATATAAAAATCTAAATAACACGTGTATTATATTTAAAAATATAAAGTAATTTTTTAACTAAAGATATCGTATTTAATTAAAAAATAGGAATACATTAAAGTATGATTTGTGCATTGTTGCTATATATAAAATCTAGATAACATACACATCATATTTAAAATATA
This sequence comes from Combretum micranthum, assembly GCA_024138025.1. NCBI lineage: Eukaryota > Viridiplantae > Streptophyta > Magnoliopsida > Myrtales > Combretaceae > Combretum > Combretum micranthum. The sequence continues at coordinate 268,039 of JAMXBD010000783.1, forward strand.
AAATATAATTTTTTAACTAAATATATTTCTACAATCCATCACTATTTACCAAATCATCTCACCATTAAAATAAATATAATAATTAATATATTAAATAATTAATAATATGATAACAATTGAATATGAATCAAAGCTATTAAATAACTAGAAACTAAAGAATTTTTCATATTCTTATTCTTGTTGAAAAATGGGTCACATGGATGTATCATTATCAATATTGCATTGCATTAATTTGTGAGAAAGAATAAAATAATGTGTATATTGGCTAAGACGTTTCTTTCCATAATTATTACCGGGTTTGTACATTTTAAAATCTACACTCATACTTAATATGAGTTGTTTTTAACCATCAAAATGTATACAAGCTTACGCAAGATCGTACTTCTAATTTCTTAGCATAATCATTATGTATCCTAGATTATTATGCTCAAGAAAGCTTAAAAGTTGCTCTAGGATGTTCACTGTTTACTTTTTAGTTCGTCTTCAATTATTATTTTTTTAAAAAGGTGATTGTATCTTTTCATTGAATTAAATCCTATTGGCGTTAGGATAGACGTGGATCAATATGTTTCAGACTTCATCCCTTAAAAAAAAAAAGGGAAAAGAAAACTATAAAATTCAATTTGGTTTGGTATAATTCATCTTGCAAATTGTAGAATAGAATTTGAAACTTCAAAAATTTTGGAATCATAAAAAAGTGATTTGGTTTAATGTAGTCGAGTTCGCACTATGAATCATAAATAATTATTGAAAAAGTTCTTATTTACCTTTTTTTTTTCTTAAAAATGTTGAATAATTGAATAATAAATGACATCATTATTGTAGAAGTATTGGAAAAATCATAATTTAATATGAAATGCAGATAAACAGTAAAATTCAATATAGACTATTACATACAATCACACACAATGTGTATTACCACATGCGACATAAAACAGTTAATGTAACAAAAAAATCAATACGCAGAAGCCAAGCTAATTAAAATATCAGTTAGCCATAATGATAAATATTAATCAATTAAAAAGACCTAATGATATAATTCAGAAATATGTACCTGATGATCACACTTAGTAAACAATTGTGCCACCTTGTGGTGGACCTAAAGATCCAAAGATCTCAATATATTAGCCACAATGCCGAATTCTAATAATCCGAAAAGTATATATCATTTTTATCATAACAGCGAATCAAAAGAGTCCAGAATTTCCAATTTTACAACAGCGATTAATCCTACGATTCCAAGATCCTTTAATTTTGCCACTACGGCGATTTCAAGAGTATAAGAACTCATAACAAGGAACCAAGAGATCTTATACCGGATCAACAAATGGGAAATAATATGGAATCTAGAATGTAATTTAAAAAACATGAGTCTATATAGTCATTGGCGTGCATTGAACCGGCTTTGAACCATCGGGTCACGATTTAGGTCATGTTTGAACCAAACCGGTCTGTGAACATGAAGGCGGGTGGGCCGGTTCAATTGGTGGTTCAGGCCTGTTCATGGCCCTTGCTTCGTGAATGATTTTTTTTTTATAATTTTTTTAATTAAATTGATAAAAAAACATAATTAGATCATCATACAATTGACATATGGAGAAGTTTAAATTACAAATTGTGCAAAACAAGTAAAGTTTATTAAAGAAAACACACTTGAATAGGAAAGTTACTCTAGAGTGTACACACTTAGGCTAAAAAAGTGTACTTGAACAAATGAAGTGAAAAAAAAGGATAATTTCATAATAAATACTATCTATTCGTATTAAAATGAGTTTGAATATTTATTTCTTATTTTTTCTTGTATTTTTTTTTTATTTTGACTCACCTACTTGCTGGATTGATGGATCGAGGCCTCGAACCAACCTTGACCCGCTGAGTCGACGGGTTGGCTGGCGGATCATGACCCATACGGTCGTCCAAGCCGCAAGCCATGATGCTAGTGACGATTCATGCCGGGTTGACAGTTTCAGCCCGTGCCTATGTCTAGGTCCATAATGATTTCAAATGTTTCCATAAAATATATTTATATATTAGCATAAACAAGAATAACTATACGATAAATTGAATATCAGAAGCACAAATAATAAGTAACAGTAATAGTGTGCTTGGTGTTCGTTAAGTTTTAAGATCCAAAAATCCTAATTATAAAATAACATTGACTTATAACTTGCTCGGTATGATAAGATTTCCCATCCTAGACTATCATGTCCTCTTGTTCTTTATATATACTTGGTCAAATTTAACGGTATGTTTGGCTAACTGAAATGGGAGTAGTAATTCATTATTTTATAGTTAAGGGTATTTTCGGAACAATAAATACTTTTTGGTCAAGAATAGTTATTCCTCCAGTAAAGGAAGGAATGAGAATTCCTTACCTATTATGCATCACATAGAATAAACATATTTTTATAGAATATTTCACAAATCAAACAAAGTAATAATATTCCATAGGAATAAAACTGAAATATTGATTCTATTCTATTCAATCAAACATAGTGTTATGGATTAAATGGAATAGGTTAAGATCGGCTTGCATTCGATTCAGGCGGTTAACACAAAGATCAACCTAGTAGTTGGGTGAGTTGTTTACTAAACTTTTCAATTATCTTTTTTTTTTTTTTGTAATGATTATCTTTTATCATTTTTTTCCTTATGTTTCTCTTAAAATCATTCATGTATTGATTCTAAATATTAATTGAATTACTTATCAAATCCACTTTCGTCTATAAATAATTCTTGATTAATGATTCCTAACGAATCCAAAACGATATAAGGTTAGGGTTGGTGACCTAAATCTTGTTGTCTTGTATCTTAATATCCTAATAAAATCACAATCTATGCCGTTTATAACAATTCTTTCATATAGAGATTTTAACGCATAAGTGAGCTATATGTAGAACTTATGAAGATAAGCATAGATTTTTACCACAATATTTTTTGTACTTGTTTAATATATATGATTGTTTGATAACAAAAAACACAATTATTACCAATTGTAAGTGATATATCATAGAGATAACGAGAGAATTTACACAAGTGTGACTTATCATGTTATAGTGTCTTCTTTTCCTCTTATTATTATTATTATTATTACTTCACATGAAGGCTAAAGGTTTTAGAGGAATGAGAGAATTGTCCTTTAAAACTTTTGTACATGGAAGAGATAGAGTTTTAGGAGGAAGGTGTTGAGTTTTAATACCCTCATTTTTTAAAAGATTTTTATGGGTAATTCACATCTATTATGTTTACTATTACTTATATAATACAAACACAGACACACATATGAGGTGAATAAAGCAAGTTCAAGTTGAAAAAAAATACTTATCAAAGTCTATAGTCTACAATTAACTAGTTCACTAAACTCTCTCTTCTTTCTCCCCACTCTCTATAAGACTCCTTATTAAACCTAATATATGTGGCCGTGTCCCTTTCCATACCTTTTCCCTTCATTGCATCACCCAAAACCTACATTTCCACCATTGTTGATATTAGTATTTACACATCTACTCATACACCTACATTTTCGCCATTGTTGGTATTTCTATTTGCAAACCTTCCTAGATATGAGCTCATCTATATTGTTCTAGTCATCACAAATCTATTGATAACACGTTTTCACCTTCACAAGCTCACATTTGCAGAATCGGTTGGCTTAAAGTTTTGACAATAGGATTGATATTAATGTATAGTACCTTATAATAAGTGGGCTTTTATTATTATTATTTTCATTTTATTTGATTTTCGTTCATTTCCTTATGAGTCTTTATTTAGCTAGAGTATTGATTTTTTTTTCTCTTTGCAAAACTATTTTGTTATTTTTTTTTGGCCGAAAACTATTTTGTTAAAGAGGCCTGATTTGTACTTATAAAAGAGAATTTGAGTTGTGTATCAAATGTTCTTGTACACATGTTAATTGAATAAAATTTTGTTTTCTGATCAAATAAAAAATAAAAGAAAAAAGGAAGAAGTCCATAGTTCTCAAAGTAAGATTTGACAAAATATTATCTCGAATTTTCCAATTTAATCTTGAATAACAAGATTGAAAATGTGAATAAGAAATTTAAACAAATAGATAATTATTTCTCTTTTTTCGGTATTTACATCTTTTAAGAAAGATGAGGACGGCGGTAAATTATTTCAGTTATTTAATTAACATAACATAAGAACAAAGCTTTTAAACTTTAAAATGTATTATATAAGGTGTTTATTTTTTGGAATAAAATAATATATATTTAAAGCGCTTGGTTAAACTGTCTATCGTCTATCCAAACGAACTATAAATCTTTAAATATATTAAATCTGAATTTTTTTCAATTAAATGTAAAAAGATAAAAAAAAAAACAATATTACAGTGAAATTCTAATTATAGTTTTAACTTTTGATTTGGTTTTATGCCCTTCTCCCCAAATTAACTTTAACTGGTTACTTATTATGGGACCCGATCACCATCGACAAAGAACCATTTGATTTGGAGATTTGGAAACTTTGACAGCCATTCCTCCAATTCTGAGGAAAGCTGCTTCAGCCTCTTTATTTTTTCCCCATTTAGTCTTGTTCTTTTATTTATTTATTTATATATATATATATATTTTAACTTTTCTATGTTTTTTTCATTTCCTGCACCGCATGTATCCCAGTTAAAGTCTTCGGTCTCTTTCTATGTTTTGCTGTAATATTGGTAGCATTCCAAATAGAAATTGATTTCGGATAAAATCTTTGGATATCCGTATATTTGATTTAATTTTACTAATTATATATCAGTATATTTATTTTCTCAGAAGCAAAAAAAAGAAAAAAAGAAGCTCATCAAATCATTTCAGATGAAAGGTTGTCACAAACATTACTTTCAATGAGGCTTTCTACTTTGAAACATTCATTCTTTGCCTTTTTCTGTTCCTCTTAATCTGTTAGGAGGAATTTCTCAAATCAGGAAATAAAATCCGAGTAAGTTGGGACATCATATTCTTTAAAGTTTCAGATACATAGTTTTGTCTTGTTTAATGGGAAGTGCGATGGCAATATATCAAATCGACCAATTGTAGTTGGCATTATTATTCCCACCGACAGATCTGGTTTAGCTTAAGCCGTTAATCCTTATAATTATGTCGCCTAAATCTGATAATTAAGTGCAAAGTTTGATTAATAGTTTCTTTTAATTAGATTAGTCACCTGCTATTTTCAACTGAATTGAAAAGAAAATCTTACCCTTGTGGACAAACAAAAATCGATTTGCTAACAATCTCTTACTATGACAGTATCTGACCATATGACCTGCATTTTGGACCAATGGCTTGGCTCTTGTCCCGACTCGCTAAACCAGGTATACTTTGAGATGATTATAAATAGTTTTGTACACGGAAAAGTTGGCAAGGTCGATAAATAAGTCAAGTTTAAGCCCATTTATAAATATGTCAACATTACGGATTTGACATCAAGACTTGTATACAAACTTGTTAATAAATAGGTCCATAGTCATGTTTGAATCATACTATAAACTTGTTTAAGATTAATATTTCTTACAGTTTTAGTTTAATTATATATATACTTTTATTTTCTTATTCTAATCTCTCTTTCTATCTCTCTCTCTCTCTCATATTGTTAATGATAACCCACATTTATTTCTAATTATTAAGTTGATTTTTAAATAGTTACTAGTAATTTTTATGAATATTTTAGATGAATTCTACATAGATAATGGGTTATTATCTTGATTCGAGGAATATTTGAAGTAAAGGATCAAGTTGACTTACATTAGTCAAGTTTCTAGCAATTTTGATGCTTAAAATCAAAGGAGAAATTTGAATAGTTATTGAGAATGGATCGTGGAAATATTTGGAGCTAAATGGTTGAAGAATAAATTGCATAAATGAGTTTTTATGAAGAATAAGGTTTAGGTTATTGAAATAGCCATGAATTTCTTAATTTATATTTTAATGTGTTATTGAGATGATATATGATTTTGAAATGAGATATATGTGCATGAATAATATATTTAGTACATGTGTTGAATATGTGTTATTTTGTATGTGTGTAGTGCAATGAAATTAATATTGTCATATTATATATATTAATGTGTGCATAGTGTAATGAATATATGTGTTTTTTGTAAATTAATATGTGTGTGTTATGCTTAGAATTTGTCAAAACAACTTTTGAATTATCTAAGAAAATTGTTGACAGAATTTTACAAAGTTTAAGCCTAATTTTTAAGCCCAAATTAAACTCAAATGCGTTCCAAATTAAGCAAAATTAAGCCTAAGTCAAACATGCCTCAAAAGTCAAACATAGGATAAATTTGAGTCCCAAATTTAATTAAATAATGTCTCTTTTTGGCAACCCTAATTTTCATATGAATTTCTCTTATTTCTTTTCTTTCTCTCTTGTTTCCATCTCAAAACCATAAGCCCTAAACTAAAATTAACAACAAGCCTTTGGATTCAAAAATCACTCCAAGCCAAAGCCTATTTATGTAAGTTAAATGTAAGCTTAATCTCTTTGTTTTACTTTCTTTCTTGTATTTGGATATCAAGCTTATGGTAGGATTAGTAAATGCCAATTGAGTTCATTGATTTATGTATTGATATATGTTAGGTTGTGCTTTGCTATTGTGTGAGTTTAGTTAAGTGTTAGGGAAGTTGTAAGGAGTGTTGATAAGTGGTGGAACTAAATTGAGTAGGTAAAGTGTGGAATTGAAGTGTAATTGGAGTTTGAATGTTGTAGTTGGGTGTTTGATGATTAGAAATAGGGTTTGTGTTGTTTAGATGATGTTTAGAATATATAACAAGTTTTGGGAAACCTAGAATAAGTTTGGAAGATTTTTGAAATGAATAGAAGTTGTAAAGAAAACAGGGGAAGTAAAACATTTTTGTATATGTTTATTTTTTAGTGTACGCCAGCATCTGGTACTTCAACGTTGCCGACGTGGAGGCGGTGTTGAAGGTGATCAGAACTTGTTTTCTTAAAGCTGCTTGAAACGTTACTAGCTTTGGCAAGAAAAGTTTGCTAGTGTTTATTTTTCAAAACGTACGCCGGCTATTAGGGTTCCAATGCCGCCGGCGTAGAAGCGGTGTAGAATGAGAATAAAATCATAATTTTTAATGCCGGGCTTAAGGCCGCCAGTGTAGGATCTAAAGCTGTCGGCGTACATAGACACGCTGTCGGTGTTGGGGGTATTCACGGGCATGGACCAATAACGTGTAACTCTCAAAAAATTTTTGGAAATTAGAGTTATAGTCTACATCTGCTCAAGGCCGCCGGCATAGAATGAGAGCTGCAGGCGTATCCTTGAACGCTGCTAGTGTTGGTAAGTGTAGAGTTTTAGTGCATTGTGCATCGGATCAATACTGTCGATGTTGAGGGCCGGCGTGTTCCCTGCAGTTTTCATTTTCAAAAACTTTCTTCAAAATTTTCCAAAGCTTGATATACGATCAATTGAATAATTGTTAAGTATTATATGATATAATAAGATGTTTAAATGCTCTGTTATGATCTTGTAATAATTTATTTGAATTTCTTTGATTAATTATATTTGAAACTAGTTAATTAGTGCTTAAACTAAGTGAGAAATTCAATATTGTCTTGAACAGTGATAGATTCTCGCTCAGCTAACCCTATTAGTTCCCTAGTCATCTCAGATACGACGTAACTTGTTTGTTTCTTTGCTAGGATAAGTATGAAATCAAATTACTCAAAATTAAGAAAAATTTTAATAATTGATGAGTGTTGATTGTCCTTTTATGCCGTTGAATCTGATTCGAAGAGCGGTACCTTGCTCAGATTGGGTGCATGGTACTTTTTCATTATTGAATAGATTTATTTAGGAGATATAAGTATTCGAGCTACTTATATCAGTCCCCTGAGTGTCGTGATGTGTTACTCAGGATCCCTTAGTATTACAGGCTACACTGGAAGGTGGGGCTGCCTAGTCTGTATAAACAGTAGGGACCACTCAGGGAGGCAAACGTGATACTAGATCCTTAATATCCGGAGTTTGAATACTCCCATGATATATGACTAATTAAAGCTTGAATAATAAGTTATTGGTTGTTGCATTTTGCATATAGCTAAAGCATGTGTGAATCACTTTACATTTGTATTTGTTACTTGCGTACTGGGCCTTTGGCTCATATTTTAACCATTTCAAGTGATGAATCGGACGAGTTTTACACGAGTATGGGGTATGGAACCGATTTCGTGAGTTTTCTTGATGATTTGGAGGACTAGAGATGACCTTAGACTTGATGGAATCCAATTTTTGTAATAGATTAGTTATATTAGTCTTGTGATAATATTTAAAGTTTTAGTTGGATTTTTTATATGTAATTTTGTTAAGGCTTGTAAGAAGCCTTTAGATGTAATATATGTGTATATATATATGTACTTAGCTATGTATGACTAAAGTTTATTTCTCTTGTGAAATATGATAATGGTGTAGTGTGTTTTGTTAAAAGTTTTGAAAAATTATAGTCTCTATTATATTAACTATCTGGAATTAGATAAACAATTCATCAAACAATTCTTTTAGACAACCTTATATATAATCCTATAGGTTATATGTAATTGGGGAACTGTCATCGCCTATTTTAATTATAGGATGATAGTGGGTCCTTACAGTTATAAACTGTGTTGTTATTTGTATTGAAATTAAGAGTCAATTTTGAGATTTATGAAATTACGAGAGGCCTTAAACATGCTTGTGTTCTCGCCTATGCTCTTCTATACCACGTATTTACCTTCACTATAAATAATCTTGCGATTGTGTAAAATGAGGAAGTTGTGGTCATTATTAGAATAGGTATTTTTAAGAGACTCTGAAGAAAAATATAGAGAGAAGAAATTAGAAGACTGATGTTAAAGATTCAGATTCAAGGATTATAGATAAGATGATTTCTTATTCTTTATTTTATTTGTTTAATGATTATATGGAATAGGAATGTTTTTTGTATCTAGATCTATATAACCCTAGGTTTATCATTTAAGGTATTAATAAGTTAAAAGGTTAATGAAGATTTCATGTTTTCAATGATTCAATTATGTATTTTTGTTGGAATGATGTTGATATTTTAGAGTGTTAATCTAATTGATCATATATTATGTATACTGGATAGTATTTCATATGCATAATTAGATCTGCATAATTGAATGAAGTTATATATGATTTTAAGTATGGAACTATATGATTTTGTTAGATTAAGGTAAAACCAAAAAGAAGAATCCATAGAGCCAACAAATTCATTGATTAGTGAGTATATTAATTGATTAACACTAACGTGATATGAGTTACTTAATTAGGAAAATTCTAATTAATTCATAAAGGATTAATGATGGTAGGTCCGAGTAAGTCCTACCATAATCTATGTTAGGAATTTCCATGGTTCAAAGACATAATATCTAGGGGAAGCAATGTTTATATACATATATGAATGTGAATATGGTATTTGATTCCGTTAAAATAAGGTTAATAATTATATAGTAGGAATGGAATTAGATTAGATAACTCCACAATCATGATTATTGATTGTATAATTTGATAAACGTGATTATCTGTACTTATGATCCTTATGGGATGACACTTGGTCTCATTAACTATGCTATATCTAGTGATAGATGTGCGTACTTACTTACAAGTGATTAGCCATCTACTGTTGCCACTTCGTCATTATCAAGCCTGAATTTTTCATTATCTGGTTTCATTTCTCGTAATCCGATTTGTACCAAACCTTAACCCATTCGGTACAAACCCTCGACTAGGAATTAAAAGAAATATATTTTTGAAAATATTTTAGAGTTGCTACCCGATCAAGATTGGGAAAAAATATAAGTTATAATCAGTAAGTTGGTTAATTCTAACTTAGCTACTAGTCTGCGGAAAAATGGATTTAAAAACCAAATTTTATAAACTGGAGATTTTATATTCAGGGGGCTATCCTATTAAAACCATATGGTTACCACTTAAAATTTATCCTTTTAATGCTCAAAATAAATAAATAAGTAAATAAATAAATCAAATTTCATGAATTTCTATATTTACAATTCTATTTACAAATCAATAAGAAAATCACTTCACATTTACAACTTAACTAATTAATTCAAAATTTATAAGATAATGAAATAAAAACAATTTTTTAAGATTTTATGTCACCCGAAGGTGCCTACGTACCCGCTAATCGAGATTAGACAAACGTAGTTATTTTCAAAAAATTTAAATTTGTTGGTTTATTTTAGATTTTTTAATTCTTTTCATATTAAGTCTATTAAACTTTATCTCTTTTTTGAAACGGATTTTTATGTGAGATTCTAATAATTACCATTTTGTCACATTTTTTTAGAAAATATGTTTTCTACATTTTAAATATGAAATACCCCAACTCTTCACCTAAAATAGAAATTGGTTTTAGATATATTTAAATGATTAAAATGAATTATAGGATTTAAATGGACAAGTTGATATAATTTAATTAGCTAATAATTAAGTTGGTTTTGAGATTTGAAATTCCTAAAATCTCTAAACATGTTCTAAAAATGTTTAGAGGATTCCTAGACCTTTTGATTCTTAACCTAAACACTGATTCCTAAATCTCAGTAAAATTTGAGTTCATTTGCTTGAATAAAAATATCAGTTCTTAAATCCGAACTCAAATTAAATATCTTTGTATCCAAATTAAAATCCTAAATTAAGTTCTTATTTGAAGATCTTAATTTATAATCTATCGGTTCATAAATCATCTTTTAAATACTTCTAGAACTATAGATATTGATCTGATAGTTCTAAACCTATACCCTATTTCTAAAATATATATTTAATTTTATCCTTTCCTTTTCTTTTTTTCCTTTGCTGCCATCTCCTTTCCTTTTCTTTGTTTAACGTTTCCTTTTTCTTTCTTCTTCTTCTTCTTCTTCTTCTTCTTTCTTTCTTTCTCCAAATTCAACATATAAATCTCAAACTCAATAAGAGAAAATGAGGAATCAAATTAGAAGATGAGATAGAAGAAGAGAAATCAAGTAGAACTAGCTCCAACAAGAAGAAAGAAGAGAAGTTTCATGTCTTCCAAAAGCTAAGTATATGGTTTATATTATTTGTTTGTAGTTTATGAGTTTATATATATTGCTTTGATGTTGAATTGAATTGGAAGTGCTATTTACATTTGTATATGTTAGATTAGTGTGTTGGGAGTTGAGTTGTGATGAAGAAGATGATGAATAGTGAAGTTGAGTTTTGTTGAAGTAGTTGAAGTTGTTTGATGTAGTTAAATGAGTATAAAGTGTTGTTTAGACTTGATATGGGTAGTATATAGCTTTTATGAAGTTTTGATGAAGTGGAATGTGTAAAAGTTTGATAAAATGAAGTTGAAAAACAAGAAAAATTCGTGACTCAGGGGAAACCATGAATCACGGGCGTGATTTTGCAAGAAAAAACTCTGTTTTGGAAGTTTTAATGAATCACGGGCGTGATTCAAGCCTTGGTAGGCTCGGGTTGGACAAATATTAAGAATCACGGTCGTGATCCATCCCTAGGTAGTTTTGGGTTGGTCAAAAACTTTAAAACTCAAAAATCACGGTCGTGATTCTTCGCTCAAAAATTATTTTATGACAGCTTTCCAAAATCACGGCCGTGACTCACATTTTTCCTCACGCAATACTATTTTGTATTTTAATCATAACTTTTTCATATGAACTCCGATTTAAGTGATTCAAGTTGCGTTGGAAAGCTTAAAAACGGATCTACAACTTTTATGTTTTGAGTTATTGCAAATTATAAAAGCATCTATGCTTAAATTTTACTTCTTTCCAACTGATACATTTTCCAAGCAAAGTTAAAAACTTGTTTTTGTTTGTTTATTTGTGTTTGCCTTAGGAAATGGATCCTTTTGAGTTAAAATGAGATAGATAAGTGATGTTTGATGTGTTATATTGATTGGTTGATATAATTAAACATGAGTTAAGTAGATTTATAGATTTAACAAATATTAGATTAAATCTAGAAGTTAGTTATAAATGAACTTAGTTAACAAACCTAGGTTCAACTTCACTAAATGAACTTAAATGAACTAAAAATGGATTAGATTGTTAACTTTGATGAATTTGGCTAAGTTTAAGTTAATGTAAGCTCGAATTGATATAGATCTTAGATATATAATGAATTAGTAATTAAGCTAAGTCCAACTTGGCTTAATGAACTTCACTAAGCTAAAAATGAATTAGATTGATATAATTTAATCACCTTGGCTTAGTAAATGACTTAAATGACTAATTCTAATCAATTTGGCTAATGTTAAGCTAAAATGGGTTAATAGCTATTAATTAGCTTAGATGAATGAATTAGGATGATCTTTGAATAATATGGGGAATATGTTGTTTCAAATGTGTGTTTGCTTAAGAAATAGATGTTTTTGTGAATGAACGTCTTGATTAAGCTTTTGTTGATAAAAGACCATAAACAAAGTGAAAAGAAACACTTTGACAGACAAAGGAGAACTGTCCATATTTTGGAGGGGCGATATTCGCAACCATAGTGGGGTTCCACATTAGTGTCTGATCAAATAGGATTTAATAAAATGGGTTTAAGATGAATGGATAAATAGCCTAAGTTCTTATATGATTTTGATGAAGTAGATGATTAGTTTAGTTTAGTTTCTTATACGAGTTCTTTCCTTAACAGAAGTGGATATCTGATTTATCTTTTGGATTTCCTTCTGAGACTCTGTTTGGATTTCATATTCAAGGTACGCAGTAACTTGCGTGATGATTGATAGGATATGCATCCTAAATGAATTAAGAACTTAAAGACGGCTTAATAATCGATGAATGTGGTTGTGTTTTAATCGTTGAATCCAGAACGGGAAGCGAACCTTGTCATGATGCAATGGCACGGTAGTTTAGGCACTTAGCCCAATTTTTGTCATGATGCAATGACTCAAATCCATGATGCAATGGTGGTTTTTTTATTGGCTAAGTAGGTAGCTAATAGGGTTAACTATATCGGCATATTCTCAACTTAGGCTCGGGAGGAAAATAATATGTTTTAGTTCAGGGTATGGGACCGTTGAACTAATTGATATTATAGACCAGGATAAGTGGAGTGATATAAAGGAGTGTGAACCCTAGATGATGCTATTAATATTCTTTATCGGTTAGATATAGGAGATATAGATATCGGTCTATCTATGTCAACCTCCTGAGCAGCTGCTGTTACTCAGGACCCCAAATTCCCGTTGGCTTGTTCCGGAGTGTGAGTACTCCATTGTTGATTTGTTTATTTTAATGAAAAGATAATAACTTGTGGATTGATGCATTGCATTTAGTTAAGCTCCCATACCACTCAATGTGTGATTGTATTACTGTGTACTGGGCTTCGGCTCATTCTTGTTGTTGTTATTCTTTTTATAGGTTTTTGTTGTTGATAAGATGATGAGATGATGACTTGATGACGACGTAGAGGTTGTGATGTTGTTGTTCTTATTATTGTTGTCGATGTTGATATTGATGAGGATGGTGATGGTGATGATGATTGATGTGATGATGTTTGTCTCGGATTTTGGGCGATTTTGAAGATATGGGAGAATGAGTGAAGTGTGATAGGATCGAGATATTACTTGTATTTCGTTTCTTCTTTTATTTTGTTTTGTAAGAGGACTGGATGTATTTATAAATTGTATTTTCTTTTAAGGGTTTATTAATGCCCAATTGATTGTAAATGATTATCTACCCCTAAGAGTAGATCATAAAGTGTTTTTATAAAATTAGTTTCTTAGAAAAATGGTTTGCTCTGTAGGGAGTAGAAGTTTATAAGTTGTTTTATAAAATTCGATTTTCTGCTGCGAATCCAGTTACTTAGAAATCTAACTAAACGATTTCATAAATTCTAAAATTGGTTTAGCAATGTTCAACATAAACACCTTCTTTCAAGACAACCTTATGTATAATTCGTAAGAGTTATACGTGGTTGGGGACTTGGTGTGCTTGATTTAAGAATTGAGCATGTCGGATCTTTACAAAATATATATAATATATATGTACTTTATATTCTTATCCTATTTACAATATACTACTATTCAAACATAAATACATACATATATGTTTTTTGGAAAAGGAAACCAATCCTACACAAACCTTATACTTATTTTATTATTTATTATCATTTTCCTTTTTTTTTTTAAATTTTTCTATTGTTTATTAACTATAATAATAATAATATAATAATAATAATAATAATAATAATAATAATAATAATAATAATAATATATTAACTTACCTGGTTAGGTCGGTCAAATTTGGAGTCAGTTTGGAGCTGGGTTAATAAACGCATATTTTATACACTGTTCATTTCTCAATTTGTGCTTAATTTGTGTTAATCTTAATCAAAATTGAAAGAATTGGTACTTTGATGTGCTAAATTGTGTAATTCAGGTCATTGAGGACTTAAGATAATAGATAAATTAAGTGAATAAAGTTTGAAGCAAAGATTCATCTTGAACAGAGCCAAATAGAGTTAACACCTATTGAATAATGTTTAACACCGCCGGCGTTCAATGGAGAATCTTCAAGTGTTCAAAATTTTCAACGAACGCTGGTGTTGAGGCGGTGTTACCAATCCATAGGAGCAAAATCCTTAACACTGGTTCCTACACTGCTAGTGTAGGAAAGGATCTTAGCCAACTTTTGCAATTGATGTCTACACCAGCAAATTGAGAAGCAATGCCACTGGCGTTTGGGCAGTGTTTGACATACTCATAGTCTAATTACTTAACGCCGGCTTCTACGCTGGTGGCATAAAGTATGCAATTACCGACGTATGTTTTGGCAGTTGAAAGAATTCGTGTCTTTGTTTTGAATTGTGTGTGTCTATGAAAAGACAGGGAGACTAGAGAGAAAGAAAAGAAGAGAGAGCACGAAAATAGGAAGTTAATCAATTTTTAATTAGATCTACAATCCAAGATTAGAGATTTCACCCCTGTGTTCATGTTTTTCTGATCAACACTACTTGTGAGAACTAGTGTACGGTTTGATTTTCAAATTTAATCTCATTTCTATGTTCAATGTAATTTAAGTTTTCTGCTATTATGTACATTACTTGTGTAATTGTAGGAATTGACTTGACATTTGTAGTTAAAACAATGTATTGCTAAATTTTAATGGTGGGAACTTGATGAAAATCTAAATGTGCTAATAGGATTGTTGAATTCTTGTTATGGAATTGTTAGAAACATGATTATTTATGTTTAATTCCTACTATGAATCTTATGTCTGGAGGGAATTTGATTGATATTAATTTTGATAACTCGGGAAGTTAGAAAGGAATTTTGAATTAAGATCTAATGACAAAAAGTAGGAGTAGAGTTATTAGATCTGGTTTAGAAACTTTAATTAAGATTAATGCAATGTTTGAAATCGATATTTTTACTAAGGAATTAGGGAACATTGGTTTTAAACATTAGACAATTACAGAATTGGAAAGTTCTTAACTGAAACTTTGATTCCATTGATAATTTGAGTAGCAGAAGTTGTTTGATTATTTAGAGATAAACTATTTTTTAAACTTCAATTGGGGGTTTATAATCATAAATTTTCACATAAATAATCATGTATTCTAATAGTTAATTTAACTTGAATTTAGTATGATTAGCAACAATTAGAATGAATCTATGTTCCCAATTAAAATCATTGTAATTATCCTTTTTGAGCAATAGCTATCATTTAGTTAGGTTAGACAAAATAAGAACTAGGTATTCAATAGAATTAAAAAATAACTCTTGAAATCGATCGCCTAATTATTATTTAGAATTGATTCAAGTTTGGTATTTAATTATTCCTCGTGGGAACGATACTTTTCTCATCACTATATTACTTGATTCAATCCAGTGCACTTGTTGGTGAATTCACTTTTCTACAAACATTTTTAGCAAGTCATGGGTTGCCGGAGCTAGTGTCGAAGGAGGCTGAGGAATTCGAAAACCACCAAGTTTGGGTGATTTTGGACGGCCAAAATTGTTGGATTAGTCAATTGGGGGGCAGTAAATGTTCTAACGGAGGTGGTTTGCTTCGAAAATAGCCAAAATGTGTGGTTTAGAGCTTCCAAACACGACGGTCATTGGAGTTCTTCACGGAGGTAGGGATTAAGCTTCAAGCCTCGAATAAAAAACTTCTAAAGATAGATCAAGTACTTCTAAAGCTTCCTATTACATTCAAATTACTCGAGAAACCCTTTGAACCTATTGAATTCGAAAATTTTGAACTCGAACAAAAATTCTCGATCTTAGATTCGAACTTTTATGAGTGTTTTTGAGAGTTTTTGATGATTGTGGATGATGGGAATGAAGAACTCGACCCCTATTTACTAATTAGAGGTCGAGTTTGGTGGGAATTTGATCAAAATTCGAAGAATGCATGCACACACAAATTTGGGTGCTTGAGCTTAATTGAGCACGTTTTTACAATTTTCAAGTGTAATTAGCCTTGGAATTGTGCTGAGTGTGATAAACTGAGTTTAATTCATACTCTTGGAAGTTTAATTCATTAAAAGAAATTTGAATTTTGGGAATTGTTCTAGGTGTGAAATGAGTGTGTTCATGTTTTTTAACTCGAAATTAAAGTGTGAAAACACAATTTTTGAAGTCAAACTTTGATTCATACTTGTAGTGTTCCAAGTCTACTTCAACATCCCCACATTAACTTTGTAAAAAACGAATTGGAATTTGATAAAAAATGGCTTTGAAATTAGTTTTGCGGGCGCGAAAAAAATTGAGTTTGATGAAGAAGATGACACGCGTGTCTTCGACGCGCATCACGATTGGTTACGCTGATGGGGAAAAAATTCACCTTCTTCCAGCGTGATTCAAACCGCGGCCTTTGATGTGTGTGTTGTGTGTGTTTTACCAATAGGCCACTTGGCTTGTGCCTCGATTTCTTTTGCACTCAAATGATATTTAAAGCTTCCAAAAATTTAGGTTTAATTAAATAAACTTAATTTAATAAATAAAAATTAGTATTATATAAACCTAAAAAAATTTACAAAATTATTATTATTTATTACTATTTTTATTTTTTTCTTATTTTTTCTCTCTTTTTATTTCTCTTTTTTTATTTATTATTTCCTTTCTTTTCCTCTCTCCTCTTCTACACTTTTTTTTTTCCTTTTTCTATTTTTATAGTATTCATAACAATTTATGGGTTTAACATAATATTAATTTCACTATAAATTAAAGCTTTAAATGGGTAAAAATGGGACATCTACAATCATCAATCTCACTTTTTACCATTGTTCTCGCATACTTTGATTTAAGTTTTGTAAGAGGCAGACTCTTAAGTTTTTATTTTCTTTCATATTTTTAAAACTAAAATCATAGAAAAATATTTATTAAACTTGAACATTCATTCATTTTTGTATACTTTATTAAGTCTCAACATATCAATAAAACTATTTGGTATCAATAGTAAAAACAAATGTTGTTACAAATGATTTGAGGGTTTGACTTGAACAAGAGAAAAGGTTAAGGGTCAAGAAGTTGAGCATGGTTTGACTAACAGTCAAATTGAATTTGACTATAGGTTGAATTAGGATAAAAAAAAATGGTCATATTTTGAAATAGAGATGAAATTTTATTAAACCATAACTTCAAATAAATCAAAAGTACATATTTACTTTAGTTAAAACATAAAATGAATAGGAATACATGTATATATATATGTTTTAATAGTTATTTTTCCATGTTGAATATGTTTAGATATCTATAATATATATATATATATATATATATATATATACAAGTAACAACAAAACTGTTCAAGCAAACTTTTGTTTATGATGAGAATGTAAGGTAATAGAAACAAAATATAAACAATTCCTTTTTTTTTTTTGTTCTTTCTTTACTTTTTGATATATGTAGTTACTACTCATTTGAAAATGCCTGTTTATTTAGTAAAATAGCTAATATCTATCAATATATTAATTTTCTTTTAATAAGTTATACGTAGATCTCTCAACAAAAAAATATACCAACCTTTCTTTTAGTATGGCAAGTTTTCAAATGATAACATGCTTTTGCATTGATGTTCACCACATGGTGTCCACATATACCAAATTTCTATACATCTACTTGTAGCAGGATAAGTTTTATTGGCGATACCTGAGCTTTTGTGATGTGGCGGAGTAGCGGATGTTTATTTTAACAAAATGGAGGCGTCCAAGAAGGAACGAAAGAAGATGAAGACAACTCATAAAAGCCGGCTGAAGGTAGCCAGTGTTGCCAAGTACACCGACCAGTGTATCCATGAAGGTTGTCGGTGTTTAGCTGGTGTATAATGTAGATGAGTTGTCCAGATTCTACCATGGCTCGAGTCACGGCCATGGATTTGCAACAGAAGGAACACGGGTCCTTTATGCCATCGGGTTATACTTCAAGGCTGCTTGCATACCAATAAAAGCCATCGGCGTTAGGCAGGTGTACATATCTCTATTTTTTTTAAAAGGCCACCCGATGACAACGTTCTAAGGTTGTTAACTTTTCTTCCAATTTATGTTTGCACGATTTATTTTTTATTTTATCTTCGAGGGCTTTATTATATCTATATATATATATATATATATATTCTCAAAAACCATTGTTAGAAGATTAGACATTATTATGACTCTTTGACAGCCTAATTGAGAAGTTTTTCTTGTAAAGTTTGCATTTTTATTATAAATCTTGTTTATTTACCCTTTACGCTGTGTCAAGTGGTATCAGAGCAGAATGGCAATTGACGACAATGGCAATGCTCTTCGTGATGGTATTCAGGAGGGTGGTGCCCCTTAGGAGGATGGGGCGTTGCAACGATTAGAACGACATCTAGAGCAATAGATGGATCACATTTTTCAGCTTTTCAAGGAACGCTTTAAGGAGATTTTGCATCATCTGGATGCTTGTGGAATCAATGCACATAGGAGATGGAATGACTATAGAAGGTCAGGGGTTGAGGTAGCTCGTGATGGCCCTATTGATTAACCTATCCCTACTCGTAGACCATCAGTCTACGAAGAGGACTCAAAAGAGAGCTATCGAGCCTGGATTTTGCTCCTATTCTCCTAAAGATCTCGATCTGTATTAAATTCGACCCATTTGACATGGAACACTCAACAAGAAACCAATAGGGATTTCATAAAAAGCCCGATTTTGAAAAAAAAATTGAATGATTCGCCAACGGCTAAAGTCGGAAAAGGGTGAACCAAAAACCAAACGAGTAGTTTGGTTTCCTATTCGGTAACTAATCCGCGTGAAAAACCAAAAATTGATGGATCAGAGGGCTACTATTTTATAACCGAAATGGTTATCTAGGCTTTTTATAGGCTTTAGAAACCTTAAATATATGGGCTAAATTAATTTTGAATTTTTTGAATTTTTTTGTCCTTTTTGAAAAAGAGATATTTATATATATATTTTTGTTTTTGAAAGAAACTATCTAAAGTTTTTTATTATTATGACCGCCCTGCAGGTGCCTACGTATCCACTAGCTGGAATCAGATCATCGTAGGTCGTTTTGACTTTTGTAAAATTTTAATTTGTTTGTCTTTTTAAATTGTTAAAAACTCGCTAAGTTTAAGTGATTAATTTTTTTGGTTTTGATTCTGAAATTTCCTAAAACATCTAATTTTCGATTTTCTTATTTTTGAAAACTGGTAAAACCATTTATTTCGTTTTTTGGTGTTTTGGAAAAGTAAATAAGATGATATATATATATATATATATAACAAAAAGGACAAGATAAAAAAATTGTTGATTTTGTAAATTTTTTCGCTTTTTGGTTTTTATAAAAAGATGATATTTATAGGTTGATAAAAAAATATTCGAGATATTACATTAAACATTTCGGGAATTCTAACAGATAATTCTTTAATTAAACAATTGTGAATCACAATTATAGCACATGATATATGGAAAATAACAGTAATAATAAACTTAACAAACCTATATATTTATTTTTTTTTTTATGATTTATCTCTAGAAGGCATACTTGCTAATTTTACTAAAATTATATCCTAAAATTATTTATTTACTAATTTAATTTATCTAATTATCATATTAACATCATCATAAAAAATATGTCATGTAGATCATATATAATCACACACATACACACGCATATATTTTGTTGATTTTTATAATTTAACCTAAAAACTAATTAAGCTAAAAATTAGTCCTAAATTTTTATTCATTAGATTAATTTATCATATCTGATTATCATACCAATATATAAGACTACAACATGCATATCAATATCATCACACACACACATATATTATTTTTTTTCCTACTATTTTCTTGCCTTTTCCTTTTCCTTTTCCTTTTTTAAAAATTATTTTTTCGTACAAATTCCTATAGTTCACAGCTTAGTAATATATGCAATTATACTAATAAAGTTGGAAATAATGTTATAAACAAACGTGCAATCGAAAAATGATAATAGCAAGTAGAAAGTAAAGAACACACGGATTTTACGTGGAAACCCTTTCGGGAAAAACCACGGGCAGAGGCGAGAGAGGAATCACACTATATCAAAGTATGAGTACAAGAATTGAGAGATTTACAACTCTAATCTTTCAGATCTCTCAATAGAAAATTTTTGTGTTTGTGATGTGTTTTTACGTATATTAAAAAACCCTAGAAACAACACACACACATAATATATATGTGTTGTATAACTATAACCGATATAACAGTCTAATTACGACATTTAAATATGTAATTAATGAGTAATAAAGACCTGAATTATGACCGTTAAATGTATAATGAATGAATAATAAATATATGGTCAAATATTCATTCATTAACATTTAACTACGGGAGTTGATTGCAGAAATCGGATCATAAACAGTCGGTTACAGAAATCAGGTCATAAACTCCAACAATCTCCACCTTAACACGAATTCTGGATTAACAAACACAATAAAATCCAAAACTTTGATAAACAATTCCACCTCTTCCACAAGTTCCTCAAAGGAATCAATCAGCTACCGACACTAAGCAAGTTCAAGCAATGCTTAAACTTTGTAATGGGAAGTGTCTTAGTCAATATATTTGCAGGTTTGTCATGAGTGCTCACCTTGCTCACTGCAATATCTCATCGAGCAATAATATCACGCACAAAGTGATAACGAACGTCGATATGCTTAGTCCTTTCATGGAACATCTTATCTTTAGTCAGAAAAATCGCACTCTGACTATCACAAAATACTCTAGACGTCTTCAAATCGCTAAGCTCAGAAAACAACCCTTTTAGCTAGATAGTCTCTTTAATCGCCTCTGTAATAGCCATGTATTCCGCCTCTATAGTGGATAGAGCAACAGTAGCTTGTAAGATGGCTTTCCAACTAATAGCACAGCTACCAAGAGAGAAAACATACCCAGTGATAGATCTTCTTTTATCCAAGTCCTCGGCGAAATCAGAATCAATAAATCCGACTATCCCATCTCTAGTTTTCCCAAAATGTAAACACACATTAGTAGTTCCTCTTAAGTATCTGAAGATCCACTGGACTGCTTTCCAATGGTCCTTGCCAGGATTCGCTATATACCTACTGACAACACTAACGGCATATGCCAAATCTAGACGCGTGCAAATCATTGCATACATAAGAGATCCTACTGCACTAGAGTAAGGGACCTTTACAAAGTCAATTTCACTTCTGATTTAGGAGACTGATCAGACGACAGTCTAAAATGACCTGCTAAAAGGGTACTAACAGGTTTAGCACTCTTCATATTGAACCTGTGAGTATCTTCTCAATATACCCTTTCTGACTCAGGTGTAAGATGCTTGATTTTCTGTCTCTTGAAATTTCCATACCAAGAATCTTCTTCTGCCCAAGTCCTTCCTCAAATTCCCTGTTCAATTGTGCTTTAACCCTGTCTATCTCTCCTCTATCCTTAGCTGCTATCAACATATCATCAACATACAATAGTACATATAGAAACAACCCATCTTCACAGTGCTTGAAATAACACAACTATCATAATTGCTTCTCTTGAAATCATGAGAAGTCATAAAAGAATCAAATCTTTATACCACTGTCGTGGTGATTGCTTCAACCTATATAAAGATTTCTTTAATCTGCACACATGGTCTTCTTTCCCTAAGGCCCCAAAACCTTACGGTTGATGCATGTAAATGTCTTCCTCAAGTTCACCATGCAAGAATGCAGTCTTCACATCAAGCTGCTCTAACTCAAGATCCTCCATAGCCATAATACCAAGTAGTGCTTGAATAGAGTTGTGTTTCACAACAGGAGAAAACATGTCAGTAAAATCAACACCTGGTATTTGACTGTAGCCTTTCGCGACAAGCCTAGCTTTGTATCTGGGTTCTTCACAACTTGAGTCTCCTTCTTTTTTCTTATAAACCCACTTGTAGCGAACGACTTTCTTACCCTTGGGAAGTTTCACTAACTCCCATGTTTTATTCTTCTGGAGGGATTCCATTTTTTCTTGCATAGCAATCATCCACTTACCAGAATCATCACAACTAACCGCTTCTGTATAAGTGGATGGTTCCTAACTTGAATCAACATCATCAGCCACATTTAAAGCATATGCAACTAGATCCGCTTCCCCATATCTCAGTGGAGGCCTTATCTCTCTCCTGGGTCTGTCTTTGACAATCGAATACTGTGGCTGCTGAGATGTAGAAAACGTTTGAGAGATAGGCTTAGTTGAATCTATATTGATGTCTAACTCCCCCTGCACACTTGATTTCTGCTGGGTTTCATCATAAGTAATGCAACATAGCTGATTCATCAAATATAACGTCCCTACTAATAACAACTTTCTTCAATTCAGGATACCATAATTTATATCCTTTAACCCCAGTCTTGAAACCAAGAAATACACACTTTAGGGATCTAGGCTCAAGTTTACCATTATTTACATGAGCATATGCAGGATATCCAAATATTTTCAAATCTGAATAATCTGCAGGGGATCCAGACCATACCTCATGTGGAGTCTTCTTCTCAATGGAAGTCGACGGAGGTCTATTGATCAGTAAACAAGCTGTGGAGGCAGCTTCCGCCTAGAAAGATTTTGGCAACTTTGAATTGGAGAGCATACATCTCACCTTCTCCATAATGGTCTGTTCATACGTTATGCAACCCCGTTTTGTTGGGATGTACCAGGAACCATGAGATGTCTAACAATCCCTTCAGACTTGCATAAGTCATTGAATTCACTGGAGAAGAATTCCAAGCCATTATCAGGGCGTAGACGCTTCACTTGTTTTCCAGTCTGTTTCTCAATCATCGTCTTCCACACTTTGAACGTAGATAAGGCATCACTTTTCTGCTTCAGGAAATATACCCAAACCTTTCTGGAGTAATCATCTATGATTGTCATCATATAGCTGGCACCGCTACTGGAGGGCACTCTAGTAGGACCCTAAAGGTCAGAATGAATATAGTCCAAAGTACCTTTAGTATTATGGGTACCTGTAGTGAACCTGACCCGTTTCTGCTTCCCAAAAACGTAGTGTTCGCAAAACTTTAATTTTCTGATGCCTTTCCCATTTAAAAGTCCTCTCCTACTCAATTCATTCATACCAGCTTTACTCATATGCCCTAGACGCATATGCCATAGCCTTGTAACATCATCATCTGACATGGAGGAACCAATGGCTGTATCACCTGTAACAACAGAACCCTGCAAAGAATAAAGGTTAGCAGTCTTTCTACGGCCTTTCATCACCACCAGTGAACCCTTACTGATCTTCAAGACTCCACCTTCACTAGTATATCGATACCCTTTCAGATCAAGGGTACTAAGAGAAATCAAATTTCTCTTCAAATCAGGAACGTGTCTCACATTACCAAGCTTCCTGACCACACCATCAAACATCTTTATCTTGATCGTTCCGATACCTGCAACTTTACAAGAAGTGTTATTTCCCATCAAAACAACACCTCTGGAAACTGGCTCATATGTTGAAAACTAGTCCCGATTGGGACACATATGAAAGGTACATCCACGGTCTGATATCCACTCTTTACTAGCCTGTGAATCAATGTCAGAAGCAACAAGAAGATCACCATCAGTATGATCTTCAACAACATCGGCCTTAGCTGTTTTATCAGATTGATTTTTCTTTTGATTCTCACCAGTCTTCTTATTTTTATTTTGTAGTTTATAGCATTCTGCCTTAATGTGGCCGTTCTTCTTGCAATGGTTACAAGTTTTAAATCTATTAGAAGATTTAGATCTGCCTCTAGAATTCCCACCAGACTTACGATCTTGACTCCTACCACGAGCTACCAAACTTTCAGAAGTAGACTCAGATTTAATCACCAAGTGTTTCATCTTTTCAAAAGAGCTTAAACCAGTATAAACTTCATCAATCGACAAAGTATCATGACTATACAAAAGGGTATCTCTAAAGGTCGCATATGATGGAGGCAAAGAATATAATAGGATTAAAATTAAATCCTCTTCATCATACTTAACTTCCAACATTTGTAAATCAGAAACAATTTCTTTAAAGGTTGTTTAGTGATCATCAAGAGATGCACCTTCTTCCAAACGATGAGAACACAATCTCTGTTTCAAATGCAACTTACTGGTTAAGCTTTTCGTCATACATAGTTGTTCCAACTTCAACCATAATGCGGCGACGGTTTTTTCCTTAAAGCACATCCTGTAGAATCTGATTCGACAAATGGAGATGGATCTACGAAAGGGCTTTTCGATCTTTTCGCTGCTTTTCTTTCATTGATCAAGATGCAGGCATCTTCTCAAACCCTAGAAGTGCGTTATCAAGATCCATCTGTGCTAAAACCGCTCGCATCTTCACCTGCCACAACGAGAATTTGGTGTTGCGAACCAAAGAGGAATATCGTACTTCATGGTTGCCATTATCAAAACCTACGCTCTGATACCAGTTTGTTATAAACAAACGCGCAATCGAAAAGTGATTATAGCAAGCAGAAAGTAAAGAATACACAGATTTTACATGAAAACCCTTTCGGGAAAAACCACGGGCAGAGGCGAGAGAGGAATCACACTATATCAAAGTAGGAGTACAAGAATTGAGAGATTTACAACTCTAATCTTTCAGATCTCTCAATAGAAAATTTTTGTGTTTGTGATGTGTTTTTAAGTATATTAAAAAACCCTAGAAACAACACACACACATATATATGTGTATAAGGATAATCGACATAACAGCCTAATTACGACATTTAAATATGTAATTAATGAGTAATAAATACCTGAATTATGACCGTTAAATGTATAATGAATGAATAATAAATATATGGTCAAATATTCATTCATTAACATTTAACTACGGGAGTCGATTACAGAAATCGGGTCATAAACTCCAACAAATAATAATACCCAAAACATCATATTCAAATGGGATCTAGACTTGAAGTTCAAAATCGGATCTAATGAAAGTAACAAGCTTCTAGTCGGATTAGGTCTTGTTCGTGGATCTTCGATTATTCTTGGGACCTGCGAAAAACAACAAAATGGTTTCTCTCCTTCACTCTAATCAATGGCTGAATTGTGAACCCATGAAGTTAGCGGTTAAAGTAATGGTTTTCGACTTCTAGTTCGTGAGTTTGGATTGAGTTTGGGTTTAAAGTGTTGGTTGGGGAGTATTGTAATCTCCTTAATTTTACATAACCCGATTATAATAAATATTATAAATAAAATATAGAATCATAAAAGAACTGTAATAAAAATAGCAAAAATCACTACAAATTTTTCGCGATTTAAATTTTTATGCACAAACAAATTAGAATAAAGAATCTTTATCACTAAGACCTTACAAATTCATAATGTTCGAAATAAAGAATAAAGAAAACTATTTAATATTTAAGAACCTAAGTTTTAATATTAAAAAATTATTAATACTTTTAAGGCAAAAATTATAAGTCCATAGAAACTAAAATTCTGATCTAATATAGTAATTTGTAACTAGTAAAAAGAACAAAGTAACAAATATAAAATAAAAATTAAATTTCTAACCTAATAAAAACTCTAGAATAAATCTATAAATAGAAATGAATTTATATGTAATTTCAAACCTTATAAATTTATAATAAAGTCGATTTAAGGGCAATATAATACTTAATTTATCAAAATACCACCTAACAAAACTTTTAAATAAATAAAATATAATTTACGATAGCAAGTACAAAAACTGAAAAGTAAAAGCTTTAAACTAAAGATTCTATGTATATTATAGTATTCAGAATATTTAATATCGTTAATATGTAAATTTTTATCCAAAAATATTAACGAATTAGTATTTATCATACATGTCATTTACATCCACAAAATTAACTTTTTGCATCAATTCATATTTTTACCCACTCCTTACATATTTATTGGTTATAAATTTATTATATTCTTTTTGTTTTTATATTTCCATTCATCCTAACTCCTTTACATTTTTTTCATTTCGCTTTACGTTTCACAATTTCTTTACTTTTAACTTCTTATTATACGTAACAAAATTCCAACAAAAATCCAAAAATCAACACACATACACATATCTTTAATAGAAATTCTATGTATACTATAGTGTTCAGAATATTTAATAACGTCAATATGGAAATTTTCATCTAAAAATATTATCAAATAAGTATTTATCATGTGTGTCACTTGGACCCACAAAATTGATTTTTTTCATAAGTTCATATTTTTCCTCACTCCTTACACAGTTGTTGGTTATAAATTGATCATCTTCTCTTTGTTTTTGCATCTCCATTTATCCTATCTACCTTACATTTTTTTCATTATTTCTCTTCACGTTATTTCTTGAACAAATGTGATACAAACTTTCAAATTTATAGTTGATTTTCCTTAGAGAAGCTGCAGCTGAAATACACCTCAACTTGATCAAATAATACACATTTAAAGTCTAGAAAAACGATGACCCAAACCAATCCAAATTAGCCAAATCAGCAAGAACAATCAATGCATGAGAAATCATGTAAAGCAAATTGCATTTCGGTGGAGAATATTTGCTCATCCTTGGCTGAAAGTTTTGAGTTGCTGCTTCCATCTTCTTCTATATATATGACTCTTTAATGAACAAATCAACAAAGCTAATGAGCTCCTTAGCAACCAATAAACCGCATCAAAACCAAAACAACACACAAAACAACCATATCAATTTAAAAATATAACAACACAAAACTCAGCCATTAAAACAAGCTTAAGGAATCAACGAGTGGAGGTAAGTGCAATTCATTTTAAAGTAAGTTTATAAGTTAAAATCTAGCTTAAATTATGTTCTAATTAACTTAGGATTCGTGCCAAGTTTGGAGAATGATTTATCAACATCATAATAACCCAAACAAGGTAAATCTAACTTTGAAACTTCATTTATGTATTATGATATGTAGAAGCTAGGAAATCATAGAGTATGATGATTATAAGATGTTATATGTATTGATATATCACGTGTGATATATATATAAAGTATGAAAAAACACTTAGAAATAGTTTAAACAAAAGTATACTATATAAATAAATTAAGAAAAGTAAGTTCGAAATAGAGAAAAAATGAGGAAGACGATGAATAGTTTCAACGCCGTCCCTACGTCGGCAGCTTATACCCCAAACATTGGTGGCTTACAGGGATAAGCCGACGGTGTAGAAGCGGCGTAATCTGGAATAGAGGCTACGTAAATTTTGAAACACGAAATTTTTATACAAACGTCGGCATCTGGGAATAAACATCGATGGCTTTTGTTACCGGCGTACATGCAAAATTTTCCAGATCAAGCTTGTTCATCCAAATCGATATATTATATTATATTATATTATTATATTTAAATATACATATATGTATATATATGCAATGAAGAAGAATAATATATAAATAAGAAATAAATACAAAACTAAAAAAGGGAATGATAAAATGTAATAAGTGTAATTTAACAACTTCTAAAATTATTAAAAAATATCACTTAAAATATTATTGCTAATATTAATATATTGTACAAATAAAAATGAATTATAAATATTCTAAACAATTATCTAGGATAGATATATAAGAATGAAAAATTTAATAAGTTAAAATAATGAACAATGTAATTTCCAAAAATAACAAAATAATTACATAAAATAGAATAAGAGGAACACGATAAGATTAAATAATAGAAAATAAATATTAGTTACTATAAATTAAAGAACAGTCTAAAAGTGATAATAACAATAATAATAAAATATCAGTTTATTGAGAATGAATTCTATGACCACTCAATAAAAATATTTAGTATCCAATAAGATCAAGAGAAACAAAATAAACATAGATCATTAGAAATAGACATTTGTTGCTATAATTGGTTAAGCTAAGGAACGATATAAAATGATTAAAAACAAATCGTAATAAATTACTAATTTACTAAGTACGAATCCCGTTATTATCTGATAAAACTAAAATATAAAATATTCGAAGATCAAGACAAGCAAAATAAAAATAAATAATAAGTAGTAAATATTCGTTACCATAAAAATATAAGAAGAACCAATACAAGTAATAGAAATAAAATTAAATATCAAGATAGAACACTTAGATAATCATAGAAATTTAATTGCGTTATTTACATTAATTTGTCTTAATAAGTAGCACTGAATTGTAAATAATATAAATAGAACTAATATATCTTAAATGAATTATTTTACTAAGTGAAATCATATTAGGACAATTAAACTAATTAAAGTAGATTTAGTAATTGAATTAGGTGATTAGTTTCAGTCAATTCGGCTTAGATTGATATACTAGGTAAAACCATAAAAAGAAAGGAGTACGCAATTTCTAAAACACGTCTAATTTAGAATTTGTATAAATTATAGTATAAGTTATACCATAATTAATATAGTGAATATGTTGTTTCAAATACCTTATTTTCGGAACTAATAAAAGAATAGATTAGTTAAATAATAAATATTTATTGTTTCATTTTCATATGAAAAATAGATCAATTCTCGAATTTCCAGTAATATATTCCGATAGTTTAACGAGGACCATAGGTGAGTAACTTTGACTTTATCACATGTTGTGCTTGTAGTATAGCTATATTTGAATAATATATATATATATATATATATATTCAACTAATATGCTTGTGGGATTGGGTATAATGCATGATGATTGGTGTATGATTGAATACCCAATTATCATAATATAAGTGATAATTCTTTTGTATGATAATTACTGTATGAAGTATGTTGATATTGTCTAACTTGTATGATCACTTTAAATTTGACTAAAAACTACTGGTACCATAAACGAAAATGAACATACATTACATTATATGCACATATTGCATTTTAAAAGGGGGACGACCTGCTCGTATTAGTATTTTAGTTCTCTGGTGACGTGCCTAGTTTTTATAGAGGATATTTCTAGTTCTTCCATGAGTATCTTTGTTCTGTTCTGTTCCACGGGAACTAAGTGGTATCAAAGGAACATCGCTCGTGGTATCGACATGAAATGGCTAATGCTTAATGGTGTTTCTTTGTTCTAAGGATAAGAGTGAAAAGTTTAAAACAATTTGAGAGAGTTTATGGTACCCTTCTTCCTTGGTTCTCTGATTCTCTTCGACACTGTACATCTCTTGTAATGGCTTCCTTCAAATCCTGATGAAAGGGCGTAAATCTACATCATGTATGGATTTCGGATTTCTAAACTTGTATTGCACATATGATTGATTGCTACATGGAATACGCTTAATAATTAAACTTGTTTGTTATTATTTGATATTTGGTGTAGTGAGGTTATCTCGCTAAGCCCATGGTTTGCTTACTCCCCAATAGTATTTGTGCAGGAATAACACTAGTTGGGATTGGGCTAGGAGTGTGTAAAGAGTGCTTTTCCACCAGACTTATGAGAATTATAAATGTAGGTTATGATAAACTTAACATACATAATTTGATAGTTTGTATGAACAAGTAAATATTGTAATTTGATTAGTTGTTACCCTATTTTTAATAATTTGGTAGGGGATACCAATTCTCTATAATCCTGACAGATTATGGAAAAATCAGAATCCATAATGAAATTAGATAAAGATCTTATATCTATATTATAAAATGTAAATAAATATGATAGAGTCTTGTAAACTTTGACTTGCAAGACGGTTCTCATATTACAGGTGCACACGTGGTGTGATAGCTTTAGATTAATTCTACTAGACCCTCTTTTGAGGCGTGACAAGTATGCTGGAGTCAATGAGCATGGTGGCTTTTGGGCGACTTAGTTAAGGTTGGTGGCTGATTTGGATTTGTTAGTGGATGGTTGTGAAAGGTGGTTTGGAGGTCACGATGGTACTAGGTTTGGTGGTGGTCGGCTTTGGGAAATCTCGATTCGCGCTGCAATGACGGAGGTGGGATAAAGGAGCAGTGGTGATGGCTAGGAGGTTTCTGCGATGGGGAAGTGAGTTTGCTGGGTTTGTCGAGTGGAGATGATGGTGTTTGGTTTGGGTAGTGGATGTTAATGGTGGTTCAAGTCATGCATGGTAGTTTCGAAGTGTGGTTGAGGCGGATGAGCATAGTAAAGGTCATGGTTGAGTTCGGTTGCAAAGAGGAGTTGGAATGGCATTTGAGAGAGGTTGAGGGGTTCTTCGTTCAAACTTGTTTTCCGAGTTCTGGTCTTGGGTCTCTTTGAATTTGTGTCCCAATTCACCTCTCTATTTTGCTTGAGGAGGTCCTAGCTGTGTTTTAAAGAGGAGATAAGGAAGGTGGAGGGGCGAAGCATGGCCATCAATGGTCGACCATTACACGACTAACAGTGCTGGGGCTTATGAATCTTTTCATTTTTAATCTTAAATCCATACTTAAATGATTTAAATTCTAGAATCATTTGTACTTTTAATATCGTAACGGATGGCAATCAAAAAGGCGAGGATGAAAAATAAGGTGTTTTGATGAAATCGATCTTGTGTTCTTGTCAATGGTAGATAGGGTAGCTGGGGAAGACAACGCGTGTGGGATACACATGCACGTCCCCAAACATGTGGGATAGCTACAATGCACATGCCAAAACAAAATGCCACCCTCTTGCACCCATCTTGATTCAAACCTTAGTCTCCTCTTTGGCATCCCAAGCCTCAACCGACCAAGCCATTTAGCTTTTGATGAATTTGTCCACTAAAAATAAATTTGAACCATCTGAGCCAGGCTAAAAATAATTTCAATAAAAATAAGCCAAAACTAATACAGTTCCAAGGTCCCACTTGATTTATAAATTAAACCTAAGCATCATAAAGTCAATAATAAACTCGAAATGGATTTTATTATATTTTCTCTTTTTTCGATTTTTTAATTTTAATTTAAAAGCTTATATACTAAAAGGGTGGGGTTTTTCGAGTTTTTTTTCTAATTTTTATATTCTTTTTTTTAACATTGTAATTTTTGTTCCTTTTTGTTAAATTTTTTAACTTAGCTAATATTTTGTTTTTTTTTTGTTTTTATAATTTCCCATTTTTATTGCATTTTCTATTCTTTTTTTGGATTTTTAATGATTTTTTAAGGTGATAAAAATGAGGATTCGACAAGAGCAAAATGGAACCACCTTGGTTTAGTTGCAATCCGTCGTATGGTGGATAGAGAAGGAATGATTATGAGGATAGAGATGCTGGGAATTTTTTCTGTCAGTGATATGGTGGTATAGAGAAGTGATGGATATGATGATAGGGATACTAGAGATTTTCGGTTGATGGTTGATATCCCGTTCTTTAATGAGAGCCTGAGGATTGAGGAATTTTTGGATTGGATTCCAGATGTTGATAGATTCTTTGATTATATGGAGACTCCTCCTGAAAGACGAGTTAGGTTGGTGGCTTGTCGCTTGAAGGGGATGGCTTCAGCATGGTTAGAACGGATCTAATATAGGAGAGAGCAGGGAGGAAAAGGTCCAGTTCGTACTTGGTATCAGATGAAATATTTGATGAAGATGAAATTTTTACCATGGGATTATAAATAGATCTCGTTCTAGCAACATCAGTGATGCTTATAAGGAAGCAAATCAGTTCATGAGTTCATTACGAAGTTCATGAGATTGGTAGAACGAAATAACCTCCTAAAATTTAAAGGGCAGCAAGTATCTCGATATTTAGAAGGTTTAAGGCTAACTTTGTGGGATAGAATTAGAGTACAGGTTATTCGTACCTTGAGTGAGGTGAAGAATCTCGCTTTGAAAGCTGAGTTGATGCAGTAAGAACATGGAAAAAGAAAATTTGCGGGGTACAAATCTACTGCATGGTCAGAGAAGAAAACTAACAATATGGAGGAACAGCTGACTCATGGATACCGTACTAAGAGTCGACCCTTAGAGGATAAAGTTGCAGGAAGACGTCCTATGAATGAGGAACGAGATAAAGAGGTTAAGAAAGCAGAGAATCCTTATGCGGAGTCGATTGTTCGGAAGTGTTTCCGATGTGGTCAATCGGGGCATAGATTTAATGAATGTCCTAAGAGGAAGACCATTAATATAGTGGAAAGAGAAGAGGCTGATAATGGGATTTGTTGTGAGGCCAATGGAGATGAGGAAGAGGAATATGAAGAAGAAGATGAAGGGGTTTATGTTGTTTGGAGGTTGATGTTGACCCAAAAAGTGAGGATCACACCCAACGTCTCTAGCTGTTTCAAACCAGATGCACATTTGATTGGAAAGGAATTTTTTCTCTATTCAGACCATGAGGCTTTGAAGTATCTGAATAGCAAGAAGAGGATCAGTAGTGACATGCATGCGAGATGGTGCCAATTTTTGCAAAAATTTCCCTTCAGGTTACGGCATAAATCGGGGGTACAAAATAAGGTGGCAGATGCTTTGATCAAATGGGATTTTTTGTTGCTAACTTTGAGCCAAGAAATTTTGGGTTTTGAGCAGCTTAAAGGGGAGTATGAGCATGATGAGGATTTTGTGGAGATATGGGGTCAGGTATCAAATAATCAACTTATTTTTTGTTTTTATTTATCTGATGGTTATTTGAAGCATGATAATCAATTGTGCCTACCAAGAACTTCATTGAGAAAGCAAGTGATTAATGATCTGCATGCAGGTGGACTGGCTGGTCATTTAGGGGGTGATAAGACATTAGCGGCAGTGAAAGAGAGATTTTATTGGCTTCAGTTAAGGTAGGATATGTATAGATTTATTGAGAAGTGTTTTATTTGCCAAAGATGAAGGGCTAATCCAAGAATACTCGATTATACATGCCATTAGCGGTTCCGAAAAATATTTGGGAAGATCTACCAATGGATTTTGTGTTATCGTTGCCTTGTACGCAAAGAGGAGTTGATTCTGTTTTTGTAGTGGTTGATAGATTTTCTAAAATGTCCCATTTTTTTCCTTGCAGGAAAATAATGGATGCGATTGGTGTCGTCAGTTTTTTTTTCAAGTTGTTCGTCCACATGAGTTCCCAAAACAATCACTTTAGATTGTGATAGTAAATTTCTGAGTTACTTTTGATGAACATTATGGAAACTATTTGATTCTTCTTTGCAATTCAGTAGCACAACCCATCCACAAACTGATGGCCAAACAAAAGTGGTCAACGGAACTTTGGGAAATCTAATTCGTAGACGTTGTGGCGACAGACCAAAGCAATGGGACATTATCCTTCCACAGGTTGAATTTACTTATAGTAGTGCTGTTCACAGTGCAACTGGCCGATCTCCTTTTTCAGTCGTTTACACTAAGGTACCACAACACACTCTTGGTTTACTTAAGTTTCATAAGAGAGGTAGTGTTAATGTTTCACCCAAGCATATGGTGGAGCAGTTGGTTGATGTGCAGAAAGAGGTGAAGTAAAGGCTAGAGGAAGCAAATCAATGCTATGAGTAAGCTGCTGATAAACATAGACGATGTGAGGTATTTTAGGTGGGTGATCAAGTTATGGTTTTCCTGTTTAAGGAAAGATTCCTAGTAGATACCTACAACAAGCTCTAATCGAAGAAGTATGGTCCTTATATAGTGCTGCAACGCATCAATAACAATGCGTATGTAGTGGATTTGCCAGATAGCTTAGGTATTTCCAAAACATTTAATGTGGTGAACTTATCTAAGTTTCATAGTTCAGATGTTGCTTTATCTGGACCATTTCAACAACTCGAGGATGAGTTTTTCTCAAGTGATGGAGACTGATGTAGACGGGATAATGGATGTTTATTTAAATAAAATGGAGGCATCCAAGAAGGAACAAAAGAAGATGAAGATAGCTTATGAAAGCCGCCTAAAAGCAGTTGGTGTTGCTAAGTAAGCCACCAGTGTATCCATGAAGGCCACCAACATTTAGTCGGCATAGAATGTAGAACAGCTGTCTTGATTCTACCACGGCTCGAGTCATGGCTATGGTTTTGCAGCAGAAGGAATACGGGTCCTCTATGTCATTGGCTTATACTTCAAGGCTGCCAGTGTACCAATAAAAGCTACAAGCGTTGGGCATGCGTACAGATCTCTGTTTTTTTTTAAAAGGCGACTCGATGACAATGTTCTAAGGCCATTTTCTTCCAGCTTATGTTTGCATGATTTCTTCTTGTTTTATCTTCTAGGGCTTTATTATATCCATATATAGTCCCAAAAACTATTATTAGAAGATTAAACATTATTATTACCCTTTGAAATCCTAATTGAGAAGTTTTTCTCGTAAAGTTTGCATTTTTATTGCAAATCTCATTTATCTACACTTAACGCTGTGTCATTTCATACCACGATGGTACCTGGACTTTTTAAATGGTTCACACATTGTACCTTTGGTTAGGGATGTAAACGGGTCGGGTTCGGGAGGGTCACTCTGTCCCAAACCCGACCGATTATAATTGGGTGTCCCAGAACCCGACCCGACCCGATTGTTTAGGAACCCGACCGACCCGAACCCGACCCGTTTAATCTATTACATAATTAAATGCATCATTTTATTATTTCATTAAATTATTATCGTAGTGAGGCATGTTGAGGAGGGCAAAATTTTCAATGGAGTTGATAAAGATCTAATTTTTATTTAGAAAAATTAGAAAACGTTAAAGACAGGTAAAAAATAATTAAATATGAAAACTGAATATATAAGGTAAAGTCAGTAACTCATGACATGTCATTGCCTAAAATTATTAGAAGACTTATATATATCTACATATATATATATAATTACATCCAACTTAAAATAATAATAATATAATAATAATAATAATAATAATAATAATAATAATAATAATAATAATAATAATAATAATAATAATAATAATAATAAAATGATGACACTACACGATGATCTATATATTCTTAATTTATTTGTCATTATATATATATAATATCTATTTTTTCTGAGAAATTAATTTTTATACTTTGTTGTATTGCATGGGAAAGAAATGAATTTTGAAAAAGTGGGGAAGGTTACACATGAAATCGATTTTCTTTGGATAATTG
This sequence comes from Combretum micranthum, assembly GCA_024138025.1. Taxonomy (NCBI): domain Eukaryota; kingdom Viridiplantae; phylum Streptophyta; class Magnoliopsida; order Myrtales; family Combretaceae; genus Combretum; species Combretum micranthum. The sequence goes on from JAMXBD010000783.1 coordinate 303,439, forward strand.
GTCAGTGATTATTAATTTGTAAATATAATTTATATCCTATCATGTGACTCTTGAATAACAAAATGATTATATGAAAAAAATCATTCAACTAATGAATAAAGTAAATTCCTTAAACTAAATTTTTTTAATTTTTTTTAATTTAAACGGGTCGGGTTTTCCAACGGGTTATGAGTACAACCAAAACCCGACCCTAAACCCTATAGGGTCTGACCCTATAGGGTTTTTTAGCGGGGCGGGGCGGGCGGGTACCCTATAACGACCCGCCCCGGTTGCATCCCTACCTTTGGTCAAAATTCAGCCATTTCTTTGACTAAAATCCGATGTGGAAAAAATTGATTAAAAAATTATGTTCTTTCATAATTAGTATTTTTTATTCTTTTTTTTAGTTTCTCTATCTCTCTTTCCCCTCCTCTTTCTTCTCCCTCCTAACCGCCAGATGAAAAACCAAAATGCTAGAAAATTTCATAATATCAACACATACTATCTTACATTTATCAAATATAGCACTATGGAAATCTACCCCTAAAAATTAGGATGAAAACAATTTTGTCTAGCATTCTGGTTGTGTGTCAAGTGATCCTTGGTATTTACAATTAAATTGAAACCACTTTGAGGACACGAAGTTGAAGTTTTCAAAATTTATAAAACTAATATGTTATGTTCAACTTCGATTAGCAATTACCGACACTTAGGCAAACATACCTATCGAAGTAGCATAGAAAACATTAGGTCAGTCTCAAGGGAAATAGTGACAATTATCTTACTCACTCATCTGCCACTGTCTAGCTGAAGAAAGGTTCAGAAGATCATGATGAAAAACAAAGAAGTTATGCTAGGTTAAACTATTCACAGGAAATTTTCAGGGCAAAATAAAATATCTGTTTATAACTATGCAAGAGAAAACTTATGGATTGCTTCACCAACTCCCTATCATATGATTTCGATTTAAACTCAAATTGAGTGTTTGTTGGTGTATTTGCACCGTTAGATTCACGAGTGTAAACTATATCCTCTTTCGAGCTCAGTAATTCTAGAATTAAAACTAGACTGCTACTCTCTTGAGCTAACTATCAACGGCCTTAAATCTACATAAAGTTCAAGAATCTGTTGTTCGAAAACCCAACTTGGTGTTTAAAAAAAAGTGACAGAAGTTTCACGGTTACTCTCTCCAGTTAACTATGATCAACTTCATCAATAACTGTAGATCTTATTCATTAAAATCTCCTCTCGATCTCATTTAACGAATATCAGGCATGAATCTAATAAGATGCACCATCTAATTAGACTCACTCGTTAAACTTAAGCTATTGAATATAAATACCCATGCAATAAACATAAACGTCCAATTGAAATCACATGAATTGGAATTTGGATCCACAAACCCTAAGTCAAGGACATTACTCCTCCATGAGCTCAAGCATTACGATAAAAAATATTGGAGAAATAAAATCAATCAAATAATAAATTCATTTAAGTACAATGTGCTCACAGAAAATTACAAACACAAGTTTAAAGTAATTTACCTAGAAAATTCGAGAGAACACAACAAGTTCACCATAAAGGAAGATTTCGTCTTTCAATGAAATTTAGGTATCAGAGTAAAGTGAGTGATCAGGGTTTTGTCGTAGGTATCGATGACTTCTTTACTTACGACGATGTGTACGATGTTGGTGCAGAGGAGGAAAAGGACAATACTTGTGGTGAGCAATGACTGAGCATTGGGGAGCTTTGAGAGAGAGGAGATGTTGGAGTTGAGGGCGATTACAGTTAGGGGTTGTTGGTGTCGGCAAAAGCACAAAGGATGTGGGGGTTGGTGTCGAAGAGCTTGATGGAGTCACTAGTAGTTTTAGTGGAGAGGAAGGTGGGGACTTGTGATGGTGGTAGGAGGTTATCAGCGAGGGTTTCATAGTTGACACCATGGAGTGGGTGGCAAGTAGGAAGTGGAGGAGGTAGTAGCAAGTGAGAATTGAGATGAAGAAGAAGAAGTGGGGCAGAGAGAGAGAGAGGAGAGAGAGGAAAGTCAAAGATAAAAAAAGATAAAAATATTGACTAGGAGAGAGAAATTATTTTTAATTGAATTTCGTGTCCACATCAACGAGTCGTTAGAGAAATGGTCGGATTTCAGCTAAAGGTACCATGCATAAAACATTTTAAAAGTTCTGACACCTCCATGGTATGAAATTTTTTCAGGTATTATTCCATTATAAACAAAAATGTTCAGCTATCGTGAATGAAACTTACCCACTTGTAGCTACAATAATTGATAAACTATTTCAGCTAAAAGATATCTTAATTTTTTTTAGCACTAAATGGTAAGAATGAGGAAAAATTAAACTGAAAATGGTGAATATTTGAGTCGTTTCTAAAAGGAAAATTATTGTTTATTGTAGGAAATTGTAAGATTATTAAAAGGAATTTGCACATATGTTATAAAAGAAATTACTTGTAACTTTTGATAGGACTACAAGTAAATGGCGGAAAAAAATCCCATATAGTCAGAAGGCATCCCATCTCTTAGTCTTAGTATGGCCTAGGAAGTTCCTTATTTCAAGAATAGCTTGGGCTCTTCAGGCATCTTAAGTGGATCGACAGACCAGATTCGCTTGACATCCCTCGAGGGACCTCCTCGAATGTGCTCGCTCAAAGAAACTAGGCATTTTGACAGTGGAACCACGTAATGTCTGGACTAAGTATAAATTAATGGAACTAAGTATAAATTAACTGAAATATCCATGTAAATTTCAATAGGTATTCTATAGTATATATCCATCTACTTAAAGTAAAATATATCAACCTACTATAAAACATATTGATTTATAGTAAAAAAATCTCTTCCAATAGTAATTAAAACAGCAATAACTCATGAAGCCTTAATTGTAAATATCACCATTAATAGTAGACAATATTCATTGTTAATGAGATAACCTATAGTTAATTAAATGTACATTACAATAAACTTATCTAAATGACAACACAAATTCCTACCCGATAGTTTATAGTTATCAACAATAAATATTTGTTTAACAATTAAATAGTGAGTGTAATTAGCAGCCAAACTCCTCAGCTAGCATCCCGATAATAGCCTTAAATCAACACTATTATGCAAAAAGCAAACCAACACAAATACAAACATATATATTTGCACATTTTCAACACATTACCACATCATCACTACCTTAGCAAAACCATCACTTCATTTATCATCATTATCCCCGCCATCAACATCTCATTATTACCATCTTTGAATACTCCCATACACCAATGTCAATATCTGCTCCATCATGAGGTTCGAAACTCTACAAGAGAGGTAATTTTTGAAAATCCTCTTGTGTTCAATATATTCATTAAACACATGGATCCCAAATTATTTAGAGTTTTAATTTTAAAATTTCAGCTAGAAACCTATTTTATGGAATCCTAAAATCTAATAGATGAGTCCCTTTCATATGGATATAGAAGTGGGCTCCAATGTGAGGAGACAAACTTGGTGCTCAACTGGGAAAAGTGCCACTTTATGTGCAAGGAAGGAATTGTTCTCGAGCATAAGCTTTCTCATAAAGAGTCCTGATATCATTTACTTACATTTACTTTTTTTATTTTTCATTCTGATTTTCTTCTTTTTTTGTTCCTTTTTTTTTTAAGCAGGACCATTAGGTCCTATAGGTATAGGCCATTAACCCAGCCTAGATCAAGGCACTTAGTAGGTCCTTTGAAAAATATTCTAGAACCTTTATCATATGATTAAAACTGATCCTTGTTGAGTAACCAATAGGAACACCAAGCCAAATAATATATTGCTTATGTAATAAATAATACTTCTAGACAATTTGACACAATTGCATCAAGTAGAGCTTCTAACTTTGCCATTGATAAAGCAAAAAAAAAAAAAAAAAAAAATACAGCAACAATTAGAACCATATTTGCAAAACAAGCATAAGTTAGAAATAAAATTCAAATAAAATGGAATCATACATTGTCCTCATTTTTTATTAAAAATGTTGTACTGATTTATGGTTTTGTACTTAGGATTTTGTTCACGTGTGAATTAAAGGAGCTACACTATTTAGGTGAGTACTCGTTAGGGCTATGCGCTCATAAGGAGGAAGGGGATAGCAAATATTACTTTATGGTGCTCCATTTAGATTGTCTAATTTTTATCTTTATATGTATCTTATTAGCATCTGGATATGGTTTGTTTATTTTATTTTTTTTTTTTTTTGGGAGGGGGGACCGGAGGGGGATGAGGGTACACTATAATAATTTAGAGAAAAAATATCAAAGAGGTAGCATAAGGGGTAATAACTGCATAAAAGATTCTATTACCATGAATTTTGGAGGCCTATTTATAAAAAGAGAGTATATTGTAAATTAGACCAGTGGATCTTTCTTAGTAAGAAAGTGTATATTTGCATTAAGGCAAATGCCTTGATTGTTAGGAATGTCCTAGAGATGGTTGGCCATGTCTAGGAACTTGTGGTTACCACCTATATAATGGAGTGTCACCCTTTGAGGACGTGTTAGAGCTTTGAGGGGTCTTCTTGTAGCATCTGATTAAACATTAAGTAGGGAGTGGTTGAATTGTTGCTAATTATGACTATTCGGTTTTGTCCTACATAGTTTATTTGATGCCTATAATAAGTAAGGCTAAATCTAAACCTATCCAACTACAAAGAATACAATGATATAGAAATGTTAATTTTTTCCTTACAAATATAACATTTTATTTAAATATGAATACTATAATTTAACAATTATAATAATAAAATATAGGTACAATAATTTAAACTAATTGTAATAACTAGCACTAGTGTTTGCTAGATGGGAAGCGAGGAAGGATAAAGTAATGTGTGCTAGCATGTAGATTGGTTTTTGCTAGAAATTTAAATTAAAATGAAATTGTATGAATGATAGGTGTATGGTTGTTGACTTGAAAGAATTCTGTGCCTCCCTGCACACGGTTTGTTAAAGGTAATTCGGTGAACCTCTCTCATAATGTAATTAATTCCAAATAACAGATAGTAATCCCACTATTCATATGCACCACAATGTTAGAATTTTCTTATTGGTAATTTTATGTTTTTAGATAGAGTGAAAGAGAGAGAGAGACAATGATAATACTTAGAACAGTAGTTTAGTTAACTACAACATGTAAAGACTTAGACTTAAACCGTATAAGGTTCACAAATGAAGATATCTTTTAAAAAATTGGTTAATTTCACTCACAGTACCTAAACCTTTTTAAATATAATAGAATTGTGTCTAAGCAAAATTTTTCCCCACAAAAATACCTGAACTTTTTTTTTTCTAGCAAAAGTAGTTTTATCTTAAATTTGACCATAAGTTCGACGAATTGTTTATGTGTCTCCTTTCTCCCTCTTGTGTAGACCTTCCTCTCCTATCCATACTATCTTTTCTTCTTTCTCCTATATTTATTAATGCTATTACTTTACGTGCCCAATTTCCCTCCTCTCTTTCTTCTTAGATTAACTTTCCTATTAAAATACTATTTTTGGCCACTTCTTTAGTTTACTTTGTCATCTTATAGCACATCTTTAATTTTTTTTTAAACTTTTTACATCCTTTCGATTCTTTTCTCTCTCTCTCTCCTAAGTCATCTTGTCCCTCTGTCCCTAATTTTTTACTTTAAGATCATTGTTTAAAAAACCTTGCTTTCACCTTTGTAGTCTCACATACCCTTGTATAGCGATTGGATTTTGATCATCTAGAGGGAGATGGTTTAATTTCCAATTAGGAGAAATTACAATTGTGGTCCACTTAAATACAGTAAAACAACGTGTGAAGACTATCCTTTTTATGTTGCAACGTCCTAAAGATTGTTGGGGTTATGTGTATATTGTAATAGTAAAGTCTTTCTCTTAGTAAGTATGGGTACTCTGATGTTATTCCCCTAAATTTTATATTCTTGTAATGTTTTTGTACTTTTGTTGTTTGTGCTGTATTTAAATGTTACATTAGATTTAGGGTTGTGATTGTAAAGTATTATTCCTTCTTCATGTATATTTGCTTACAATATTAAGGGATGGGTACTTCTCTATTGTATTGCATTTTAATGGGTATTTTGGTGAATGGTCTTATAATGATGGGATGTCCAAATTTTTTACTAGCGTCACATGGACACAATGAGTATGGTGCTGTTAGATAAGTGGCAGCAGAGATTGGGGTTAGATGTGTAAACCCTAAAGTTTTACGATCGATTAAGCTCAAACCCTAATTAAAAAGTCAACCGAAAATCCTAAAGTCAATAAAACCCTAGTCAGATGCAACTGTTCAAGTCGGCAATCCCGTGTTCGTAATCCTAAGTAAGTAAGTAAGAGATTAGCATGTAGAATAGTTCGTAATAATATGAGAAAGCTTAAAAATAGCAGATTAGTTAAACCGCGATTCATTTTGAGCCTAAATGGATATTTTTTGAAAAGCATGTCCGGGGCTCAAAATAGTAAAATATTCCGGATATACCATTAGATTTGTAAAGAGATAAGGTTTTCAAAAATATCAATTTTATAATTTTTCGGTAACTAAAAATATTAAATATCGCAATTATACACGTATTTTCTTATTACTAGTACTTTATTTGTCATATTTACTTCACATTATACTATTTATTGCTATTCTATACTATTTATTTCTCTTTACTTTTTCTTACAACGTACTCTTACAACCGTACACCTATTTTTTTATAATTTTCATTTCAATACAACTTCACATCTCTCATATCTTACTTTTCATTAACAAAAATACAAAAAAATAAATTTTCTCTCTCTTCCTCATCAATTTGCGCCGACCCTTCCCTTTTCACACCTAATTTGTTTTATTTTTTTATTTATTTAATTAACACAAATTACTCTCCACTTTTTCCTATAAATACCCCTCTTCTTTCCATTTTCTTCACACCTTTCATACACAACAATTACTTTCTCAAAATCTCTCCAAAAGCTCTCTCAAATTTTCTCTAGTTTCCCTTCTTTTATAGGCAATAGTTTAAGTTTTCCTTATGTTCATTTGCTTAGTATGAGCATAATGTATGTTTTCTAAACCCATGGAGGTTAGGAAAGCAACAATAAGTTCATACTTTGTTCTTGTTCATGAATCTATTTTCTTTTATGTTGTTCTCATGTTTATTTAACTAAATATATCTATGTAATTATATATATCTTTTTATAGCATATAGCTTATTTGTTATTGCAATTTATTTACTTACCTTGCAATTTATTACTTTCAAGTTGTTTTAAGACTAGTCTTTCTAGTTTTAGATTTGTTCTTATCAAGTCAAAACAAATTTTTTTTTTCTTTTGGGACTAGTCATTCTTAGTCCCGAGAAGCCTTGAAGAATCTAAGGCTCCCAATACTTGACAATTATTATTATGCTTATTTATTTCTTATATTTTTTATTATCTTATCTTGTGATATTTTTAGCTTTTATAAACTATATGATCATATTCGTGCATGGCTAATAAGTTGTTGTCCAAATAAAAATGAATCTTTTTGATGAAAGAATAAAATTTGATCAACTTTTTTCCAAAGACTTAGAAAAATATTTTCAAATAAATCTCTTTTAAAAATTTATGTAAACTCATCATGAAATTTCAAACTATTAATAAAAGAAGTTTCTTCAAAGTCTAAAGATTTTCCCTTTCAAATAATGAAAGAAGTCTTGATATATAGATAATAACTTGGTATTATATTTACCAACTTTCCAAACCAAGAGCTAAATAAGTTTTCAAGAAAATCAACTTACAAGAAAATGAAAATAAATTTTCAAAAAAAAACTTATCAAGTACTACTAAAGAAAACATTTGGAAACTCTATTTTTTTCAATTCCTATAAATAAATTTTGTAGATAACCTCAAAAAACCAAACTTTATTTTCGACTCACTTTTGATATACAAAGAATCAAAATATATTATATTAGATTTTGATCATCCAAAAATTTATAAGTTACTTCACCCACATAAAGTAAAGTGTAACAAATCTAAATTTTTCAAAACACTAGAAAAGGTTGTTTTAAGGAAATAAATTAAATAAGACAATACTTATAGCTTCATGCATAAATTATGAGTATATTTATATACATAAGGAATTCTTTTAAAAAATATACATATTTGAGTTTTACTTAAGCAAGCCTTAGTAAACGAAGGGTTAGAAAATTTTGTTTTTCAAGAAAGGAATTTTCGTAGTAGATCTGTACCCTTCTAATCCGAGACCTAAATGACCTTTTATAGTAAAAGTAACCTTAGAAATGGATAGATCTTTTCAAGTAGGTAGAAAACGACATATAATATACGAAATTCTGAGTTAAAATGAGCAAGTTATGGCCATTTTAAATTGAAACTTCCTTCAATCCGATTTTCACCGCAATTTCGAGTTAGATTTAGAACCTTCAAAATAGAAATTATATGAAAGACTCATTTTGAGTATTTCATCTTGTTTAGGTGAAGATGGAACCGATATCGCCTTCCCGGAAGATTATTTCGACTAGGAGCAATCGTCATGGAGTGAGTTAATCCCTTACTAATTACGTTTCCTTGATTGTGCTTGTAAGTAGTAGCACTAGAGAGTAAAGAAAAAGATAAATGGATAAATGTTGTGTGATTTGGATTCATGATTGAATGATGTGGTGGTTGAATAAAAGCTAAGTATATCGAAAGAGGAATTGATGAATAATTTGTATTTTTTTGCAATGGTATGATGAATTGTTTTGGTCACCTTTAACTTGAACTCGACGATAATTGAATAAACCAATATTAAAAACAATTCATGCATAACATATCTTGAGTTACATTTTATTTTCGCTACTATTCTTTGTGTGGGGAATCGAGGAGTCATAGTGGTGGCTAGTAGGAGCAGGAAAATCTACATGGGCTAGTAGGAGCCGGAAAGTCTACAGGGCAAGTAGGAGCTGGTAAGTCTGCAACTATTGATGGTTGTATGGGCCGGTAACTACCCAACCCTTGACATAGAAGGCGTCAAATCCATGCTATACATGGTTTTCGGTTAATCGTGTGAATTTTATTTGCTCATGTGATTGATGCATTCCCATATGATTGTCTAAAATGCTTGTATGTTCTATGAAAATGTTTGAAGATGAGAGTTATCTCACTAAGCTAGTATTGCTTATACCCCTATAGCTTTTTGTTACAGTTTGATTACTTGTGGTTAGCACCAAGGAGCCTTTTTTGTTAGGTATGAGCCAAGGCTATTAGGAGTTTTTGGAAAAAGTTTATATATTTAGTTTTGGATGTAGACTTCTAAGAAAAATCACTATAGTAGACTTATGTTATATTCATGTATGTTTTGAAGATATCTTAGTTTGAGCAAAGCATTTAGAACGAGGGAATGCCCCTAAGAAGTTATAAGAAACTTTTATCTTAATGATTATTACATGTTTACCTTTATAAGTTCTTACATGCTTTTATTATCTGCTTAAATGTAATACCCCTTTAAGTCTCCTACTATCTTGGAAGAACGCCTTGCACGTGATATCAAAGCTCTTACGTGCTAAGGTTGTCATTCATTAGCTTTAATATTATGTGCGGCGGACTGCCGTGTTTAGGATACCCTCCGGGACGTGATAAGATGACATGATTATATACTACATAAGATTACCTGGTAGGGAGTTTAAAGATTGCATCTTGGAAATAAGCAATAAATCTGATGTGATATGTGTGTTACAGTGGACCAAAATAAGGTTATAGATGTATATGTTAGACATTTAAGCGAGAAGGATAATGTGCAATTACATACACAAGCAAAGAAGAGGTGTAGGGTTATCATAGAAGGAATTAGAACTGAACTTGAAGAAATCCTCATGTTGGTGTGGCTCATGATGATGTGAATCATGGTGACAAGAATGTTGGTGATGAGGGGTTTGGTTCTCATATGGCTAAAGCTATATATGCAACTCACATCAAGCCTTAGTGCAATAAGAATCTTGTTTAGTAGTGAAGGGAACAATTCACATGTGCCAAATGTAGATAAAAATGATGTTTTCATCACCTCAGGGGAGGAATATGGAGATTTTCTCAACAAATAAAGGGGAAAAATAACCTACGTATAGTCAACAAGCAGCAAAGTGATCAGGATAAAGTGGCCCATAAAGGTGCTGTGGGTGTTGTTAATGCTAATTACTCCCATACTTCGGTTGAGGACAATCAAAATATGATCCCTGTTGAGTGCACTGGTCCTTCAGTTAATGAAGATGAAATAGAGGACATGACACTGAATGATGGGGACAATGATCATTGTGATGTAGCCTCTAATGAAGCTGAACAATATGGTGAGGAAGACCTTGTAAAGTCTAATTAGGATATTCCAAATGAAGATGATGACTATCAGGAAGTCATAGCTAGTGGCAAGGGAAAGAAGATTAAAGGTAGGCCAAATTCAAGGGAGGTAGTTGATGATGTGGATGAGCATGACAATGACTATGTCTTATCAGACAACCTACACTCAAAAGAGGACAGTGATAGGCCTGAAAAAAAAATCCATTATCCAAAGTTGGATGATAGAGACTTAATGAACCGAAATTTGGTTGTTGGGCTTTAGTTCGGTTTAAAAAGGACTATAGAAATTGGTCAATAAAAAATATATTTCAAGTACACTTTTCATTTAGTGTGTAAATACTACACTGATGGTTGTCCTTTTGGACTATATGCCAGCACGAGGTTAGAGGTTGATCCAACCATTCAACTCAAGACAGCACACTTTGAACACACCTGTAGGAAGTCTTCAAAAACTTCCACGTAACATCTAAGTAGCTTGCTAGTAGATATCTAAAGAGATTTAGGGAAGATCCATCCTGGAGCATTGTTAGGTTTATAACTACAGTTAAGGGAGACATTAGCTTCTCCATTGGGCATATGAAGGCTTAGAGAGCAAAAAAATTAAGAATGAAGATTATGAATGGCAATGAGAAAGCTCCATATTCCAAACTTCGGAGTTATGCTTTTTAATTAATGAAGAAGAATACATATATCATAGTCATGGTATCTATAGATCTAGGGGTTTTTAGAGGTGTTTATGTATTTCTTGGTCCACTAAAAGAGGCCTTCGAGAGCGGGTATAGACCTCTTATCAATGTAGATGGAACTTTTTGAAAAGACTATACGTCAGGTAGTTATTATGTGTAGTGGGGATTGATCCAAACTACTACATATTCCCCATTGCATATGCTATTGTTTAAGTAGGAAAAAAAAATGGAAAATTGGAAGTGGTTCGTAGAGCTACTAGGAGAAGATCTTATCGTATCATACAACCACTATATTAGCTTCATGTCAGATTGACAAAAGGTTTGATCTTTTCACCTATCTTCACTTCAAAATAAAGTTAAATTTCATAGATTTGCATGAATGAATGTATATTGTATCCATGAATTCATGTGCGGGAGTTGGTGCAAGCAGTTAAGGATCCATATCCCAATTCAAAACATAGAAATTGTGTTCGACACATATGGATAAACTTTAGGAAAAGGTATGCTAAATTTATTTTTACCCTATCTTTGTTATTTGGATTCAAATAATAGTTATGTTCATTATATCACAAAATATGTGGGGTCGGAAAAGTTGAAAAACTTGCTTTAGAATGCTGCTAGAGTAACATATGTAAAAAGTTTGAGTTTTAGATGGCCGAGTTAGAGAAAAAAGATAAGGAAGCAAAAGAGCGGCTAAGTAGTGATCTGTGATTTCTTTGATGAGAAAAATTTGATGATAATTTGAAATACCCGAAATCTTCACTATTGAAAACGTCACTTACCTACACTTACTATTTTGAAAATCAATTGAGAAATGAAAACACACCGGCAAGTGTACCGGTCGTAAGTGTCGCATAGAGAAGGAAAACAGGGTCGGTCCCAAGGGAAAGATGATAGCTAAGTACCAGATTACTAAATTTCTCCTTAATTTAAGCTAGCAATTTTGAAAATTAAAAAAAAAAAACTAAATAAAACAAATAAACACATGAACCAAATGTCCTAGTAACACTAACGAGATTCTTGGGATCATAGGATACATTAAAAATGATAGGAAATGCAAATATATTCTCATATGAAATGATGCGATGATTGAAAATGATGACGAAGTTGATTATGTGGGATTTAACCAAACTCACTAGAATACACTCACCTTTCGGAGTAGTGAGAATTCTAATTATAGCATAAAAAGTCCAGGCAAGGATATTTATCTATAATCATTGGTTAGTAGGAAATTCGCTCACACCAAATTGAGTACTCTAGTTAAAAATATAAATCGATTACCATCAAGTATCACGAAATATATTTCTAATTGTATTAAGATCGTGAGTTCAAAAGTTTTATTAAAACTCGTATATTCCTATGACGAATCTGTCCTGAAACGTCTAGATGCATTTGTTCAGATTTTTTATTCCCTTCCGAGTTTCTCAAATCTAACCTATCTAATTTATGTTGGCCAGACACAAATCAGAATAGACAACAAATAACAATAGGTAAATACCCAAATAATCATTCAACAACATCAAGAAAATTCATACACGATCAATTCATTGAATCCATCAATACAAAAGCCATAAATAATATTTCTTGTGCATCAGAAAAATATAAACAACAACCAAGCTGAACAGATAAAAGCACAAAGGAAAGAAAACACCTTTGAAGAACAATACTTCATTGGGGTTTTGATCCCGAAAATCCAAATTAATCAGCATAGCTTGGTGTTTTTGATCCCAAAGAACACCCCATGGAGTTACCAGGACAAAAGGGTTTTAGTTCCCTCTAAAAATAAAATACATATTTGGTAGTAAAAAGGAAAATCTCAAAATTTTCTTGGAAGTGTTCTATACAAAAAAAAATCCTCTTCCCGTTCTCCTCGAAAAACTATTCATATCTCCTCAAAAACAAGGGTGAATTCTTTCGTGATTTCTCGTGTGAGCCATTTGAAGTGGGGCCCATGTTTTCCTTTTTAAAGTGAACAAATTGAATTGTCAGGAAAAGTTTAGCAGAGTAGGAAAATGGGTATGGCAAGTGGCCCCCATTAGCTGTGAATAATGTAGAGGATAAGTGTAATAGTCAAGATGGTGGGCCCTCCTTTTGATTTAAATGTGATTGATGATGGACAGGTGTAATAGAGCTCGGTGATATAACCAGGTTGGATTATATTGTATTTGCTGAGATCGGAACAAATTAGGATTCCAGCTTAGTTTGGATGAGGTCAAACTTGCATCTGTCAGCTAAGACCTTTGCTGTAGATTGCTCTATCGAATGGAGAGCTGCTGGAATTATTGTTTTGTTGCGTGGAGATGTGGCCGTGACAGTGGAATGGAACTCGGATTGTGGGTTGCTGCTGTTGTTGTTGTGGATTTCGATTGGACATGGCTGTTGCTTTGGTGTTAGTCTGCTACGTGGAATGCTGTTGCTGCCGCTTGGAATGAGGAAGCTGCGTGGAGTGCATGTTTAGGATATTAATATATATATATATATATATGACTGAAAGTATACAATATATATATCTACGCGTAATAACAACAACAACAACAACAACTTATCTATAAATGAAAAGAAAATGCATTCATATCTATAATAAAATAAGGAAAACAACTTATATATTTCTTAAATAAAAATAAAAGCTAAAGACTAAAAGATAGTTCCATTTTCTATCTTGCAACAAAACACATGATTTATGGAAAAATTTGATCCTTTTTCATAAATTAATGCAATTGATTCAAAGAGTCTATAAATCATTGATTTTAAACAATATTCACATTAAACTCTTAAATATTTGACTATAATAGTGCTATTTTGAGGAGGATAAATGTGTAAAAATACACATTTATCAAGTAGCATCCCATGTGAGACATGGTCTAAGGTGTTTTTCTTTCAACCTTTGCAAAATGTGATACATTGCTGAACAATTTATGCGAATGCTTTAATAGGTAAGGTATTTTAAACATTAGAACATATATTATATCACCAGTTGATGTTTGTGTGAATGTTGTCCTTGTTGTTTTACTTGCAATGCTGCTGTTTAGTGTTGGTTACATATTAGATGGTAAGAATGGAGCTATTATAACCATGCTTGAGATTATTAGGATAAAGTTGATGCGAATTTTGAAAAAAGAAGAAGAAGAGATTGGATGCAAAAGTATATTGACCAAGAGAGGGGAGAAATATGCTTGTAAATAGCAAAAAAGTGGTTGAAGTTAAAGGATGAGTTTGCTAACTATTATCTAGACTTCACTGGAGGGTGAAAGGTAGCATGCTATGGATTTGGAAATACTTTATGTTGTTAATATGGTATAGAGGACTTGTGTTTGCAAGAGGTAAGATGTTAGTAGTATTCTATGTGCTCATGCTATTGCATGCATACTTGGGAACAACAAATAGCCTGAGCAATATGTGGATGATTGCTTCAAGGTCAGGACTTATATGGAGGTTTATAAGTACTGTATAAATACAATTGAAGGTGAAGAAAGATGGCCAAAGCCACAGGATGACTTGCTACTGACCCAACCACCACAAGAAGTCCAAACAAAAAGAGGAAGGAAGGCCACAACAAGGGAGGAAAAAAAACCCAGAAGAGATGGAAAATGCAAAGATAGGACCTAAGAGGATTACCAGGAAAGGGACTACTCAAATGACATGCACAATTTGTGGATCCAAAGGGCACAACAAAAGATTCCATACAAATGGCCAAAATAAGGTACAAGTAATTTCATTGTTTGTGCATTGGGTTTCTTAGTTATTTAAAGTTGACCATGTTACTGTTTTCCATCCAATGTAGAGTAGGAAAAGAACGCAAAAAGGAGATTCTATGCAGCTAACCCAAGTCATGGATGAAGCTTCTATGCAGGTAGATAGTTGACATGACACTCATGATGTCATTGAAATACAATCGGATGCTATTCCCCAGCTAAGCTAAGACACATAACTAAACCAATAACATAGGCATGATGGACAGGTGGGCAATCAAGTAGCAATGAGAAGTCAGAAAGTGCAGCAAGATGGTGGTAGAAGAAAGAGGGAAAAAAAGTGCAAGATGAAAAATCTATTAATGTTGTCAATAGACATGTATTTTGGTGGACAAGTGTTTGTTTAAGTTAGAATGTTTTATGGACAAGTGTTTACTTTAAAAGAACTTGATATGTCAATTTCTGTGTGTTTAGACAATTGTTTAGCATACGACTTTATCACATTAATGCTAACTATCATTGTAAACCCCTTAATTTTTGGGTAAATTGGAGAAAACCCTAATTCTAGTTAAACCGGAACTTCAAAAGTCAACTATGATCAAGGCAAACTAGCATTTTTAACTCCGTCAATCTTGTACTCGAACCTTGAGGACAATAAAAATGAGCTAATGATGGTATATAGTTTAGAATGACATGAGGAAGCTTAAAAAGATTAGATTCATTGAAAATTCGATCGTTTTGGATCCGAACAGGATTAGTTCTCCAAAAACATGCCCTGGTACTTAGTGTAGTAAAAATATTTCGATAATACCATTAGACTTGTAATTATACAGGGATTTCAAAAATATATGTTTCGTAATTTTTCGGTAACTAAAAATATCAGATAAAGCTCGTTTATGCATATTCTCTTTACTACCGGTGTCTCATTTGTTTAGTCTACTATTCATTACTATTCATCTATCTCTATTTTATCTTATAACCTATATATCTACTTCTTGTAATTTTTATTTCCAATACAACTTTTTACTAAACTTCATTTACACTTCATTACATTTCTTTATCAAATTAATTTTTTTCACCCACTCTC
This sequence comes from Combretum micranthum, assembly GCA_024138025.1. Taxonomy (NCBI): domain Eukaryota; kingdom Viridiplantae; phylum Streptophyta; class Magnoliopsida; order Myrtales; family Combretaceae; genus Combretum; species Combretum micranthum. Next base: position 319,202 of record JAMXBD010000783.1, read on the forward strand.
TCCGTCTCGTCTCTAAAACCGATGGCGATATCCCCCATCCCCTTCCTCTTTCTCAATTTTATTTCTTTTTCAATTTATTTTATTACATCTAAAATTCCTCCACATTTATCTATAAATACCCTCTCTCCCCCATTTCTTTCACACATCTCATTATACGTACCAAAACTCTATCAAAATTTTCCTTTCAACTTTTCTTTCTAAAAATTCTCTCTTAAGCACTCTCTACCATCTACTTCTCTCTAAGAAAAATATCAAACACGTTGCCCATTTGTTTCTTCCACCTTCAAATCCTCCATTAATCTTAGGTAAAATTCCTAAAACTATCTATGTTCATGTTAACATAACATGACCATAGTCTATATTTTCTAAACCGATGAGATAGACGCAACAATATGTTCATATCTTGTTTGACAATGTTCAAATACTATCATTATTGTTGTTATGCTTTATTTTTGCTCATAATCTAACTTTTATATATTACTAAGTGTGTGTGTATATATATATATGTTCTCAGAGCCTATAAGCTCACTAACATATCTTTTTTTAATCCATGCTCTTATATTTCTTGTAAATTATTTATTTATTTCACACAATTTTATCAAGACTAGTAATTCTAGTCTTAGACTTATCCTCATCAAGTTATAACTTTTTATTTTTATTTTTTCAGTAGGACTTATTCATAATCTAAGTCCGGAGAGCCTTGACATAAATCTAAGACTCACATGTTTTTCTTATTATTTTCCTGCTTTTTTTTTGGACTAGTCCACTCTAAGTTCTAGGAAGCCTTGATGCAAGCAAAGACTTCCCAATACTTGGTTTTACTTATATGCTTATTTAATTTTTTATGACCTTTATTTTTATGTACGTTATCCCTTTTTTTTTGAACTAGTCCACTCTAAGTCCATATTCATGCATGAACTTAATATTGTTGTCTGGATAAAATTTCTAAAGAAACAAAAGGAGTTATTTTTTCTCACTTAAAAATATGAACTAAATTCTCTAAAAACATGATTTTAACACCTTAGAAAAATTTCCATTAAAACTTAGGATCATGATACAATAATATTCTTTTTAAAAAATTAAACAAATTCATTATAAGTTGTTATTATGCAAAGATTCTTCAAAACTTAATAATGTGGTTCTCTCACTCTCTTTTTAAAATATTAAAATAAATTATTTAATCTTAATGTTGATAATTCTTTGTTATATAAAATTTTCTTAAATAACTTATTTATGGGATTCACACCACCATATTGAAAAACATCAAGAATCAAACAATTTTTCTAAGTCAAGTTTAAGACTAACTCACTAGTTGAAAATCCACTTGGAAAATAAAATGGATACAACTTAGGAAATAGTTCAAGTATAATCTTTTCAAATTATTAAAACAAGATTATCATAAATTTTTAATGTGATAATTCTTTGTTATGCAAAATTTTCTTAAAAACTTATTCATAAGGTTTATAGAAACACCTTGAAAAATATTAAGAATAATCAAGCTTTTCTAGTCAAAGATTAAAGTCAAATCACTAGCTTAACATTCACTTAAGAAAATGAAAAATTAGTAGATAACTTTAAGAACCAAGGTTTTAAAATAAATCCATCTTTATGAAGTTAAGAAAATATAAAAATGATAGCTTTAAATGAATAGGCATTCATTAGTAACAAACTCAAGATCTTAATTTTCTTCCAACAACTTAAAGAAAGATTTTGAGAATTTCAAACTTCTAAAAGTAAATTGTTTTATGAAAAATCACTCTTAAGACAACATCACTAGAATCATGCATATAATATGGGTATATATCTATATTAAAGGATATTTCAAACTATATAAATATCTATATGTTGTTATAGACTCTTGGATGAAGCAAGATTTTGAAAAGTTACAATTTAAGGGCTGGGATTTTCATACTAAATTTGTACCAACTCGTTTTAGAACCCAAATGGCTTTTAATGTAAAAAATAACCTTAGAAATAGATAGATCTTCCTGAGTAGGTAGAAAATGACATATTATATGTGAAATTACGAGTTAAAATAAGCAAGTTATAGTCATTTGAAATTGGAATTTCCATCCATCCGAATTTTGATGAAAATAGTAAAATTGACTTAGAAAGTTTAATTTGAACTTTCGTGAAATACTCATTCCAGGTATTTCTTTCGAGGAGATGGAGGATCCATATCAAGAAATTGGTAAGGATGACCGAGTGAGTTTATCTCCTACTTTTACATACTTGTTTGTGCTTATAGCTAGAGGCACTAGAAGTAGGAAAAGATGAAAATGGAATATTTATTAGAGCTGGACAAATGGGCTATGGCCCGCGGGCCAGCCCGTTTAACCCACTTTAAAAACGGGTTAGGGTCAGCTTTTTTTGGCCCGTTTAAAAGTGGGTTAATTTTACCCAACCCACTTAACCCGTGGGCTAAAGTGGGCTAGCTCGCGGGTTAAGTGGGTTGACCCACCAACCCACTTTTATAAAAATAAAATAAATAATTATAGGGTAAATATGTATTAATGAAGGTTATTCTTGAGATTTTTTTATACTTGAGATTAAATTTATGGGTTAATTATAACAAAGAATGACAAATTGATGCACATGCACCATAAAATTTTATAAACTATATTATTATTGTTTTAAATGAAATATATTATCTAATAAGTTATTTTAGAAAACTTATTTTTATATAAAAAGTAATTAAAATAATAATGAAATTAATCATTAATATATATAACCTTATAAAACTCTCTTTTTTATTTTATATATCTTATTTAATTAGTATAAATAAGTTAAATGGGTCAACTTGGCCCATTTAACTCACAAAATATGTAAGTGGGTTAAAATGGTCAAAAAGTGGGCTGGCCCGTTTAACCCACGGGCTAAAGTGGGTCGGGTTAGGGTTAGGTAATTTTGGCTTGTTTTTAAAGTGGGCCAAAATTTTTTGGCCCGTTTAACCCACGGGCCAAAGTGGGCCGGGCCGGGTTGGCCCGTTTAACCCACTTGCCCACCTCTAATATTTATGATAATGTTGGTTGAAAGTATACTAAGCATATCGAAATATGAATGGTTGTTAATTAGATTTGTGTTCTACTGTTATGATGGAATATCTGCAAATTCTATGATATCCTTTAAAAATACCTTAATCATATGTCAAGAATTGTATTAATTGATTCATGTATATCACGTAGTGAGTCATATTGCATGTAGCTACTATGCCTTGGTGGGATGAGAGTATAATAACAGGTAATCGCAGGAATGGTAAGACTACCAAGATGGGCGAATAGGAGCTGGAAAGAACTATAAGTTAGATGAAACAGATGGGTTTAAAAGAGCAAAAATACCTAACCCCGAATGAAGGGGTAAATCCATTCAAATAAATGATTTCCAGCATATCATATGTATTGCTTGCTCACTTGTTTGATGCATTTCATACGCTTGTTTAATAACTTATTTGAATTTATTAATATAAGGTGCATTAATCTGGAATATTCTCACTAGGCTAGTTGAGCTTACACCCTAATAGATTTTTTTTTTTTATGTAGAATCAATATTTCTTATACTCGAGACCTTCGATTATCTAGATAAACTTATGCTTTTAGAAAGATTTTAGGGGAAATCCTTTTGAAGAATCTTAGAATAGATTTCTTTAAAATCTTTGTAGTTATAGTTGTTATTATATGTAAGACTCAGACTACTATTGAATATTGGAGATTTAGTGGATGCCTCTAGGATGATGTAAAGACTATATATATATTTTATGATTATGAAGATAATGTTTATTAGATTCTTCTATGCTATATTTACTTTCTCAAACTATACTTCTCACTTGTGTCTCTTATTGTTGTGATGGATGCCTTACATATGGTGTCGAAGTTTTTGCATGACTTTGCAAAGTCATTTTTAAACTTTAATACCGTATGTGGTGGACGATCATGTTTATGATACCCTTTCGGGCATGACAATCATCATGGTTGTTTAGTATATGCTCATTATATCTGTAATTGAACCTTCTACCTTTGAAACGTATCAAATTAAAGAGTACCACCATAAGATTTTGTCTAAGGTTCTTGGCATGTTGTTCTTTCTTCATTTTTAGTGTCGAATTGCTTTGTATTGTAGGTTATGATGGTGGTTACCTCCAATCAAAATATTGTATGGAAAATATGGAATATGATTTTCATTTTACATAAGTGGAAGCCATTTTTCTTAAGATTCATTACCCACATTTATTAAGCCACTTATGTATGTGTTAAATTCTATAAAGTAATTTTGATGATAACAAAAGAGTAATTACTAATAAATTTATTAAGTGTGTAGTGAATTGAAAGGATCAAATTTACCTGAGAATTGTCTAAAATGTTTAATGCTAAGTATGTTAAAAGAAAAACACAACCTAGAAAGAACTCTAAAGACTATACTGGACAGAACAAGTTTAATTCTACTAGAAGAAACTCTAGAGAGTATCGGTACATTAAGAAAAAAGTTGCAAGAATTTTTAATTTTGTGCATCTTTTATTTACTGTTTTAATTGTTGAAGACATCATTTTTCATGCCAAATTAGTCCAAGTAATCAAGGGGTTTTTGGTTTTGTTTAAAAAATTAACACCCTTTCCCTTCTTGGTCACATATTTGGGAACAACTATATGAAAATTCTTGACAACTACAAAGATTTTAGAAAATTAGAAATTGTTGATCAAGTTTACAAATGTTAAACATGCTTTTCATTTATCATTGCGACTAAGGTTGCAACTACATAGATAAGGTTAACATTTACATCCTAAAGAACTAAAGAACAAAAGAACCATTAAAAACAATACTTCAATTGAAAATACCAAACTTCTTCCATTCACATTGCCATTACAAGGGGAATTAGTGCCACTCTAATCTTAACAAAAAAAGACACTAAAAAACACAAGGACTATACAGCCCCTTCATCATCATTCCCCAGAACATTTAACATGGTAGGCAATACAACCCATCCTAAATAGCTTAACCCAAAACATTTCCCCCTTTCCCTTGTCTTTGAAGACTTGTCATCCTTAAACTTCCTTTCTTTATTCATGCGATCGAGGTGATTTAGCAACTTCAGGATGACTACCTTAGCTCTCTCTGGCATTGGTAGGTCTACCACACAAAAAAACCATAACCTTCATGTCGTCACAAAAAAAAAAAAAAAGACGAATAAATAAGAGGAATCAAGATTAGAATTCAATCGAACTAACCCTATAATAACTACAACCATAGAATCACCACCCAGGTTAGTATCTGTCCATGAAGTTTTTAACCATAGTGATATATTGGTGTGCTTGCATCTGTGCAATCCTTCAAGTGAGAAAGAAAAAGAGACTAGCTAGGTAAGTAAGAGAGCATCGGATAATAGTGCGCGAGGAGATATAGGAAAAAAATCAACAAAAAAAAAAGGATGACAAATGAGATAAGATAGGGGAGGAAGAATATGTTAATTAGAAAAGAGAGAGAGACAAAGAAATAAATAGGAGGAGAGGATTATTGGCACATAAATACGAGAAACAAATAAAATATAGGAAAAAGAAGAAAAAATAATCTGAATAGGAGAGAGAAAGGCCCACGTAGGAGAGAGAAATGAGACACGTCAACAATTTGTTGTAGATATGACTGGATTCATGCCAAAAGTATTTTCTTTGGAAAAAAAAAAAAAAAGTTTAGGTATTTTTGTGGGAAAAAAATTTGTTTGGATATAATTTTTTATATTGAAAACTTCAGGTATTGTGAGAGAAACTTACTCTTTAAAGGACATTACACTTAAATTCTATTCTTTAATCATGGATCTAGTTTAAGATAGATTTAAAAAAAATCATAACCTTTAAATATATAGTAAATTGTACTAAAATGATAAACATTTTGTATAAATTCAAATAGGGCATCAACATCTTAAGTAATTAAAAAAAAATGGATTACATCACAAAGTGGTGTAAATTAGGAATTAACGTTTTTAAGTGATTAAAAAAATGATCAACATTATATAAAGTGGTACAAATAACTTTTCTTTTTCTTATTCATTTGACAATTACTTAACACGTTAATATTTTTAGTTATTTAAAATGTTTATCCTTATGTTATCTTCTATAATGTTAATCCAATTTTTTTAAAAATTATAATGTTGATTATTTATTTGAATTTATTCTTAAATATTGACGTTTTGTAGTGTAATTTTCTCTTTAAAGATTAATAGTCGTATTTTAACATTTGAATGGACACGGTGAGTCAATCAATATTCACTCTTTAGGTGACTTCCTTCGAATCAAGTAAGATTCTATCGAAGTCCTCATTCGTTAAATAAAATGAATAAAGTTCATATATAGACTCTGTAAATAGATCATACCATTTTGTTCAAATCTCTTTTATAAAGATTTGATCGAAGCCATCTTTACTATTCTCCATTCTGCACTTCATTTAAATGTTAGAAAAAAAAAAGAAAAAAAAAGATTCAAACAAAGTCTACCTTTATTAGAACATTTAAAATTTAGCTTAGTGTTTGATCTTGGTATCGTTAGTTAGTGTTGCCAGGCCTAGGTTGACCCACCCAATTTAACTTAATTGAACTTGACCTAGTCTTGAGAACTAGGGTGAGCATGTAACCCTGTCGTACAGGGTACTCTCCCGGACCCTGCTCGACTTAGTAGATTTAGATGGATATTAAGTATCAGCGGATCGGTTCCAAGTATAAAACTTTTGGAGAACACTTCCACAGGGTAAGGTACAATTATGGACTTTCCATACCCTATACCATCCTAATACTTGCACTACTAAATATAGGTGCAGGTTCCAAGGTACCTTGTACCGATTCCAGTTCTAGGGCATCCACTTTATAAAGATATAATAAAATAATATTAAGTTATTAATAATAAAATATTATTATTTATAGGGTAAATTACACTAAAAGGTCCAAATATTTAGGGTTAAGTTCATTTGAGATCTAATGTTTGAGTGGTTTAGAAGAGGTCCCACATTTGGAGAAGTAGGTCAATTGATGTCTCTATTGACATGTGTTACAATATGATGGGTCTTCTGAGTTTTAATTAAATATTTTTTTTGTTGATATGTGTCAACAGTGACCTCAATTGACCAACTTCTCAAACATTGGGACATCTTTTGAACCACTTGAAACATTGGAACATTAAATCAACTTATCTCAAATGTTGGGATCTTCTAGTATAGTTTACTCATTATTTATTTCTAGTAATTTTTTAATTAATATAAATATTATTTAAGACAATGATACTTCTTCGTTGTCTTAACTATTTAGTTTTTAATAACACTACATTCCTTTAATTATTCCTAATGGTTTAACCTGAAAAAATATTTTACGCATTATCAAAGGATAATCAAACTAAAATACAAATCTTTTAATAAAGTTTTGGTAATTATATTCGATTTTATTTAGTTTTTTTGTTATTTCCCCTTTTTTTTCTTTTAATTAAAGAAAGTTTCATATTTCAACTTTCACACATAAATAAATTACCCATATTACAAAAGCTATGATATTAAGAAATTAGTTTTTAAATTACTTTTCATTAGCTATTTATTGTAAATATATGAAAATAAGGTAATTTTACTTATTATATGAAATTGTATATATCACTATAAACTTGAAACTTAAGAAAGAAGAAAAAAAATCAAATACTTACAAGGTACAGAGTGTGCATGAAATGATACGAGTATGTTATGGGTAGAAAAATTAATATTTAATATCTTACAGGGTGCGATACAAGTAAGACTTTATACCCTGCCCGCCTTATACTTGTTCACTCATATCAAGAAAAGTTTGGTTAAACTATGTTCAACTCTCGGTTTAACCCAATTTCATCTATTGATTCTTGCTCCTTTAGTGCATGTAGGTCAGACCCTCAAATTGGGTTTGACAACATTGTTATTAATTGTCAAACAATGATCTGTTTCAAGTAATATCTAATATTCCTTCAACTATTTAATCTAAAATTATGCATGATAATTGTTGTTGGCTAATACATTAATGTTAACGATGAAAATTTCGTGATTAGACCTTGACATGTTGGGTTTGAAATGAGACCTAATCCAAGCTGACCCAACTAAAAGTTTGAATTGATGGTACACATGCGACACAACTAACCATGACTTACTATTGGTTCTAGTCCATGGCCAAACATAAAAAAATAAAAAATAAAATAAAGCAAAGAAAAATAGATAATCAATGATATGTAATATTTGAACTAATTTACGTGAATTAGAAAAGAACAAAAAAAGAAACTATTTTCATTCATAAAATTTAATGTTTTACTGGTAACAATACAACGAATAAATGTACTTTTAAAATTTGTTTGATTTGATTTATATAAACTTCTACCAAAAGATGATTTTTTATAACAATTTAAGACTTGTTTTTATCTTTTAATCTTCTTTGTAGCTTTTGGATTTTTTTTGTAATTTTACATTGTAAATAATATAATTGAAGTTGAATATGATTATATGTAAGTAAAGGACGTCCTTTTTAATCATTTTGATTTTAAAGTTCGACTTATTTAATACTTTTATCTTGAAAATTTACTTAAAAATTTAAACTGAAGTAAAGAAAAAGGACCCAAAACTTGTGAACCATCAAGTTTAAGACTTGTCCTAGATTTGTATTTGGCAACTTGTGAACCATCAAGTCTGGGTCAGGTTGAGGTCTAGTCTATGCTTATGCCTACTCTACTTGTACTCATGCTAGTAACCTTCATCTATGTTATAAAGTAGAGAAATATGGTGTTCTTAGCGTGGTTGTAGTATTTATGATTAATAAAAGTAGTGTATATACATTAAACCAAAGAAAATGACTTCTTTTATTCCATCAATATTGAAGTGTTTGATCTGTTTTCTATTAACATCTTTTACTTTAATCAATTGATCATGCCCCCCAATGAAAATGAATAATTAATTGTATAAAGAATTGAATTCATTTTGAAACTCCTATACAGTACCAAGGGTAAAAAGTTAGTCAAGATATCACCTCTAAAATAATGCGTTAAAATCATTAAGGATGGCTCGATCTTATTAAATGGACAAACAACCACTGGCAAGGTTATTTGGGACTCATAGGATTTTCAGTTTTGCAAAAAATCTGGAGAACGTTGATATATTAAAAGTTGAATTATGGTGAATATGCTGGAGAATTCATTTTGGTCTGCAAAAAATGTATTGAATGTGGAAATCAGCTATGGTTCCACCATTATTGTTGTTGTGTTATCAAATGCTACTAATATGAAATTGTAGTGTCATAATGTTCTATTGGTATACAGATTCTAACTCTATCTAAATTTTTGAATAGCTTGTTATACTCAAGAACATGCTCGTTTAAACTCGAGAACATGCTCATGGGAAGTTTATGAATAGACTCACTAGTAGGCACATATGAACATGCTTACTAATGGGCTTCTTAGTTTTATATATATCATATGTTATATAAAAATATATAATTATATCTAGAAAACTACTTTCTATTTAACATGTGTGTGTATATATATTTCTTAGATCATCATGTATTATCATTTTAGGTTAAAAAATAACTTAAAATATAGTGGACTTCAATAGAAAAGAGCCAACCCTGAACTTAAAATAAAATTTGTTTTAGTTCTAGTGAAGTGTTAAGCTTGCTTTGATGCAAACTTGAAATAAAAACGAGTTGGGTTCAAGCCTGAATTTCAGGTTTAATAAGAGACGCAAGTCAAGTTCAACCACGGTAATTTTTGAATGAGCTAACCTTAGCCTCAGTGTCATTTTTTTTCCTATATTAGATGGCCCAACTTATATGTCTTCTCCTCGGCAGGCCGTGAAGTATTACATCCAGTTTTGTCCACAACATATTTGTTAGAATTGTCCGTGGGCTAAGCCCTGTGTATGTGAGTTGGGCTTTGTGGGCTGCTTGGGGGGCATCTTCTTGGTTAAAATTGCTTTAGCAAATATGCCAACCTTTCCTTCAGTCTAGGTTTCGAATTATGATGAGACGGTCTGACATTTAAAAGTATAACAATATATCTGTTGATGCACAGCCTATTATTCCCTTAAACTGATATACATAGGACGATATCTGTCCGGTAAAAATGAAACCAAACGTACCTAGGCCTGGACATTACTATGTTGCAAAAATCATTCTTGAACCACATATGCTCATAACTGCCCATGGATGTCCTAACGTGCCATTGATTAACAATCCTTAGTCATTAGCAATATCAATATCTACGTATAAAAATTGTAAACACAAAGTTTAAATAATGATGTTTTTCATTATTTCTAAGAAAAATATAATGTTGAATATCCAAATCCAATTGGTTGGAACTATACTCAGGTTAGTAATCATTGATCTAACTTCCAAGAGTTTTGCATCGCCCTATCTATAATCTATAGGGTTTAAATAGGACCCAATAAAATCTTTCATGTGTTCCCGGGAAAGATTGATTAGACTTAAAGAATTGGATTTAGTGATCCGTCAAGGAGCCCATCCCGTAGCAAGATGACCCATTTGGTCACAATGATCCCACAAGACCCCTAATCGATCCATCACTGACTAGAGAGCTTACAATAATACACATGTGGCAGATTTCTGTTTGTAGGCTTTCTTTTAAATGTAATCCAAAAATATCATCACCTTATTTGATTCGTTACGTGAAATATCAAAATGCACTATTTAACTACTTGAAATATATATTTCATATGAACTTGCTTCTAAATATGAATATCTTTTGTTGCAATTTATTCATATCATTTATGGGGTTGATTCTCAAGTCTATTCCATATTTATTATTATAAGAATATTAAAACTGTCAAATTTTTATCGTATTCAAGAGGCTATGAAAATAATAATTTAGTTGTAAGTTAGCATAAAAAGTAAAGTTATAGCTTCTGTGTTCTAGTGGCCATATGATTGTTGATTTTTATATATTTTTCAGGTTAGATTTATGTTAATGTATCTACAATTGATTAAAAAATTAAGGTACTCCTTCATTCTAAAAACTGAAATAGTAATTAGTTACCAGCATTATAACAACCAATATTATCATATCCGGATCAATGTTTGATCCGAACATGCTAAGAGTCAGGAGTCAAGAGGTCAAACCGGTTCAATTGGGGGTTAAATCAGGATAACCGCAAAATGAAATTTTAAGGTGTACATCCTAATTAAATAACATAATGACATTTGCATATACCTAATTATTATGCGCTACGTGTCATATAAAGTCCATTGTGGAATGTAAAAATCGAATGAAATTAGAAAAAGATAGAAAAAAATATTGAAATAGAATAACTTTTTTTTTTCCTTTCTTCAAAAAGAATTAAGCAAACAAAACAATATACTTTTCTCTCAACCTTCTCTCCTCAGTATAAAAACCCTAGAATTAACATGTGCAAACTCAAGTGAAGATTTGGAATTTTTCATTGAGGATGACATATTCTTCTTAGTTGATTGTTTCATCTTCTATGCAATCTCCTATACATAACGAATGTCTATTTTTTTGTTTTATATGATGACCTAGGCTAATGCAGGTGGAAAGTTTTATCGATGTTGTAGAGAGAGAGTAAAAAATGCTTTGCCCTTTTGGTCCTTCCATCTATACTTCCAAGGATGAGAATCTATTTTTTTTGGCTAGTTGGTGATGGTATCATGCTCACGAAGACAACAAAGATGTTGTGGGTTCCAAGTGCTTTCTTTTACATTCTAAAAGAAAGGGATGGAGTTTCACTCTTGTTGTTATTCATAGAGGGGAGAGAGATGACAACGGAAAATGAGATTGTTGTTTTACTTTTACTGTCTCACTTTTACTGTCAAAATATCTTTTATATCTTCTTATTCATTTTTTCTCATCTCCTTTGCAATTTCCATGCTGTAGTTTTTATATATTTTTTTGCCACATATCACACATTCATTAGATAGATGTTGTGACTGTACAAACAGTATTATGTTATTTAACTTAGACATGAGCTCAATCGGAAGGTTTCAATTAGGTATTAAATTTGAATATTTTTGAAAAATTCATGTAGTAATGTAGTAGCCATGATATTATACCTTTTTTTTCCTAGCACATGACATAAAAGAGATTGACGATGGAGTGTGGTGATTGTGTTTTATGCTATGGAAAAGGAAAAAAAATTGTAAAAAGATAAAAATAAAAAAATGGTATTTTTGGAAAAAAATTTTGACACGAAGAATCACAAATCCAACTCATAATTGTTTGATGCCAATAAATCGTGAGTTCAACTCACGATTCTCAAAATGATCCTATGGACTTACAAATACTTGCCATGACTATGAATCGCAAGTCCAAGTGACAATTCCATTAATGCGATTTTTTTTGGTTTTGTTTTGTATTTTTTTTTTGTTTTTATTGTGACAATGGATTTGTACATCAGATTCCATTAGCGTAGGAAGCATGCATTTTATCAAACATGTCACATGTTATTGAAGATTTCAACATTATTCCTCTAGCATCTTACAACACGGCATAATCAAAAACTTTTTTATTTCTCTACTTCTTTTTTTGTTTGTTTTTAATAATAATCACTACTGTGAAAGCTTTATTAGTCGGCAAATTATGAAAAGCTAAAAAAAAAAATAACTATGTCCACAAAAGAGACACGCCCCGTACGTGTTGAACAAAACTAAGTCGCAGATCACATTCCGGAGATACCGGTTCATCAAATGTAATGACGCCTCGCAGTTTGGAATTGTGCCTATATGATTTTTTCTTTTTTTTGTCCTTTTTCTTTTTTCTTGAACGTAGTTGCATTTGTCTTCAACTTTAGTTTAAGTTCCTTTTAAGGGAGGGCACTTAATTTTGTTTTCACAAAACTTATCCATATCTTTCTTGATCTTAAAAGCCTGGACGATTCCTACAAGCATCACTGGCTCTCACAAAAACGCGAAAAAAAAAAAAAAGGGAAAATCAGAGCAAGAAAAGGAGATAGGAATGAAGGACAAAATCAGACACAGACAACCATCGTAATTATTGTATGTACAGCATCTGAGAATCGTGAGTCCAACTCACGACTCCACGTGTGAGAAAAAAGTCTCACGATCTCTTCTTCCGTGTTTGTGCTGTTATTTTGTAAAAATATGGATTTTTGGATTTATTTTTTAATTTTTTTCTTTTCCCCGTTTGCACTATACATTGCCTTATCTTTTTCAAAAGCTATGTTTTTGTTTCCCAACTCCATCTGCTTAGACGAGACAAAAAAAGAACAATATTCGTATTACCAGAACCATCATCTTATTGATTAATGATTATGTTGTTGGTGTAAATAGTATTAAGTTAAATCCATGATTGTATTAATGGCCAGTCTCATACAAATTCCATGGCTTGAAGAGCAAAATCTCTTATATATATACGTTGTATTTGGCATCAGTGAAAAATGACGACAAGCTATGAAAATTAGTGATAAGTTATGAAAATCAGCAGAAAGTGAGTGTTTGATAAGAGAAGAAAGTAGTGAAAAATGGTAAAAAGCGGAGAAAATATTTTTATTCTTATCTCTTAAAATTTTTTTCCAAATTTGGTCAAAAAAGAAATGAAATATATCCACTCATTTTTTTTTTTTTAATCGTTTTCTGTACTTTCCGTTTTTCAAAAGATTGCCACACACAGCAATGATATGTAAGAAAATTTAAGATGAAGAGTCAAAAGTCGGAAGTAGTAAGTCTTTTTTGTAAAGTTTCAATATTATTATTATTATTATTATTATTATGTGTCTGTGAACCCGAATTGGGCATAGCAATATAAATACACCACTGACAGTTACTAATTATAAATTAGTAGTCGGATATTAGATTTACCATCAACTAACCTTGTTATCACTGAAAGAAAGCTTGATATATAAACTAATAAGGAAGTGATACAAAATTTAATAAAATTTGCAAGTATCAACGTTGCAAGAGAACTTTTACTTTATTATATCTCAAATAATTATTAATGAGAGGAGAAGGCATCATATAAATATATATATATATATATAATATATATTGTGAGGACTTCCAAACTGTAACATATATCAAATTTAACCCATCACATTTAATGTAAAACTGGTTTATGAATTAACCTATTCATAAATTTTCTCATAAACGAGGATATTCAACAACCTATTTATAGACCAAGAAACTATTATAACCTATCATGCTCTAGAAAATGGGTTAGGGATGAACAGCATTTTAGGCTACACACATCTTTCTTCCAACTCCTCAATGAAGAGTATTGAGGAGTGTATAAAGTAAATTGGATTTAGACTGAGCAAAACAATATGATATTTCTGAAATTTAACGGAAAATTTTCCCACGAACGAAGGATTATTTCAAAAATCTTCTCGTGAACAAGTTCTAGAACCAAAATTATATTCTTGCAAGCTTCAATAGTATTAAGAGAAATTCAGTTTGTGGATATATTAACTTCATGAATGCATTTTAAACCAAGCAATTTGGTTTTTAATCTGGACAACATAAGCATTATGACAACCACACTTGTCCTCCTATCTTATATTAAAATGGGTTCGGAGAATGTTATGGTATAAAAGAGAAGGAGATGGGCTTGAAAAGCCCGGCTTGTGAGTCCAAAAGTCCTGCGCACAAGAATGTTATGGTATAGAAGAGAGCGAGCGATGGGCTTCAAAAAGCCTGGCTCTTGAGTTTAGGACTAACATGATGAGATTTATCATTCTTTTCGATGTAAAATTGATATTATGGTATTGATTTGAAAAGAATGATAATTTATAATGAATTGCTATTAATGAATAGCAATTCATGTCTCACCCAATGAATTGGGCTATTTTTCAACTTTATCATAAATACCTTTGTCTTGAAAATAACATTTATACAATTATGTATAATAAATAGAAGGGACATTATAAATATTTTACTTTTTACTTTGGTATTTACCTGTTTTACTTTTTATACCAAGTAAACATTGTAATTGCCATTCCAACCCTCACATTTCCTTTGAATTAGAATTCCTTTCCCCTCTTATTCCATTCAGCGAAATGAAGGGCCATTAAGACTGCAAACAAATAGAGTTAAGTTGAGCTTTTGAAGTTTCGAGCTTAGGATCAGGTTGTTTAATAAATTAACAAGCTTGAGCCGAACCAGGTTTTTAATGAGCCTGAAAAGTATAGGCTTAATCTCGATTTCGTTAAGGATTTATGAACCCAAGCTCGCCTCCTTCACATAAATAATTATATATAATGATATTTATTATAATATATTAATATATGTTTATATATAATTATGCTTACATTATTGTATTAATATGTTAATATAAGTAATTATATATAATAAAATAATATATAAAAAATGATTCGTGAGCTCTTAACGAGCATGATCATGAGCCTGCTTATGAATCTGGCTTGCAAATAGGCTCACAAATAGACTCGTGCGCCTCTAATGAACCTTTTCACAAGATGATTCACGAGCTTTAATAAAAACTCAATTTCAACTTGTTAACGAAGTAAGCTTTATTTTGAGTTTGAGTCGAGCTAGACCAAAAATGAGTTGAGCTACTAGCCTTAACAAGTAGTTGCAACATGGATAGGGGTCTATGGTCTTTTTTTTCCTTCATGACCCTAATTCCATTTTGTCCATGAATATGCCTAAGATGCTCTAAGGCACTTGAAAATAAATTTAAAAAAGAGCTAAATCAAATTGAGTTTTGGAAGGTTCTTACTTGCTTCATTTAAAATACTATTAAATCGAGCTGAGTTTTTTCTAACTTTAAATGGTATAAACTTAAAATTTGAATTTGAACTCGTTAAGGATCCTGACGCTCAAGTTTAGCTTGTAAAGTAGTTTAAATTAAAAAGTCTAAACAAGTTTAGGCTGAAGATTGAGCTCGTTTAATCATATACACTTATTAAAATTATTTTATTATTTTTTAAAATATGCGGTTAAGTAATGACTAGTTTTAGTCTCTAAATAACATAATATGTTATAATGTATATATATAATATTTATAAATAAAAATATATAATATATAGTATAATAATATATGTAATGGGCTTGTAATTAGGCCTGTTAACAAGTCTATTAACCATCTTGCTCCTAAGCTTCCTATTGAGTTGAATCACAAGCTTGTTGATGAGTCTCCTGACAAGTTGCTCGTAGACTTTAACAGTAACTTGAACTTAGCTTATTCAAATAAATGAGTTTTATTTTCGCTTTATGTTTACCTTGTTTAAGAAATGATTCTGAGCTTAATTAATCTTACAACCAGCTAAACTTGAGTAAATTTTGAATAGTTCAATTTATTTACAGCGGCATTTTAATAATACCAATATTATAAATTTTATGAGTCTTCAAGACATCCGAAGGGTAGATATGCAACCGTAGGGAAAGGCTCTACTTTGTATTAGGAAAAAAGAAAAATCCTGTAGGACAAGGGAGGAAAATACAATGTACCAAAAGTAGAACGAGAACTTTTTTTTTTTTTTCTTTTAACCTTTTCTTTTGCAATAACATAGACTAGATGGCGATGGAAATATAGGTGTTTTTATCATCTCAGGTGCGAAATTTTGTATATCAAAATATTTGTGCAAACGGTTTAGGTCCTTCCGCTGGGGGGGGGGGGGGGGCGTTGGAAGAACGATTTAAATCCAGCATACCATGCCATTTACGCTTAAAAAAATTGGGGTTATTTTATTTTATTTATTCGTTTATTAAGCCAGTTTTACTTTCATTGATCTAATTTCAAAATAAAGCCTAATTCCTTCGAACTTAATACGTATACTATTTAATGGACTCAAATTTTTCCCTATAAAGTATAATACTTAGATAAATTCTTATTGGGTCTAACTTAAAACCTCTAAAAATCCAATATATCCAAATAATAAATTCAAAATTGACTTAATTCAATTATAACCCAATGCCCTATACCATAAAAATTCTTTCATTAATTGATCAATCAATACGACTTGAATTCTTAGTTTGTATATTGCATCATTATGCAATTAATCTTCCTTGAACATTTATTTGACCGACCTATCATCATTTGTGATCTATTACTAGCTACACATATGACAAGTATGCAATAACATGCATGTTGTCTACCAAGGGTAGGCATTTTCAAATGGACTTAACTTAAAGACAACCTAATAATTGAATGTGTTGTTTATGTGTGTGTAGTTTAATTCAGGCTAGGAAATGATAACCTTACTAGACAATGCCATCATGGTAGTTAGATGATTAGACTACTATTGGTGGCTTAGCGGGTAGTTGATAGGATGAACGATGTCAGTATAATGTCAATATATTTTCTGTGAGAAGTAGTATAATGTAGTTTATGACTATGGATGCTAATTAAGATGCATTATATTATGGTTTAAAATAAATGAAGATGCGTCACAGCTGTAAACCCTATACAAGGATGTTACATAGAATATTCTTCTAGGATGTTAAGGTATTTGGCTTGACTTAACCAAATCTCTTAAGTAGTTGATGCTATTTAGGATCCTTAGATTCCTATGGCTTATTGTCTTAAGTATGAATGCTTCCATATTGTTTGAATCGCCTTAAATAATAATTATAAATTGTTGGTTTTGCATTACTCATAGTTTAAGTGCTCATGCATATCGTGTGCGATTACGTTACTATGTACTAGGTTTTGATTCATTTCTTTCTTTTTCAAGTATTTGTGATTTTGACTTTGATTCTTATGTATATCTTGGGTGTGAGACAAATCTGTAAAAGCTTATTGATGAATAGAGTGGCTTGGAACGCTTGATTATGTGTTTTTCTTAATTTAAAGTTATATTAATTTTTAAACTTATATTTTTATTTGAGGGCTTGGTTTGTGCTTGTGGTTATAAAATCCTTTATCTAATACGTGGTGAAACTAAACACGCTTTCACCCTATTTGGAGCATGATAGTTGGGTAAAATAAAAAAAAAAAAGTCATATAGACACTACATAATATAGTAAACAGAAGAAGAAAAAAGTAGCCTTCCTTTAGAAAGACAGTTGAAAAATTAGGGATGTAACCAAGCAGGTAATTATAGTGTACTCGATTAATCCGATTCGGTAAAAGCCATACAGAGTTTTGAGATGGATTTGAGAAATTTTTTATGGCTCTATAGTGGTTAACGTTAGGTTGCTGGTTATAATGATGAGCTGATGGGATCCCAGCTTGTTAAAATATTATAAATCTTAAATAAAATAATCAAGTAAAAATTCAATTCAAACCTGAAAGAAAAGAATATGAATTAAAAAAGTAATCTAACTTATGTTTAAAATCTCAATTCTACTTTAAAAAAAAAGAGTAAAATAATTAAAGATGAGACGAGAGAAAATAAATGATAGGCCAAGAACTAAAGCTAAGAAAAAGAACATTCTTATATCATTTTCCATATTTGATTTATGTTAATATTTTATTTTTTTTCTATAAAACAATTAAAGATAAAGATAAGAAAAAAACATGCGACATTGTTCTTTCAGTACTTTCTCTAGACATCACAGTTACCTTTACTCTTATCATCCTATGGTCATTCTCATTGTTATCGTGATCATTGTTATTAGAAATGCATTATTATTTCTTTATTTTGATAAAATGTTTCTTTATAAAATTTTAAAACTTTATCAAGTAGGATAACGTGGACCAGCTCAAAAAGAGGTTTGGGCATGGTGATAAAAACTTTGTAGAATTTGTGGTCAAAATTTGAAGGATCACGTAGGAAAGTGGGGATGAAGGATCAGTTTGAGCAAAACATTCAGCACAATTAAAGTCGAGTTAGAACCCAAATTATAGGGATGGAATAATCTAAAGCCGCCACAACAACATGAGTTATTCTTCATCCTTTTTTTATTTAAATACTATATAATTTATTTTATATCCTTTTTTTGTTTGTTTGTTTGTTTCCTTTTTTTTTTTAATTATTATTTTTCCATAAGGTGTTTCTTGCATTGAGAATAAACTAGTTATTTATAACTATTTTGGCATATCATTTTCTTGATATTAAAAGCAAATTATTCTCTCACTTTGTATAAATAGGGTTAAGATTCTTTTACCACCACAAAAAATTATTCACTTGCTATACTTTTATGAATTTAACAATATATATACATATGCTTTCCTCCATTTCAAAGATGTTGAAAATAGATGCGTGCTAACAGCTAGTCATCAAGCTTACTTCAATTGACGAATCTATTTTGGGTCAATAATATTTAATTTATATTTGATCGGTATTACCGTACGCAGGTAATTAAGTTTTTATCTTTATTTTATTTATTTTTTTTCACAAACGCTCAAATCGAAATAGATACCAAAATGATGTCAAACTATTGTGGAGTTGATGAATTAAACACAAACATTAATTTGCCCATATACAGTCCTTGATTCGGTACAGTCTAGTTCATAATCTTTTTCTTGTAATAAAATAAGATATAATATAGGAAAAAAATGCAAAAACATCCTCCTTGAACTTTAGAGATGGGGTGGATCGATCCCCCAACTTAAAAAGTATGGTATTTGACCCTTGTAACTATAAACAATTTGTAAATAAGGACATTCTATTTTTTTTTTTTTCTATCATATCCCAGAACAAATTCCGTATAGAAAGTACACCTAGAATATTTTTTTTTTGTATTGTTTAGATAGAATAAGTGCAAAATGTTCTTATCTATAAATTGTTTATAATTATAAGAGTAAAAAACCGCATTTTTTAAGTTCAGGGATTAATCCATTCTATCGCTAAAGTTTAGACAGTATTTTTGCATTTAACCTTATAATATAATATACAATTTCAGTTATGCGTCCGCGAGAAACACACCTCCATAATTATTTTGTAAAAGAGGATGAATCAATAAAGAACCATTATTATCGAGTCGGCATATATTAAATTTACACAATGGACGGCAAACCAAGAAAGCCTCCTACCGACTTTGGCGTGTATCATCATTAACTTAAGCCTCAGCATTTTATCCATTTAAGGGCACTAATAATAACTAGTGGACCATCGTTTGTACTTCACGCGTAACTCCCGGATTTAGCCCTCTTCAGTGTCTGGACTACTCTGCTTATTCTATTTAAATCATTTTAGCTTTGCTTTGGCTTTCTATTTATGGACATAAGCTCTGACTTATAATCTAGGGTTTGTTTAAGTGCCAATAGCATTATAGATTTGTTGCACAGGCATTATTATGAAGATAATATTATGTATCAAGTCATTAAAATCTTCTTAATTATTATAGTACTGTCCTCCAGTGGGTGCAATAATAATCATTTCGTCCCTTTTTCCATTATTAAGTTCAATTAGCGATTATGAATCTTTTTGTTTCACCATATTCTATTCATTTTTGATATCATATTTTTATCGTTTTCAAATAAATGTTTATCAAAAATGGATATTGATAAAAAACTGATAGTTTTACTCATAAATTAATCAAACGGATACAATACAAATATGATACAGATCAACAATCCAAACAGATGCTATATATACGGTGAGTGATGTAATATTATTGGAACATAGTATATAAATTATTTCTGTTTTATAATTTTTGTTTCATGATCTTGTGTTCCATGTAATTCAAAATATATTAACAGTATCTAAGAAGATATCAATAGATTAACAATAAAAAAGAAAAAAAGAAAGAAAAAAACTAGTTTGCTCTATTGCTTCGTCCAAAACAAAAGCATATTGCTTCTAGAGTCTATGAATTTAATGCAGGAGATATCATCTACGATCATTAAATAATTCGGCACTACAACAGGAATATGTTGCGAGTGAAAAAGGTCTAAGGAGAATAGGCAAGAAAATTTATTACAACAAATGTAGGGAAATTATCTAAATTGATTCCTTGTAGTTTCGATGAAGGCTCATCATAATACATAAACAATATGATGTAGATGAGATAGACCATATATTCATGAGTAAGAAATCATCCAATAAGCAATCAAGAAAGCACAGAAACAAAGGCTACCGCCTTGGAAGATTGGAATAAGTTGGCTTAAAGCCGTCGGCTTTAGGCCAACGTAAATCTAGGCTACTGATGATTGCGATTCTTGAGCCACTAGCTTTTATTTACCCGAGTTAATTATTATTATTTCGTTTTAGGGCTTTGTGTACTCATATATGTAGTCTTGGAAACCCTATCTTTGTTTGGTAGAACACATTATTACGTTGAATTGAAACCCTATTGAGAGTTTTCTCTCTGTTTATTGCGATTTGCAATTGCTTGCTCTTTAATTCAACTGGTGTGTTGAGTTTATTTGGTTTTACACTTTCCCTGCTGCGTCAGAGTGGTATCAGAGCATAGTAAGATCCTGAAAAGATGTCTTCAGACAAGGGTATTGATAGTAGTCGTATTTGTGATGGTGTTTAGGATACGGAAGTCTGAGGGACTAAGGTTCCTAGGGTGATATTGGACAACATGGATAAGAGATTCCCGTATATGGAACAACACTTTGATGACCTGATTGATTGATCTGACACCAACAGGAATAGCAACGGTTATGGGAGATGACCAATGGCAGAATATGCTCACGGCGATCCTGTTGTCGGATCTGTCGATGCAAATCAAGGATTACAGGTTTACTATGATGATCCTGAGGAGGGAGATGAGTTGATGGAAGAGGAACAACCATGAAGATAGGGTGTTGGAGGTATATCTGAAAAAGGTAAGACCTATAGACGATGTATTTTGATAATTATTACAAACGTAAGAATGAATATGGAAGGAATGAATTCAAGTTACTTGTAGAAATTCCATATTTTAGAGGAGATTTAGGGGTTGAAAATTTTATTTGTTGGATTTGTAAGATTGAGCGGGTCTTTGAATATATAAAGATTCCTAAAGAAAAAAGGGTGAAATTGGTGGTTTGTAGATTAAAAGGCTGCTTCTGCTTGGTGGAAGAGGTTACACAAAAGGTTAAGTCATAAAGGAAAACCATCTATTAGAACATGGTTTAGAATAAGATTTTATTAAAAGATGAATTTATTCCTCTTAATTATGAGGAAATCGTGTTTCAATAGAACCACAGATATCCTTAAGTAGAATCTATGATGTTAGCACAAAGTAATGATTTGAGGAAGGTAGATGATAAGATTGAAAAATCAGTAGAACATCATGAAACCCTCAAAGTAAATGGATGTTCCTTTCTTACAATTATGCCGTCAAAGAAGGAGATAGAGGATGTTATGAAGGAATCCCAAACTATGCCTACATTGATTGAAAAACAAGTGCTGATGGTTGATAAGGGGAGAAGATTGAAAAGGTACTAGATAGTATCAGGGGGCAATTGGAGGAGTTAAATAAATTGATACTTGACAATTTATCAGATGATGTGCCTCCCATGATGGACAAACAACATCATATTGACTTAGTTTTTGGTGAAAATTTGGAAAAAGTTTGTGGACTCAGGGTAACGGTAGAAAGATTGAATTTTTCAAATTCTGAAGTAGCTGGGGAACTATTTGGGTCAATTGGGAAGGCAAAGTGTGCTGCAGAATGTTATTTCCTCATGAAGGGTTATGAAAGGGCTGGTAGTATATATATGGATAAATGTGAAAAAACTGCTTTAGATAAATTTAGAGATTGTTTATTCTAGCTGGAATATATGAACTTGCTGCAGATGGTGTAAAGAGCTTAAGGGTAAATGCAATTCTAGATCCTAAGATAATTAGGATATTTTACTTTATAATTGTTAAGATTTACCTTTTGCAGGTTCATATTTGATCATGGTGATGTACCTTTGTATCCAGATGAGAACTCGGGATCGAGTTCTTTGCAGGTGAGAGAGAATGATGTAGATGAAATAGCCATACATTCATGAGTAAGGAATCATCCAAGAAGTAGCCAAGGAAGCACAGGAACAAAGGCTACCGGCCTTAACCTTGGAAGATTGGAGTAAGCCGCCTTAAAGCTGCCAGCCTTGGAGCACTAAGTCATTGGCTTTAGGCCGGTGTATATCTAAGTTGCTCGATGATTACGATTCTTGAGCCACTAACTTTTATTTATCCGAGTTAATTATTATTATTTCGTTTTAGGGCTTTGTGCACTCATATATATAGTCTTGGAAACCTTATCTTTGTTTGGTAGAACATATTATTACTTTGAATTGAAACCCTATTGAGAGTTTTGTCTCTGTTTATTGCTATTTGCAATTGCTTGCTCTTTGATTCAATTAGTGCGTTGAGTCTATTTGGTTTTACGCTTTCCACACTACGTCACAATAGCTTTAGAGTGTAAAATGTGCAAGCGCCTCCCTCTCTCCCTCACTCTCTCTTTATAGGCAAGGTTTTGAAATCAATCATATATCAACTAATTGTTACACTTTGGTTTAACACATATAGGCAAATAAAAATATAATCTTTAGTAGTTATAGAAATTTAATAAAAAAGGAAAGGAAAATAAATGATGTGGTACAAATTATGAACTTGCGCAAAAGGAACCACCATAAAGAAAAGTGACGTAATGAAGCTAAACAAGAATAAAATATAAAAGCAAAATTCGTTGAATCATGTATAATTGCCATAAATATGATCTTCTAAGTGTTTGTTGATTCAAAAAATATCTAAATAAATAGATATCAAAATTCGTAAAATTCAATGGAAACACAAATTTTAGAAAAAGAGCAAAGAGACACAGCTCTTAATAATATTATTAATCAATCTATAAATTTACCCTGGGGCATACAATAAATACCAAAAACATAAAAATTACCAAAAAGGAGACTTCCTAAAAAACCCTTAGACATAAACTAAGTGATAGGACAAGAAAATCTATTACAACAAATGTAGGGAAAGTATCTAAATTGACTCCTCATAGTTTCGATGAAGGCTCATCATAGCAAATAAACAATAGCTTTAGAGTGTAAAATGTGCAAGTACCTCCCTCTCTCCTCACTCTCTCTTTGTAGGCAAGGTTTTGAAACCAATCATATATCGACTAATTGTTAAGCTTTTAGCCCAACACATATGAGCAAATAAAATATAATCTTTAGTAGTTATATAAATTTAATAAAAAAAAAATGGAAACTAAATGATGCGACATGAATTACGACCTTGTGGCATAAGGAACCACCATAAAGAAAAGTGACATAATGAAACTAAATAGAAAAAAAAAAAAGATCAAATTGAAATCCATTGAATTGCATACATCTGCTAAAATATGATCTTTTAAATGTTTGTCGATTCAAAGAATATCTAAACAAATCGGTATCAAATTTTGTAAAATTCAATGGAAACACAAATTTCAGAAAAAGAGCAAAGAGATGCAGCTCTCAATAATAGTACTAATTAATTAAATTTGTCAATTCACCTTAAAGCATACAATAAATACCAAAAACCTAAAAATTACAGTTTACTTCCTAAAAAACCTTTAGAATAAATTGAATAAGAGGACAAAAAAAAAAAACATAAATGACATTTAAAATAGAAACTTCTACTAAAATTTATTACAATTTGAAAACTTTCCTAAAATAGTAATAACACAATTTTGATAACTAAGGGTGTTCATGATTCAATTAATTGGTCTGTGGTCCTATTTTTTAAACCTAACCATAATGATTGATTTTTTAATATCACAATCCTAAATTGATCTATTATAAACAATTAACTGCCTTAATGGTTAACCCCCTTTTTTTTTGTTAATTTTTTTGGTTTTCGGTTTTTAACCATTTAACATAAAAGTTATGCAAAATTTGTAGTTAACCGTATTTTTCAATATGTCCATAAATAGAGCATTTTTTTATGTTATATTAAAAACTGTAAATTAAGAATGTAAGACATGTGAAAGAGTTGTCAACATATATCGATGCTGTAAAGACCCGACCCTCTAAATCCCGAGACTTAGAGTACCGAGTCCCCAACCACATATAACGTTTTCACATTATATGTAAGGTTGTCTTAAAACTAACAGTTTATGAAAATTGTTTAATCAAAACTACTAAAACTTTATAAAGAACTTTTTAATAAAACGAGATTGTTAACAAAAGCAATCTATACATACATTTATATCATATAAACACTGTTTAGTGTCAATACAAGACACTACAAAAATTACATGTTTTCTTAAATCAAAAAGAATCCTAGGGGATCTTAAGGTCTTTACAAAAATAGGCTTATCTATCAAGCCTTCTATACATAACTTTTTCCTTAGCAAAAATTCTTCCAAAAGCCCAGGGTGTTCGAGTCCTATTCGTCCCACTCATCCAGGAATCTCTCGAAATCGGACCCATAGCCCAAATCATCATAAAACTCATCTCCAATACCTGCAAAGCAGCAAAAGTGAGCCAAAGGCCCAGTACACAATAACAAATGCAAGAACAAGTCATCAAACCAATGTAATGCATTAGAAGACAAGTGATTATCTTTATTAAATTTTCTTTTGCAAATCAACAGGAGGGTATTCAAACCCCGGATCACGCTTTGGGAATTCAAGGATCTTGAGTAACAGCAGCTGCTCAGGGGGTTGATATAAGCAGTCCGAATACTTATATCTCCTATATCTATTTTATGAAGATAATAGCTTCATTTAGGGTTCAAAAACCGTTGCCCGACTTATTTAAACTCAGTCCATAACATGATCCTAGTTCACAAGTTGCCTATAAACTTTGAACTAAATCATGGCATTTCCCCCTAAGTTTAAGCAAACGTTACTCAGATACTATTCCCCCTATCGGCTACCCACTTAACCACATAGAATCGCTATTGCATCATAGCGTACCATTGCATCATGGTAAAGTCATTGCATCATGACTTGGTTAAGCGCCTAACTAACATGTCATTGCATCATGACAGGTTTGCTGCTCCTCGGACCAGATTAAACAGCGTAATAGACATCCAATTCATTTAAATATTAAGCCGAATCAATTTAAGTCAGATTAGGAATGCCTATTCCTAGTAAACATCAAACAAGTTATTGCGTACCTGAACCCGTTAGTATATTACTATGATCTCTCGGTGAAGAACTAATCGAAGAATCCTTAACTGAAATAGGAATATCAAAATAATCAATAAATAAATATAGATTCCTCATTCACAAATATATACACATATTATATCTATATATCACAATCCTAGATCAATTGTACAAGGAAATTCATTAAACTTTGCATAGAGTCTAAATATCAAATTCATGCATAAAACATGTTTATTTAGCTCATATATACAATTAATCAAAGAAATTCAAATAATTTAATACAAAGTCATAATAAAGCATTTAAACATCCTATTATATCCTAGATCGCTTAACAAATACTTAATTGATCAAATATCAAACTTCGGAAAATTTTGAAGAAAGTTTTTAAAATTCAAAAGCACAGGGGATACGCCGGCATTCAAAGCCGGGGGCTTTGAGCCGGTGTTCAACACTATGAAAATCAACACTGCCAAAGCTGGTAGCGCTCAGGGTACGCCGGCTGCCTTCATTCTACGCCGGCGGCTTTGAGCCGGTGTAGAAGGAAAATCCAAAATTTCCAAAACTTCCAGAGAGGTACAAACCGGCAGCGTACATGGATACGCTGGCAGCCTTTGACCCTATACCGGCGGCTTAGACTCTCAAATTGCCGGCGTACGTTCTGAAGAACAAACGTTGGCAAAATTTATTGTAAAAGCCGGCGGTGTTGCAAAGCGCAATTAGAATTTTACTTCCAACGCTGCCTCTACGCCGGCGGCGTTGAATTCCCAGGTGCCGGCGTACGATCAAAACTGACCTATTCGACAGAACACAATCCCCTGTTTTTCCACTTCGAAATTTCTATCCTATAACACTTTCAAATCTTCTTCAACTTCATTTTTAACTTCATATACTCACTCCTATCTACACTACTCAATCCTAGCAACTCAAAACATGAAATCAACACATTTGATCACTTCAAATTCCACTTTCATTCATTCTCAACTTTCCTACACAAACCATCTTCATTTCCTCCCAACACTTCATATCACTACCACCATACATAAACAATACTCATACACTAACCAAACACAATCCAAGATAATTTCAATGCCTGAACAAACAATTTAAATAGCATTTAAACTCATCCAAATCAAAATCTCACATAACCATTACAAGAAATGAAAACAAAACAAAAGCCATACTTAAATCAACTCACATGTAAATGCCTTGCCTTGGAGAGAACTTTGCTTTTCAAAGCTTGCTATTGTTCTTGAATTGAACTTGGAAATTGAAATGAAAGAGAAAGAGAAAAGAAAGAAAGAAAAGGGAAAATTCGTATGAAATGGTGGCTGCTCCAAAAAGTAGTCTAATCGAGCAAAATTAAGCCTTAAACATATCCCAAATTTGCCCTTTAAGGCATATGCAACTTTAGTTTGCATTTTGGGTGAATTTGAGTTTCATTTGGGGCTTATTTAGGCCTAATTACTAACTTAACTACTAAGAACTTCTATCAACTAACCTTAAGCAAAACCAAAGTTGATTTTATAAATCTAAACTTAACTTAACACCTTAATGTGTAAAAGACACAATTAATAATTGTACTACATACACATTAATACATATAAAACAAAAATATTAATTTCACTACATATGCAAAATAACATATTTAGACTATTACCAACACAACTATCATAATCATCATGCTCATTTAATTCAACAATTAAGATAAATAAACAAACACATGGAAATTAAATAGAATTTAAATTTAGGTCATTTCAGATGCCATCAAGATAATCATTCGCATTTATTTCGCAACACTAAGCACCATGATGCTTATCAAGTATACATACATCTAGAACAATTAAGTTAAGATAGATTAACAATAAAGTTAAACATTATATACATTAAAGAATGTATTCCATTATTAAGATTTGAATCGTTGTAGTTTTTAGTGGTGTTATAAGAAGAAAATATGAACCATTCCTATTGCTTTTTTTTTTTTTTAAATATATTATATATATGTGGTGTTGTTTAAAAATACAATTTTTATACATAGAACTCTACCAAGATAAGTTGAGCTAAATATAAAAAAATACATAAAAAAATTACAAAAAAAAAATGATATTTCAAGCAGATATTGAATTAAAAATTAAATGAAACCTCAATATACTTGAGTGTTAAGAGCTCCTTGCTGTCGTTGATGCCTAGATGGATGGATGCCGGATGTTGTGCAGATTGCGAATCCGAGAAGGATAAGGATATAGATATGGGAACAGGGAAAAGAGAAAGAGATTAGGGAATATGTGACAATGGTTGCGGTCTGCGGATGATGAAATAAAGTTTAGGCCTTTAGGGTTTGAAACCTTCAATATCCGACTATTTATATTTTTAAAAAATAATTATATAAGTATATTATAAATTAATATATATAAATACGGATGGTTAATTGAAACCGTCGATTTCTAATTCTATAAACAGAAACCAAAACTAAAAACCAGAAAAATTAAAAGCTCTAATCCTAAATTGTAACTGATGGACTAGTTAACCATTTTTTTAATTGGTTTTTCGGTTTCGGTTTGATTATCCTCAACATTCGATTTTTTTTTTTCATACACCCATTGATAACCTAAAGAAAGGATTTTGCTTGAAAAACAATGTTTGTCACACGCATAGCTAGAGTATTTTGTTCGTTGTCTCATTTCCCATTGAATAAAGGTCTTGAAATGCAAATGTAGAAACCCAAAATTACAAAATTGGTCCTATCCCATTTTTCCATAAAACCATTACTATCTCTTCCTCACATCAAAAAGGAAAGTGAAGACTTCTGGCTCGCTTTATAAGAAAGCTAAAAGTCAAAAGTATTTCAGTCTAACCTAATGCAACATAGTGTTGATGTTGTATTGTGATGAGAAGAAAATTATTTTACAAAATTAGAATAAAATCAATTTTTGTTAAAAAGACTTTAGGTTCATAATTGGATGCCTTATTGAATCTTGATTGTGGTGAAACTTCTTTCATTGAATTCATGGCATGGAATATTATAAGATGATAGTTTCTATTCTTTGTCAATCCTTTAGTAATTTAGATTAAATAGGTGTTTTCACATTTTGGTAAATTAATTAATTTTGTAATTTTATTTATATCTATTGTATTGGTGAAGGTTTTGTTATCCACTAATATAACTAGTGAAGAAAAATATTATAAACCCATTATTGGTGATAGTGGATGTTTTGCATTGCAATCTTGTGGTTTTTCTTCTATTGGGGTTTTCAAATTAAATCCTAGTGTTCTTTATTATTTTACTATTTGAAATTATTATATTGTTTATCACTTATAAGCAAGAGGAAAATTTTCTTATTATTGTAGGACATTCTTTTTCCTTACAAGTGGTATTAGAGCCATGTCTTGAAAAAAAAATATGTTTCTTGTGTTGCAATTATGATAAAATCATCAAATACTATGATAAAATCTTTTATATCATAAAGATTTGCATCCACTTTTAAGTAGAGAGAGGGTGGCATCATAAGATAAATACGATGGAGATTGGACAATCATGCATAAAAAAATCTATTGGTATATGAAAAATCAAAGATTTGTATGCATGAAAAAATTGTTGGCTATATCGGACAATGCTTTGATCATAATGTCTATGATCATGTTGCTTAAGAAACCAAAGCTAATATTCTATTAAAGAAATTAGAATTAAAATAGGGTAAATTACATTAGGAGATATCAATGTTTGATGATAAATTCACTTAAGGTATCAATGTTTTAAGTGACTAAAAGGATGGATCAATGTTTTGCAAAATGAATAAAATAAGGTATCAATTTTTTTGTAAAATTCATTTAAGGTATCAACATTTTAGATTAATTTTCAATCAAGTTTCCTTAGTTTTTGTTAATGGTTAAATATTAATACCTTATTTGACTCATTTTACAAATCGTTGATACCTTAAATGAATTAATCTCTAAATGTTGATTTCTCTTTTTAATCACTTAAAATATTGATACTCTGAATGAACTTATCCACAGCCATTGATAGATTTCTATGTAATTGACCCAATTAATATATGAGAGATAAATTGCATCGAATAAAACCCCCATCGGTTAGGAAAGTTGTGGATTTGAAGCATCGGGATGAATTTAAGATGAAAGTGCACTTCCATGATTTTCAAGATCTTGTGAACCAGCTATCTACCATTAAAATTATCCTTGATAATAAGACAAGACACTTTTAATATTAAATTTACTGCTTAACAGTTGGAAAACACTTGTGTTATCGGTTAGTATTTCTATTATAGAAGGAAAAATTCTTTGTTGTAGACGTCTTAATAAATGAAAAAAATGGAAGAAAAGAACTTGATACAAATTCCAAGACTCATGCATTGGTTGTCGATAAACTGGAAAGACATGAAAGAAGTAGATTTAGAGGCTCATCTAATATATCTAAAAAATCCAGGAGAAGATCCAAATTAAGATGAAGAAATCTTAAATGCTACCACTATGACAACTTAGAACAATTAGAGAGAGAATGCCAGGTATGAAAAAGTGAGTAGGCAAAAGGTAAAGGTGATGGAAAATGTGAAGATACGATTGATGCGACAGCAGTTGCTGCTCAAAATGATGATTATGTTTGTCTTACATGTCTTGATAGTGATTGAGTTATTAACTCTCTCTAGTGTCTCCTTTTATGTGACATCACATGGTGATTTCTTCTTAACCTACATTGTTGATGATTTTGGTAATATTGGGATGGAAAATGATAGGGCATCTAAAATTATTGGCATTGGAAATATCATTTTGATGAGTAATACTAGTTGCAGACTTATTCTTAAAATGTTAGACATGCTGCAGATATTTGCTTGATCCATATATTTATAGGAAAACTAGATGATGGAAGATATAATATCTACTTTGGTGAAGGTAAATGAAAATTCATTAATGGTTCTTTGATAGTAAATAAAGGAAAGAAAAATGATACCTTTTATTTAATGTTTGCAAAACTATATAAGGAGTGGTAAATATGATTAATAAGTCATTAATAAAGCTTTGGCACAAATGATTGAGTCACATGAATGAGAAAGAAGTTCAAATACTTGCCAAGAAGCAACTTTTTCCTAATGTGAAAGGTACACCTTTGAAAACCTAGATTGACTATCTTGCTGATAGACAACATAAGGTTGCATTTCATATAAATCCATTTGCTAAGAAATATGATGTACAAGACTTAGCTCATACAGATGTTAGTATATGGATAATAGATTGATTTGTCATGCTATTTATTTTTTTAACTTTTACAAATGAGGACTCCAAAAGGGTGTAGGCTTTTGCTTTGGAATCTAAAGATCAAGTTCTAGGAATTGAGAGAGAAATATGAAGACGGTGTAAATGTGTTTGAGCAAATGATGGTAATAAATATAGAGGTCATTTTGAGAAATATTGTAGGGTTCATTGAATTAAACTTGAGAAGACGGTACTAAAGATCTCATAGTAAAATGGCATTATAGAAAGGATGAAATGCACTATCATAGAGAGTGTTAAGTGTATGTTATCTCATGCTAAATTAGCTAAATCAATTTTTGGAGAAGAAATGATGACAACCGTCGACTTGATCAATCTATGTCCTTTTTATGCTATGGATGTAGTTATCCTAAAGAGAGTATAGGTATATAAAAAAAAATATCTATGATCACTTACAAGTGTTTAGTTGCTAGGTATCATGCATATTCCTAAGGATGAGAGAATGAAGATTGATGTAAATTCAAAGCTATTCATTTTCCCATTATGCATAAATGAATATAAGTACAAGTTATGGATCCAATAAAGAAGAAAATTGTCAAAGGTAGAGATGGCTTTTCTAGAAAAACAGACCATTGAAGACATAGAGAAACCAAAGAAGTCCAAATCCTTATGCAAGATCTTAATTAATGTAGATTCAATGCTTTTTTTTAAAGATTTTAATAATGATAGGGGAGATGTGCAAGATCTTGCTGCTGATGATGTAACATCCTAAGAATCTAATTAGCAAATAGAGTTGAGAAGGTTTACAAGAGAGAGAGGATCATCCACCAAATGCAGTTTAGATGAGTATATGATGCTAATAGAAAGTCGAAATGTGATTAAAAAGCTATATCCCATGAAATGAAAAGGCTAAGCAAAAGCCATACCAGAAAAGATGACATCCTTTGCAAGAGATCATAATTATGATTTGGTAGAATTGCTAAACAACAAGTGACCTTTGAAAATAAATGTGTATATAGATTCAAGACTGGAGATAATAGCTCATAGCCTAAGTACAAGGTAAGATTAGTTGTAAAGGGGCTCAGTTTGAAGAAAGGCATTAACTCTGATTAGATTTTGCTCACCAGTGGTGGAGATGTCTTCCAT
This sequence comes from Combretum micranthum, assembly GCA_024138025.1. Lineage (NCBI taxonomy): Eukaryota > Viridiplantae > Streptophyta > Magnoliopsida > Myrtales > Combretaceae > Combretum > Combretum micranthum. The sequence continues at coordinate 351,444 of JAMXBD010000783.1, forward strand.
TCAAATTTCTCTCAGTATAGCTACTATTTTGAATTAGGAAATTAAGTAATTGGTTGTTAAGACGACATTCTTTCATAGTGATTTACAAGAAGAAATTTATATAAAGTGACTTGATGATTTTAGTATCAAGAGGAGGGAGCATTTTGTTTCCAAACTAAAGAGTTACTTATATGATCTGAAACAAGCTCCAAGATAGTGGTATAAGAAGTTTGACTCATTTATGATTGATAAGAAATATACCAGAATTGCATCACATCATTATGTCTTCATAAAAAAGATTCAATAGTGGTAAGTTTATTATTCTTTTATTACATGTCAATGATATGATGATTGTTGACTAAGATAACAAGCATGTTCAAAATATGAAGAATGCATTTATCAAGTATTTCACCATGAAAAACTTGGGACCCATGAGCCAAATTATCGATATGAGCCTTATATGTGACAAGAAGTGCCATAAATTGTGGTTATCATAGAATAGATACCTAGAAAGTGTATTATAAATGTCTAACACAAGTAACTATCTATTGTCCACTTGTAGGTCGCATTAAATTTAATTCTAAGTTGTCTTAAAAGTGATGTAGATAAAGAAGACACGAAGAGCATACTGTATACTTCAACTGTTGGTGTCTATGTATGCTCTTGTGTGCACTAGACATGATATTGTTGATATTGGTGTTGTTAGTTGCTAGCTCTTAAATATGGGTAAGGAGCATTAGATCACAGTTAAATGGATTCTTAAGTATCCTAGAGACACTTCCAAGTTTTATTTACAATTTGGTGGTAGTATATTGGAATGGATGGGTTCCTAAATTCTAATTTGACCAAAGATCTTGATTCTAGAAAGTCTATATCGGGTAGTTTGATTACTTATGGGGATAGAATGGTCCCTTGGCAATCCAAATTGTAAAAATATGTTGTATTATCCAATAGTAAAACAAAGTATGTTGTTGTGACTAGAGATTGCATAGAAATCTTGTAAATGAAGAAGTTCTTTGAAGAGTTAGGTCAAGAGCTGGAATATTTAAAAATATAATACGATAGCTAGCTAGAGTGTGATGCTTCTTAACGAGAATCTAACTTTTCATTCTAGATCTAAACATATTAATTTTAGATATTATTGGATTCGAAATGTATTAGAAGTGAAGCTTTTGAAGCTAGAAGAGATCCACATTGATAAGAATGGTTTAGATAGAATGACTAAAGCCTTACCCAGAGACAAACTTATGACTTGTTGATAAATAGTTGGTGTGATGAAAACCCTTTGTATGAGTTGGAGGAGAGTTTGTTAGGCTTTGAGTCCAACGCATATGGACTCATGGTAAATAAAAATGAAAAATCTAGTAGTTATATATATTTATATACATATATATATTTAAGATAAAAAAAAAGGAAAGTGTATAGTGCAACACGAATTAAAACTTGTAGAGGAAGAAAACACTATCAAGAAAAAACGAAAGTGAAAACTTATGGCTTCCTTTACAAGAAGACTAAAAGTTAAAAATACTTTAATCTCACCTAAGACAACATAGTGTTGATGCCAAATTGTGACGAGAAGGAAATTATTTTATGAATTTAGAAGAAAGTCAATTTTGGTTAAAACAACTTCAAATCTATAATCAAATGGCTTATTGAATCTCGATGGTAACTTATTCCAAGTTGAATTTGTGGTGTGAAATCCCACAAGGTAATAGTTTTCTTTCTTTGTTAATCCTTCTTAATTATTTAGATTCAATAAGTGTTTTTGCATTTTCGTGAATTCATTAGTTTTGTTATTTTGTTGATGTTCATCGTATTGGTGAAGGTTTAATTATCCATTAGTATAACTAGTGAAGAGATGTATTTTGAATTCATTATTAATTGATAGTGAGCATATTGTGCTATGGTCCTATAATTCCCCGATCTTCCTCTATTGGGATTTTCCATATAAAATCATGATTTTTTTATTATTTTATTATTTCAATTTGTTATATCTTTTATTGCTAATTTGCATACAAGTAAGAGGAAAAATGTCTTGTCATTATAGGATATTATTTTTTCTAACGCAAATAAATAAGTCATATTGAAATCTTATCTTTAATATAGTTTTTTTAATATAAAATTGCTTTCGTATCTTATTTTAATTGTCATCCTAACATGGGATATATTCTCGGTTAAAGTCTTTAAAATCATTTAATTTTTTTATTATATATATTTCTTTAGACGTGTTTCATGGCATGAAATGGATTGTTGTTATTGTTATTATTATTAGTATTATAATTATTATTGGTAAACTTTAAAGCTTGAAGGATCGAAACCTTTTTATATAGAATAAAAGCAGTCTCGTTGAAATTTTACCTTCATATAATTTGCTGAACATTTAAAATAGATTTAAAGGTCCTAGTCTATCTAAAATGTATGACGTTTAATAAACTCGAAATGTCTTGTAATATTACAGATTCGAATGACATAAAAAAGGGAATGAGATAGCAGACCTTATCTGCGAGATTTGTTAAAATTCGAACATATCAACATTTTTAGAAAGGTCGAGATTGATTTTATCATAAAATTTCAAAAGCTCAGCTGCACTAAAAGGACTTCAATAAGGCCAAATTAATTATTTTGCTCATGGTTTATCGCTCGTGCAATAAGAAGGTCCACTCATCCTAGAGGTTGACCAATATAAAATGCATATACATATTTGTGGAATCCCCAATATTACTAATAAAAAGACGGGTTTTTGAAGCGGATGCTAAAGGGATGATAGTGGCAATCATTATGGTGTGATGGCGATATAAAAGTTGAGATTGCTTTGTACCAAAGCTTCCTCTCATTTATGTAGACAAAATTAAGAATGAAATCATATATATTTGCAAGTTTATTTATATATAAGTTTATATAAATATGTGTGCATCTAATAATGAAAAAGTTGTAGTATATAAGATTTCGTTTTTCGATTATTAGCAAATATTATATCTTAGACTGCAAACAAACCGAAGTTACTTATCAATTACTCAAGTTTGGCTTGTTTTTTGGTTCATTCAAACCTGACTTTGGTTTGAACTCGTTTAGTAAACTAGTTGAACTATAACTAAAAATAAATTAAAATTTTGTCTATATAAATGAGCCAAATTTGGGTTTACATTTAAACTTGCTTGTAGTTTAGCAAGTAGGTTAGTTAATAGGTTTGTGAATTATTCGTATACATTATGTGTATAAAAGTTCATGTTGACTTGGCTTCTTGCATCCCTACCAATTGTGATAGTGTTAGTAAAAATACCTGAATTTATATACACACATGTCATATTAGTATTTTGAACCTTTTCATTTTAGTACTTTAAAATTTTCACTCTCTTTTTTTTTTTTACATTTTAGTACTTTCAATTTTTTTTAACACAACGACTTATTTAAAACAACCACATAAAAATATCATTAAAAATAAATAATATAATAAATATATAATAATGATATATTGAAAAAAAAGTTAAATCATAAAAGATTAAGTTCATATCTCACAATTTTATCTGCACATTTGGTTGTCAAAAATCATGATTTTTCTATTCATTAGAATGTATAAAATCGTATAAAATCATATATTTAACTTGAAATTTTGACAACTATGCGCCCAATATTTATAAAGGATATGCGAGGTATTTAAGTTTTGGTCCAAAGTTAATTTTAGGGACTATATGGCATCTTGGCTAGGTTATCTTCTAACCTACAAAAAACTTATAAGGAAGTGAGTGAATATCCATGCGAACTCTATGAGTAATAGGAAACTGACATTATACCTTAATAGTTAAAGCAAACAAGGTTAACTTATTAAATTGCAACATGACAAATTAAATGTCATTTACATAACATTAATTGATTCGTTGAGAGATTAGAGAAAACAATCTCACTATAGTATGGATTTCGATGAGTATTATTTCATTATATATCTCTTCAGAATGTGCAAGTGGATTGTTGTTGTCCTAAAATCACTAAAGTTTTTTGTTGATAGCCTTTTACTAGTATTTTGACCATCTCTCTTATCACTTAATTCAATAAGGTTAAAAGAAGAAAATTATTCTTTTTTCCTTACCTTGATTACTAGTGCCCATGGAAATTAAGGTGCGATATACGGGTGGACTTGGGTCAAGTCACTTATAGGGAAGATGCAAGATCCACCGTTGGATCTTGCAATAAATTTGTAGGTTTGCATAAAAGTTATAGATTGTAGGTTGTAGGTTGTAGGTTGTCGGTTATATATAAAAGTTGTAGGTTATAGGTTGTAAGTGACTTGACCCTAGTAGGTCCCGCAATATACAAAGGATGTCACACTTGGAACCTTTGTTACTATCCAAATGAATTCTTATAACCAAATTTAAAAAGATGACCACATGGAATTTTCCACTAAGGTAGTTCAATGTGATCATAGCAAAGCAGTCATAGTAAACAATCAACCAAACAAATTATAACAATTTAATTGTAATCACAAGCAACATAATAGCTTATAGTTTCCTTTAAATAGAGAATAACAATGTAAAGTTAGGTCGATTTACATGAAGCATTAAAACCACAAGAGCTTGTTTTGCAAGAAAAGAAGTTCCTAAGTAAGAAATATTGAAATAATAAACCACAATAGAAAATATAAAGGTAAATTCTATTCAAAGTTAATCATTCATGAGTAATATTATGATTTTAAATGGGCACCCCTAGTAAGTTCTACAGTTGAAAATACTAGTATATATGTTTAATAATTCACAATATTGATAACAACAAGACCAAATAATGAGTTTGAGTTAAAACAAAAAATAACTAATATTATATGAATATAATACATTCATAAAATATTAATTCCAATATGTAGTAGTTCAAGTTAAAGTAACAGTAATAAAATAATTGATTAGTTAGCAGCTAATTTAGTTCTTAAATTATAATTTTTTGAATTTATTAGTATCTTATCCATTTTATAGAATTTTATGAAAAATGGCCATACTATGAAAAATTAAGAAAAATTTGAAAAATGCAAAACTTTAGCATAATAATTTCATATATAATATATGAAGTTAGTGTTAATTTTTTTATAGAACTTTTAGAGACCCTTAAATAGTATTTTCATAATCTCATCTACAATGTATAATTAAAGCACAATTTGACTAAATTTATAAAATAAATATTAAAAAGTACTAAACGAATAGGACAAATTCTAAGGGGAAAAAAGGGATAATGACGAAAATGATACCTCAACTTTCGCAAAAAGAATAATTAGGTACAAGAAGTTTGGTTTTGAACAATTTGGTATCTGAACAAAGTTCTCATTGACATTTTTCATACTTGAAGTTTGATTTTGAACAATTTAGTAGTTGAACAAACTTTTATGGATTTTTTTTTATACCTTATTTCACTTACTTTAAGTATGAAAAAAGTAAACGAAAAGTTTATTTATGTACCAAATTGTTCAAAACTAAACTTTAGGTATGAAAAATTTGTTCAGATACCACATTGTTCAAAACCAAACTTCAGGTACTTGATTATTTTTTTATGAAAGTTTAGGCACCATTTTTGTTATTCACCAATATAATATATTAATATTATATATACACTAAATGTTGTAATAGGAAGTATTTACAAATTTGAGGCCATGACCATACAATATAAAAACAAAAATTATATTAGAAAGTATTAACATTTAGGAATACGTTAAAGTTAGAAATCAACATTTTGAGGGATTAAAGAGATAAATCAATAATTCATAAAATGGTTCAAATGAGGAACCGACCTTTTAAATGGACAAAAAATGGATCAACATTTAAAATGGAGACAAATGGACATAAAAAAATATATATCCTTATTTGCATCATTTTATATAATAGTAATATTCTTTTTTCAAGCATTTATAATGTTTATCCATCATTTGACCAATTTTATTAAATATTGATTATTTTCTTTTTTCATCATGCAAAAACGTTGATATCTTATTTGAACTTATTTCTAAATGTTAATACTTTTCGAAACCACCACTTGCATGACCACACTACTATATGTGCTTTTCAACTTCACTTTCCATCACCCTAGGATTCTTAAGTCGAATAGTTTTACGATTCCTTAAATGTGATCTTTTCAAAAATGGGAAGGGAATGCTAGTATTTATAGAGGAAATTGGGGCTTATTTATTTGTTAATATTTTCCAACTATAGGTTAAAAATCACGGGAAAAGGAAAAATAAATCTTAAAAAGTTCTTAAAATAAGACAATTTTGAAATCAATTGAAATATCTAAATAACAAGAGAAATAACAATAAATGTATATATGTATATATATTCATTTTAATAAGCAAGATAGTAATTTTTTCATTTTAAAATAGATGATATTTCCCCATCTCCAAATCTTTTAAAATATCGACAATTATAAAAGTATAAAATCAGATTTTAACTCCTTCTCTTGCTTTTCTCTTTTCACACATGTTGTAGAACATCTCCTTTCGTTCTCTCAACAACCTATTGGAAGTTCTTGAAGAAATTTAAGTAAGACAACACAATAAGTGATAAATTTCTTCTCATTTCTTTTCTTCTTGTTTCTAAGAAAGTAGTTGGAGTAACACGTTCTTGTTGTATTGGTGTGTGTCAATAGCTTTCTAATCAGGAAAGAATGAGATATACGAGGATCTTGAAGAAACTTATAAAGGAAAAGGATTTAGAAAATAAGAAGACAAAAATGATTGATAGATTCATGATAAGATAACATGATGTTTACATGCAAGATTCAATCTTTATGCAAGTTTTGTTACGATAGGTGTTTGGTTTTGAAGAACGATGATTTTGGATCATTAGTCGTATTTTTAATGTTGGGAACAAAGAAAATTGGCACTTTGTTAAAAATTGCCTAAAACCTCTATTTTTTATTATGCATGACTTCATACATGATCTGTGTAGAAGTTCGTGTACTTCAAAAATGCGTTTTGCCCCTTTTTAACTTCTTGCACGACCTCCTTGCACCACTCATGTAGAAGGTCGTATACTTTAAAAGCGCTTTCTACTCACTTTTTACCTTTTATAAGACCTCCCTGCACAGCCCGTATAAAGGTCATGTACAATGAGTTTCTGTACAGCCTTAGATGCAGCTTTTGTTGAAGCTTGCGTATGACATAATTTTTCATTTGGTACTAGCCTTACTATAATTGAAGTTGTTAATGGTGATTGTATAATTACTAGTCTATATTAGACGTCATGCTTTCATTTGGTACTAGCCTTATTATAATTGAACATAACAAGTCTAATGCACTTGATGATTTTTTTTTCTTTTTAAAATTCTCATAGAGCTTATATTATGCGTTGGTTGAATACATATGTAATATGACGTAGCAGAGCAACTACTCAAAGATATTGATTATGTTAAGTTGCAACTAAATTTGGTTGATCCTATGACGAAACCTTTGGGAAAAAATCTTATTTGCAAAACATCAAGGATGTGAATTAAGGTAAAATTTGAGATCACAATTAGCTGTAAGAGAATGAGAGGGGTTATTTTACAATCTCATGTCGGATTGCGATAGATCTTGATGACCCAATCAAGATTGCTATAGATATTGATGACCTAATGGGGCTACAGCTACAATGGATATTTTAAAAGTCAAATGATGGAATGAGTGGTTCCATTGGACTTTAGAAGTCCTCGGCCTATCAGCACATCCTCTCTTCCGTTATTTCAACCGAGCATTTTGTCATTAAAATATTATAGGATTGGATTTAATAAAAGCCTTAATCCTTTCTTTGGATTTAATCATGAGTTTTTGGTATTAGACCATGAGTAGCTTGATATTTAATAAATTAAAAAGAAAAAAAATGAAATATGTGGATGACAGTACAAACTCAATTTATAACACAAATCAAGCTTTTTGAAAAAAAAAAAAAAAAACGAAATCCAAACTTTCTATGATCTTTTTCATACGTAGAGCGTTTACTCAACTTGATTTATTTTACTTATCAAATAATATATAAAATTTACAAGGATATAATTATCAAAATATAGTATCTTGTGCGTTGTGCTCATTAAATAATTAATAGTAAAAAAATTTCTTTCTAATACTATAAATACCAAATGAAATATAAAAAGTTATGTTATATTGTATTATCCAATTCTCCTTTATGTTAAGGACAAGTGACAGTTTTCTCCTCTTTCGTTCCTCCCTTTCTCTGCTGCTTGCTTTCTGGTTTGAGTATCAAGTTCTTTTTTGTTCTCTAGTTTTCCAGCTCCTCGGTTGTAGACAAAACAGAGAATTCCCTGTGAGAGAATAATTGTTGAACGCGTTTGCACGATAAGAATGGGAGGGGAAAGTTATTCCTGGAAAGTACAGTATTTGTTGAACAGAACACAGGCTTATTTTATTTTATTTTATTTTTAATATTGCCTATTCGACGTTGTACCGTGAACAAACTCCTAATTCTTACAACAAATAATGGTTCTCAATTTCTTATTGCGTATTTAGTCTAATATTGTACCACAAAACTTCAATCGATATCATCACTTAAGAGGGAAAAAAAAATATATATATATATATAAATAGCTAAAATTAAATTAATAATACGTGTTATATTGTTCTTATATAGACAAAACAATATTAGACATCATTTGCATAAGGTAGAGATTATATTAGAAAATTTAAATAAAAATCTTTTTAAACGAAAATTTTGCCAGAAAATAAAAAATGAGTATATACGTTTCCTTGGATAGACTAACCATTCGAATAAATATTGTAGTCACAAAATGTATTATATTTGATTTAAATTTCCATAATCATATGGAAAGTTCTTTTGATGTTTGTCTTCTTCATCTTTCCAAAAAAAAAAAAAAAAAAAGCATATCAGAGTCTCGTGTAGGTTGGTTTAAGCATTTGAATATAAGGTAGTAAAGAATAGTTAGACCCACTTCTTCCCACTTGTCCACATTATTCTTTAGTTCTATCCTTCTTCTTTTTTTTTTTTTTTAAAAAAGGTAGAAAAGCAAAAAGAGTTCGGTATTTTGGTCTTGTTATAATTGAAGATTAAGGTAGGATATAGGATGAAGAATAATATATCCGCGCGTGATGCACATATTAAAGTTAAATTATTTGTTAGAATCATTTCAGATAATATATAAGCTATTAGATTTATTAGCAAAAGGAAAAATAAAAAAATTTAAAACTTAATATAATAGTGAAAAGAAGAAATCAAAATGTTTTTCCGTAATTATATATATACTATTTCATTAATATATATGTATATATATATAGAAAGGTAATTGTTGAGTAAAATAATGGTTAAAGAATTAGTGGATTAAATGAAGAAAATTAATTTACAACAAGGGCATTTTATTCACTTGCTTCACCCTTAAAATGAACAACATATGGATATGGCTATCTTAAGTACGTAAGACATAAAAATAAGACTTTTATGCTTTTAATGATATAGATAACAAAGTTTAAATTGGTATCTATTTTACTTTCGACCATATATACATGACACCTATACTGTCAGTGAGATCCAAATTCATAGAAAAACCACCGGTAAATAATAATAATAATAATAAGCAAAGTTTGACATAGGTTATAATGTATTTAATTTAAGATATTTTATTTAGAAAAACAAGGGAATAAACCAAAAGAAGAAGTACAAATACAAGTGGGACTATAGTTCTCTAACCATTTTATGACTTTTTATTTTGTGTATAAAAAGCACATGTGAATTCCACTGAAAAGGAAATCTGCTTATGATGCCGGATACAAAGTATATATCTACGTATGGTAACTTTACCTCAACAAAAGTAATGAAAAAATTTGATGCATAATTAGGACAGTTTGTCGGCATCTTTGGCCTTAAAAAGTCGCCACAACTATATAAAAAGACATTAACAAAGCTCCTTGACATAGACACCCATACCCCCCTTCCCTTTAGCTTTTGTGATAAACACAAGCCCCAAAATGATAATATCCTAAGACCCCCACCATAATTTCAACACCAAAAGCAATATGGTTTTGTAGTATCTATAAATTTTTCTTATTTGAACCCTTCATCTCACACCATACACAGCATTGAATAGACCTAACTAAACCCACAAGTTAAGATCTTAAATTAGAATTGGGATATGAAGAAGAGCTCTAGGGTGGCTGATGAATGCATGCTAGGGCTGGGAGGAAGAGACAATAGTAATAATGAAGGTGGTGGAGATGTGCGAATTCTTATGCAAGACTTGGGTGGCAGATCGGCTGCGCCGCCATCGAGAACTCGGAGTGGATTATGGCTGATTTGTAGTGTCATTCGTGCTCCTCTTTCGATCCTCTCATGTTTTGCAAGCCCCAGCGTTAATGCTAGTGCTGACGGTGTATGGATGTCGGGTGATGAATTTACTCGAGCCTCGGAGACGAATTACCTTATGGTAAACGACAGCCTCCGCTATGCAATATTGATGTGAAAAAATTGTCAAGGAAATGTGTCCATATGGTGGTTGGTATAAAAATAAACACATTTTTTTTCTTTTCTTTTTTTCCTTTTTGAATTTAGGTGTGTATTTTTTTTTTCTCTAATTCTAGATTCGTCTTGTCTAATGGGAGTGGTTTTTTTTTTTTTTTCCTTATAAAACTTGATCTATTGTAACGAGCTTAATTAATACTAGAAGTCTGAAAAACCTCGTTACAATAAGATTATTGCAGCGAGCATGGTCACCACAGAATTATGTTGTATATAAAAAGGATTGCTCTTTAAATCCTTACTTAAGGCCATTTACCTATATTATATATGCATCAACAAAAAATTTGTGAGATTATTATTTTTTCTGGCTTTGTAAAGAAGTGTGTTATTATTATGAAATATATATATATATACGCACACCCAAATCAAGTATTTTGAGTTAATTTTAAAAATCTTAGGGTACATAAAGAAATTATTTCCATTCTAATTCTTGATCTAAGGTTGGGCTCACTGGTTAATTCTGTCGCTTTCGCCATTGGAATATTATTGTAATGGAGTGAGAGACTTGACGCACAAAGCCATTGCATTTGCTTTTTCTAGTCATGCTTGCACTGAGAAAGGGATATACTGCTTTTTAACTCTTTTTAAGTCAACCTAATTTGTTTTAGGAATTTGAACAATTTCATTTTTGTTTATCCAGCAATTTTTTTCGGTTTTTTTTTCTTTTTGTTACTTTGAATTTGTTAATCCTTTGACCAAAAGGAGTTAAAACCTGAAGATGTCACAATTTTTATAGATATATGTGGGCATCGATTTTGAGTCAATAAAATGTTTAGTGATGTTGTGCTTACTTCAAGACTATCTGAAAAATGCAATTTTACTTGTCTTGGAGGTGTACTAATTTCAATATTGTTTAGGGAAAATTTATTTGGTTTGGATTACTATCATTGTTGTAACAAACTAAAGAAGCTTATTTAAGTTTATTGTTATAGATCCACTGAGTATATAAAAAAGATATCATGAGTGAAAGGAAACAGTGTATTAGATGATAAATTCATTATGGAAAATTCAAAAATAACTTGTAAAACTGCAAATAAAGCCACAAATAGTAGTATGGATGGATATGATTCTTCTAATCACTACAAGCAATATTCCACAATCAAGTTCTCTAGATCTTAAAAAGCTCTGTCATAACATTTCCTCTCCGGCATGCATATACATATATAGTTAGAGGAAGTGTAAACACAAATATCAAATTTGTTAGACACAATAAAGAATAGAGGAGGAATTGCCTCAATCAATTGGCCCTCCTTGACTTGCATTAGTTTTCTCCTTTTGTCTCAACTTTACCTATCTATCAATCCAAAGTATCCAATAATTCAAAACACTTTCAAAACTTCTTCTCTTTGATGTGATTTTGCACAATTCAAAATGCATAAACAGTTTTGTTTAACTTGCTATCAATCACTTTGTTTTAGTCTTGCCAACTACTAGTCACCAAGCTACAAAGGGCGCAAACCTATGAGCTTCCATCATTCTATATGTATATATAGAACATATTCATTTTATGCAACAAATGTACATATATATAAATATACATATTTTGTATTTGTAACTTATAAATTATACATATTTAGACATTTACATGTATGCATATATATATATATATGTCTTAATATTTGTCATACATATTATGTGATATATATATACACACAGAGGCATAGAATATGTTATGTATATCTATATCATATATATCATGTGTGTGTGCATGTGTTAACTTATACCTAATAGATTATACATAACATATAATATATACGTATGATGATATAAATTATTAATAAAACATACATATGACATGTAGATGATACATAGGGAGTCTTTGTCTTCCTTTAAAATTTAATGTCGTTCTTAAAAAGATAGAACAAAGGAGATAAATAGGTTAGGTGTATATATAATATGGAGGGATTTAATCTAGAACATCCATTATTTATAATCCTCAGGGCAACATCTTAAAGGCCTAAATGGAAGAAAATGGAGGAAGTTTAAATGGTGAGGATCAAAATCCCTCAACATAGGATGTTAATTGGGTAGTAAAATAAATACATACATATATATATATATATATATATATGAAAAACTTGTAAAAATATACACGGTGCATTAGTCAATTGGGACCCAATTATGTGAACTAGCAACAGGTAGTCAATTATCACGCATGTAGATCCATTCGACTCATCACCCATCCTCATCTTAGCTCTTTATTACATTTTTGCTTCTCAATCCAATTTTAAGTCTTATATAAACTTAAGGCACGATCAACATCCCTATGTCAAAATAAATTATGGAATGAGGTTTGTCAAGACCATTTTGTGTAGTCATGTATTAACAATATTATACTTGATCAATTCATTAACTTTCTTTCCTTTTCTTAAGTCTAATATGGTTGATGTAAAATTTGATCCTGTCCATTTGGATTCAACATAATGTAATTCTTTATGATTGTCAACTGTTATTATACCAAGAATCGGTTCTGTTTAGTAAGATGGGGAATCATCATTCTCTAGTTATTTTCACCGTATAGGTTACACTTTCTTGGATTTGAATACTTCTCTTTGCACACATAAACAAATTTCTCCCGTTCAAAACTACAAGCATTTACACCCTTAAGAAACTAACGAAAGCATTAATCAAATTTCCTTAAAAAGTGACAATCAGATTCACAGAATTTAATGTGGAACTTGAAAGTTAGCCAATCATTGCAAGAATCTAATGGAAATCTAAATACTCAAGTGGGAAATAAGAGGGTTCAACTTTGGTTGCTTATTGTGGAACTAATCAATGTGCACTAGCAGAAATGATTGACGGCAGTACAATCAAGTAAAAAAATTCCACATCTTCCATTCCCAAATAGGATAATCACATTAAAGATGATTTATATTTGAGTCAATGGATAAAAATATGATAGATATTTTTACCTGTATAACAGAAAAAAGAGTTTAAGATAAAATAGTGTATGTGATGTATATTTACTTTTAGGCTAAATTATACTAGAAGTATAATTATTTAGAGATAAATTTATTTAAAATATCAATAATTTGAATATACAAAAAGAGATTACCATTTCACAAAATAAGTTAGATGAAGTATCTATAATGAATTATTAAGGAAAATTGAGGGAAAAAAAAGACTATTCAAATGTTGATATTTAAAATGAATTTTTACAAAATGTTGATTCCTCGTTTGATTCATTAGCTGCAAAATGTTAAGTTCTTTTTTAACCATCAAAATATTGATATGTTAAATAAACTTATTTGATGCTGGTATATTCTGGTATAATTTGAGTAGTAAAACTAAATGAAAAGCACTATATAAAGTTATTCGTTTGATCAATATGGTTAATGTTCAATTAACTCATCATATAGACCACTTAGTAAGACTGTTGTCAGTTATTTCCATTATTACGAATGCGTGTCACGTTCTTCACATATATAAAAATTTACACCATGATCGATCTGTATTACCTTAATGTAATTATCTGACTTCTACACGCTTCTCAGTTTATGTAAAATGTGTCGAGGATAAAAGAAATGTTATATGCACAATCATCAACTTGAAAAGTGCCACGCATGGAGTCATGCTCGAAAGACGTGGACTTTTAGCAAACACCTTTTGAGCTTTGTTGGCCATTTTTGAAAGCTGAGATGTCGCTTTTACCTGCACAGGTAAATTTTTAGCTGATGGTTAAAGCAATATTAAAGTTTATCCTTTTTGTTTTTTATTTCTTTTTACCCCTACTATTTAAAAGAGAAAACTACATGATGAAAAACTACTAATCATGCTTTAATACGATAAAGGGATAATGGATAGTTTCTAAAATAGTTACCATCTGTATTTAGGAATAGGATTATGCGTCAAATAACAATTGTTACTTATTCATCATATGTATATTACACGTGACATATGAGATGAAAAGACTGATTTAAAACCGATGATGATAACGTTAAGAAGTTGGATTCATATCACTAGCTCATAGAGCTTAGTAAATCCAATAGTTCAGTTGAGGTTATATTATGAGCCAATTACATTTTGATTGGACAAGACAAAATGAGTTTTATACCCAATAATCTTAGACATGGAATTAAGTGGGGGGTAACATGGTTATTTACTATGTAAATACTAATTTAAACAGTGTGATTCATGTATATATACCAACTCTAAAATATCTAAATAACTGAGAACAATAATCCATACTACAATTTTTTTGGATGTATTATCCATACTTGACAGAACATTATTATAATATCCGCAAATTAGATATTTTTCTTTTTACATGGTGTATATCTTCTTTTCAATTATATGAGAGTGACTGGTTAGTGATTTGTATGATGTGACCGAATGCAAAATGTTGGGTTAATTATGAGTTAAATATCAACATTTTGAAATGCCAAGAGGAGGAAAAATGATCGAAGAAGAAAAATAATGATGATCGCCACAGTGAGGGGAGATTCATATACTTAGATCAATTTAGTTCTATTCCCTTGGCAGGGCTATATTATGATTTGATCAATTAGACCATTCTATATAAAATTACTTGTTGACGAGGAATAACTTTATTTCTTAATAAAAGGTCTTACTCCTTTACCTCTCAATGGAAGATTTAATGAATAATATACATTTATGTGGTTTTTTCTTCAAGGATCAACTAGAAATTGAAAACTAGATTATGTCAGATAGTAAATTTGACAATCCTATCAAGGGAACTATATAAGTAAGGTTATTAAACTCATTATTCTATTTTGAATTGTCATAGGGCTTGTAAATTTGAGACGTAGAAACTTAAGAACGTAACTTTATATAACACATATAAAATAACTTTACAAAATTGTAGATAAAGCTAATGATAGTTATAAAAAACTTGAAAAACATGAAAAATAAAGAAGGGTAAATTGTAAAAACATCCTAAAAACTTTAAGGGTAATGTGGATTGACTTTCTATATCTTGAAACTATATTTTTTGACTCCCTAATTTATAAATAATTAGCATCGTTAATGATATTTGTACTTTTTTATCTAACAAATATAATATTTGTACTATCCCTGACGGTACTTTTATACTTTCTAGCCTAGTAGTACAATTGGTTTCACACATCCATTCTTCCTACACATGCCTCCATTCAGGGTTCCACTTTATTAGTCCTAGTACTTAGATCTTCTATCCTGGCTTTAAGGTTGTTGCACTACTCTACAGGTTTTCCATAATGTGGTTTAGAGTCCCCCACAACTCTTCATGAAGATTTTCTTGTATCTCCTCTATACACGCCTACATTTCCTCAAACATGTTCTTTACTTCAACAATACACAACTTTACCGCGTCAAGTCTCGCATCGGATGCCTTTAACATATCGCAAGATCCTCACGATTGAGCTCCTCGCTAATAGCTTAAGCATTGTTATCTACATTAGAAGATGTCTTTATTTGCTCTTTAGAAACCCTTGCTTTAATGCCAATTGTCATTGAAGCTTTGCTCAATGGTGCTCTAATATGACACTTAAAGCATTTCAAAGGCTTTTGAAAGTGCAACCCTCACCAGAATTCTAGGGAAAGAAAAAAGAAAGAGATGTGTTAGGAGAATAGAAGAATCCATAATTTATGATTGAATGGAAACCCCTTGTATACACAATAAGCCTTCACAAAGAAACAGCTAAAATCTAATCAATTTGATGGGCACGATTGATTCCCACTTATTGCTATAGTTCCCCAAGAACGAGCTATGTGGTGAAAGGTTCACCATTACAGCATAATAGATTATAAATTACCAAAAAACAAAAAAAAAAAAAAAGGAATTTAAGCTCTTGTTTATGCATTCACCTATGTTTATCTATTATATAAATTGATGTATACTGAATTTATACAACTAAATTCTTGAGGCTTCCTTTGCAAACCTTGATCGTAGATCAGAATTAACTGGACCATACTCATTAGGCCTTCTATGGATCATATTTGAAGCTCTAGCTAGTTTATTCACAACAGTACCAAATTGAATGCCTTTTATTCAATTTAAGAAATACGAGTGCATACCTCCAAAATAATAGAGTATCAACTGCCTTGTGATATTGAGGATATCCTAGGCAGATTCAATTCAAGGGTAAAAAATTCCAAAAATTTGCTATGCGAAATAAATAAATAAATCGACAACGTCCTTGAAGTAACAAGGCAATGCTACAGTCCTGCAATGTTCATTTTCATGGTGCCTTGTGAGGCAACTTCAATCCTCAATGTTTTGGAATTCATTTTAGTTTCATCATATATCTATTTTATATTTGTGTGTGTGTATATATACACACAATTTTTTTTTTCTTTTTTTCCCTTTCACTCCACAAACTCACGCTGCAATCCTACTATATCCGTAGAACTATCTCCAAATGCATTCATCAGAGTAGAAGTCGAGAATTTCACCCTTTTTTTTTGTAAATTATAACAGAATTTGTAAATATTTAAGGGTAAATTTACATGAGATATCAACGTTTTAAGTGTTTAAAAAATGAAAATCAATATTTTATAAAGTAGATTCAATATGGTATCAATATTATAAATAATTAAAAAAAGGATCAATGTTATATAAAGTGGTGTAAATAAAATATATATGTATATATATTTCATTCATTGTCAATTAAAAGGTTAATTTTTTTAACCATTTAAAATGTTGATATCTTATTTGATCCGCTCCTTATATGAATTATTTTGAAAGATTAATATCTTATTTTAACTTATGCTAAATGCTTGAATTTAAAACCTTTTATTGTTATTTTTCTTTCTGTTTTTCTTTTACTACTCCATAATCATTCAGAAAAGGATTGAAATCAAAATCGT
Organism: Combretum micranthum; assembly: GCA_024138025.1. Lineage (NCBI taxonomy): Eukaryota > Viridiplantae > Streptophyta > Magnoliopsida > Myrtales > Combretaceae > Combretum > Combretum micranthum. The sequence goes on from JAMXBD010000783.1 coordinate 368,720, forward strand.
AAGTTCACACATTCAACATGGCAAACTTCGCATGCGAAGGTTTCATTTTAGCCGGTAAAAATGAATTCTATTATATTAAAAGAAACATCTTGTACACAAATTTATACTTGATGGACTCACAACTAGCTGGAGGCTAGAGAACCTAAGTAAAAACACAGGCATACTTTCAAAAGTTAATGTAATTCATCCAATGGTTATTATCGTATTTGCAAGCAGAATGAACTTCAGCCAACCAACGGGAATAACAAATCCGGCACACGGGATATGAAAATTGCACGCTGAAGATATGAAAGGAAAAGATCGTTTATTCCAGTAAAAACTACAGAAAAACAAACATCTAGATGACCACAATGACCCTATATAACTTAACAAGACCTATGATGGTGGATATCCGATGGCAAATTGCAATCTAGTTGAATTTTTGGAAAAATATCAAATTCGGTACCTAAACTTTGTACAAAATTTAATTTTATATTTCAACTTTGAAATAGTTGATATAATGCCCAATTAGTTGTAACTATTTTTATTACATCACTAATACTGTTTGCTCTATAACCTGATATGGAAGAAGCAACCTATCATTGTTCCATGGTATTAATAGTATTAGTAAAAACGCAATCATATATTATCTATTTTATGTTTACAAACAGAGCAAACTTTATTAAGGAGTTGGTAAAGATAGGCCCAAAAAATTTTGATTGGATATTAGATTAACCACTTTAAAGTTTACGTACTAAATTGAATTTTGATATAGAGTTTAAGTACTAAATTTGACATTTACTCTAAAATTTTTATCTTTTGGCTAGCCCTAACAAGCTACTTTCTCCATGTTGGGAATGATAAGGAAAACTGCGAATCTAGAAATCTTTTACTAAGAGAGAGCGGATCGGCAAACATTAAGGGGACTAAAAGAAATTGAAGGAGAAAGATGTAAGGTTTAGAAGTAAAAGGACAGTATCACTACCTCCCAAGGATAGGATTTTCAAAGAAAATTTTTAAAAACAGATAGGGATAGATTAGAAACCTAGCATGCCGGGTTGGGAAGGGTGTGGAGCCATATTAATTGATAATTTTTGGGTGATTCACATATTTTGTATAAGGATATAAATATTGAAATTGACTTGAAACCTGTAAATTTTAGATGGCTTGAGTGAGTTAGCTTTATAGACTTCTAGGCTGTCGAGGTAAAAATTTTTATTTTCAAATCAAACAAATTGATGAACATCGCTTGTAAAGATTTTGGAATATCTTTAACTTTTTTCCCCCAAAAAAAATAGGGTTGAAAAGAATCGTGCTAGGGTCCCTGATAATGCCTAAAGTTAAGCCCGAAAACATGATACATTTGAACCAACAAGGAGTAGAGATAAAAATCAGTGTATGAAATTATTAAATTAAAGTGCCTTTTGTGATCTCTAAAATCTTATCTATTGCGTAACAATGAAGATACCAAGTGCTAGGCTCCAATTACCTTCCCATTTTTCCCTTTCACTTTCTTTGATGAAAAGGACAATAGAATAAAGCAGGATTATTAGAAATCATGGAACAACTTAGTCATGACAAGGACTTAACAATGTATCAACGAAAACTTCACCATATAGCACCATCAATTCTTAATTGGAATTTAGCCCACATAGCCAAAAAGGGGGTCCCCTCAATTTGTCTCATTGTCCATTCTAGACCTATCCTAGATGCGACAATAATTATTAGGGATACTATTAAGGTTGAATTACACATGAAATTACACAGAACACCTACATTGGTGTTGTCTTATAACAGAATATGAGCCAGCTATATAGCCTCTTGGTGTACAACATCCTTTGTACCTGAGGACTCGCATGTAATGGGGGTATTAAATTGTTCCAGCAATATATCAGGATTCGATAGACCAAATAGCTTCTTATGTTTTTCCCCCCATCCTTTAATAATATCTTCTCAATTTCTTGTAAGATTTTATTCTAATTTGCAATTCAATCCTAATCTTTTTAAAATGATTAGAAAAATCTTTCCCTTTTTTTAATTAATTCCGGCTTTTGTCTATATTTGAAGAGGTGCTGATTTGAAGTTTTTTTTTTTTTTTTTTTTTAATTACCTTGTAAGAAATTTCAATTATTGACTATATCATTCAAAGGAGTAGGGATAGGATATATGTTGGCATGAAGGACTCCTAGAAATCAGGAATTTATGGCTGTATCATAGGATCAATGAATATCATTAATTAGGAGTTTATGGCTGGTCAATAAATATCATTGAAAACAAATTACGATCGTCATTTGTATACAAAAAATAGAAGAGCTTGATTATATATAAATACCCATGTATATAGAAAAGAAAATATATATAAAAAAACCTAGAATATTTTTTCTTATTAAAAACATGGTATCATAGCCATGTTTCAATTTCCATCCTCCTCTGTACAGACAACACTGAAGCAAATAACATCCTACAATACCGATATGGCTGGTGAAGATTTGCAGTCATCAGAAACCCCTGAAATCTCTTCTTCATCTATCTTATAAGAACTCACTACCAGAATCACAGAAATCCTATCTAAGAATTCCAGTACAACCTCAACAATGGACATAGCCGCTGCTCCAATAGAAATTAAATTGGATGGGACCAACTATGGTCTGTAGTCTTAAGTGGTGGAGATGCACATCACTGGCAAAAACAAATTGGGTCATATCAATGGTGATCTGCCCCAACCTGCAGTGATAGATCCAACCTTTAAAAAATGGCGTACTGACGATGTCATAGTAAAAGGATGGCTCATTAACTCCATGGACCCATCAATGATTGGGAATTTCATTAGATTTCCTACGGCAAAAATGGTGTGGGATACCATAGCAACAACTTATTATGATGGGAGTGATGTCTTCCAAGTATATGGCCTTTGACGCAAAGTATCATGCCTAAAGCAAGCAGGTGGTTCATTGGAAAAATATTACAATGGTCTACAAGTATCATGGAGAGAGATTGACTTTCGAAGGCCAAATCTCATGCAGTGCCAAGCTGATATTCAAGATTATAACAATATGTTGCAGGAAGATCGAGTTTACATATTCTTGAATGGTCTAGATGACCGACTAGACAACATTCATAGAGATATTCTGCAGATGCAACCATTCCCCACAATGGAACAAGCTTATGCCCATGTTCGACGAGAAGCGGTGCGACAAGCAGTCATGATAGGAACTTCGACTGAAGAACCATCAGGTTCCATATTTATGTCAAAGAGTTTGAGGACTATAACTCCTTCAACAACTTCCTATCATAATGGAAAATCAAATTCCTCTTCTAAAAAGAATTCATCTGATGGACTGAAATGCTCTCATTGCGGAGGGACTAAACATACCCAAGAGACCTGTTTTAAAATCCATGGGTATCCTAAATGGTGGCATGAATTACATAAAAGAAAAAGCTCAATGTTGAAGAAACCAATGACAAGGCAAGAATGAATAGATGACTAGAGGTCAAGGTTAGTTGCCATTAGTGATATGACTCATTCCTTAATTCCAGTTCAAGCTCACAATGTCAACACCACTAAAATTCATAAACCAATCACAGGAATAAATCTACATGAATTTAAAATATACAATGCTCATGGCCAATGGATTCTTGACTCGGGAGCCTCTGACCATATGACCTATGATGAAAATGATATCTCTCAAAGATCCAAGCCTAGAAGAACCAATATTACAAATGCCAATGGAAAAATTTCCCCAATAACAGGGCCTGGTACAGTAATAGTGGCACCTAATATGCCATTATCCAATACTCTTCTTGTTCCATCTCTTTCTCACAAATTAGTGTTTGTGAGTCAACTTACCAACTATTTGAATTGTGTTGCAATTATTTATCCTAATCTTTTCCTTCTTCAGCATATTCTAACAAAGGAGATTATTGGACGTGGTATTGAGAAGGGGGGACTATACTATTTGATGGATGTAAAGATCGGTAAAGCATGTCACACTACTCATCAAAATATGTCTAAGAGAAAATTTGGCTTTGGCATCGTCGATTAGGTCATCTGTCATTTGGATATTTGAAACATATTCTTCCAGATTTATTTTCAGATATGGTAATTTCTCAATTTAAATGTGAGGCCTATCTTTTTATGAAAAGCCATCGGGCTACTTATCCTTTGAGTTTTAATGAAAGTACTATTCCTTTTTCCTTAATCCATACTAATGTGTGGGGACCATCCCCGAAACCTAATATGCATGGCTATCAATGGTTTGTGATTTTTGTTGATGATTGCACACGGATGACGTAGTTGTATTTGCTGAAACATAAGGATGAGGTTTTCAATACCTTTCGGTCCTTTTATAATATGGTTTATACACAATACTCCACCAAATTACAGGTTTTTTGTTTCGATAATGGCGGAGAATATGTCAACACGCAATTTAATGACTTCTTTCATCAATGTGGAAAGATTCATGAGAAATCCTGTTCGCATACTCTCCAACAGAATGGAGTGGCCGAACGGAAAAATCGGCATATTCTTGAGACTTCTAGAGCTCTTCTTATTGGGGCTAATATGACTGGGCATTATTGGGCAGAGGCAATTTTGCATGCAGTTTATGTTATCAATAGGATGCCAATGAAAGTTCTTAAAATGAAAACTCCTCTTCAAGCATTATCTCATTTTGTAACACTGCCCTCAATCTTGATGATGCCAACATGCGTGTTTGGGTGTGTTGTATTTGTTCATGTCCAAAAGGATCATTGCACAAATATTGATCCTGATGCTGTAAGGTGCATTTTCTTAGGCTATAGCCTATACCGAAAAGGATATCACTGCTTTGATCTAACTTATAGGTGAACATATGTTACTATAGATGCCACATTTTTTGAAACTGAAATGTTCTTTACTACTAAGCTCTCCACTCCATCTCATTAGGGGGAGAATTCTAGTGAAGAGGTGAATTGGATGAGATATGAGTGGTCAGGCTTTAATGAATATGACATTTAGAATGAAACAGAGACAACTTCCTCAAATGATGACGTACCCCATTCTTCAATAACCACTAGTTATCTCTTGAGAATATCACTGAGGTAAGTTCTTCATCAACCCTTTAATGTCATAGATATTGTTGTTTCTATCCTTGGCTATAGATTACCTACATCATGATCGTGGTGTGCCCCCAAGTCAATACTCTCCTGAGATGGAAGAACGACGATCTATATATCCTATTGCCAATTACATGTCCACTAGATTACTATATGAATCTTTGAAAATCTTTGCAAATGATCTCTCATGTCATCACATTCCTACTAATGCAAAAGAGGCATTATAGGACCTAGATGGACTCAAGCCATGAAGGAAGAGATGGAGGCCTTGTTGAAAAATAAAACATGGATTCTTGCTACATTACCGGAAGGGAAGAAGACAGTAGGGTGTAAATGGGTGTTTTCAATTAAATACAAAGCAGACGGATCTGTTGAAAGGTACAAAGTTAGAGTAGTTGCCAAGGGATACCACAAATATATGGCGTCGATTATCAAGAAACCTTCTCTCCAGTGGCAAAATTAAACACAATAAGAGTTTTATTGTCCCTTACAGCAAATCTTGACTGGCTTTTAGATCAATTTGATGTAAAAAATGCCTTTCTCCATGGTGATCTTAAAGAAAAAATTTATACGGATATCCCTCCTGGATATGTGGCAGACTCTGACAATAATGTCGTTTGCATGTTATAGAGAACTTTATATGGGTTAAAACAGTCACATCGAGCTTGGTTTGGAAGATTGAGTGTCGTAATGAAGAAATATGGCTTTCGACAAAGTGATTCTGGCCACACTTTAATCTTGAAACACCAACAAGGCAAGATTACAGCTCTAATCGTCTATGTTGACGATATGATCATTATAAGAGACGATATAGATGAGATAGCAAAACTTCAGTCTCAGTTGGCATGAGAATTTGAGATGAAGAATTCAGCAGGACTCAAATTCTTCTTGGTGATTGAAGTTGCTAGATCCAATCAAGGGATATTTCTTTCTTAATGGAAATATGTGTTGGATTATTAGTCGAAGTCGGGTTATTAGACTGCAAACCAGTTGATGTACCTATAATTCAAAATCACCGACTTGGAGAATACTCAAATCAAGTACCAACAAACAAAGGAAGATACCAGAAGCTAGTCGGTAAATTGATCTATTTATCTCATACTTGACTTAATATTACTTATGCAGTCAGTGTAGTTAGCCAATTCATGCATTGCCTTAGCGAAGATCATATGAATGCGGTCATTCAAATTCTTCGGTATCTAAAATCATCTCCTGGTAAAGGCATTTTGCTCTCTAAGAATGGTCATTTAAATATTGAAGGGCATTTAGATGCGATTAGGCTGGAAATATTTTAAATAGAAAGTCAACTTCAGGCTATTTCACATTTATTGATGGGGATCTTGTTACATGGAGAAGTAAGAAGCAGAAGGTAGTGGCATTATCAAGTGCGGAAGCAGAATTTAAAGGAATGACAAAAGAGTTATGTGAACTTCTTTGGCTTAGAAATTTGTAGTCTGAGATTGGATTTCCTTCTAAATGCGAGATGGATTTATTTTGCGATAACAAAGAAACTATTGATATTTCTCATAATTCGGTGCAGTATGATCGAACTAAGCATGTGGAGGTTGATCGACACTTCATCAAACAGAATCTTGCTTAAAAAAAAAATCCAGTTTCCCTTTGTAAAATCAGAAGACTAGTTAGCAAATATCCTAACTAAAGCAGTATGTAGCAAGAATTTTCATAACTCACTTACCAAGTTGGGAATGATAGATATCTACGCACCAACTTGAGGGGAATGTTGGCATGAAGGACTCCTAGAAATTAGGAATTTATGGCTGTATCATAGGATCAATGAATATCATTAATTAGGAGTTTGTGGCTGGTCAATGAATATTATTGAAAACAAAATAAAATCTTCATTATAGCAGATTTGTATACCAAAAATAGAAGAGCTTGATTGTGTATAAATACCTATGTATGTAGAAAAGAAAATCTATATAAAAAAAACTATAATATTTCTTTCTTATTGAAAACAATATATAGTTTTGATGTAGTAATTAAATTTATTAAACTTGTTAGAACAGGCACAATATATGAATTTGTTAATAAATTTATAATATATACTGTAATTTATACAGTTATTGATGGATACCAAACTTATAATATTAAAAGAAATTATAATCCTTTCAATTATAATATTATGGTTTTATATGTTAGGAGTTCTTCATTTGCAATTAGTTATGTAAAAGTAACGACTTTTCTACGAGTAGTAGTTTCTATACAAAGATTTGTTTCTTATGTAATGAAAAGATATGATTGAGAAAAACTTTAGGGTAAAAAAAAATTAAAAGGTATTGTTAGTGAAAAGATATGAATGAGAAAAACTTTTGAAAAAAATAAAAAAAATCTAAAATAAATGGAAAAAAGATAAAATTTATGTTGTATATATACTTATGAGATATTAAAAGTTAATATTAATGTGGTACTTTTCTGGTTTTTTTTTAGGAAAAAATGTGGCTTTGTATGAAATATAAGGATATAAGAAAATGAAAAAAATGTTGGTTTTTTGACGAAATGTAATTAAGATATAAAAAGTTAATATCAAATAGGTATAATAGAAAAAAACTTCTAAAATTAAATGTTTTGTACGTTATAATGTAATAAATAATATATTATTATAATAAATCATGTATATTGTAGTTTATGCAATATATAATCTGAGCTATTACTCATCAATTTACTTTTATTTAATAAGTCGTAAGTATTGAAAGTGGGGCCAGAGTAACATGCTTTTCCTGAAACATAGCAACACCAAAAGGCATATGAAAATGTGACATTTTATAAAATGTAACGACACAAAAAGGTAATACTACAAAAAGCTAAAAATGAAGTAGCAAAAAGGGAAATAACTAATACGAAGAGGTAATATTGAATGAATTGTAGTAATACAAAAAAGTAACATTGAAAATATATAATATGAAAAAAAATTATAACGAAAAGATATAAAAGTAAAAAATCTTTTGATTAATTAAAATTTTCTACGATTCCTTCATTTTTTATGGGACCAATCCCAAAATGGACTGGGTGTCTATTCTCTTCATTTTATTATATATTAATAAACATTAATAAATTTTAATAAACCTGATCATTGATATGAATTAGCCTGGAAGTGGTCTGGAATAAGTTAACTCGAGACTAGGCTCGTGTGGCCACTTGCTGGTGCCGGTCCTAATAAGAACTCTGGTCCCCGTATTCGATTCATGAATAGAATTAGAGATGTGATGGGGACAGGTTTGTCATGGGTTGGGCTTCTTAAAACCTGAACCTGAACCCAATTCCTTGGTTTTTGAGTCTGTCGTTCTTATCCACAAATTCAAAATTAGTCTCTATACATAATCGTAATTTTCTTTTTATTTATTCATGTAAAATTTATTTCTATTAATATTTGTAAATAGAATAAATACTTACAAATTAAATCTCTTTATTCTCCGGTAGTTAAACATTGCAATAAGTTACCATGATTAATTAAAATTAAATATAATTATTTACAAATTTAAAAATGCATATACAATTTATTAAATTGGACTAAAAATTTAAAAATGTATATACTTTTTAATAATTGAACTAGTGCTTAAAATATATAAAATTAAAATTAGCTTGACTTTTAATTTTATTAATTGAAAAAGTTAATAAAATTTTTCTCTTAATTGTTTTAGGTTCCCAATAGGTATAACATCATTTCCAAAACCCTATCAAAAACCTTAAAGGATTTAGTACAATGATCAAAAAGTCATCTCAAACCCTATAAGGTACTAGGTTGGACAGATCGTGTACTTTATAGGGACCTACTCAATTGCATCATTAATTAGAATTAGTCTTCAAAACATTATTTTATGATAAAATTAAAAAAGAATAACTTTATTTTTAACTTGGATAAACTTAAAAATGAGATCATTAAGAATCACGCCATGAAGACTTATATTTGTTTTGTTACATTAAGTAGAAGGATAGCATCTATGTAACACGTGTTTAGCAAAATTGAAAAAAAAAATCAAAATATAAATTATAGAAAATCAATTATCATAAATGCGGTTTTTATAAAAGAATCACATTCATTTGTGTTAAATACAATTTATTACTTGAGATTTCCAAAATATATACCAATTCCAAAATGTATAATTATTTTTATATCGTTAGTCATAGACTCCTTTGCAGATTTGTGAGTTTATAATTATGATATATTAATATTTAATTTAAACAACAAAGAAGAGTTCTATTTAATATATATAATATATATATATGCGTATATATATTTAGTAATTCTTATATATTATTGTTAGGTTTGCAATAAAATGGAAGACGAGTTATCTAAATGAGTCAAGTTAAAAAGCTTGGTAAGCTTCATAAAAGGCTAGGCTTAGCTTAAGCTCGATTCATAAAGAGTTAAACTTGAGCTCAAAATAAAGTTTGTTTGATTAAATGAGTTAAGCTTAAGTCTGGATTTCAAATTCGATAAAAAAACTTGGCTCAAGTTTGAGCTTGATAATTTCTAAACGAGTCGAGCTTAAGCCTTTCAAAGATCAATTAAACTTGACTTGACTTGTTTGCAGCACTATACTAGGATATCATGGTCGTCAGGATTGTGCATATACAAGACTAATACCTCTGGATTGATAATTAACCTCAGCTTGCCTAATGATTTTACATGCGGTAGGAAATTGTCAATGTGTCTAGTCTTTCATGCATACTAGAAATCAACAATCTGTCGTGAAGTTGGTACGTCGAGATAATTTAGACAGTTTACTTCGCAATTATGATTATGCAGCCATAAGAAACTCAAATCCTGAAATTTGAAGGCAAAAAAACCCAATTACCATAGAGCTCTCAATTATATTAAGTGTGCAAATATATTATTTTCAGCAAAATGTAGATTTTGCTGCCTAGGGATATGGACATGGTTGCCAATGAGTCAATCTACATGGTAGTAGGGACTCTTAAAAGATTCTATTGAGTTTGAGCAGAGGTTGAGTTGCTACAAAGTTTAAAGTTCAGGCTACCTAAAATACTAGGTTTGACATTGCTACATGCAGATGTAATTGGTCCTAGAGGTCCACTGTATGTGAGATTTATATCACCAATTTGTACATTCTCGCATGGGATGCGCCTGCTGCAAGCAAGCTTCACCGCAACTGGGGTGGCGGAAGTGCCTCGGATGTTTGAGAACAGCACATCGCTAATCTTAATCAGTGATGGAACCTAAAACACATTAAATTCAAACATTAGAAGGAAAAAAAAAGTAGATTGAGTATTACATTATGTTTGCTAAAGTATTCATATTTAACAATAGTATAATAGCTTTCTCAGCTTGTGAAATTCACTAATAATTATAACCACTTGACATTATTATATATGATAATATTCTGCGATTCTAAATTTTTTACTATAAGCAATGTGGAATTGTCCAAAACCATTTTCCACGTAACAAAACAAATTAATTGAAATAAGTATGGATTAACTACCTGTGCCGTGCAATGGCCCCAAGGGCAGTACTCTTGGTCTATGAGGACTGGATTGCTGACGTTATTCATGGTGATATCCTCAAAATGCATACGGGATGCCATCCCGCTAGGAGAAGCAGGCCACGTTTTGATTCTTGCGCCAAACAATGTATTCGTGAGGGTGCAATTCTTGACAAAGACACCCTCCACAGGTTGTTCGTTCTTGTACTTTCCTAGGCTTCCAACGCTAATGCCATGTCCGGGGCCACAAGTAACAGCTGTGATGTTTATTTGGCTGCTTCCGTCCCCGATCGATACGCAATCGTCGCCGGTTCCGATACGACTGTCGATGATGTTGATCCCACTTGATCGACCAATGTGGATTCCATCTGTGTTTGGACTGTCTCCCGGTGCAGTTATGGTAACATGTTGGAAGGTTAGGTTATTGCAACCTAGGACATTTATATGGAATTGTTTACTGTCTAGGGATGTAATGTCACGAACTAAGCTGTTGTTGACGAAGTTGAACCTTATATTCTGCGCAGTTAGTTAAATGTTAAAATTCGTCAAAGCTATTGCTAATATATCGACATTCTATATATTTATAAAGATACAGTAACTGTTCTTAAAAAAAAAATTCAAATTACAAGTGAGAGGATCTGTATTAGAGATGGAGTTTAAATAATGACAAAGCTTTTGAGTGGTTAAAATGAAAAATTGACACAATGATAAGTGGATTAATTAGAGGACCGACCATTGTACCATTATAATATCATTAAATTGAACTGATGTGGCATATTTTAGAGAATAGTAGAATCTTGTTCAAATGTTAGTATAATTAACAATGATCTCTAATTTAGTGAAACTATTTCTAATTTAGCACACCATTAGCAAAAACAATTACTTGAATTACATATAACTAAATTTAATCATCAAAATATAGTTAAAATCGTATGTATAAAATATGTTATACGAATAATGTTTAAACCAGGTCATATCACATGTTATTCTTGTGATTTATACTAGCTTGTGATTTTTATGTGATGAGTCAAAGAACATTGGCGGTTACATATGCCATCCTCCCACATGATGAGTTACACGACCTTATCCTCTTTGAGCTATCTTAAACCATCCACCCATATTGGTGATTCACACAACCCTAGTATGGTTTTGTTCTTTTCAAGCTCTCTTGTATTCTCTTATTTTTGTTTTATATCCAATAATTAACTACATGTTCAATAATATATTTTATTTACCTAATTTTAATGGATCAATGGGTGAAAATAGGTGTCTATTTCCTAAAAATGATAGATAAACATAAAATACATGCATATAAAGCATAAAAGATTAAAACATATATAAATAAGAAATGGGAAATGAAAACAAGTAAGTGAAACTTACAAATGGACGTTGTTTACAATCAGGTCTCTCATGGCAGGTGGTGGCTCGCTTCCAAGAAGTTTGACCTTGACCATCGAAAGTTCCGGAGCCAGAGAGGATGAAATTGTTGAGCTGTTGCACCGCAACCCAGGCATCAGAGTTGATTGTTGCAGGGTCAGCCGCAGCCTTCAAGGTGCCATCAACCTGAAGTTCCACAGGGCTGTTGCATGGACCTTGTAGGGCCACACCCACTGATAATGTATACGTTCCTTTAGGAATAACAACTTTACTGCTAGAGTTTGATCCACATGCTTCCTTAAATGCGCTTAGCAACGCCTTCAAGATGAACCAAAAATAAATAAATAAAACAAAAACAATAACCATAAATATATAAATAAAATTATAATCAGAATGGCATTAGTATATACAAAGCATTTTTATATATTCCTCACTTCTTTTTTCTCATATCATATTTTAAAACGAATTACTAATTTTCATCCATGGTTATGATGAGTAATTGGTCTTTTCTTTTGTGTTTTTTGTTTTTTTTTTTTAGATCTCTCGTCTTACTTGGTAGATAGTAGCAAGTCAAAAAGGTTGTGAAATCAAATATAAATATATATTTATATCATGTTTATATATATATATATATATATTAATACCTGGCTTATGCAATTTCCATCGGCCTTGGCGCCATACTTGGTTATGTCAAAAACTTGAGCATCACTCTGAAAGGTAAAGAAAAGAAATAATAAAATCTGAGTGATGAACAATTTGGTAACCATGTTTATATCCTAGTTCTTAGATTCACATTTTTTAAACTTATGAAGACAAATCCGATTTTATACTAATTTAAATCGAATGTAATCCACAAGCTGCATGTGCGTTCTTACGAGTTGCACAATCGGAAATTAAGGCAAGTGAAAGGTTGAAATCTACTAAACTCTAGTCCTAAATATAATAAGATTGGCTTCCATGATCTAATAATATCACACGAATTCTCTTCCTCCTACACTTTTGAGGTCTCAAATCAATTCCCCATAGAAAAAGACTTTTATTCTCTGAATTATGTGCTAAATTTAGCACAAATTACAACGAGATCTTCTCCATCAACCAACTATAAATTATATATATATATATATATATATATGTATTTGGCTTATATTTGAACTGCGCTTCATTATATTTATATATACATATATATATTATGTTTTGTTTTTTAAATTGCAAACACACCTTTAGACTATTAGTTATCATGGGAATTAATAATAACAAAATGGTCAAGATGTGTCCATGAACTCTCAAAGTAAGATAAAAACTCCATTAACCCCTTTTTTTTTTATCGTCTTCACTTTTTATTCCTCCTTTTATTATAGAAATTTATTCTAACAATAATTATTGAGATTGAAATTATAATTAAATCGAATGAGAGGTCAGATGTGTCCACATTTGCAATTCTAATTAATAAACTCAATCAAAATATAAGATTGATTTTACAATTATGTTGACATGAATTTTTTAATAATAATAATAAGAAGAAGAAGACGACTTTTTCTGGGTACTTTCAGTCATGCTTCTCATGATAGACATTAGACACCAACTCGAATTGTATATCCATTAATCCTAAAACTTAGGCTTTATATTGTTATAAAAATTTTAATACATTTACATGGTTTCAGGATAAAGGTATTAAATAATTATATTGACTCAATTACATCTCTATACATCCAAACTTCTAAAAGCTACAAAGATCTTGAGGATTGTCTCTGGATTTCATGAGTGGCATGAACATATTAATTATATAGATAACATACATATATATTATATATTATATATTATATACCATATATTTATATAGCATAAAGAATATAAAATATGGATGGCACATAACATATAGATAAAACGATTACATTTATACGCATAAACATATTATGTGGCATAGTTCATTTATGCAATATAGATTGTATATATTATATGTTATAAAAATATAAAATAACATATAGATAAATTAATCATAATTTATATGTTATATGTATTATATATCTATGTGTGTGTGTGTAACACATAAATTAATATATATTCTCTTTATATACATACTAGCAGATAGCATATCTATGATGTGTGTGCTAAAATATTGGCAGTGGAATTAAAACTTGAAATGAAAAAAGAGTAGAATTTTTCACATTGTGCCAAAATATGACATGATACTGTTAAACCTTGAAAAATGAACATTTGAGAAATTAATAATCTCAATTAGATGATAATTTCTTTCGGTCCCAACTTAGGCCAGCGTACTAAATTAATAATCTTGCAAAATGCATAAGATAATAATTTATAAAGAAATCCTTAAAGCCCAATGAAAATATAAATTAATAATTCATCAAATACATAAAAAATTTCATATAAAGTTCATAATAAATTTTTTTAAAACTACTTCTATTATCTTGTAACCCTTTATCTTTTAAAGCATCAACTTTGAAAAATTCTTTTTCCCACATATCCATCCATTCTAATTTCGAAGATTTACCATCACTTTAAGTATTTTGTGTTATAAAATTTATTATTTATTTTATATTTGTGCAATATGACTTTTGAAAATTTATATACATATATATATATATATATCCGTGTGTGTGTGTGTTGTCCATGCTTATTTTTAGGTTTCATTGATAATTTATCTATAAAATTTGGAAAAAAATGTGTAAAAATATATAAAATCTTTGTAAATTAATAAATTATTCATTTATCTATTAATAAATAATTTTTATAAAATAATATTTTTTTATTGATCCCAACGGTATTAGTTTATAGAGGTTTAACTATAGTAGAATTAAAATTTGAGATGGAAAATAGTATAAGATATAAAGAGAAAATATGATATGACATAACTACCATTCTTTATGTTATATTTAGATACTCGTGTAATAATAGTAATAGATTATGCATGTAATAAATATATAGACTATTTATTAATAATATTATAAATAAATAAGAGTTTTTCTTGACCGTCCATGGCAATATCCAAAAAGGTTAAATGGAGGCAAATAGAGAGAGTTTAAATGGAGAGGATCCATTTTTAAATTCTCAAAATTCTTTCTATCTATGAGCTTTTAGAATGGATGCAGGAGATATGTGCATATATTTATCTAAAAATTTGGTGGATCATTTCGATTTTAGCCAATAGTTTTTCCGTATCTGTGACCATCATTTTCCATCATATAAAAAAAAAAAACCACATGCATAAGCTATATTTGCCATAATTTTTTTTTTCCATTACAATAAGAGAAGAGACTCGAACCTGATACTTCTCATTTAAAAAATCAAAGAATATATCATTAGATTACAAGATCATTGGCAAGCTGCATTTACCATCAAAACTATAAAAGAGTCAAGAAAATACACTATCGTATTCGAGTAGCTTAAGTTCAACTCAATATGATATAGAACTAATTCAAACTAAACTTGATTAAGCTTGGTCAGTATTGATATATCTAAAAGTAAATAGTTTATTTCTTCTCCTTTTTTTTCAATTAGAATATTACTAATATTTAAACTTACCTCGAACTTGACGAATATTTACATTTATATCTGAGTCAACCTCAATTACACCTATAAGTTGATCGAGTCTAATATAACAAATGGTGAGTTTAACTAAACTATTTGAGAAATTAATACAGCTCATTTTAAGTGTGTGATCAAAGCGGCTTTTAGGTATTCTGAACACCCGGCTTCCATTAAAGAATCATGCCTGCTTCCACCAGGATCATAAGAATCTCAAATAAAACACAGCTATTAGCAGTACATAGGCGCAGCGACGTTGTACATTCAACTGCACAATGCAACGATTTCAAACTACAATATTAGGAGAAGCAGGTCTGTATTCATGGACACCATACATCACACTCAGTTGCATGCTGCTTGTAATGAAAATTTCACTAAACTCGGCTCTTTTGGTGATGCAAACCCACAAGGCCAGATTGTGCCTTACTTTGCACATACTTGTTGCATGAAGAAATCACCTCCCCCATTCATGCCAAAGGCTATATAATTGCTTATTGAACATTCTATGCAGATTTCATCATATACTCAGCCATTGCCTGGAGCTGGGTGACATATCATGAGAAGTCAGATTCTGAACCTGGGAAGTGCTAAGACAAAAGAAGGTAGGAAAAATGCTGAATAGAAACAACATACTGAAGAACACATTTAGTTGGGAACATATTTAGCCGGAGCCAAAGCAATATCCTCTTAAAACATAGTTAAACAGTTCCTGCAAATCCTTGAAATAAATAATAGCCTTCTGTATAAATTTAATCTACCGATAAGGAAAACTTGAACATATGCAACATACTGATAAGCAACACCCCAGGTTCCATGGCCAAGGAAATTGCATATACGAAAAAGAAACAACTGTGTAGCTCAACTATGATCCCATTTCTTTGACCAGGAAAAGCAACTAAAGCAAAGATTTGTTTAACTGGCTTGGGAACCCAATTTCATATGTGAAATCAGATGGAGGACTGTCTACAGTATACTTTACCAGTATTTAAGGCATCACTCTAAATAAAGAATGGGATTTCTTGATATTGTGAACTTAATAAATTATATTTTACCCTTTACAACAAGCACAAGGAACAAAAGATGTATGAAGCATTAGAAAAATCTTTTCCATCCTTCATTGTATCTAAAATTTTCTTGTCCTAGCTAGTATACCTCTGGCAAAAATGGTAAAATGCTTCCACTTCTTGTCTTTTCTCAACTAAATCAAACCTGTGCTCTGTTCTCAACTGCAGTCTTGATTCTGGATACAAAATCACCAATCTGGATATTTCCCAGCTCTCCAGCTAGCCGAGATCTGACAGTCACCGTTTCTGTTTCAACTTCCTTTGGACCCACAACAGCCATCAATGGAATTTTTTGCTTCTCTGCATTTCTTATAAGCTTTGGCAAGCGCTCACCATGACAAAGTTCAGCTCGAATACCATTTTCCTTCAATTGCTTAGTCAACTCTTTGCAGTACTCAAGCTGGGGCATCATAAAATGATCCAAATTAGCCCACATATTAAGGCCAAAAGAAAAGGAAATACTTTACAAGCCTAATAAGCATGAAACAAAAAATTCGAGCTCGAGTATTACCTGATTGTCTGTGACAGGCAAAATTCGAGCTTGAATAGGAGAAAGCCATAGTGGAAAATCTCCAGCATAGTGCTCTATAAGGACACCAAAAAATCGCTCTAAGGATCCAAGTACTGCTCTATGAATCATGATAGGACGCTTTTTCTCTGAGTTAGAGTCAACATATGTGATGTCGAACCGTTGAGGAAGATTGAAATCAACCTATGTGCATAAAAATCAATGAGAACAAGAAGACGACATTCAACTGAATTCCTATAAAGAGAGGTAGGTATAAATTTATAGCACTTCAAACTTGCCTGTATGGTGGAGCACTGCCACTTCCTCCCAAGAGCATCTTCAATCTTTAAGTCAATCTTTGGACCGTAAAAGGCACCACCCCCATCATCGATCTGATAGCTCCAACCCTTATCATCTAAAGCATCTTTAAGTGCAGAAGTAGCCTTTTCCCATATTCCATCATCTCCAACTGATTTCTCTGGCCTGGTGGAAAGGTTAACTTCATACTTGTCAAATCCGAACTGTAATAAAACCCTTTCTGTAAGGTCCAGAACTCCCCTAATTTCATCTTTGATTTGATCTCCTAGACAAAATATATGTGCATCATCCTGGGAAATAAGAAAGAGACACAAAATGAATATAAAATTGTACCTGAGTTCACTATCAACTCCATATAGCAAGAGTATCAACTTGAATAATAAAGAAAACACCTGGCAGCTTTTGAGAGTACCAAGAATTACACACCTGGGTGAAACCTCTTACTCGGAAGAGGCCATGTAAACTTCCTGACAGCTCATATCTATAGACAGTCCCCAACTCAGCAACCCTAATTGGGAAATCACGGTACGAATGAAGCTTCCTTTTGTAGACTAAAATATGATAAGGACAATTCATGGGGCGAAGTTGATATAATTCATCTTCAATGCTCATCTGATCAAACATGTTCTCCCTGTAGAAATCCAAATGACCACTAATGTTCCAAAGATCCACCTTCGCCACATGAGGAGTATATAGCAGATCATAACCATGTTCAATGTGTATCTTTTTCCATGAATCTTCAATAATATGCCTTACAATAGCTCCCTTTGGATGCCAGAACACCAATCCTCCCCCAGCATCTTCCTGCAAAATAGAACATTTCAGTTGAGCTTGAGACTAATATTGATAAAACTACAAGAAAATGCACATCATATGATAATAATAAAATAATTAATCTACTCACTTAACATACAAAGCTGATACCTGAATTGAAAACAGATCGAGATCTTGGCCTATACGTCTGTGGTCCCTACGTTTTGCCTCCTCTTTAAAGTGAAGATACGCTTTCAATTGTTCCTCATTTTCCCAAGCAGTTCCATATATCCTCTGAAGCATCGGTCTCTTTTCGTCTCCCCTCCAGTAAGCCCCAGCAACTGACTCAAGTTCAACAGCTTTCTTATTGATCTTTCCAGTAGTTTCCACATGAGGCCCAGCACAAAGATCCCACCATTCCTCCCCTTCAATAGCACATGATCAAGGAGTTTAGAATAGAGATATAGATACAAAAGCTGACATCTGAACCATAAAATTAACACATATAAAGCATGAGATAACATGATATTAAAGTATCACACTCAACTCCTAAGAGAATCACAGTTATATGATATAAGCACTGAATACAAATACAAAAGCAATTGGAAATTACAATTCCTGAAGAGGCCATCATCTCTCTATGACCAAGCAATCAACATTTGAGCACAAATGTTACTCAAATGCAGAGGTTTTCCAGATGCTTGTGTAGCCAAATAACTAGCATAGTGGAATTTTCTTAACAAAAGCAGATGGAGACATTAGGACTACAAGCTAAAGCACACAAATCCAACATTTAACTATGGGAGAAAAAGATGGGTGGAATATTAGGAGGGGTGACGATCCTCACCAATGTGATAGATAGTAATAGGCTCTTCCTTAATACTTTCCAGTATCTCCACTTTGTAATGTTCATTAATGGCCATAATACGTCTCAAGGCCTCCTCTCTGGAGACCTCTTCTCTTACAAGCGGCAAATTTCTAGCAATGATACGGTCCTACATATTATGTAAGAAATAAATTCCGCACCCTGAAAGAATTGAGTAATTTTGCATATTTATAACCTTTAAGTTAGCTAAACCAACTAACATGGATGAATATAGCTCACCATCTCCTTCTTAATTCTCTTGAGATCCTTATCAGTCAAAGGCTCCATATCAAAATCATAATAAAATCCATTATCTATCCAAGGTCCAATAGTTACTTTTGCATCTGGATTGATCTTTTGCACAGCCATAGCCATCACATGTGCACACTGCATTCACGTGCAATAAAATCTTTATTGTAACATGAATAATAGGTCAAAAAATCTCTAAATGGCAATATACAGAGAAAAAGCCATTTTTACAAATTTGACAGACAGGAAGGTTATACATAAAAAACTTCTCCAGGTTTAGGCAACAACCTTCGAAGGAATAACAGAATTAGTGGCATTAATAGAATCTGCAGCTATAAGGACTTGCTCAATCCAACTCGGAATGGAATGATATTCATGTGCAAAAGGATAGGACTGATTACTCTACACAACAAATTAACTACCTCTACTATTCAGATTACAATTTCTCCGCTACGAATCTCCAAACGTGATGAGTTAATATTGTTTGTTATTACATACCCCCAAGTAGACTCACATACTAACTGAAAATCCAATGAAAACTTCAGTCATATAGACCTTCCACTTATATATTCAGTAAATGGCCCTTGTCTGCTCGGCCAACACATCGTTCCAAGTATTATGAATTCCAGATTGTGACAAGGCTCATAATTTATATCACTCAATACATCAAAACATATTGCCTTCTGATATTTTCAATGAAAGGAACCATAGACAATTAAATTTTCATCGAATTTTCTTTTTCCCAACATTAAGTTGCAGCTGCAAAATAACATTTCAACTTTATAACACAAAAATAGAAAAAGAAAACAACAAGAGTCATCGGAGCTAGAAGCACAAAGTAAATGTGCCAATTCAAGCATAAATTCTTCACATTTACATATCAAGTCTGCATTTTTCAGAGACAAAACATCCTAAACAAACATCCCGAAAACAGAAAGGGGGAAAAAAACGAAAGGTAACGTTTTATACCGTATGCCTTATCCTTAAAAGGGTGTCAGAGGACTCATTAGTGGGCAAAACAACTTTCTCTTTCTCTTCCTCTTTCTGTGTCTCCTTCAAGTCACTGGGTTGATTAATGCTTGCAGACTGAGCTGACTCAGTAGTGGCCACAGCATGACAAAAGGACACAAACCCATTTTTCCTCCTGCGATTATAAACCTTAAAGTTCCTACTTTCTGAATTACGGAATGGTTTGGAAATGGAAACAAAGGATTTCACAGGAGGTACTAGCAGAGTAGAGGAAGAAGAAAACAGAAAATGGGAAGTCACCATTTTCTGTAACTTTATCATAGTTGCAGCTTACGGTTTTTCCGTTAGGTTATGTAGTGTCTGTTTTGAAGTTTGAAGCTGAATCATCTGTTGTGGTCTGGAGTTGGTGCTTGTGTTTCGGTGTGTGTGGCAGAGAATTTGCGAGGTGAATTAGGGTCCAGGAAGATGTCGGGCTACTTGGGTTTGGCTTGTAAATTGTAATTGTGTCCGGGATATGTGGATCTAGTCTTATAAATCGGGTTGGGCCTTATATAGGTCTTTCGTTTTTCCTAGTCTTTGGGCCTTTCTAGTTGAATAAATAAATAAATGTTGAAGCCTTCTAGATTCAATGGCTTCTTCCCGGGTAAAAGCATTTTTTTCCTATTTTTCAAGCCCTGAGAAGAGCAAAGTCGCATGACACATATCAAACTCACTATAACTCAAAGGCATGAGCCCCGATCTCTCCCATTGAATGGAACAAATTTGATTTCTCTCCCTTAATTGAAAAGAATAATAATAAAAAAAATCAAACCTTATTCTTTTTATACCATTTAACAAGAATAGAAACAAAACACAAAAAAAAAAAAAAAAAAAAAGAAAAGTTTTCAACAACAAGAGGAATCTTGGAGATCCTAGAATTTCTTATCTAACACAATATTGGTTCTAACATTTTCTTATTCTTTCTCTCTTTTGTCAAGAGCTTTCTCTCTAATATTGAGAGCCTTCACCTATATGAGGCATCTATCTTTCCATTTTTCTCACCCTATACCGACTAAGCAAACTAAGTCTCTAATCTCATTTTTCGTAGTTGTCCTTTGTACCTTCAAACTTGACCTTGTCTTTTTTGAAACCGCAACAAATCCAATACTAGTCAAAGTTTTATGGTTATCAAAGTTTTAGATCCTTTTTACTTGAGTGGCTATAATTCTATTTTAA
This sequence comes from Combretum micranthum, assembly GCA_024138025.1. Classification (NCBI taxonomy): domain Eukaryota; kingdom Viridiplantae; phylum Streptophyta; class Magnoliopsida; order Myrtales; family Combretaceae; genus Combretum; species Combretum micranthum. The sequence continues at coordinate 390,116 of JAMXBD010000783.1, forward strand.
CAATTTTTATAATTTATCATTCATACTAAACATTAATCTAGTTGGGTTTCAACTTTGATTTTGGTGAAAGACGAATCGTCATGCAATCTGTGGTGCAATCTAATATTAACCCTTTTAAGGGAATGGAATGTCAATCACCTTTATCAAGATAATTGTCTTCTTTTTTTTACTTTATATTTCTAATCTTTGATAGTCTCTTGTTTGTGTTGTAGTAATTGTCCTCTAACACAAGTGATCTATCTATGTATTATAAACTTAAGCCCTTAGCACAATGATTTGTGGTGTTTTCTTAGTCATACTTTTGTGTTTGTTAAGCTTGTCCATTAAGCTCAATTTGTAGAACACGCTTATTTTTCACCCCAATTTTTGTCTACCTTCTTCACAAATGGATTACTTCAATTCCTATCCTACCTAAGAGAATGGAAATAATGCTAAAGGGAGATACCTAATGGTCATTGAGTTAGATCCAAGATCAAATGTATTTTATGAGAATAAGATTATAATTTTATGTAAGATTGGTTCGAACAAAACAAAGAATAAAGGTACAATATACTGAACTATAAAAAATTCATGGAAGTGTTACAATAGCTATATAGTAGTAGGTACAAAAGTGAACTTATTTGTCAAGAACTTGTAGCAACCAAAGAATGTTATGAGAGATGGCTCTTGGATAGTAATAGGAAACTTATTAGTTCTTAAATAGATGGGAATTACATTAGGAATTTGACGAAGTAAATTTGGAGACATGCCCATTTTGGGTGCAAATTCATGGTTCAAGACTCAATCAGATTATGTAAAATAATGCATAGAAGATTGTTGCCACAATCAGTAAAGTGCTAGAATATGAATTGTTGAATTCAAAGGTAAGGCAATGAGAGGCTTTCTAAGGGTCAAAGTGGAAGTGAACTTTGACTATCCCTTTGAAAGAAGGTATTTAGGTGAGTAAAATCGGTGATGATGAATGCTATGCTAGTTTCATGTGTAGAAAATTACCATATCATGCTTCGAACACTATGTTAGTTTCATGTGTAAAAAAATTACCATATTGTGTTTCAAGTACACGAGACTTGGCCACTCAATGATAAGGTATAATGAGGAAGCTATGCCTGGAGGTTTAGACTAAGGTTAAGAGCATCAATAACAAGGCCCCTATAGAATAAAGAGAGTCAAGATAATGATTCTCTTAACAATCTTCTTCTATGGAGGCAAGCTTGGTTGGCCATACTAGTCAATGGTCAAGTAACATTTGATAGCTACCGTATCACCAGCTTCCCAATCCTTACAACACATAGCTACTCAATAAACCTGAAATCCATACATTTTGCCTTATAAAAGACCTTCCAGTTACAATAAGCTAATCCCACACCTTAAGAACAAAGTAACCATCTTAGCAACCAAAACAATCAAGCTATAAATTTCTTGGTAGTCCCATCCAAAATTGATGATCCACTTTAATAAAACCTAGTTGAGTCACATACATTAACAAATCTCAACCTAACAATTCTAGAATGAGCTAAAATCTCGATTTCCATAGGGTAAGTGCTTCATGGAGTTCCCAAAATCTCTTACCTTGTATCTTAATTTTTTATTCTTAATTAGAAGTTCTTCTAACCAATTAATTCCTACCTTAAAACCTTTATCTTTGAAGAGACCACTAGATGATATTTATTAGGGTTCAATGAAAAAGTTGCAGCCTGATAATTAAGAGAATATTGATCATTCCTCTTCGAAGAAAATATACAACAAGAGAAGGAAAAAGACATGGATCTTTAAACCAAGCTAAGGATAGATCATGTAGAAGGACATTCCAAAGGAAAACTTCAAGAACTGGTGAATATTTTGATCTCATATGTTGAGCATCTATGAAGTGGCTATAGTAGTTGGCCAAAAGTAGCCATCGGGGGCTATGATCATCATCATTGGAACTATTAAGGCATTGTCCTTGACAATTCAACACCTTTGGGACCTTGTTTAAAAATATAAGCCCTGTATAATTTTCTCAATGGAAACAAAAACTCAGTTGCAAAAATTATCAAGACTAAGAAGAAGACTAAGGTATGGAAATGCATTAAATGTTTCTCCTACGGGCAGATATGGAGTTTAGCATTGTGACGGTTGAATGACGTGGAAGGGCTTAGCAAGAACCACATATTTTCTTATGTGAGATTGGCTTATGGTTCACAATTTCTAAAAATTTCAGGAATATGGTGACTCAAATAATGAGAGAGGGCATGCATTGTGGAAAGAGCTAGGAGCCACCAGAATTAGTAATAAGAGCCTGTGATTATGTATTAGGGACTTTAATGATATAATGTACTCCCATGAAAAGGATGATAGAATCCTAAGATGCAGTTGATCAATAGATCGATTTTACTTTATGATTTTGGATGCATATATGAGTAACTTAGGTATTCAAGGTCCTAGTTACACATGGTGAAATAAAGAGGGATGGAAGAGGGGTCATTTTGGAGAATCAATAGGGCTCTAACATCTATAAAGTGGTTAAAAAAAATCCTAAAACTATACTGTTACATTCTGAAATGATAAGATATAATTATGTTAACCTAGGGACAACATCAAAGGGATGCAAACAAGTTTTTGGTAAAGTCCTCCAACAAATGACCCCTTGCCTTTGGGATTTAGATTGATGCATTGTAGGAGATTTGTGGAGTGGAGTAAGAAAACATTACCAAACAATTAGAGAAATTTTAGATGCATTCATGTGAGGCTTTCTTAGATTCAAAACAAAGGTAGCATGATAAATAGGAAGCTAGAGGAGGAATATTAGAGAAGTTGGATGTATGTTAGAAGAGGGAAGAGCTTTATTAGCACCAGTGAACACAAGTAATTAATGAACTTACATTTCGCCCTAATTAAGGAATAATATAAATAGGAGGTTCCACATTCACAACAAATACAACACATATAACCTACAAATCTTTTTCTAGAACTATGAGAAATTAAAAAAAAGTTTCACTAGTACTAACATGCCACATGTCTTGATGTGTGACATATAAGTAAAAATAAAATTTTGATGTGCGAATAGTTTTTTAAAAGCTTACTCACTATCATCACCACATGTCATAATTTTACTAGTATTTCATTATTTCTATGCCACTCATCCAAATACGTGATGTGTTAGTATCAATAATTTTTTTTAAAAAAATTATGAAAAATTCTATGATTCCATCATGGTTATAAATGAGATTCGTCTCATCATTATCTAACAATGCAAGTCCATATTCAATCGTGACCATACTATTAAAATACTTAATATATCAATTATTATATTTATTTTAATGATTGGATGATTAACTAAATAATCCCGTTGATGGGACTGTAGAAGTTCCTAAACACTATATGATGATACGCCTCAACAAGGTTTTTCTTCTCTTTCTTCTTTCTTTCTTTTTTTGAATAAAGTCACTTTTAAGTAAAAAGAAAAAGGCTTATTTTTGTTTCTTTCCCCATTTCCTTTCCATAAAAAAAATCTAAAAAGAAATAAAGAGATACTAAAAATTAGACTGGAGAGCTATAGTTATTCATCTTTTGGCTACGAACCAATTTTCCTATCGTTAGGTTTCTAAAATAATTGGTTTCAATCATGATTAATTCTCTAACATCGCAGAATCTGTGTGAGACATATCTTAATACGACATCTATTTAGTAACTCTTGCCTATATTATTGTTTTTCTTTTTCTCTTTTTTCAATCATAAGTATTTTGGCATTTTTTAATAAGAAAACGAGTGCAAATGAGTAAAAAGGAATGGAAAACGTAAAAAAAATATTATTTCCACTTTATATTTGCTATACAAGAAGGAAAACAAAAGAAGTGGAGATAAATATTTCTATTTTTATTGTTTGGTTGATTATAAAGAAAGAAACCAACAGAAATAAAGTTAATATATGATAAAATTACTCCTACTTTATTTCGGTGGAAATTGTTACGAGGGATAATTTTGCAATTAATTTATCACTTCCATCCATTTCTCTCAAGGGAAAGGAAATGGTGAAAATTTGTCCACTCACTTTCACTAATTTCAATTTGTTACCTAACACAACATTTTCTTCAATTTTCTTCTATTCGCACTTATTCCCTTCACCTATGTTATGAGTCTCTGTCATGTATACTCACCTACCACATTTTCGAAACTGGAATGCTGGTTTCATGTATAAATACCCGTCATGATACGTGATAATCTTATTGATTAGTAATTTACCATTGATCATTAGTCAACTTTTTGATGAAGATAACATAAATTGTATAAAGTCAATGGATACAGATATTTTCCCAACACCACACGACATGGGAAATTTGCAATTCATCTAAACCTAAATGTTAAAAAAAAATCCAAACATCTTTCAAATTATTTATCCACTTAAAGAGTAATAAGTTTTAATAGAACACTTAATCCATACAACAAATAATGTATAACTAGTCGCTATATGGACCTATTAGAGCATCACCAACACTCATATTTTAGCATTAGTATCAAGACACAAGAATCGGTGCTGCAGTCCTCGATGATAAATTGCAGTCATTCACGAAGGTTTAGGTCCTCTGACAAGGATCTTAAGTATGTAGTATGTTATTGTCTCTAAAATTTAAATATGGTATTTGAAGGATCTTTTAAAGATTTATGGGTTGTGGATGCTCTTAGTTAACTGTTTATGAACTCCGTACTAAAATTACATGAAATCATGTGTTTAATACTCACTAGAGATATTTGTCGAAGCAATCTATGTACTTATTAACTGGTGTATAAGTATTTTATGTGGGTAGGTCTGTGTCAAGAAATGGCCTGTCCAGTTGTGGCCTATCAAAGAAGTATGAGTCGTCTCGTATGGTTGATTTTTGGACGCAGACTTAGTGGAAAAAGAAATGAACACATAAGATATAAAATAAAAAATTAGAAAAAGAACAACGACGTTTTATGCAAAAAAGGGAACCAAATATTCAAGGTCGTTGAATAGCTAGCTGGTCGTTTTATGCCGATTCGATTTCCACCGAAGGGAAAATTCACTTTGACTAAATTGGCTTCGGTGGGAGAAAATCGGAGGGAGGGAACGTGTTCATTTTAGTGACTAAAAAGGAAGCGTGTTGAATTGGAGTGGTACTTCCTTTCAACAACTGAGGATGAAATAATTGACAAGACAAAATTGCTCTACTCCTAGAATCTTCCAAGCTTCACGGCTTATACTTCCTTAATTAACGTTCTAATTATTAAAATAAATATAATAATTAAAATATTAATTATTTTAATAATTCGATCAAGACTAGATATTATGTAAATCGTTAAATGATAATCGAACCGATCTCGTCCAATAAAATTTCCCCGGCTTTGGATTGGTATTTTTTTATTATTATTTTTTTTATGTGTATTGATATTTTTTTTATTTGTATTTATTTTTTAAATGCGACATTTCACAAAATATTATATTTTGTATTTCCTTTATTCTTTTTTTAAATAATTAAAGTTAGAAAGCAAATATTCACTTCACATACCCTAAAAAGAAAATATTTAAAACTTATATTATATATTAGAAATATTTAATTTCTATTTTTGTTAAAAATATAAATATAATAAATGGTTAATAAGTTCAACTTTATAAAGATTTGTTACATATATATTTTGCAAAAGAAGTATATATATGTGCTTATAGTCTTAGATTATTTTAATATTTTATTTTACATGATTTAAATAGAAATGCTTAAAAAATGGAAAAAAGATAGTGGAAAAAAAAAAAGATGAAACAAATGAACTTATATTGTATTATTTTTTTATTTTCTCTCTATAATTATACTTAAAATCGTACCTTAAATATCTTCATTTTATTCTCGAGAAAAATAGAAAAAAGAAATAGAACAAGAAAAAAGGAAGGTGTACAGAGAAAGAGTGGACGTATATCATATACCATAGAAAAAGAATACATCAGCCCTGTATAAATGTAGATCTATCTAAAAAATAAAAAATAAAAATACATGGGTATATCGAGTCATCTCAAATGCTCTCTCTCCCGGTGCTGAAATCATACCAAAACAGAAAAAAAAAAAAAAAAAAAGGGGAGCAAAGAAAGGTAGCTCTCATGAGAATCTCCATGTGGGGGATGAAAATTATTATACTCCGTCACCTGTAATACCATTACCGTGACCATTGGCTCGTCCATTCATGCTGTGAGAGAATTTATCTGACCTAGATGCCTTCTTTTTCATCAGGACTATGTACCATGTTAGAGGCTCCAATATGACAACGTTAACACCAAAGAAGATCAAAATTCCAATGTATGACCTTTTCCACTTCTTCTCTGGGTCCAATATATCCAATCCCTTGAACACATTGATGATGCTGAGGATGATCACTGTGTATCCAGTCAAGTGGTGGTATATGTTCCAGTAAAGTCTGTACTTGTGATCCTTCTTGGGTCTCAACAGCAGAGCAAATACCTTTTTTTTTTTTTTAATAACACAAACCAATCAGATGATCAGATGAAATCCCACATGGTTAATTCCAAAAACAAGCCAAGTCTAGATAGTAAATTATAAAAGTAGATGAAGTTCAGATACCAAATTGATACTTTTGAATCTTAAGCAGTTAGATGTAAAAGTGGATGAAGTGGAGGCACTAAGTATATATACCTGAAGAGTTCCAAGGACAAACAGGGCAACTCCGATGTTTCCATGGACATCGTTGTTAGAAGAAGAATCACTTTTAAGTTTGAGACCAGTGGCCCAACCAACCACACCAACAATGTATGCTGAAGTCTGGCATGAAACATGGAGGTAAAACCAAGCAGGATCATGGAAAACCTTCAAGTACCTTGCAATAATTGCTCCCAATGGCATCAAAGTCCCCCAACCCACAGCGTTCAACACTCCATGAACCTGAATTTTCCAATTTAAATCAACTTATTGACTTATCATAATTCATAAAATCAATTTAACATAGCTAATTAAATTATTCTACCCAACAAGCCAATATATATCTGATTGAATGGACTTACATTTCTTCTCTTCTGTCTGGAGTTCCCACTTGTAGTGGCTGCACCAGAGCGCAAATCCAAAGTTCCCATAGATTGAACATTGGCTCCGCTAGTACTATGTACCCCAGGAGCACCATCACTTCCCATAGGACCCTCTTGCCAAACCTGAGTAATCGTGGTAGTTCCACTGCCCAACACCAACGTTGCAAATATGGTCATTTCGTTGCCCGAAAACGTGGCATTGATGGAGGGGACTTCAAAGCTTAGTTTGCTCTCGGCCAGACTTGTCTGGAGGGAGTCGATCGAGGATGTGTACGCGCGCATCGCCCCGGTCGAGTTTTTATATGCCACCAGAGCCTGTGAGCCGACCATTTTTGCTCCTGCAGGGTTTATGGCCCAAGAAATCCATGAAGATGTTGTGGCAGCGGTATATCTGAAGGCAAGATCCACTGTTCCATTTGACGAATACGTCCAATGTAAATATGAACTTAGCACTGGCAGATCCGCACATGTTGAGTAAATTTTGTTGTTAGTAAATGTATGGCCACGGCATGTTTGGGCTGAAGCCCCTCCTAGGAGTGAAATTAAAATGTATGATATCAATAAAATGGTACTCCTATTCGTCTCCATATCCTAGGAACCAATTCCGATTTCAAATCTACACCCAAGCTAGTGAAATTTCGCAAATGGCGAATTTCCTAGGAAAATGGCGAGAAGTGGGCAATATTCGCAATGGAAGTTGATCAAATTGGGGTGTGAATGAAAAGGATTATATAGAGAGATTGAAGATGTTCCAAAGGTTGGTATAGAAAATTTCTGAAGACTTGGAAATTTGTGAGATTTTGTCGAAATAGTGGTGCTGACTGATTCTATATTGGTACGAAGGGCATGCATCTATTGACTATATATAAAAAGTTGATGAAAAAAAATATTTAATTAAAGCCATTGCCCCGATCAATACTTCCGTTATTATATTAGAAGCAGCCTCGAAGGTGTGTATTTCAGTGTTTCACACGTTTTACCTTTTTCTTAATTTGTCTTTTAGTTCTGTTTTTCCAATTTTTAAAAGTCACATTTATGATTCTAGGGTTTGAAGTTTCTCTCTCTCTCTCTCTCTCTCTCTCTCTCTCTATTGATTGGTCATTGGTGTTCATATTTCAACTGCCGTACAACATGGTGAGTGGGCAGCATGTTCAAACCATATGTAAGAAGGTTTAATTTTTAACGTTCCAGAAAAAGTCGACTTTGCTATTTAACTTGGAAGTAAGGACAAGAATGAAAAGAAAATGACATAACAACGTTGAAACTTTAACAATACGTGATCCTTCGTGTTTCAAACATCATCATCATTATTTTTTTTTCTTAGGGACATAAAGGTTATTACAACACGATCATATATAGAGCCATTATCTTAAGAATGAGGATCAGGATCGGATGCCACTAAACTACAAGTTTATAAGACCATTGGCAAGATTATTGTTATTAAGTTAACATTATAATATTGGTTGATAAATATTTAAATGAGACTTAAAAGACGAAGTTATTTATTTATTTTTCTAATTGTAAATTTTGAAATATTAACTATTTTAACTTTTTACCAATCATTTAATCTTTAAAATAAATATAATAATGAGAATATTAATTATTTTAATAGTTCATTTATGATTGGATATGGTATACGTCATTGGATAATGATAACTATCAAAATTAATGGTAGAATTATAAAATTTCCTACTTTATCCCTATAGAGGAGTTTAGTATTTACGCCCACCATGCTATAGGCGCATGAATTATTTCATCAAGCAGAACATAATGAAATACTGATATGTTTAATTTTGAAATAGCTATTAAATAAAATAAAATTCTACATATGACGTTATTACCATCTTGTGTAAAATATAATATTGGTGAAAAAAAATTAAATTTATTATAAATAAATAAATCTTGAGTATTCTGCTATATTTATATTTTTCAATCCAAAATAATGCTTTCGAACATATTCTAAGGAATAATATAAAAGGAAAAGCACTTAAATAATTGGAACATTTTCGGTTATGAGTTGTGTCACCGAATGGGGGAAAATTTTTTCTGAAAATGTTTAACATATATAAATTGTAAAATGATGCCATGATTTATTTTTCACCTTTTTTCTATGTATAAATTGTTAAGAAAACGGACAACGGACGAAATCCCACAAGTACGGATAAGAACATAGAGGGCGATTTAAATTTAGTCAGCAATTACGGGAACTGTATGTTGTAAAATCAGCTTTTCATGGTTTAAAATCAATTTTTCATATGGTTTGAAAATTATCTTCTTCTTCTTTTTTTCACGGTTTTCAAAGGTATCTGAATGTTCAATTAACTGCATTTATTGGAACCTTCTACTGTAAGATCAACTTTTCATATATTTTTTTTTTAATCCCAAAAATATACCTAACAAGGATCTGTTTGTTTGCAAAGTTTTTGAAACTATCTGAAAATTCAATTAAATGCATTAACTCTATTTCCATATCTGTTAGGTCGTTAATTTTACTTTATGACAAATGAGAGGCGACAAATTAATAATTGGATATATATAATATGTAATATATATTTGGATAAATATATTTTTAGGAATCAGGGAAAGCATATAACATGAGGCATATTCCAGAAGAAAATATTTAAACATTTTATAAGGGGGCCTTTTAGCCAGGTCATTGTTTTTTTTTTGGGTGGAAGCCAGGTCATTTGTTACGTCAGAACTGTAGGCTTGACGGATCTTAAAGCATATCATAAATATGAATTGCCCGGTGTATACAGGCTTGTGCACGGTTCACATGCGGCGAAATTCAGGCACATTCACACTAACGTGATAGCTAATGCCATTGATTTTCCGGCGAGCCCATGACTGGGTCTTCTTTGCGTGAATGTCAACACGCGTATGTTGTTAAGCGGTGCGGTATCGTACTTTTTTTGTTTTTGGGTACGGAAGTTAAAAGAAATAAATCAGTCAAAGGAATAGACTCCATGGAGCGTCGGGAAGAATATAAACATCTCGTATGTTGGATCCAAAACCAAATACAACCCGATCCGACCTTATTACCTAAACTACTAAAGTGGACTGTTGATGTCCATGAAATGGGATTCAGATCCAACCCGATCTGATGTTATTACCTAAACTAGTAGAGTGGACTGTTGATATCAATGAAATGGGATCCACATCTAATCAGTTTGGGTTGGATCTTGACCCTGACCAGTCCAAAGATGTTTAGAATAGGGCACTCATATACTTTTTTTTTTTTTTTTTGTGTTTTAATCTTGGTTTCTAATCTTATGAAAAAAGTAAAGAAGTGATCTCAAACTTAATTTTCATTGACAATAATATAGCTATTTTTATAATGATATAGTTTACATAAGATAAATTTCAAACTACAAAATATTTGCACCTATATCTAAGTTGGTTTGTTACAACAACTTAGCTGTTTCTATTGTTGACTAAAATCTGTCGTTGACTAAAACTGAATTATCTCTAACTAACTTGATCCTTATCATGCCCCCTCAAGTTGAAAGGAGTTTGGAAAACACTTTCAGCTTGTCTCGAAGAAATTGAAATATGTTCCGTGAAAGTGGTTTAGTAAGAACATCTGCGATTTGATCTTTCGAGGAAATGTAGGAGACAAAGAGTTGTTTAGCAGCTACTTGATCCCGAACAAAGTGAAAATCGACCTCTAGGTGTTTAGTCCGTGAGTGATAAACAAGATTAGCAGACAAGTAGGTAGCACCAATGTTGTCACACCAAAGTGTGGGTGAAGGAACTATATATCCGATCTCAGTTAAGAGGGATTTTATCCATGTAACTTCAGAAGTAGCGGCTGCCAGTGCACGATATTCAGCCTCAGTGGAAGAGCGAGATTCTTAAACAATCTTTATTGTAGAAAATCAAAATTTCTCTATCTCTGTGTGAAACATGTAATCTCTCTATTCATGAAGATCTATCTTATTAGATGAAACCTCTTCCTATCTAGCAAGAATCATACACGGAATCAACTATGTACACAAATCAATTGAAAGACAATTAAAATACATGAATAAATACAAGGATATAAACTTTTCATTCATCAAGAAACAATTCAAATCACATATGGGTTTAGGGTTTTGCAAGACTCAGGGCATAAAGAATTACTCTTCCATAGATTTTATAATAAGAATAAGAAATCTAAAGAAGTAATCAATAAAAATGATTAACAATAAAACCCTTTTGTTATCTTGTAATCTCTAATGAAGATCCATCAATTTCTTCTCTCAAGTGCGTCTTTTTGTCTCCTAGGGTTTTTGGAATATGTAAAGAATGTTTATATGAAAAATTGGGATGGAAATTTATAAATTTGTAACTGTCTTTGGTTCTACACGACCTTCTACATGCCTATGTTCGTGCCTATGCAGTCTAGAAATTCTTCAATTTCTTCGCTGATCAAGTTCTTTTCTTCAACATAACTTTCTACACTTCTTGGGAAGCAATTAGGGTACAATTTTTAATAGTTTCTGGTAATGTTTTGTAGCTCAACACTAGCGTCTGTATGGCCATGCTACAGGTTGTGCACAATACAAAATCAACCTTTTGTATACTTTGTCAAATCATGTCTTTTCTTTGCTTAAAACATTCTTAAATCTTTGAAATATCTTCTTAAAACGTTGAAATCAGATTTTAAACAGTTAAGTATCATTTTCTTAATAAATTCACATAAAATCCATATAAAGTTATATGCAATGAGTACTAGAAATAAGAATTTTTTAACACTTATCACTTCCTCAGGTTTTCCTTTAAATGCCAGGGTTTGCTCCCTGATTTACAATGGTTTTTGGTGCTTACCCCCATCTCCTATTTAGGAAACTTTCAACATCCCCTCAAATATTATTCTTAATCCATCTGCTGAAGATAGACTAATGTGGAGGCCATCTAAATCTGGTGTTTTCTTCACTATCAAAAGTGCTTATAAAGTGTTTATTTTGGATAGCTTAAAAGTTCCATGGTATAAATTAATTTGGAATAAGGATGTTATCCCCAAGCACGGTTTCATCATGTAGCTTGTTGTTAACAAGAAACTATACACTCTTGATAAATTGTATTAGTAGGGTGTGGCCTCACCTACTCCCTGCTACTTTTGTTTCACTAGTTTTAAAAATCATGAGAAACTTTTCTTCTCATGCCCATATTTTCTTTCATTTTGGATGAATGTGGCTTGCTCCCTCAATTGCCATGTATCTTTCTTGTCGTAGCAAGGTGCTTTGGATGGTCTCATAGCAGTGCATAAAAATCTGATTCCTAGTCAAAGATGTGTAACCTTATGTATGGTTGCCTATTGCATTTGGTGTGCTTGCAATTCTGTGAGACTTGGGCAAACCTTTCCAAACTCTTATGCCTTAGATGAGAAAAATCTTGATTTATGTTTTTGTCATAAATAGTTCCTAGTATTAACTATTTCTTTTTTTTTTTTTTGCTTGATTGTAATCAACTTAGTGGTTTATCCTAGTTTTGAGGCTTGTAAATATTGGGCTTTGCCTTATCTCATGCATTGCAGTTGTATATCTTTCCTTTAGTTGAATGAAATTTTTTGAAATAACCCAAAAAAAAGAAAGAAAATGCAACAAATAGTACATTAAATACACCCTAAAATAACTATGGCGCCTTGTAAAATATCTTAACTACACTCTCACTTCGTATAAAAAATTACTTCAACTAAATGAAGAGGCATTTTAATTGTCATATTTGCCATATTTTCTAAACATAGCTATGTTGGATATACATACATATATACATACATATATATATAGCTAGCTCCTTGTAAATGAGCTTTAAATTATATAAATATTTTCATTATTTATTTGAGCTTGACTTTTTGGGTTAAGTGATAGGATTTGAAAGGTCTAGTTCTGATTGAGATGATAAAGGGAGATTTTGTATGATAAGCTTAAATTAAGGTCTGTTGGATGGACTTATTCATCATCCAACCTTTCTCATTATGACTCGTACACTAAAAGGGACTTATCTTGGTTGTAAATTGTCAATGCGACTCAACAGATGACATTGATGGCAACGCTCTATAGATTCCCTAAGTACCTTCTCATTCGAGGAAGAAGAAATTAGATAGAAATATTGAGATGCGCTAAATTTCTATCTCAAGAGATTAAGCACCTGTTCATCACTAATAATGGGTTTGATGCCCGATAACTCCTCCACCTGTACAAGTGTGTTTGTGATGATTGAAACTACCTACTCCTCCTCCTTATTTCATTACTCTCTTGATCATTCTTGACGTATTATTGTATATCATTCCTCATTAGCCACGTATTATGGTTGTCAAATTGAGTTTCCACTAGAATCGTCAAGGGATCTGCAGGAAACGGAAACGTAGAATCGTAAGATTCTACAACCGATGTAACTTTGCATGCAAATATTGTAAATATACTTATTTTACTAATAAAATCATCAAATAAAACATGAAAATAAAGAAATTTAGCGTCAAGCTTAGTTACAATTCACAAGTCAATAAAACTTATGCACTTAATAGTACAGATAATCAAACATAAGTCGTTATGGTAATACTTAATAGTAATGCTAATACATTAATTCATAATATAAATACTTGAAACAACATTCGCAATGCAAAATGCAATCCAACATAAATTATTATAGCGAAGTACAGAACTAAAACAAATCATCAAAGCTACACATCATTCTCCCATCTCCATCCTCATCATAATCGTCTTCCTGATCATCATCAATATCAACATCATGATTACTACCAATAGTGTCTATATCCTCTAAATTACCCATTTGTGCTTGATCTTCAACAACATCAATATCTTGAATCTCCAAATCATCTTGACTCTTACTTCCATGACTCTCTAAATCTATAAGTGCACCAACATCCTCCATATATCTTCATCGTTTTCCCTTCCTCAGCACTTAGAATATTCAACAAATCCTCACTTGATGAATTAAAACATATCTTCTTCCTCAACAATCCATTCATCATCAGATGAGAGATAATCCACTGAAAAGTCAACACTACAATTATTTTTTCTATCACTCTTCTCTTTTAATTTCAAATTATGCATAAACACTAGATCATTCATCTTTTGCTGGTGCAACCTATTTCTTCTTTTTGTATGAACTTGAAATTGAAAGGGTTATATAAGAGTAATGGTATCAATAATAGATAGAATGAAAGATACAATAGAAAAATTATTTGCATCATACCATTTCAAATGCACTCCAATTACGCTCACAACCAGAAAAACTACAAGTCAAACCAATACACGAATAGCAAACTTTGTAGTTCTGGGCATTCATCTCCATATGAATCCCACCATTTTGCTGGAGATTTTTTATCTCTTGCTAACCTTGCAGCCTCAATACCAAATAATCCTTTAGTATCCTTAAAATGTTCAAGTTGCATATCAATCTTGCACCTTTCATCTGCATTAGAGACCATGTGATGTAGGCAATCATATAGTCCTATTTTAACCTGAGCATCAACTTTGAAGGTAGGACTATAATGGAAATAAGGATTCAAGTAATAGGCTGCAACATGCAATGGTCCGTGAAGTTGAAGCTCCCATCTCTTATCAATGATCTTCAACACATGTTCATAACTACATCAAATAAATTGGATATGATCATATGGCACATTTTAGAAAATTAAACTTTAAAATACAAATTGAAAAGAAGTATTGAAAAGAAGTATAGACTATAGAGTTAATAAGTTAAAATATTACCTCTTCTTTATGTTGTTAAAATTTGTTTTGATTTTTTCTTTGGCATTATCCATTTCTGGATAAATGAAGCTAATAGCTGGATCATCTGAATCCACCAATCTAAGTACTTTAATAAGAGGAAAAGCAGCTTTAAGGCAAGTAGTAATATTCTTCCAAAATCTACTATCCAAAACCAGCTGTTGAATCCGCTTTCCATCTTGTGTTTTTGCATACTTAGTGGACTTCCACATATTGGAAGTGAACATACTCATCAATGCACCCTTTTGATCATTAAGGCAACCCAAAGTCAAATAAGAAGTTGCAAAGCGAGTTGCACCAGGCCTAACCAAGTCCCTTTTTTTTGTGAAATGCCGTAGCATTGAGATGAGTATAGTTCTAGAGTAAATATATGTGGTGATTCTCCTCCCTTTTGCAATTGTTGTACGATGGATATTCAATTCCTTCTCAAAGTCCTCTAGAATCAAATCAATACAGTATGCTGCACAAGAAGTCCAATATAAACTTTTTCTTTTCTCCATCAATCTTTCTCCAGCTGCTTTATAATTTGCAGCATTATCAGTAACTACTTGAACAACATTCTCCTCGCCAACTTTCTCTACAATATTGTCGAACATATCAAAGACCTTATCAGCTGTCTTTGAGATATCATAAGTATCTAAAGAAGTTAAGAAGACTGTTCCTTTAGGGCTATTTACTAAGAAATTGCATATGGAGCGCCTCTTTTATCAGTCCATCCATCTGACATAATGGAGCAACCCGTTTTCTTCCATTCTGCTTTATAATCCTCAAGTAATTCCATTGTCCGAGCTACTTCTTTCTTCAAATATGTTACCCTTAGCTCATGATAGAAAGGAGGTTGAAGCCCACAACCATATCGACCAATCACCTCAAGCATCTTTGTGAACTTGGATTTTTGACACAATTAAATGGAATTGCACTGGTATAAAAAAACTGAGCAATTTGTTGGCAACAATCTTCTCTCAATTCTTTCTTCACGAATTGATTCATGATTGTTTGGTTTTGCTTTGTTCCACCACTTTTCTTTTTGAAGAAGGTATCAATGGCATTCCTTCCTTTTTGCCTATAAGGCAGTGTAATACCCATCATCATCAGATTCGTCAATTCCATAAATTTGCTTTCTTTTCCTTTCTGTCGCTTCTGTTGCTTTTGCTAATAGTGTCATCATTTGCTTTTTATTGTTTTTTTAGTAATAAAAGTTGAAAATGACCAAGAAATAGAGGGATATGGGTTGTTCTGTCGGGTGGATGGTGGCCCATGATTGATTAAAATTTAAATGATAATAACCAACAGCAGACTCTGTAAAATCGGATATCAAAAAACGATTCAAGCGACTTTACGTGTTACAATGCGATTCCACTGCGAGTTTACTCTATAATCGATTTTTTACTCGAGTTAAATCGGAAGAAGCTCAAAAATGTGTAGACTCGTAAAAACGTACGAGTAGAAATATGATTTTGACAACCATGCACGTATAGTGTCATACTTACACAACATGTATGTGACTTCTTCACTTGAGCCTGTACCTCTATGCTCTTTATTTTTAGATGAGAAATTTAGAATAGTTGGTATGTGAGCAAGGTTGATGAACATATCAATATGAGTTATGTTACAGTCGTTTTTATATGATATAAGTCTGGATATATAATGAATTCATCGACTTAAAAAGTATTAAATCTTTGAGTTAACATGAGCTGGCTAAATCTATTATGATCTTATGGTGCTTTAGCTTTAGAACTCATTCAATTAAATAAATTTTTTAAGAAATTCTAACTGAAAAATAGACTTATCTTGTCATTTTAGGCATGAATCTTTTGGAACAACTGACGTACTTAATATATAGATAATATCACATTTTCGCATTTCAACTTAGGCCGGCCTACAATTAACCACTTAAATTTTCTAATAACAAATTTCTTTTTTAATGTCTGGTGTTATAGTGCTAGTATCTATCTATCTATATATCTATCTATTTATCTATTTGTAACGCCCCAAAAATTTAATCCGATCAATTAAATAACTTAAGGTGCTATCGCCACGTATAATACTTTAAAGTATTACACGTTAAGGCTTTCTTTAAAAAGATTTTGTTTATATTGAACATTGCTACTCAATTTTAGTTTATCAAAATCATTTAATTAAATTTTCAAATAATTGGATTTAGCAGTGAAAATAGATTTTTATAAAACGATTTCAAAATAAAAATATTTCAAAACTTCCACTCACTCAAGTGGAAGAACTTTCACTTAAACAAAGCTTTACAAAAGTTTAATTACAAAACGTGGGCACCAATAAGCCTCTTTTAAGAAATATTACAACTTAAAATATAAATCTAACTTTTAAAACAAAAAGAAGAAATAAAACAACTAAATAAATCACGCCCCCAACTCAAACACTCATCCACCATTCCTTCCCGCATCAGCCGAAGCATCCAAACTCGAGACAACACCACAACATCAACACCATCATCATCATAATCATCCATCATCAAACATCAACATCAACAGCAAGCAACACCTGTAAAAAGAACAACAATAACAATAATGAGTCAAAGCTTAGTACACAGTAACACAATCACACACATAATGGCATGTGAGCTTAACTAAATGCAATACAACATCAACAAGTTTATATAATTTTTAATTAGTCAAGCATCACTGAGTATTCAAACTCTAAACATTAGGGTGGGGTGGGGTGGGGGGTCCTGAGTAACGATCTCGACGCTTAGGGGGTTGATATAAGTTGTTCGATGACTTATATCTCCTAAATGACATATCCATAAACGAAAAATAGTCTCATTTAGGGTTCTCAGTCGTTTCTCATCTTCACTTAACTTAATCCATAATATCATCTAGCTCAATTGTTCCCATAAACATTGAACTAAATCATATTATTTCACCTTAAGAATAAGCAAGCGTTTACCAATACCAATAACCCCATCGACTACCCGCCGTACCACTTATGAAAGTCATTGCATCATGACAATAGTGGCCTAAGTGCCTAAAACTACCATGTCATTGCATCATGACAAGGTATCGCTCTCCGAACCAGATCCAACGATATAATAGACAATCAAGACTCATCAATTATTAAGCCAAGTTTAAGTTCTTAATCTATTTAAGATGTCTATCCTAACAATCACCACGCAAGTTATTGCGTACATTTAGATGATGTCCACAACTCAACAAAATCAGAAGATAACCTAGGAAAATCCACAAATCAGATTCAAACATCTGTTTCAAGACATTGAATTCTTATAAGAGCATAATCTATAACTCATTTTAGCTCAAAAAGATCCATTTCCTAAGCAAAACACATTTAACAAGCAAAACATAAGTTTTTGACTTAGTTTGAAAAACACAATAGTTGGAAAGAACTAAAATTTAAGTATCAATACTTTTCGAATTTGTAAAAACTCAAAACATGAAAGTTGTAGATCTCTTTTTAGGCTTTTCAACGCAACTTGAATCACTTTAATCGGAGATCGGATGAAAACTTTATGTTATAATACAATTAGGCTGCAAAATAGAGAAATGCTACACAACCCATGTAAGGGGTAGTGTATGTATAATTTGATTCTATGAAGTCACGAGTAAATATACACGACTTGTGTAGGGGGTAGTGTACAACTGGAAAATCTTTTTGACAACAAACACACATTTTCCATGTTTCCTTTACACAATATATCAACTTTTACATGTTCTAATATAACTTAAACATCATAAAAACTTCATATAACATATTATACACTTCAAACAATATCAAAAGCACAAATTCCCCTCAACATATACATCAAACATCAAATCATTCACTATTCATCATCTTCTTCATTACAATCCCAACTCCCATAAACCATAAATCTAATAAATACATAAAAATAAACACATTTTAACTTATTTTAACATCAATTACCAATTTCAAAATAAACAACAAAGATAACAAAGAAATAACACTTATCTCTTTTAGGAAACATGTACTCTTGAGTTCTCTTTCTTCTAGCTTTGATTCCTCTTTCTATCCTTTCCTAGCCATGATTTAGTTTCTTGATGATATGGAACTTGAGGTTTCTTGAAGAATTTGAAGAAAAGAAGGAGGAGGAAGAGAAGATACGGGGAAAAGAAGAAGAAGAAAAGAGAGAGAGAGAGAGATAAAAGGCAGGGAAGAAAAAGAAATATAAAAGGGAAAAGATAAATATAAATATATTTTCAAAATAAGGTATTAGATTTTGAACATCAATATCTATAGTTCCAGAGGTATTTAAAAGATGATTTCTGAACTAATAGGTTAGAAATTAAGAACTTAATTTAGGAATTTATATTAGATAAAAAGATATTTAATTTGAGTTTGGATTTAAGAACTGATATTTTTATTCAAGTAAATAAACTCAAATTTTGTAGGGATTTAGGAATTAGAGTTTTGGCTAAGAATTAAGGGTTTACAAAATCTCTAAACATTTTAATGACTTGTTTAGAGAATTTAGATTTCAATCTCAAATTCGACTTAGTTAATTATTAATCTAGTTACGTCAACTTGTCTAATTAATATCCTATAATTCATTTAACTTATCCAAATCCATCTAAACTCAATTTCTAATATATATATATATATATAGATTTGGGTCATTTCATTATCTATATCTATATATATATATATATATATATTAATAACTATAGGAAAAGTAGTAATGGTAATAGTAGACGTCGTCATGGGTTGATCCGGGTCTAGAACCAGACCTGAATCGTTCGTTCTCAGTTTTAAAATTGGTAGAACCGGAACTAGACCCATAGGAGTCATTCGATTCCTAGTTCTTAGGAATCATCGGTTCCTACGATTCACTTTCTATTCCGATTCCAAAGGGACCGAGAACTGTGAAATTAAAAAGATTCAATTAAATATCTTTACTTAATTTAAGTAAGAAAAAAAAAAAAACTTTAACTTGAAATAATATTGGCCATAATAATAATTGTTTATAACCTATTAATTAAAATAAATTTTCAGTTTTATTTATTTATATACAAACATAGAAACAAGTCTCACATTAATAAGAAAGAAAGGGTCAATTTAATTAGAAGCCTATATAAACTAACAACACATGATTTAAATATATTTATTATTTGTTTTATATAAAAATACATTAAACATCATAATAGGAAATAAATTTTTACCAATTCAAGTGAAAATAGTTTAAATATTTATTTTTTATAACTTTATTTTCTTCATTTTTCCTTTCTATATTTTTTCCTATTTTTGTGGCCTAGAACTACGAGAGCTGTCGGTTCTCTAGCTAGTTCTTGAATTGCCAGTTCTAAAAAGATCGAGTTGGGCAGTTTTAGGGAGTGGAACCAATTGGACCGCTAGAACTGGTTGGGTCCTTAGGTTGTTCAAACCCATCATGCTTAGGCTAGTTTCTGGTTTAAGAATTGCATGACGGTTGGATTAGTTTTCGATTCAGAATCACGAGGATGTTAGGTAATTGTAAAATCTCTATTTAGCTATAACTGTGGATGGGATATACCAGTTTTATAATAAATAATTGCAAATTGATCTGACCTTTATATGCAATAACATGGAATTTTCCTAATTTTAAGTGGGTATCAACGAATAATTTCTCCACTCATTTGAAATTGAACATGTAGAATCGGTCAAAAAACTGCTTGCCATAATCATAATCAACATTGACGGCAGGGAGGCTGCAAAAGATAAAATAAAATGAAAAGAAAAAATAATAATAATCATAATAGTAATAAACAAATAAATAAATAACACACGTACTGAGTTGTCTTTTAACTCAACGACAAAATGAAATAATTTAAGAAATAAAATACTTTAAACCATTGAAGGCATAAGATAGTGTAGATGAAATTAATGCTTTGTACAATCATGACGTGAGGAATATACAAAAATTATTGAATTTAAAAGAGAGAACCAGGAACCTCATACAGTTATGGCGTGAGGATCAGAGAAAAGTAGTTGTTAAGCATTGTTTCATCGATCATAATCGTAACCCATCACATAATCAAGTGTAATTTATTGGAACACTTAAAACATATGATTGTAGTTTATTCCTATAATATGTTTGCAATGACTTACTCATGTTGCATTGTATGCAACTAAAAATCAGCACAAATTTCACTGATTAAGGCCTTATGGGGACACAAAAAACACTTGTAGGGACAAAAAATATATATATAGCACAGGAATTTAAATTAACGACCTGAAACCAAACCCCTGATCCATTGTCTTTCCATGTGTGTGTATATGCATATATCTTGGCTAGCCGTCTATATGTATATCATTCACAAATAATTGAATAATAGACCATACTTTAAATGTAATCGATTTATATTAATTAATTACAATTTAAAAAAAGTAAATTCGAATGAGGTACTTAGGGGTGAGCAAGTAACCTATCATATAAGGTATCTATCTGAATCCCACTTGAACGAATAAGGTCTAAATGGATACTAAGGGCCATGGGGTAAAGTATGTGTCAATTTGTTGGAACATGCTCTCAAAAGATAGATACGGGCATGATGTTTTCAAATTCTGTACCCATCTTAAAACTTATACATTGTACTATGTTATAGAAGGTACAAGTTTCAAAGTATCATGTATCCAACATATTAAATATTATATAATGATATTAATACATAATAAGTAATGATATTCCATATTTTATTGTGCAACACTTATATTTAAGATTATTATTTATAGACTACATTTTAGAAGTTTTATTATAGAATAATTTGTACTATTTTATTTTAAAATGACTTGTATATTTATTTAAAAGAAATATGATTGTATGTACATATCTGAACTCTCAAATTATATGGAAATATTGTTTATATTATAATACTATTAATACATAGATGTAGTTCCAAAGTTTTTGAATATGGAATTTTATGCGAGATTTATAATTTTGCTTAATATCACATAAGTAGGTTTTATAAATATTTGTTGTACGTTTTAATTTTCACACATAAATAGATTCTATATATTATAGAACTTGTCATATCAACAAATTACTTTTTAAAATTTCTTTTCGCATGTTGTTTATATTGATGTATGAAAATAAGATAGTATTATATATTGCATGAAAACATATCAAAGACTATAAACTTGATGTTTTAAAAAGAAAGAAAAAAATATGAAGATTTTGTTAAAAAAAAAAATTACAGGTTCCATAAGGTTACTCCGTACCTTATAGATTTTATATGGTACAGAGTATATGATGGGTACATGGAGCCATATCTTTACGGAAATAAAGCAATAAAGGATCTCATATCTTTATGGAAGTAATTAATATTTATTATTTCAAAGTTTACAAAGACATTGAATATTTATAGTTACTAACTTTTTTGTAGCAAGAACAAAGAAATAATGAACTAAACCTATTAATTTTGTAGCATATATCCTGTTGTAATAGCCTTTGCAAAAACAAAGGTACAAAAAGCCATCATAATCATAAATTTAACCATCAATTATAAAAAAAAATTGAGTTTTATAGATAAAAAATTTATCTCTAAAATGAAATTTAATTGCAAAAATCATCATCTTGCAAAATTTTCCTCTAAAGGTAATTTTCTTGCAATGATTAAACACACTAATGATGCAATATTCTTCTTTTTTTTTTTCATTTTATCTAGTTTATTTGTAGGGTTAATTTCACTCATGTACTTAAACTTTTTCAATTCTAACAGAATTGTATCTAAAAAAATTTCGCTAAGAAAATACCTGACTTTTTTTTTCTTTCATTGACTTGACCTTTAGTTTTCTTCAATTGCTGACATGACAAGCGAACCCAATTAATGGCCAAGATCTATCTTTTATTGAACTTTTTTTTTCTTTCTTTGACCAGATCTCTATATCAATAATTTTTATTTATTTTTTATTTTCTTTTTCACTTTCCCTTCTCTCTCTCTTCCTTCTCTCTTTCTCTCCTCCTTCTTCCTTCTCTCCACCACATTCAAGGAAACACAATTATCATTGATAACTTTTATTGACTGAGCATAATTGATGATTTAAAAAAAAAAATGCAACCATCAGCATGTGCCTTAGGAGTGTGTGCCTTGTCTCCTTCCTCGTACTCATTCTGCCATTAATGTAGATTTGGAGGTCTTGTCAAGCTCCTTCTTATGCAAAAAACTCATAAAATTGGATCTATAAGCCTAACTATTCTAGAATCTGACAATTTAGTTATTCATTTGAAATAAAAATCAAATCTTTTTTTTATAATAGCCTCAACGTTTCATCTTCTTATAATACCATTAATGGCCAAAGTTTTTAATGCTTATCAACTCTTTGGCTCCTTTTGGAGATTCTTAAGAACTCTACTTCTCCTACTTCCTCGAACTTTTTGCATCTTCCTCTATCCCTCTCGATTTCCCTCTCTAACGCTCCCTCTCTCTCTACCACCTCCAGTACATCATAATAACCACATCTTCCACCATCTTTCACTAATCCAAGTGCCTATTACAACCAAAATCAAGACCCAAACCACTAAACCACCATTAACCACTCCTACATCACTCAAACCACCCACTAACACCATAGTTAGCAACCACGAACGCCATTGAAACCTCGAACGAAACCCACCTAAGCCTAACCACCATCCATAGAAACACCAACTCAAACCCATTTGAATCCAGTCACTGTACTACATTGAATTCAGCAAGAAGACGGAGGTCCTACCAACTTGGTTAACCAACCATTCAATATGTGTCATGTGGTGCTTGGAAAAAAAAAAAAAACAAGGCACAAAGTGACTTTCGCTAGGGGACACGACTGTGTAGAAAAGGATCCGCATTTTCTTATTTATCACTCTAAAAATTATGGGTGGTTTCTATTGGTAGTGATCGGAGTTCATGGGGTATCTATGGATATCGATGGTGTATTTGTGTTGTTGTGGGTTTGATTTGAAGGCGGTGTTTGTGTTTTGTGTGTCTGTGAATATGATAGAGAGGGAAGAAAAGAATGAGGCATGAGGAAGAAGAAGGAAAAGGAGGGAGAGAGAGGGGAGAGAGAGAAGGAAAAATGAAAAAGAAAAGGAAAAATAAAAAAATTTATGACATCGATAGAAAAATAATATTTTAATCGAATGCGTTTGCTACATTAGCAATTGGACAAAAATGAACTGATTTCTGTCATGAAAGAAAAAAAAGAGTTCAGGTACTTGTAGCGATTTTTTTTTTAAACACAACTCTATTAAAATCGAAAAAGTTTAGGTACCGTGAGTGAAATTAACTTTATTTATATTATGTTATAGTAACCAGTTATGATATAGGAATGATTGTAAAATCTTTGTCCTATACATTCTATAAAATACAAAATTTCATGTGGAATATGTGAAGTCTTTTAATTGCATTTTATAATATTTTTAGATAAGTTAAGCAATATACCATTACTTTTCCTATATGTTTGTAATTAATATATTCATCACCTTGTTAATATATACCTAACAATTTAATAACATGATTTTAGAGCAACATGATTAAAACTTTGTAATATGATTTCAAACAATTGATCACATAATATTATAATATCATAAAATTGCAATCTATCATAAGGATTAGGTCTAATATGTAAAGAATAAATAGCAATATAAAATCCATTACATTGTTTGAACTTATATGAGGAACTTGATAACAAAATGAGGCAAGATTATTTTAGAATCGAGAGAAATTATGAGATGGGAAGAGAAAAGGAGAGGTGCCAAAGGAAATGAGAATTGAGAGAGTAGGCTAGTCGGGAAATGATTCAATCGATATTACACACTACATGTAATATATGTGGTGTTAACTACTAATGGTATTCTAACAAGTAATCATATGGTGATGCTCACTTTGAAAATATCCACTACCTTGTCCATGTTGAAATATCCCTACCATATAATGATCTAAATTAAGGATGTAATAATTAAATACTATAAAATTTCGAGTAATTTTGAACTTAGATCTAATTTTAGTTAGCAATTGAAATTAGATAGTTTGATTAATTGAAATTAGTAAACTATAGTATATGGTTAGATAATTTGATATAACTGAATTAGTAAATGGGTTAAATTAAAATTAGAGGTTTCAAGTATTTGAAATACCAACTCAATATATCAAATTGCTCAAATAACTTCCAGTAGTTACAAAATTGAGCCAAATAGTCCCATTCCTAATTCCCTGAATCCCTATACTCTTAAATTCAAGCTAAATATCAAATTTTCACTAATTAAATTACTAAGTTAATGTAGCTGGACTCTAATTCAAATCTCTTTTATTAAATCCTAAAGCCCTTAAGTATTAAACCAATCCCTTTAACTTTGAAGTAACCTTCAAAAGAAGTCTTATAATTCTCACATTTTCTTTTGATTTCCAAAAAAAAAAAATATAACCCCTAAAAGAAGGCACTGAGATGACATCACATTTGCTTCATTCTCATTTTGTTCTCCAATTTCCTACCCAAAATGTCAACTCTAATTTACCCAAAATCTATCATAAGTTTCAGCTTCTTTTTATACACAAAAGCAGCATCAACAAGCTCTTAACACCCATTTCAAGCCCCTCTCAATCCACACAACAATCTTGTTAATTACAATTAAAGTTAGGGAGGGTTAGCATTAGAAGCTTCTTCAAGTTGCTTGTATTAGTATAAACAATATTAGAGACTATTTTTGCAAATTTCCTTGCATTCTAGTAAGTTATTTTTTTAATATTTGGTGTTGAAATTGTTGATTTGAGTTTAGTATGATATATATATATCAGTTGATGTTATATGCTTGAATTATATTTTGATAGTGATTTGATGAATTTTTACAATTTATTTAATAATTGTACCATATATGCATGTAATTGCGCTTATTTAGCAGTCACCAAGACCTAGTAACCTAAATAAAATTTAGTTCTACTTCTATTGGGCTTAAATCCAAAATATTAAGCCCAATATCAAATTTTACTGTAAGGGGCTCAATTTTAATATCTAAACCCAATTCTACCAAATTAGTGAACTATAATTCTTAATGGGCTTTTGTCGAAATCCTTCACCTATGACCCTAAATAATATAATAATTAGATATATTTCTATTTAGCTTGATTTAGGATCCATAGAGCCTAACATTTCCAAATAAGAAACTCAATATCAAATCAAATGGGCTTAACCAAATCTCTTATCCCATTACCCTAACTGATTTCACTTCAAATATGTTCATATGTCTGATGCCCAAACTATTTCTTAATTGCCTAATCAATTGTGATTTGATGATTGTATTGATTCTTATGTAAGATCAATTTTCTTTAATAGATATAAGTTTGCTTTCATGCTTATCTTCTAATATTTCTCAAACTCCAGTGTTTGTATCAAGTATGCAGTGACTCATGTATTACTTATCTAGGATAGACATCTTAAAAAGAATGAATATTTAAAGATGGTTTAATGAATGATTGATTAATTATGTGTGGTCATTACTTTAGTTGGGTTGGGAAGCGATAATCTTGCTAGGTGATGCCAACGTGGTAGTTAAGCATTTAGGCCGTCGATGATGGCTTGATGGATAGCTGATGAAGGAAACGGTACTGGGATAATGTTTACTTACGCGTGGTGATAAATAATATAGTCTAGTTCACATCTATGGGATCGGCTGAATAACACTATATTATAAACTAAGATAATTAGAGATGTATAATGGCTGTGACCCCTAGACGAAGCTATTACTTAGATTCAGATAGGAAGTAAAGGCATTTAGCCTAACTTTATCAAACCCCTGAGTAGTTGATGCTACTCAAGACTCCAAAGTTCCTATATGTTGCCGGAGTGTGAATGATCCACTGTTGAATTGCCACACTTAAATTAAAATATATAAATTGTTGGTTGTTGCATTACACATAGACTACATGCATGTGATCATATCGTGTATGTTTATATTACTGTTGTACTAGGCTTCGACTCACTTTTCTTTTTTTTTCAAGTGATGATGATCCTTATGATTACTTCGGGTTTGGTACAGATATTGACGAGTGAGTTAACGAGTGGAGCGACTAGGATCGTTAGATTTGTTATACTTTTGACATGGTTTTGATATACTATTTGAACTTATATTCCTAATGGGGGCCTTGCCTCGATACTATTTTTATGATATTCATATCATGTTTTGACAATTATACATATACGTATGGTCTAGTTAGGAAAGTAGCATTTTGGAAATCTTTTCTAAATTTACTTTTCCATTGTAATACCAAATGTTTTCAAAATCTAAAACTGATTAGTATACAATCAAGATAAACTGATAGTTTAGGATAGCTTTTGCATATAACTAAGTATTATACTTAACAAAACAAATATGTCCTGCCCTATTCGAGGCGTGATATATGTTTTTACGTATGGTTGATAATTACATACTACGTATATATACGTTTGGTGTATATTAGTCATTGAATATTTTTTTTTAGGTTTGATAATAGTATTTAGCAAGAAAATGAAAGGTGCCAAATGAATAATGGAGAATATAAATATTGAATATTTATTTTCTATATTGCTTGAAACTGAATATGTGTTGAGTTAAAACTGTTATAATATTACAATATTGTATAATGTTGAATGTTTATTACATGATGAACACATGTTTCTCTTATTCTGTCCTCATTATATCTTAAAATATAATGATGAATGAATACAATGATATAGGACCAAAAAAAGAAAAAAAATACAATGATATGAAATTACGATATCTATGGAGAGGATTTGGGTTTTTAGTGAATCTATTTTCGTTATGTTTGATTCATTAAAATATAATAAGATTGCAAAGTGGTAATAATTTTTTTTTTGTTTTATAATTAAAGGTAATTTTAGGAAAAAGATTGTTTTTAATAAAAATATTACTCCCCTGGGAAAAGAAAAAATTAAAAGTTATTTATCTATCCATATTATATATAATATATATTTTTTATAATAAATTTTTTCACAAACCAAAATTGAGGAAAAATTTAATGTATTTATATGCTACATGTAATATATAGTGTATAATTATTAATGATTTTATAACACACGAAAACATAATATAGTTACTTTAAAAAACTTGTTATATTATCTATGTGTAGTATATAATTAATAGTTATACTCTACGTGTATACCTATCTCAGGTGTATCATCCGCTTAGTATTTTTCCGGTAATTATAGAGTATTAATTTCGGACAACCAACGCAGGTTCAACTTGTCATGGCTTAAAAAAAAAAAAAAAAAAAAAAAATCAGATGTTACTGTCGGGCGCTTTTAGTCAGGTCATTTGTTTAGTTGGAAGCCTGAAGCGCGTCTGATGGAATGGGATGCGGTATCACCGACTTGCGTGGGTTTCACCAGGCGATTCTCGAAACATATTCACATTAACATTATTTTTAGGTCATAGATCCTCGTGACGTCACGTGTACGTACTCACACGCATTATTTGTGGGCGGGGCGGTTTGACTTGGTATGGACGTAAAGCATATGGTCGGACGGATACGACTCCATTGAAGTAAAGTTTTTCTAATAATAATATAATAATAAAGATGAACTTTCCAAATAAATGTTGTAGTCGTAACGTCATTTTTGTTCCGATTGGGGGTCTTCGTATTTGATCATGTTCCGATCATTTCATATTATATTTTTATTGTTTTTAAATAATATTTATCAAAAAAATATATTAAAATAATAAAAATCTCTTAATCGAAACGTAGACTAACGAAATGTCTACCGGTGACAATACTTATGCGTCCCAATTGTTTTACGATCACAAATTAATCAAATATATGTGTGTATATATATCCATTTTATTTTTCTACACATGATTCAGTGTTTCCATGGATTTTGAAAAGTACAAATAGACCTCAAACACTAAAGCCCAGAAAATTATGGAGTCTATCAATGATTTTGGATATTATTTACATATTTCCCAAATTATGAAGAAATAAAATCATATTTTGAAAGTTTATAATATGCAATCTATTACCTGGAATTTGGGAGTGCCTATTTCATTTCGTGATTTTGGATTGGGTTTATAAACAATTTTAGTTATTAAATTGACATAGGTGAAACAGGACTCAAACTCAAGCTTGACCTCATTAATTATTGCATTTAAAATTTTGAATCGAACTCGATTCAAAGAAGCATCAAACAACTTGACTCAATAAAGTTTGTTTAAGCTTGATCAATTTACTGATTTTTTATTTAAATTAAAATAATATTTAGATTCAAATTTGACTCCAACTCAAGTAACATGTAAATCCAATCAAGTTTTATTTAACTTCATAAACTAAATGAACTAAATATTACACTGTTCGAGTTCAACTTGATAAATTATTTAGTATTCATATAATTTACAAAAACTTCCACCAATCAGTACCTTATTTTGTACCGTGAAAGTTGCTCCGTTGGTAAATAAGACCACGACATAACGGTCCATATACGCGCAGACGGCAAAGTTACATAGGCATTTGAAAATTCGAGGTTAGACCAAGATTTTTTTTTTTTTTCATAAAAACAGAAAAAAAAAAAGATTCAAAACCAAACCTGATATCCCTTATTTGAGATACCGAAATAATACAATTAGACTATAAGATCTTTGACATCGATCCAAGATCATCAGATGTTTCAGTCCGGCAAAACTTTCGTGAAACATCAAAAGCTGTAATAAAGATGAAAAATGACTGATCAGCAAAATCGGAGACTAAATTTTGCAGCAGCAGGAGCATCATGCTCCATTTTCTAATAGAGTGCCGTATTTTGCATTTAAGTATGTAACTTGTAGGACTCGTCGTGTACTCTTCCTTAGCGTCTAACGGAAAATCCTTAGTTTACCCAGAAAAGTAAAACAAAACGTATATCAGCAATGTCAACTAGCAATCCGGTTCAACAAGATTGAAATAGATAAGTTGCGGGCAAATTAAGGTGTTTTCCAACGACAAAATTACAGTGACAATTCTAAGAGCCATTACAAAGATCTCACATGCACATTCAGATTAATACCGAAAATCTTTTTCTGCAATATTTGATCATTTTTTTATATAAATATATAATCATTGATCTGGGTTTGTTTTGATGGTTTATTTTTTATCGGTATCTATATCATATTTATTTCATATTAGTATCTATCTATTTGATCAATTTATAATAAAAATATCTGTTTTTTTATTGATATTGTTTTTGACAAATAATATATTTGAAAACGATAAAAAGATGAAGTCAAAACGACATAGAGGAGATGAAACAAATAGGCCCTAGAGTTTCCTTAACATGGTTAATATTTTATATTAATAACAAATTAAGTTGGACTAGAAAATGACTTTCAAATAATATAATTGTATTATTTATAATTGTAATAGTGGGAAGGAATTTTAATTCCAGGTTCTTATCCATCTGGATTGCTTGACCAATTCACAAAAACTGGCTTAAATTACAAATAAATACCGAAAATCTTTTTCTGCGATATTTGATCATTCTTTTATATAAATATATAATCATTGATCTGGGTTTTTTTGATGGTTTATTTTTTATCGGTATTTATATCATATTTATTTCATATTAGTATCTGATCTATTTGATCAATTTATGAGTAAAAATATCTATTTTTTTATCAGTATCTGTTTTTGACAAATAATATATTTGAAAACGATAAAAAGATAAAGCCAAAACGACATAGAGGTGATGAAACAAATAAACCCTAGAGTTTCCTTAACATGGTTAATATTTTTATCTGCTAATAACAAATTAAGTTGGACTAGAAAATGACTTTCAAATAATATAGTAATTGTATTATTTATAATTGTAATAGTGGGAAGGAATTTTAAAGCCAGGTTCTTATCCATCTGGATTGCTTGACCAATTCACAAAAACTGGCTTAAATTAACATGGATTACATAGATCTAGCCCAATATGCACCTCAAATTTGAGGAAGACCAGTTCACTTTTATTTACATTTTTTAAACCCATTTCTGATGGGCATTTCAGCAACCAATCTATACTACAGGGAAAATGGACTCAAATTTGCAAAACCAGACCAGGTCACTTTTATTTTTATTCTTCAAGCCCATTTCCTTGGCCTAAAGTTGCTAGCCCGTTTACTTTTTTCTTTTGAATACTGACCCAATAACCATTTCAAGCCGTACTTCCCATTCCACTCAATATTTACCTAAAATAAAGGGAAAAAAATTACAAATAATCCCCTTAAATTTTGAAATTTTTTATCTATATCCATCATGTTCCAAATAATCTTCTAAACTTTAAAAAATTTGTAAATAATCTTTAAAGTTTGGACATAACATTCTAAATTTGCTCTTAATATAGCTTTCTTCAGCTTGTGAAATTGTGTTGAATTCTTGCTAATTTATGACATATTTACTTGCAAGCACACAAAGAAATGGGGACAAAAATTTTAAACCTAGTAATAAGTTAAAGAATTGTTAGACCACCATCATTGGTAGATCATACAATTTACAAACCCATTGGAAGATAGATAACTTTTTTTTTTTTTCGATGTAACTTTCCAAGCATGCATATGTGACCTACTCATTGCGGAATTGTGACCAAACCATCTCAATGACCTGAGAAGATAACCAATGATCGCCTTTTTCTTTTTTTTTCTAATTTTTATGTTTAATTGTTTTCCTTTCCTCTTATATACTTTCTCTTTTTAAGAATTTCAAAAAATCACAAGTTAATATTCAACCACTATACTCTCCATGAATTTTTTGAAGGCAAGAGAAATAGTCTTAAGCACAAGAAACTAATAAGGGAAAGTGCATCACTTTTAGTGATTCTAATTTGCCTATGCTAGTTTCTTATAATAGGATTAATGATGAAGTGGAGATAATGACACATAGATACCTAGAGATGTGGGACAGAAACTGATCTATTACCACCAGGTGATTTGAAGACATTATCTTGAAGGAAATGAGCTAACTTGAAGAAGTTACGACCTTTGGTGATGAGCTAGGCAGGTTTTTTGTCAAATTCTTTCGTTTAGGGTCTTAAATTGCCATTTTTATATTTTTGGCAGCTTTTTTTTCTTATAACCTTTTGCAGGAATTTTGGTTTTACACGCTATCTGTGGCGTTAATTTTGTCTTTTCATGTACTTCATTTTAAAACCTTTTTATTTTTTGATAGTTTTGATTATATTTTTAGCAACTTTTAAGCTAGCCTATATATTGTATGCTTAAAAACAAATGAATGGTCATTTATCAATTTTTCCAGTGAAACAAAGCCATCATTGCTCTTTTCCCAAATTTTGAATTCACCATCGAATTTCGATTTTTGATGCCATTAGCTTAAGTATTCCTAGAATAATAGGCTTTTCAAGATCTTAAGTCGGTATTCGTATGCAAATCAACGGTTTGTGATAAACCCTAATTTAACTGCTGCATCAGTTAACATGCAAATGCATATATATATTATTTACATATATCTTAACGTTGGAAGGCTATATAACATGGAAATAAGATGAAAAGAAAGATAAATAATTTTATCAATATATTTTATTATTATATAAGTCAATAGATATTTATATTTTTTTAATACGAAGTCTTTTGTTGTCACTCTTGAAAAGCTAATAAAAAATTGTAATGAGTTTGGATAACAACATATTATCTAAATTGATCATGGTTTGAATTAATACAATAATTTAATGTTTCAAATAAAAGATTTACTTTCATCATATAATTATATTTTTACTTCGCTTAAATTTTTTATTGCATTATAACTCTTTATATATGGAGATCTCTCATTTGCACAAAAGGGTGTGAACATTAATATTTTAACTTCAAATAGTGCCCATTTACGAAGCGCATGGTAGGTGGCTTTGAAAGTTGAGGAAACTATAACTTACCACGATCTTAAATTGTCAAGTCTTTTTCTCATCATGTTAAATGCATCAATTCACTGGTAACTTCGAGTCTACAACAAATGCAAATTTATCATCATAGATGCGAAATGGATTAATTTGGGTCTATTTGGATCCTCTCACTTTCATCTATATTTTATTTATATCTTATTTGCATCTTTATTTTGTTTTTATCTTATCAGTATCTTATTTGTATCTAATATATTTAGTTAGTTTATGAGTAAAAATGTCTTTTTTTCATCTGCATTTGTTTATTAACAAATATCTATTTAAAAATGACAAAAATAAGATAGTAGAAAAAGATCAAACAAACGGACTTCACAACATGACTACATGGTGAAGAGGGACAGCTTCACAGTTTGACGATGAAATTACAGGGAAATGACATGGACAATTGATCCGCTTGAAATGTATAGATAAATAAAGCACAGATTAATACCAGCAAGTATACTGGATCGA
The DNA here is from genome assembly GCA_024138025.1 of Combretum micranthum. Lineage (NCBI taxonomy): Eukaryota > Viridiplantae > Streptophyta > Magnoliopsida > Myrtales > Combretaceae > Combretum > Combretum micranthum. Next base: position 423,188 of record JAMXBD010000783.1, read on the forward strand.
ATCAAATAATATAGAAAAATGAGTCGAGTATCGTTCCCACAAGGAATTCTTGTAATTACTAGACCGGTATCAATTTAAACTAATATTTAGGCTATTGATTTTAAGATTTTATAATTATCTATTCTACTTCCAATTATACTAACAATGGATGCAACACAAGTATGAAATGTGAGAATGAGATAGATATATCAAATAAAATGTGGGAAGGAGCAGAATCCATCATAATCTTTGCAAATCATACTGAAATTATATTATATGAATAGTTAGAATTATGAATATTTATATGAAATTATCAAGACCTAAAACTACAAGTTTTAGAAAACCACAAAATAATCTAATAGCTTCCGCTAAATAAATTATTAATGGAATCGAATTTACAATTATAAATCTCCCGATTTTATAATTGTGTAATGTCTTAAATCAATTTCTCCTAATTCCTTAGTAGAAAATTAAATTAAAACATTGCATGAATCACATGAGACAATTTCTAAATTAGATTAAACTTCGCCTCTTCCGCAATTGTTGTTTAATCTTATTTTATGAATTCCTATGAACCCTAATTCTTCTTCTTATCAAGATTCTTATCAATCCAATTTCATACAGAAACAAGATATATAATTAGGATTCAATACAAATATTCTATAATTCTAACAACCCTATAATATAAATTCAAAGATCATTTTAGCAAGATTAGGGTTTCATCACTTCCCACAAGTAAAATTTGGTTTTTCATAGATGATTTAACAACCAGGTAAGAAAATGCAAATGATATCATATTGAACAAATAAATCAAACAAAAGAATTGCATAAGAAATAAGATTAGAAATCACTAATTCAATATTTAAATCTTCACTTGCAAAATCTTGTAATACAAAGCTTTAATTGTCAAATTCTCTCTTAAATTATCACAAGGGAATTTAGAACTATTAAATTTCGTATATATTTTTCCTATGAAGAAAACCTATCTTATATAGAAGAATTCAGACTCTTCAATTGCAAAATATTACAGTTACAACATTGTACGCCGGCAGTTACACATCCAACGCCGGAGGCTTACAGGCGACGTACATGTGAAAAGTCAATGAACACTGGCAGTGTTGACTTCGGCCTTAAAATTTAACTTTCTATGGATGAACTACGCCATTCAAAAGCCGGCGGCATAGTATTTGACTTATCAAGCATAAGTTGAGATGAATGAAGGCTGTGTGGTTGATAATCAAAGCTGGCAGCTTAGCCAACAGCCTTAATTATTTCGATTCTGTGCATAATGAAAGTCGTCTCAACGCCAATGGCTTTGAATCCCAGAAAGCCGGCATTGAATATATTTGCAGATGCTGGCTTTTCCATTCTTCTACACTAGCAATGTTGAGCCAGCCTTTATTATTGTTTGCTCTTCCACATCCTACACCGCCTCAAGGCCGATGGTGTAGAGGCAGCCTTAAAGTTTTGCATTCTAAGCATGATGAAGGCTGGCACTACGCCGGCGGCTTTGACTTAAGAGAAGCCAGCATACCCCCTGAGTTTTCCTTTTCTCAATTCAACAATGCTTGTTTTGCTTTCCTTTCCTTTGCTCAAATTAGACCTGAAACATGAATTTAATCAAAACAAGTATTCATTCTAGTAATTTTTATAGAATTTAAGATAGGTTTCAAATTGCACATTGAAAAGTTGTATAAAATATGATTTATCAACAGTCTAGGTTATTTTCTTCATTTCAAGGAGATTTTCCTAAATACAAGGAAGTGGTCGCTATGTGGCGTTGATAGAGATTTTCACAAAAATGTGCCGAGAGTATGTTAATAAGATTACACAACTATCTGACAAAAAACATTGATCAGACCCATTTTTGTACCAAGAGTATGTTGTATTTATATTGATCATGACTAAAAAGAGATTCTCCCAATGTTGTGCTCCTGAAGTTGAACCTAACTAAGTTTGTCCTCGAGGGTATCATAAGATTTTACATCTCTATACTAGAAACACCTATCTTGATTCTAAATTCAAGGATTTGTTTGTTTTTTGTAGATTACAGATACAAACACTTTTTTTAAACTTTTTTCTAATAAATTTTATAAAAAATTAGATATAGATAAAAAAGGGGTAATTCTCGTTAAAAAATTAAATAGATTAAATATAAAATAAAATAAGTATATTTGATATTTACACATTTTTTTTGAGAAATGTACAGATAGATGAAAAACAGACCATCCAAATAATCGTTCGTCTTTAGCATCCTTTATCAAAATTTCCTTTTTTTCCTAAGTTCACCATGATGTTAGTATTGCGTTAATATAGCTTATACAGTTATACTTCGTCAAAACACTTCCATTCGAGATGTACGTGATAAGATCATGACATTCTATGAATTGATATACAATAATGGCGATCTAGCTAATATGTTGTCTTGGTGTCGTAGCCACACATCGCTATGATTTAAGGTGTTGTAATGTTGGGAAAAATATTCAATTGGTAAATACGTGCAGTATAACTTCTAATAATATGTTAATACATAATGTTAATTTTTAAAATAATCACACTTATATGCCTTCATGTTGCAAATCATTAATAATTGCATACTATTTGTATGTTACACGTGACATATAATATCGACTGAATCATTTATCTTTGTTGTCCTCAAATAACAATATTGGTTGTACACATACACACATATATATATATATATATATGGATGAATATAAAAACCATATTATAAATAACATATACATATAGTATAAGAAAGATAAATTAGAATAAAATATGAGTAATATATCATATCTTGTGAGACTTTTAGTGGGAAACGGCAAGAGTTTGCATTTCTAATTATGTTTCATTAAGTTGTAATATTAGTAAAAAATATTTATTATGTTATTTATCTAAAATTATTTTATATAATTACTGACTCGATGCTAGCACTATTTGAGGCAACAGGGCTATAGTATTGCTTTTCTAAAATTATTTCACGGACTAAAGCTATTTAGCAATAAAATTCAAAATATCTTGCGATAGGCTATCAAATGATGTTTCCTTTCCTATTAGAAATGGTGCATTACGTCTCCAGGTTCCTGGTTCGCTCACCAAAACAAGCACCGAAGACGTGGGTGGGTCAACTCGTGGACATGCAGATTGGGACGATTCATGCGCATTCCTTTTTTGAAAAGAACAAAAAATTAAAACAAATTTTTTTTACTGAAAATAAAACTTCAAATATAACGCCCTAAATTTAATTAAGACAATTATCACCACGTATAATATTTTATGTATTATATACTCAGACTTCCTTAAAAGATTGTTTGTGTTGAACATTGCTAGTTAATTTTAATTAATAAATCGTTTATTAAGATTTCTAAAACAAATGATTTAGTTATTAAAAAAATCAGACTTTATAAAAACATAATAAAGATCTCTACTCTTACAAAAGCAGACCAACTTTCCAAGTAACAAAACTTTACAAAAATATTTTATAATCTACTTTCATAAGTAAATCAACATTTATGAATATATGGGTACCACCAGACCTTTTTAAAAGAAAAATACAAATTCAAGAGTTAAATCCAGCTCTTTAAAATAAAACATAAACATAATAAAATACATGCATGATCCTAACTCATTTCACTTCTCCTCTCAAAACCTCTAGGACTCATACCTGAGTCATTCATCATCAGTCCTTATCAACATCATCATCACCAACATTACCATCATCAATCATCATCATTACCAACAATACCTAGAAAGAAAACAACAATAAGAAGAATGAGCCGAAGCTCAACACATAGTAATACAATCATACACGGAATGATATATGAGCTTAACTAAATACAATGCAGCAACAACCAATTATTATCTTTTCATTAAAGTAAATAAATTAGCACCGGAGCACTCACACTTAGAAATAATCTAGGAAATCTGAGGGTTTTAAGTAACAGTAGACACTCAGGGTGTTTATATAGGCAATCCTAATACCTATATCACTTACGCAACGTTACAAGAAAATAGCTTCATCTAAGGTTTACAGTTGCTACTCATCTTTACTTACAACTCATTTCATAACATGATTTTAGTTCAATTGTTCCCATAAACGTGAACTAAATCATGGTATTTCCCCCTAAACTTAAGTAAACGTTATGTCAATACCGTTTGCCCTATCAGTTACCTGTCTTACCACTTATGAATTGCCATTGCATCATGGTAAAGAGGGTGGCCTGTAACTTAAATTTCTACAACTCAAATATAATAATCATTACATAAATAATGAAAACTTTTTGGAAAATGTTTTAAGAAAGGTCACAGAAATTATTCCAAAAATTTTCACGATTCAAGAATATTAAAATATAAACGATTTAATCAATGATTAACAATTTGAATTATTATATTCTAAAATAAAATTCTCAATTAACTTGATGAAATTCCACACATATAAAAAGGATAAAATTAGAGATACATACATGAACAAACGAAAATGAGGTTTAATTAGATGAAGAAATAATCAAAGATATAAGATATAAAATTCCGGATAATTAAAGAAATAAATAATCAATAAATAAATAACTATAAAAGAATGGTATTAAATCTAAATAACTTAAATCTTAAGATGTTTTATAAAAAGCAAAGATTACAAGAAAATATCAAATCAATATGATACAAAAGAATAAAACAAAGTAAACATATAATATATGAAAAACAATCTTGAAATATGAAAATAGTTGTAAAATAACATTAAGTTTTAATATGCTTTAAATAATAGAAAAAAACAAGAAATATCACACGGACCTGATAATAAAAACAAAAATAATCTATAAACTCAACAAATAATAGATTACCAAACAACTCAAAATTACAATGGAAATGAACAATATCAAAATTTAGTCAAAATTAATTGGAACAAAACAATGGAAGCATGAGTAAAAGAATAAAATCTTAAAACGATTAAAAGCTTTTGAATCATAAAATCTAATGCTAATAATCTTAAATGTTATTTAGAATTAATTTAATAATTAAGCTCAGATAGTTTAATTAAAATAAGTAATTTGAATTATAGGTTATAAATGAATAGATTAACATAATCAAATTAGTAGATAGACTTAATTGGAATTGAGATTTCAAATGCTCATTTCCAACTTTTATCTATTTCAATTATCCCTTATGAACCAAATTTCTTACATCTTCCTTATTAACAAATTTAAACTCTATTTCCTTCAATTTATCTATTTACTTTAATTATTCTTCCAACAAATCAAATTTTATTATCTTTTGTAAATTTCAAACTAAACTTCTTTTCCTTTAATTTCAATGTTAAGTAAATTTTAATTTATTTCATAGTTAAGTCATCTAATCTTTTTCAACCATCAATTGGAACCCCTTTTCTTTTAACTTAAAAATGATCTAAATTTCTTGAGTTCAATTACTTAGATTTATAAAGTGCTCAAATATAGCCACTTAACTTATTCTATATTTTTAATCCCATGAATTTTGAGTTTATCTACTTATTTAAAAATATCAATTTCTAGGTCAAAATTCAACTAAATATCAAGTTTTACAAAATTAAATTCTAAACTAGATTCTCAATTCAAGTTATCGATTTTATTTATATATATTCTAAAATTTCCTTCTAATTATTTTTTGTACTTAAGATAATGATATGAAAATCTTAAATCAAAACCCTTAATCATAAATACCTTTAATTACCTTTGTCTTTATCCTATTTATACCCCTTCTTATTTTTGTTCACTTCCATTTCTCTTCTTCTTTCCCCTTTTCTTCTCTTTTACGTATCCATTTCCTTCCTCTTCTTCTCTTCTTTTTCTCAATCCACCACAAAATCTCAAGTTTGGAAAGATCAAAGAAGAAATAAAAGATGAAAATCAATATGAAGTTGGAGATCATGCAAGAGGTGGTTTCAAACACTAAGGAGAAGTAGTAGTATTAAGTTTTGGATGTTGAAGCTTTTTCAAAGTAAGTAAGTATGTTGTTTTTCCTTTGTTAAAATGGTTATATATGTAAGTGCATGATGGATTCATGTGAGAAATGAGTTGGGTTTGTGATAAAATTTGTGAATTAAGAAGATATGAGCATGAAAGTTAAAACCTAAGTAGAATATGTACATGTGAAGTTGGGAATTGATGATATAGTTTTAGATGTGTTGATGAAGTAAAAAGGAGATTAGAAGTGTTAAAAGTTGTAAATATGAGTATGAGTATCTATGATATTTTTATGATGTTATAATGCAAGTAGGATGTGTAAAAGATGAGAAATTTTGAAAAAAAAACACGAGAATCGTGTCTAAGATGAGAAATTTTGAAAAAAAAACACGAGAATCGTGTCTTAGTTGTTGTAAAAAATTTTCTAGTATACATGGGCATTCAACATGGGCATGCAGAAAGCCCTATAAACCATTTGCGATTCTAATCAAAATTTTCATTCAACACGGCCGTGCAACTTACCTGTGTAGAAGATTTTCGGTTTTGATAAAAAATCCCGTCTAACATGGCCGTGTAACTCCCCTGTTTCACTTTAAAATAAATAAATAAATAAAATTTAATAAATTTTGGACAATTGATGTAATATATTAATTGTGTGTAATTAAGAATGGGTTTAGTAAATTAATAAGTTTAATAAGTGATTTAGATTAACATGGAACTTAAGCTCATAAAATAAACTTAGTTAATAAACCTAAGTTTAACCTAACTTAATCTAATTTAGTAATTAAATTAGACTTAATGTTTCTTTTGTATATCAAGTGGACTAGTTAAAGACTGAAGTTAATATAATTCCTAGAAATAAAGTGGAATAGTAATATAACTAAATTCATCTTGACTTAATGAAATTCACTAAGCTAAAATGAATTAGATGATTAAGTTAAGTCAACATAGATTCAATGAATAAATGAGTTTAGTGTCTTGTATAGATGTTTGATTTTGACATATTCTCTGAAATAGCCCCTAGTCAATCTTCTTTTTCTGTTTGAATTTCTATATGAAAGATAATGATGATTTGATACTGATGATACTGTTGATGATGATTGGTGATGGGGATAGGATGATTTGGTTTTCCTAAAGGGTTGTTAAGACTTAGCTTAGATGACAGGTGGATAACATTAACCATATTTCTTTATTTGTGTGTGTAATATAGTTGCATTTATAATAATCAAACATGATTGGCTGTGTATGGGGAATGGGGTACTCGTGTATTATTTGATGATTGTTTTGATTGATAATTCATTAATTTAAAAGAGATCACACCTGGTTTGAAATAATTGAGTTGTTATTATTAATGAGTGTTTGTTATTGAATGGTCTCTTTAATAAATGAAATGTAATGCTATTTGGTTATCTAATTAAATGAAATGACCATGCATTTCATGATAGCATACTTACATTAGCATGGTGTTCATGTCATGTACTAATATGTCGATTCTATGGTAATCCTAAGTTAAGTCAGTGGATTTGTTTCTCCAATTGGATACCATAGGGTTGTCAGGAATTACTTGGCACCGTCATGGGATGTTAGTACTTAAAGGTTCTGTGGTTTAAGGCTGTGTGGAGAAAATTCCTTGAAGAAGAAGACAAGTTAGATATAAGAAGTGGATAGATTGTTTGTATTAAGATTTTGTTTTATGTAACATGAATATTATATTATGGAATAAATTAGTTGTATATTAGTCTAAAGTTTGAAATATGTAGATGATCTATTCTATTTTATTATTTGGTAAGGGATATCGATTCTCTACAGTTCTTGTGAACTGTAGGAAATCGGATTTTCTTTATTCATCACAAATGTAATTGTATCTTAGAAGTTGTAAAGTAGAGATTCATGTAGAGCCTTGTAAACTTTGACTTGCGAGACAATTCTCATAGTACAGGTGCACACATAATATGATAACTATAGGTTTATCCTCCTAGGCTCCTTTCTAGGATCGTATTATAGCCTAAGCGCCCAACTACCATGCCCACGTCAGACAAGGTTGTTACTCTCCGAACCGGATTCAACCGTACAAGTACAAGCAACACCCAATTACTAGGTCATCTTTAAGTTTTAATTCATTTTAGTATGTCTATATTAACATCCAACACGCAAGATACTACATACCTTTTATATGAAATCCAAATAGAATCTCAGAAGTCCTTTCAGAAGATATATCAGATATCCATATATGTTCAAGAATTAAACTCATATAAGAATTTGAATTAATTATCCATTACATCAAACTTATTTTATTATCCTATTTGATCAGACACTAATTAGGAATCTCGTTATGGCTGCGAAAATCGCCCCATCAAAATATGGATAGTTTTCCATTGTTTGTCAAAGTATTTCTTTTCACTTTGTCTACAGTATTTTATTGCAACAACATCATCAAAACATTCATACTCCAAACAAATACATATTTGAAACAACATATCCCCTATATGAATTATGGTTTATTTTGACTTATTACTCTAAGCCATTTATAATTTATTAAGCCTATATTATCTTAACTTAGGCATATGGATTAGAATCAATCATTTAATTTATTTACTAAGCCAAGGTGATTAACTTTAATCAATCTAATTCATTTTAACTTATTAGAACTTATGAAGTTAAGTTGAACCTAAGTTTATTTTATATCTAACTTCTACATTTAGTTCAATTATTTATTAAGTTTATAAATTCACTAAACTCCTGACTAATTATATCATTTAACTGACACCTCACATTAATTATCATTTATCTTTTCATTTTATCTTTCTTTATTTTTCTTTTCTTCTTTATGAACATTATCAAGAGATAGATCACGCTCGTGATGAGGTCGTGATCGTCGTCACCGTTCTCATCACACCCGTGATGAAGGCCATGATCACCAATACGACCTTATCATGCCCGTAATAAGGATATAGCATCCCTTGTTATGGCTATGATCTAGGCTTTTTTCCTTTGAAAATTCTTGTCAAACGAGATCGTGCCCTTCATAACGGTCATAATCTAGGCCGTAATGTTCATTACCTGCATTATAACGCCCTTTATCATGTTTTATTTTTTGATAAGAAGATATCACGCTCTCTATCATGCCTTTTATCGTCCTAGATTTTATTTTCTACATGTATGATGGGCCATGATGGATAGGGGGATTATATTCGTTGTTCCTTAGTCATTTACATTAATTCTAACTACTTGTTTTTATCATACATCAACAAAACAACTTGTCATCAATATAAAGATGCATAATCTTAAATTATAAACATTTCTATGTATGTATTTACATCATATTACAACAAATCATTCCATCAAACACATGGTCCACACATGTGTATACATTTGCATATTTTGACATATAGGTTCATATCTCACCAATTTATCAATTCTATTACAAGATCTATATCTATCTATTTCTAATTTAGCATTTGCATACATAACAATAATTAAAGCAAAGAAAATAACAAAACTTATCCTTTTAAGTAAACCTAACTTCTTGATCTTTTCTACTACTTCTTCTCCTATGCTCTTGGAGTTGTTCCTTGCATAATTTCTACCATCTATCCTGTTTTCTATCTTTGATTTCTTCTATACTCTTGTTGAATTTGAGATTTGGGGTTTGGGTTTTGAGAAAGAAATGAATAGAGAAGAAGAGGAGGAAGAAACGAGAAAGAGAAGGGAAAGGAAAGAAAACGAAAGGCAACCCAAAAAGTAAAAACTAAAAGCAATATATATAAATAAAGTTTAGGGACATTTAGAATAAAGGTATTAAGTTTAAAACTTTCATATCGATATCTCTAATTTGAAAGTGTTTAGGAAATAATTTGATGATCAATATGTTAGAAATAAAGGACTTGAGATAGGGATTTGATTTAGGGTGTCAGTTTATATCGAATTGATATTTTTAGGCAAGCAAAAGATCTCAATTGTAGAGATTTAGGATATGGAATGTTGAGCTAAAGTTTAGGGTTTTAGGAATCCACTAGACATTTAAACAATATGTTTAGGGGTTTGGAATTTCCAATCTCAAATTTCCACTTAAACTTATTTACTAATTTAGTTATATTGATTTATCTAATCATAATTCATTATCTATTTTATTTGCATTGTTTAAACTATTTAATTTCAATTTCTAGCTTAGGTGAAGGTTTGAGATATTTCATCAAACTTAAAATATAAATTGGACCTATGAATGTACTGCTCTTTAGTTCATTTTTATTTGAAACTATCAATGATGTGTAGTTATTTATATATAGTACATTATCTTTAAGTGGAGATATTAGCAATGTGAGACTAAGAGTACCACTTTAAAAGAGTAAGGTTTACAAAAGATTAGAAAATCTCACATTACTTGGAAGTAGGATTTCTCTCTTAGAGGAGCTCTCTATAGGGGTGAAATATGTTTTTAAGTTATATTTATTAGGTGTAGTTATAAACAATGTATTAAATACTTATGAATAGATAATCATTTCTATTTGCATGGAAACATTACATTATCTGGAAATATGTTTTTTTCAACTTTTCTTTACTTTGTATTTTAACTTTTTTTATATCTTATATTTACAATAAGAATTAATTTTTTAACTTTTTAAAATATAACTTGGTTGGATTCATTGTGGTCCACTGGTCCAATAGCTAGGCCAGGATGGGTCCAATGGCAGACCTAGCGTGACCAAATCTAGTCAGGTTCCAGTTTGGACCCGATCGTTGGAGTCTGTTGGAGATGTCTAATTCAAGGCACACAAAGAGACAAATATTTTCTAGTAATATATCTAAAACAAGCTATAAATTAGTATGATAGAGAATCATAAATGTTGATTCTTCAAAATATAAATAATTTTTTTTGGCGACTTCAAAATATAAATATATATAAGCCTTAATATGCATAAGATTAAAAGCTAAACCCTTCTTTTACTTATTTTGTTTAATTTGGATCATTTACATTTTTCCTCTCTTAGTTTCCTTATATTAATGGTTGAAATTGTTTAATTTTTGAAATATTTTATTACATCGTTGTTATGTCGTTTTTCCTCATCATTATCCCAATCATTGATTAAAGATAAAAAATAGAAAAGATAAATGGAGAAATTTCATTCCACGTTAGAATGACGAGTGTGAGATTGTGACAACTCTAATGTGATGAAGGGTGCTCACTTTTTCGTGCTTGAAGGCTAGTCCTTTAACATATGCTGGAAAAATACAAATTCTTCAATACAAATAACTATACCAAATAAATATACATGTACTATAACCATGTGAACTTAGACTATTGCCTTGTATTTTTTCCAAGCTCACGGTGAAAAAATGTTGAACAAAAGCTCTGTTTAGGATTTTCTCCTGGTAAATTGTATGCAATAACAAAAATAATGACAGACACATCATAAATTTTTGTGTTAAATTTGTAAAAGTGACTGCTGTTTATTTTCGAAGATTTGTTTTTTCTTATGTCGTGATTTGATTTTTCTTTTTTAATTATAGAGAAGAAAGAATTCAAACTTAATACTTTTTATTTGAAGAGAGATGCTACTAGATTATAAGATATTGACATGTCATGATTTAAATTTAAACATAGCCCAATCCATTATGATGATTACTTATAATTTGAAAAAACCAACAGCGTAAGGCATAATTTATCCAAAGTCTTTGAATAGATAAAACATATACGCGGCAAAGCTTTCCCTGTCAAACCTTGAATTCGTCGAAGTTCTACCTAGTCCAGATTTTTTTTTTATTATTGTTCTGAGATTTGTTTAACCTCTGGAGTTCATCCTTGTCATCTATAAATTTTCCAACATTCTAGGAGTGTAAAAGCATATTACTATCAGCTAAAATTACATTACATCTATTAATTCACTTGATATAGGTTTAATATAGAGTTTCATATCACTATACAGATACGTTAAGATTGGCTAATCGATAAGCACACATTAGATTAAAATTGCCAACATAAGCATGATGGTTATGGAAAATTAAGAGTGGAATAATGAGTAAAAAGACTATGGAGCCATGATGTTTGCAAGATAATAAGACTGAAAGTATTTGCTGCATTAGGAATAGCATCTCCAGTCTGTCCTAATAAACACTTGCGACGTGTTAAATATATTTAAAAAGTAAAAAAAAAATAAAGTAAATAATTATTATCACAATAAACACGTGATGAGGATAGCATTTCTAAGGTAGTAAATTTTCATCCAACCTTGAAATATGATGTGATGATGGATAATATCTTTCTCTCTTTTTTTCTTTCTTTTTTTTTTTTTTATATTTTCATTTACCTCTACATTTACCCTATAAATGTCGTGTGAGATATTTCAAGCCTATCATAAAGTTGACATTGACTATTCTATATTTCTATGTCAATACATTTTTATGGACTACTTAATATAAAATAAAACAACTTTAGACTTTTTCATTATATTTAATTAACGGTTAAGTATTCAAATGCTTTTATACAAGGATGGATAGAGATGGCCAATACGTGGGGTACCTTCCTTTTATTGAATCTATATCAAATTATCGCATAAAATAAATTTGTTCTCGCTTATAATTATGATAGTACATGCTACGAGACATATTAATTATATATTAGAATTATAACAAAATAAAACATGAAATACAATGGTAAATAACCTTCGAACTCTCCTTATAATATAAAAGGGAATTTCTTTCAATATTTATCTATAAATTCACTAAAATGGGCATATATATTTCTCTGTCTTAACAGCTATAATAAAAATGCAGGATATATCATCATACAAAACAGAAATCTTCTCATTAAGAAAAATACCTTCTTATGCACTGTTGGATCACGGTGAAGGCAATGGATTAGAACCTTATAAAAGTAACTAGTAATCATCAAGTGGCTCAGCAAATATAAGAATATTCTCTTAAATGGCTGTCCCAAGAAACTACTTTTTAAACTTAAACAACTCATAATTAGCGTATTGAAAAGTTGGTTTTTTTTTTTTTTTGGGGTTTCCCTCCCTTAGTAAAGCTAATAATTTTTTAGATTTGCTCTTTAAAAAAGCCCTAAAAAAAAAAGGCAAAAAAGGACTCCATCTGTGCTTTTATGCATATTGGCAAAAACACAATGATAAGTTGTGAATATGGATCCAAGAGCCATGGTTCAATTTCTCGAATGATTGCAAATTTAAAATATTGTCTATCTACTGGAATGATATAATTTATATTAAATATGATATAGCTATTATATCTAAATAAATAATGTTATATATGAAATAAGCTAAATTCTTTTTAAAATTGCATATTTTTGTGGCAGTTTTTTTTTTTAAATTAATATCAATATTGCTATAGGTAGAGGGCTAAAAATATATTAAATTATTTATTTGGTTTTTACTCTTGGACTCTTGGATTAGGTGGTAGGGTCCAACAAGTTTAGTTTATATATTATGATGAATCAAGAAGACTTAACTTATGGGCTCAAAATTAGAATTTTTGAACTGGTCCATTCACATCGAACCACTCTCAAACAAGCTTGTGCATGAAGAATGAAGGTTATTGGTCTTAACTCATAGTAAGCTTATTCAAAATAAACATGAGATAAGTTTGCTCCATCCCATTTTATAATCACTTAGATGATATAACGAATGCTATTTGGTCAAAGTGTCCAATACTCAGTCATTCCTCTTTATTTGCAACTTTTGAGGAGAAAAAAAATTACATTGCATAGAGTAAGCTCTTCCCTCAATCATTGAACGCATAACATGCAAATATCAAAATCCAATTACTCAAAAACTATAAGATCACACTCAAGCCTCCCTTAAACTCCCTTATTTGTTACTTATCCATTCAAGATAGTTGAGACTATTTGTGTTCCTCCCACGAAGGTCATCCCAACTGATGTTGTTTCACTACTTGTCATGTGTAAAGTGCAAGATAGGCATAATACATGTGGCCAACCACTTTAAAGAGGAACACATATCTAAATTCTAAACTATAGAACTTTACCAATTGGGTATGTACTTGAAATAATTTAGTTTATGTGAAAGAGAATAAAATAGATCAATGAACATTAACTGGATATGCTAAAACGGTATCCTTATTGTACAAGTTTCCTCAATCTTGATTGTTTTTGGTAAGACTAATCCTTTCTGTTAATTAATGTGATATTGGGTTAGAATCCAGAGAAATACTTTGCTAAAATAAGACCAAGCATTTTAAGTTTTAGAGCAAAAAGCACATTTGCGTGACCATGTCTTTACAAATACTTTCAAATATGTTTTCTATGTCCTAAATGCTACTTAGAAATAGGCAAACTATTTAGTTCCTGACCAGCCAACAACTCTTGACTTGAAACATTCCAACAACATATCAAAACTCCTATTATAAATAGGCAGCATATATATTTCCACTAGTGATCATCCTGTAAAAACATCTCATTGATCCAACAAATAAACCTAAAATTCATTTCTTGTTTGCCATTTCTTAACAAGCACATACACAAATATCTCAATCAATGGCTCTTGATATGAGTAAAACCCTACTTATAACATCCTTTTTGGTTGCTTTTATACAAATTTCCTATTGCCAAACTTGTTCAAACTATACCTTCTCAGAGGACAAGGTGTTCAATTCGTGTAGTGATCTTCCAGTCCTGGAGGCACACCTGCATTGGAACTACATCCAGTCCACTAGGACCATCCAAATCGCATATAGGGCCACTCAATCTCCATCAGGATGGATTGCTTGGGCCATAAATCCGACCGGAACCGGGATGGTCGGTTCACAAGCCATTGTGGCTTTCCGGAATTCAAATGGGACTATGACGACATATACGACACAAGTGGATAGTTACAATCCATCTATGGAACCGGAACCTCTGAGCTTTAAGGTCTCAAATGTGTCTGTGGAGTATTCTAGTAACAAAATGACTATATTTGCCACCGTTGGACCATTGGAGAATGGGACTAGTGTTAATCATGTTTGGCAAGCTGGAGATTCTGTCTCGAATGATGTTCCTCAAATGCATGCTATATCAGGAGATAACATAAGATCCATGGGCAAAATTGATTTCCTCTCTAATTAAGAGAATATATGTATACACCATCGTGCATTAGATAAATAGTTACTTAGTAGATTTTTTTTGTAATAATAATAGTGGTTGGATAGTCTTTCCTATATCTTTTTCGGTTGATTTTCCAGGCCCTCAACTATATTTGCCACCGTTGGACCATTGGAGAATGGGACTAGTGTTAATCATGTTTGGCAAGCTGGAGATTCTGTCTCAAATGATGTTCCTCAAATGCATGCTATATCAGGAGATAACATAAGATCCATGGGCAAAATTGATTTCCTCTCTAATTAAGAGAATATATGTATACACCATCGTGCATTAGATAAATAGTTACTTAGTAGATTTTTTTTGTAATAATAATAGTGGTTGGATAGTCTTTCCTATATCTTTTTTTGATTTTCCAGGCCCTCAAATATATTGTATCGATATGTTGTGTTTGCTTCCAAGTTCATGGCTCGTACGTAATCTATAATACTTATATTTAATATCCTAATATTCACGTATAATCCTTCTTTTTATGTCTTAGTGCTAATAAACATGGTCTACCATGCTGGTCCTATAAACTAAATACTTCAATTTTTTTCCAATAAATACTTCAATCATTATATATATATACAGGGATGGTCGCAGATGGAATTGGTTCAGTTTTAATAAAATCCAAACCAATAACGATATGGTTTGATTTGGATTACAGATAAAATCAAAATAATAATTAAAAATTTTCTTTGCTCTAATTTTTTACATTTGTATAGATATTCAAATATTTTTAAATTACTTTATGAAGTTTATATTGCAAACTGGGGGTGAGTGGGTATATTGTGGGTAGAGTATGAAGTATTAGCTGTACACTTCCTGTAAGATACATGATACTCGATCTTGTACCCAAAACCTATCCCGTACCATTTTGTACTCACTCTATAGCCTATATCATATAAAACCTATAAGGTATAGTATATCCAATGAAACCTATAATTTTTTTTTCTTTTTAAAATTTTAAGATTATTGTAGTATATAAAGTGTTTAAGTAACATAAAAAATCACACCATTTACTATAGCAAAATTATGTTTGGAGCAGTAGAAAGAAATTTAAATGTACTTTCTCATTATCACAAATTCTATGATATCAAAAATTTGTATACGTGATAGAAGAAACAATAATATAAATATTCAATAAAAGATTTGTATTTTAAATTAATTATTCATGGATAATACATATTACATAAAATATTTTTTAGGTTAAGTCATTAGGGGTAATTAAATGAATGTAGCATTATTAAAAGCTAAATAGTAACAAGAGCAAAGAAATATTACAACCTTAAATAATATTTGTGTTAACAAAAAAATTAGTAGAAATAAATAATAACGTTTTATTATTGATAACTTAATATCATTTTATCTATTTTTTATAGGTATAAGATATACAAGAACCTGTACCTTATATTTAGTAGGGTATAGGTTCTATGATGAGTATAAAGTATGAAAATGCCATACCCGTGTTATACCACATAGGAGCAAAATCCAAAAATTTTGTACCCCAAGCTTATCTATTAACTCTTAATACTTACTCAAAACCTACTTGGTCGAGTAGGATCCAAATGAGTAAACTGTACATAGGTTACCTTCTCACTCCTATTGCAAACCACAACAAATTGTTGTTTAAATCTATCATAATAATGTAATTCGAAAAAATATATATCACGAATCCAAAAAATAAATTTCAAAACGAACAAGTTAATATTAATTAATATTTATCAAATAATAAATATCATAATGAAATCGTAATAACGTGCATGACCTTTAATTAAACATCATAAAAATAATTTAAAGTTACAATTAAAATATTATTATGTTCTTCTAAAATGGTTTGGTTTATTTTTACAGATTAATTTGATTTACCCTTCCAAACCAACCATAAATTTACAGTTTAGTTTGGATTGAGAATATTTTAAATCAAATACAGATTAGTTAGTTTTTTTTGTCTACTCCTAGCACACCTACTAGGACCTTTGCTTTCATTTTTTTTTTCCTCCTCTGACATGGAAATTATACACAATATTTCAAATTTTCAGGATTGATCATTAGTAAATTAGTGTAAAGGTGAAAATGGTGGAGCGAGTTCAAATGTCCATAGTTCACTAAAGCTCCTATTCCACATTAAAGTAGGGGTGTTCATGGACCGGTTAACCGGTCCGTGGCCTTATTTTTTGAATCTAATCGTAATTATCGGTTTTTAAATATCCCGATCCTTAACCGGTCCATTATAAACGGTTAACTGCCTTAACGGTTAACCGTTTTATTCGGTTAATTTATTCGGTTTTTGGTTTTTAACCATTTAACGTAATGGTTTCAACAAATCAAATTGATAATTTCAAAAAACCTTTTTTTAGCCTTTATCATAAAGTTTTTCTTTAAATTATTATATATATTACTAGAGTTAAAAAAAGAAAATGAAATTAAGGAAAAGGGGAAAAATGAACCTTTGAATGTATCATTATCAATAAAATCAAACTAAATCAATTACCAAATTAACTCCATTAATCATAGGACAATAGTATTTTAATCGAAATTCAAGGAATATTAACATAAGTAAATTATATGTATATGAAAATCATATGTATATATATAAAAAAAATTATTTGTATATGTAAATTATATATATAATATTTATAAATACTAAAACGGTTAACCGTTAACCATAAGTTTTTTGTGGTTACAAACCGAAACCGAAAAAAATAAAAACTGTAATCCTAAACCGAAACCAATGGACCGGTTAACCATATTTTTCGGATTGGTTTTACAGTTTCGGTTCGGTGTCTCGGTTTCATCGGTTTTTTTGCACACCCCTACATTAAAGGAAGATAAATAGACCATTTTTAAATTCATTAGTCGAGAAAATTAAAAACCAAGTTCAACATTAATTCTTATTTCGCGACTAAATTAAAAAGCATCAGCTGTCAAGAATGGGATTCGAACCCATGCCCTTTCGGACCAGTACCTGAAACTGGCGCCTTAGACCAACTCGGCCATCTTGACTTGTGACGCGGATGTTCAAATTAAGATTATAATATCGTTGACATCGCCAATTGCTTCCCCTCTGTGAAACATACATCAATTCTTGCGAAGCTACAGATAAGTCTTTTACAAGCTAGATTAACAAGAAATTCTATACTTTCATCATTATCCAATAGCTCAATTATATATATCATGATCAAACTACTAAAATAGTTAACATTTTAATTACTATATTTATTTTAACGGATTAATGATTAACTAGATAGTTCCATCGACAAAACCATAGAAGCTTCCTGGATTAAGATATGTTTACCCCCACAAAATTTCCTTGCAATGTAAAAGTACCACCAATTGTATAATGCCAAAACGTGAGAGTTAAATCTTCTGATAATCGACTATCATTTGTTGTTCCATTTTGTCACGATAAATATAATTTGCCCGTTGATAAAAATTATACCTCTAAACGAAGGTTGTCTACAAAATGAATTTAAGTAAAACCAAATCACATGCAAAAAAAAGCATAGATTGCATTGAGCCATTATTTGTACAAACAAGTTTTCCCAACATAGCCAAAGATACATGCTTCGAGTATTTAGGAGTTTGCTAGAACCCAATCGTATAGAAGTTCATGTTCTACCATATCCAATAATCATTAATTGTCTAAAACATCTATTTGGATGGTTAAAAACAATCCAATCGCTTCTCTCCTCATAACCATAGATTGAAGATCAAGTTGGATTTTAGATAATATATCAAATACATTAGCCTTACAAACAATAAGCAAAAATATAAGTAATCCTTAGCCTATCCCTCAAGGGAATAACACATAATAATGCAGTTCCACAATAATACCACATGCAGTCTCTATATACTGACACAATTTCTTATGTGCTACATCCTTAATGTGCAAAAAGATTGCTAAAAAAATAAATAGATCAAAGATTTATCTACCTTTTACTCTGAATAACAAAACATGAGAAAATTAATCAACTCGTTTCAAACATAAATTATTTGATTGAATTTTAATGAAAATATAAGTATTTGATTGTGTGTTAGCACAAACAAAGACATCTTCTAGTAAACTTATTCCTTTTACACTATTTTTTCCCATTCCAATAAATAGTGATTTTAAAAGGTCCTTTAGGGATAAACATATATATATATAAAGAACAAATCTCCTCCAAATATGAAGGCTGCTCTTATTACGTTGACCTGAGCTCCATATCATCTATTGATCCTATTGGCATTAGCTTTGTTGCAAGTTAAATAACAAGTACATCATGCAAAATATAATGATGTAAGAAACTTCATAATCACAGAAGAATGTCTTTTTCTTGTAGAAACAGCCAAGGAAAATGTATAATGTTCTTCCTCAGGAATATTATATTGGTACTTCACAAAAGTTTCATCACTAATAAACCAAGAATCTCCAGTAAAATCTGCAGAAAGGCAAATCCTGAGACCCAAAGAAGAAGAATCCTTCCAATCTCAGCCATCGCTCCAAAAAGAAAAATTAAATCGACATCCACATATGTATAAGTCTCTGAATGACAAGGATGGATATGTATAGAACTATACCCGCAACTGATTTTACATCACTCACATATCCAAAACAAAAAACCCAATGTGTTTGTACTAAAACCTCAAGCCTCCACTTCAAAAACCTTCTGTGATCTCTATCTTAGGATTTCTTGCTATTATATCAAACATAATAGGTACTTTCAGTCAGCTTTAGAGCGATACAATTGGTAGTTTTTTTTATTTACTTTTGTTTTTTCCCCTTATGAATGTGCAAAATAGATATGGTTCACCAGCTTCTTCCCCCTCTTACCTCCTACAACATCCAAATGCTGAAAACTTTGAAATGTATCTTAGGTAGCAATACCTGCCAAAAAATGCCAACATCAACCTCCTGTTAGAGCTAAGACACATCCTCAAACAAAACAATATATAATATTACCTTGCATCAGGTAACAGAATAGAAGGCTACCGCAGGCACTATTCCAGAGAATCAAGTAGTTATGCTATATATGAGTTAATTTGCCTTAATATGGCAATTGAGAAAATCATAAAAACTACATCATATTGAGCTATTCTGGTCTGACTATCGACTAAAAATTTTGACATATAAAGCAATAAGATGTCAACCATAATACTGATTTGCACACCAATGCACTACAGGAAAATCTTTGTCTCATGCTGGTACTAACATCCATATACGATATTGTAAAGGCACCTCAAGGTAATCAGGAGCTTTTGGAATGAGTAAATGACTTAATCTGATTCATCCAACTTAACTGATTTTAACGATAACCATATTCTGGTGAATGTTGAAATTGGCAAGCAAGATCCGCCCATAATACTCGAAGAAACAAAAATTAAGTGTCATGATCAATGCACTCGTTAACAGTCCCGTATCAGAGGATGGACTTAACAACCTATGTACTATAGTTATTGAAATCCCTTATTTCCATTAGTAACATGCAGCACGGGGGACAAAAAAAAAGTGGACACAACATAACAAGGCTGGAAAATAATATAGAGGAATTGGCAGAGGCATTTTGGTTATGGTGTGATTATCACAGTCATTATAAACAAAAAGTTTAATGCCAGCCTTCATTGGCACCAAATTATCATGTTTTGGGGTCATTTTGTTCACCAACTAAAGGAAAATACACCAGGTGCATGTTGAAGTATACTTTATATGAAACTTCAGCACTGTTAGTACATAAAATTAGTGACTGATCACGCACTGCTCTCATGTTTGTGCAAGCAGGGTAAAGCCATTATTATATCAATTAGCAAAAGTTAAAATCTCATTATCAGAGCCATTGGATAATCACTAATTTGAATAGTTAGTCCAAAATGCAGGGCACTTGAGGAGATTGTTTTCAAGACAACATCAAAAGTTAATCTCATTTTCAAATCTGTTTGTTACATGTTTGTGCAAGTAGTCAGATACCTTATTTGAATCTTTAGAACAGCTACAAGAATATCCTGGGTAAGGTGACTTTGCTAAATGTTCACCATAAACTAATAATTGATTGCCCATTGATTTCATGCTTATCTAGGCAGGGTAAAGCAGTAACTATCTTAACTGTCAGAGAGTATAACTCATTACAAAAACCATTTGGGTTTTTGTTTTTATTTATCTATTTGCTTATTTTTTGTATACTCCATTGAGTTTGAGTACTGCAGTCCTAAATGCAGAGGTGGTGGTTGCTAAGTGATAGAGATTATTTGTAGCTACTTTATAGGTTGATTTTGATATATTTAATGCATGTTATGTTAGATTTCATTACTTAATTACATTACATTTTGATTTCAGGGGTATAGGAGCTTATTTGGACTATTTGAGTAAAGTGTTATAAATTTTGAAGTCAATTTAAAGAAAAATTGAAACTTGAAAAAATATATGCCTTGAGAGCACACCCAAGTTTTAAATTAAGAGACAATATGTACAATTAGTAAAGTATTCCACTATCACTTGCCATGCTAAATTCATGTAGGGTCATGATATCTAAGGAAAATTGCACCATTCATCTTCAATAATGGAAGAAGATATGAGTGGAACATCCCTTGAATGGCTTTTATCCTTCACTGCTCAGGAGTTTGTAAAGTTGAAAGGCAAATTTTTTATTGTATTGAGCCTCAGGTAAAGTATAATCAGTAAGCCACAGAGTAAGAAACCACTAATAGAGTTCACAAATTTTAAGAGGAATCAGTGAGCGAATGAGGCTCTTGATATTGAAAGAGGAAATTTAACTGAACTAGTGGAATGCATTTTCCACAAAGTTGATGAATAATTGGAGTGTTGTTCTAACTATAAATGAACCTCTAATATATATATGTGTGTGTGTGTGTGTGTACACATATATATTTTGGTTAATTGAACTTCTCATGTTGCAAGCAGACACACATTTGAACAAATTGAGACTGTTGCAAATAAAAGTTGATTATATCTTCCAAAGTAAAAATCAGGTGAAAAGCTAAAGTGAAGATGTGAACTAGCAAATAATGTTGCAGTTACCTCTAGTTGTTTGTCTCTTATTGAAGTTGTGATCACCAACAAAACCAGGAGAGTTTTTAGTAGAAACTTCTGAAGCTGCACTGGCAAGCCCATAGTCAAAGGAACCAGATCCACCTCGCTCTGGATTTGATGATTGCCAAGTCGAGTCTCCATAAACTGAGCTAGCACTGTATAAATCAGCAAGTGGACCATCATAAGAACGATCTTGGGCACCATATGATGATCCTGAGAGATTGCTGATCCCATTACTTCTCCTGTAGCCACCAGTTCCTAAGTTGTAACTATTATCACCGACATTATAACCAAGATTACTAATTTCATTGGAAACACTGCTTCCGCCACCTTGAGATGTTACTTGTGTGGAACCCCAGTTTGCTCCACTATTGCCAAGACTGCGTCCTCTGCTGTTAATATTTCCTGATCCCATGTAACTGCTTGAATCCGTAGGGTTCAAATCATAACCATGGGTTCCGTTTCCCCATAAGTCGCGAGGTGCTGAACTAAAGAAAGAAGAGTTTCCTCCACCAGCACCATACCCTATGGGGCTATTCAACCTATTAGAATTATTATAGTAAGGGTTCAAACCACGGCCATAGTTGAGGTTGCTGTTGAGATTTACAGCCCCCCCATAACTTCCCTCAAAATTCATTCCTATGCCATAACTAGAACTGAATGCAGGAAATCCACTGCGACCACCCATAAGATGACCAAATCTACTATCCACTCGGAGTCCATATCCTCCTAAATTGGTCGGAGTAAACCCATGGGGGTATCCTCCAAGAAAACCACCGAGGCGGTTAATCCCAAAGTACCCACTAAGCAGCTCATTATTGGGACCTGGTGATAGCTCTTTGGGAACAGCTCTCTTCACCTCAACCATTTTTCCCTTCAGCTCATGGAAAGTACTAAGCAACACTTTATCCACAGATTCCTCTGAATCATAGGTGATAAAACCAAATCCTCTAGGCCTCTGTGTATTGTGATCATACATAACTACAACATCATTGATCGTCCCAAACTGTTCAAAGTATTGCTTAAAGTCACTTTCAGTAACAGTTGAAGGTAAACCTCCTACAAATATTTTCTTTGTTCGGCCAGGACCAGGAGAATTGTGAGTACTTCCACTGTTTCTGCTCAAGATGTTTGGATCCTCCCGTGGAACTGCTCTTTTTGCTTCAACCTAAGTTCATGGATCTCTGTTGTTAAAACAGATTCATACTATGCAATCAAGTATATATCCAATCCAACAGGAAAAAAGATGCAGGCTAGTCCAATTAGTAGAGGACAGAAGTTACAAAGTTGTAATTCCACTTCCATTTCAATGCATTAAAGGTTGGGTAGATTCACATGATTGGATTAGACTTTAGGCATATATATTCAATGAGGAGATATAAACATTCATGCACTCATTGCATCAGTACACGACTATATCTGAATTTACTTACAACAATGTTTTAGTCCACAACAGATCATTCGAAGCAACATACCATCCTGCCATCAATGCTGTGCTTCTCCTTAATGACTTGCTCAGCAACAGCAGGATCTGCAAAAACAACAAAGCCAAAACCACGAGCACGACCTGTGGATCGATCCCTCATGATTATTGCTTCCACAACCTCCCCAAAAGCACTGAAGTACTCCTTTAGTTTACTTTCATTTGTGTCCCAGGATATTCCACCGATGAACAACTTTCCATTATCTGATTGCATCTTTGCTACATCAAAAACACACAACCATTAAAAATAAGTTCCAAATTCAACCAATGCCAAAAAAAGGACAATGCCAATGCAAGAAAAAACATATTTGAGCACTTCACTCAATGAAATCAAGACCCATTTCAGCAAGAAAACAGATTCTTCATTTGAAGCAATATATAAGACAATATTCAACCGTTAAAAGTACAGAACTCATCAAATTCAGCAAAAATAACCACTTTAACAACAGATAAGTTCAGAATTCTCTATAAGCATTCGCTCAAGAACCAGAATTCAATCTCAAATGGATATGTAATATTTGAAAAGGTATTACCTTGTCACAAAAATTGTCTCATAAAACAGAAATTGAATCCCAGAATCCAATCCAATAATCAAATTTCGAGAAGAGAATTTGGATCCTTCATGAACCAATTTCATCAATCAGAAACATCCACCACCTTGAAAACCCAGAAACAAAAATCCATCAAGATCTAAACTTTCCAACAAAAAGATCAAAACCCAAACCCAGATTCACGCAAAACTTACCAAATTATGAAAGGACAAAACAAAAGGAAAAAAAAAACTAAAAATTCTCAGTGATGCCAAATTCAGATAAAAAGAGATGAAAGTGATAAGATCTGGGAACAACAGAGGGCATGCCTCATATGCTGCTGCCCCCAAAAATGGTAGAATTTTTATTTTTTAGTTCTATTTATATAATCAATTTTCTTTTATAATATTTATAGACAAAGAATTAGAAGCTGGTGGGCAAAAAACTACATGCTTTTTCTAAGAGAGAGAGAGAAAGAAAGAAGAGAGAGAAGGTTGGAGGAGTCAGCTGTGGAGAATATATAGAGTCTGGCAATAAAAAAAATAAATAATTTTTAATTTTTTTCTTTCCTGTCATTTAAAACTTTTCCTTTTAAGATTTATTTTAGTTTAGTGTATTAGATTCTACACAAATTTTATGGAAGTTTTTTTAGTAGTTAAGAGAGAGATGGAAACGGGGAGAGAGAGAGAGAGTGTGTGTGAAAATGGTGACATGATTTTGTTTTAGGATGATGATAAAAAAAAAAAAAAAAAAAAAAAAGGAACTACGAGGAGGTGATGTGTTAACGTTGTTATGACATGTTCCTTTTTATACTTAATGGAGGGGGAAAAAAAGAAAAGAAATTGGGTTTAATGAAAGGTAAAAATGTATGTAAATGTCTGTTTGCATGCCTGCATGGCCACGTTAGTTTGATTCAATTGTGACCGTTGGTTCCTGCTACCTTTCTCTCTCATGGCCTGTAAATCAACGGTTGGTAGTTCGTTAAGTATCAAGAGTTGGTGGATGTCTTATGGAAAAGAGATATTTATACGGGCGGTTTATGGTAATGATATCAATCTTTAATCTTGTCTTAAGTTTTCGGGTGGGAAATAAAATAAATGTTATTGTGGTTAAGTTGATGAAAATTATCAAATTTTGTCGCGGAAATATCAAAATCATTATTTGGACAGTAGCTCTTTTTTTTCCCCCAATTTTCTTCCTTTTTTTTTCCTTTTCCAAATACCCCTAGGTCTTATTTGCAAATAAAAATTGCTTTATTTAAAAAAAGAGAAAAAAGAAAAAAAAAAAAAATTCACAGTTATGTGGACAAGGCCCCAACCCATGCAAAGGACTTGAAAAAAAAAAAAAAAAAAGAGGCTGAAGATTTTAAAATCCAATATAATTATAACCCATCCCTATTTTGTCTTGATTAACAAACAACTAATGAAATTTTTGAAGTTTTTCTAATAAAAAACATAATCATCCAATCATTAAAATAAATACAATAATTGATATCCTATACGACCATTATTAAATATAAATTTGAGCCATTAAATAAGGATTGGCCCTTTAAAAAAATGACGATATCATATGATTTTCCAAGATTGATACACACATTAGTTTCTTTAGGGAAAAATGTATGTTCACTTGGGGTGAA
This sequence comes from Combretum micranthum, assembly GCA_024138025.1. NCBI lineage: Eukaryota > Viridiplantae > Streptophyta > Magnoliopsida > Myrtales > Combretaceae > Combretum > Combretum micranthum. The sequence continues at coordinate 448,870 of JAMXBD010000783.1, forward strand.
TTACTATTTCATTTCCTCCTCGTTCTATGAAAAATTGTTATTACAATATTTAGTTACACTTTTTTTTTTTTTGCCATCACAAAAAAGAAGAAAATCAAACCTGGTACATCTTACTTGAAAGATTAGGAGAGATGTCGCTAGGCTACAAGGTCATTGGCATTTAGTTATACTTTAAGCACCAAAAGTAATTACACATAAATTGTTATTATGCAAAATAATATATAGCAATTTACATCTCTATCTTATAAATTTCTATCCATGACCCATTACTTCATCATATGTTAAAACATAATATAATGAGCAATGTAATAGAAGTATAATAACTATTACATCTCCATATTTGGTTAACATTGTAAAAATTTAAGGAATTATATTGGAATACTGGTAAAATATTTATCATGCCCTTATTATAAATGCAAAACATTATTAAATCTATTACAAATAGACAAAAGTTTGATGGCATACAGTTAATTATAAAAAGATTGTAATGATGCAAGCCCATCATTCCTTTGTGTGTTTTCCTTCTTCAATTAATGTTTTATCTAGCTTTATATTATACACAAGTCCATTTTCAGAAAATTTTTCCATATGGGACTAAACACAAACAAAAACATTCACATCACTTTTGTTAAGTGTTGCTTCCAAATTTTCTTTGCCTTCTTTCCCTGTCATCCTCATCTCCATCTATCCCATTATTAAGGTCGGTGTTCAAAGCCGAAGCAACAATTTTAGAGCAACAGCTTATTAGTACCATTGTTGACAGGAGAAAAAAAGAGTTCTAAAGTAATAGATTTTGGCAAAAGACAAACTCCATTTTTTGGATGCATAAAGAGATTATGACAAATATAGATACAACTCTATACCCGCACTAGTCATGTTTGACAATGGGAAGCAATATTTGTGAAACAAAAATCAAAGTGAAAGATATGTGAGTTGAACCATCAAATGCATACTTTGTTTTAGACAAGAAAAACATGTTGAAGTTTTTAAGAAAAAATTATATCCATTTCTTAGTTGTTTAATTTTTCAAGCTAATTATAAGATATCTAATCTTGTCCAAACTTATTAAATTAAAATTTTCAATGAAGAGACTAAGTTTTCAAGAAAAAGTATAACACCTATATAACATATATATATATATAGTCACGTCCAAAGGGTACCCTAAACGCGACAGTCCGCCACACTCAATATCTAAACTCAAATATGATAACCTTAGTCACTCCATGAGTTTAAACACCGGTGTAGGCTCACGTTCAACATATAGGGAACCATACTTTGAATCGAAATAGCTTAAGAAGACATACATAGCAATAAGAATATAAATCATAATAGTTATATCCAGATTCAATCTATTACATGATCTAAGGGGCATACCCCCGATAAAATATTAAGAGTTCTTCAGTTAAAAGTCTCTTACAACAACTATTATATATATCGATTTAAGAGATTCAACTAGAAGTCTATGCCTATATCTAGGTCTCGACTTCTTCAAAAAGCTCCTTAAGTTCCAAAAGCTGTACCTAAGGAAATGGTCTCTCGGGCATAAATATTCATACTGCAACATGAAACTATTGGGGTATAAGCTTACGAGCTTAGTGAGTTTCACTTCCAAAATTAAATGCTTAATAAGTAATACATAACAGACAAGTTATATTAGCAACCATATGAATGCACAAGCACGTGAGCATACAATACATAAGACCGTCCGGAAGTTTATGTTGAATGGATTTACGCTCTCCATTTGGGGTTAGATGTTTTAGGCCTATACGACCATATATTTCAATTTTTCTCATTTATATTGTGGTTGATACAGGTGCCCACCTACACACATTTTCAATTTCGGTCCCTACGCCAACATTCGAGTTTACAGGCCCTCGTTGCTCAGCTATTATGCCTTCTTCCTATAAAGGTATAATAACCTATGCAATGTGACTCACATATGGTATGCATGGCCAATTTATTATAAGATCATGGCATATTAATTTAACAATTTATGGATGATCATAGATAATGCAGACAAATCAATTCTATACTAGGTCATACAAACATTTTCAACAAGCTCATTTCGATATTCTTATCATCAATTCACCCATGTACAAATCATATACACTCGATCAAATTTTTATCTTGGCTTAATTCTAATGCCACTAATACCACAAGCACAAGCACAAGCATATAATTTAAAGATAGTGAACTCACTTTTCCATGGCACGAAAATCCACTTAATCGTAATAGTCCTCGGGAAGGTCTAGTCCGTCTCCCAAGTCTCTAAATCAAAAGAAATAACTCTAATGAGTATTTCTATGAAGTTTGAATGAACTTATAAATTTTATTCTAACAAGTTCGTCAAAATTCGTCTAAGAGGAAATCACAACTTAAAATAGTCATAACTTGATCATTTTAACTCGAAATTTCATATTATATACCGATTTCTACCTATTGACGAGAGCTATCTATTTCTAGAATTATTTCCAACAAACGAGCTCATTTTTCCATGAACAATAGGGTAAAAAATACTATACGAATTTCTCATTCCACAATCCAACTTCTAAGTTCAAACCAAGCATCATGTTAAAGCTTTGATAGATACTTAGCTATCATTATATCTTAAGACTCTATTATATACATATATAAGTCAATATCATGCATGATTCATGGGTGTTGGTAATTCTAATTCCTCATGTACTTAGATAATGTCAAATAAAAAGTATAGGACGTTACTTTCCTAACTTTGTTTCTAAGAGTGCATCATGTATATGCAATACCTACACACTATTATCATGGAGGTCATGAGATGAACTATCTATATGTATATTCTTAATGATTTAGTATCAAGAATTCTTTTTGAAAAACTTTTGCTTTGCAAAACTTTTGAAATTTACTAGACTTAAGAAAAATAGTTTTTCTTCTTGTAAAATCACGCTTGCTTTTATCAAAACCAACCTTGATGACCTATATAGTCATCACCTTCATTATTTAAATAAAAACCTTCATTTTGGGATTAGAAAATAGTTTAAATAGGTGGCTTACCTAATTACGAATTTTATAAAATTTTAAAGAATGAAAACATTGTTTAATCTATTCTTTGAAACCATTTCTTGTTTTAGGATTATACTTTGATAAACCTCTCTTATCCTTGTCAAAATTAGATATTTATTACATGTATCCCCTAGGACTTCCATTTTTCCATAAAAGTCATCATTTTGGCATTTAGAAATAGGTGTTTAAATAGTGCCATTTTCAAATCCGAATTTTGAAATTTTCATTGAGGTTGTTTTCTTTGTAAAACTCATTTAGTCTTTCAAAAACCATTTCCTAATCAAACCTACTCCTTAAGGCTTCTATTTCTTTAATAAAAATCTTATTTTGGAGTTGAAAAATGAGTGTTTACACTTCAAGCTCTCCTTATTACGAATTTAAAACTTGTTATTGGGATTGAAATATAACTTTTGTAAACTTTTCCTTGTTTCGAGAATATTCTTTAGTAGATCTAAGCTTTACTCATCAAGATCACTCATTTATGATATCTATTCCCTAAGCCCTTCATTTTTAATGTAAAACACACACTTTTAAGTTGAAAAATAACTTTTCTAAATATGGTTCCTTTTTTATTTGAATTTTCAAAAACCATTTTTGTTGAAACTAAAGTAGATCTTGAGCTTTTTATCTTTTTTCCTACTATCATCATTCTACTACAAGTTATTTATGAACATAAAACAAAAGCTTAATGCATTTATAAACTCAAAACAACTAGATCTAGTTTACCATACTAGTCATAAATGCATGAATACTACGATGGTTATGTGAATATGAATAGATGACAAATATATGCACAAATCATTCATAATAACAACATAACTAGATAGTAAAACAAGGTAATAGCAAAATAACTCAAATAACAAGATATATAACATTGTGATGGCAAGGATCTCATGTTCAAGTGTTTCCACATCCCTAGCTTAAAGCTCATGGGGATTTTTTAGTGGAATCACACATGAATGATCTTACCATTGCATGTTTTTAAGGTAATAAGGTATAGATCTATTATCTATTGGATGTGTAGAGTAAGAAATTTGAAGAAAACAAAAGTAAGTGTGTGTGTGTTTGAGAGACAGAGACTTACGACAATGAGAGGGGAGAGAAGAGAGTTTTTGAAAAATTTTTCTAAAGAGAAAATGAAGAGAGAAAGAAAGTGAAATGGAGAAGGCATAAAGGGGTATTTATAGAAAAAGGAATTTAGGGTTTGTGTGATTAAACAAATGAAGGAAAATCAACAAATGAGAGGGAACAAGAGGGAGGGGGGCGTCGGTTTACAAGAGAGGGAGAGAGAGGAAAGTGTGTTATGTAAGTTTTAAAATTAAAAGAGTAAGTGATTCAAATGAAAGGTCGAATTTTAAGTCAAGTAAGAAGGAAGGAGGCTAGTCCCCGAAAATGCCCGTTCATTTGAAGTTGGGGTAAGTAATTTAAGTAGTAAAAGTTGTATTGGAAAAGTAAATTGTAAAGAAAATGATGAAATAGTAGGAATATATTGTAAGGATGTAAGAAATAGGTTATAGATACTTATACTTATGAATAGTGTGAAATAAATCAAAAAGTAGATTAGATATTTAAAGTACCGGTAGTAATGAAAATACAATAAAAAGTTAATAAATGTAACGTTTATAACTCGAAAAATTATATAACTGATATATTTGGAAATCTTATGAAATTACAAGTCCAACGGTATTAATATTATATATTTAATATCTTGAGTCCCGAGACACGCTTTTCAAAGCCTGTATCCGATCGGGTTCGAAATAGGTCAAAAATTCGCTAATCTTATCTTTTTAAGCATCCTAATATTATTACGAACCAAACTACATTCTTTGCTCGTATTTTGACTTCTTGGTTTAGGATCACGGGATTGCCGGATCTAAATTACTAGAGTTTTCTAGGGATTCGTTGACATAAGGTTTTCGATTAGGGTTTGAACTTGATATTACCCGAAAAATTGGGGGTTACATATATATAACACCTCCATTTCACTTTGCCAAAATAGGGGAAGGATTGATGTTATATGCCTCTTGAATACATGAATGCGTGATTGTTGTTTTTCCCCATGTTCCAGCTTTAAATATAAAAGCAATCATGCATGTAGTATTCAAAGCAGAAATGCTTAGGAATATGAAATACAAAATTAGGGAGGAAACGAAAATAAATCGGGTGAATAGTTTTACTAAGAATCTAAATATAAAGAAAAGAAACATGGATCAGAGTCCTAATAAAGTGATGGGACATACACTTTAATTCCTTTAGATGAACCATTTGAAGACTTAAAAGGATAAGATGTACTACAAAAGCCAAAGAAAATGGGCAAGCTACCAGAAAGTCTCTAACTAATAAAATAAGGTGAAAAAGATAAAAGGTATTGAAAACGCATCTTTGCTCAAATGCTAAAAGACAAGCCTTTTGTAGGACATAGTAGCTCCTCATTATTTTTAATGGCCAAGAAAAACAATTTTATAAGCCATTTAATTCTCGACATGCAAGATTATCTTCTAGAAAAATTAAAGGCGATGCTTTGGTCGGTGGCATTTCAGAAAGAAGTAGATAAGCACATTATCTCACATTGTTAAAATTTTGTAAAGGAGGCTTGTATATAATATACGACTGGGTGACTTACTTGGTGAGATGATAAGAAGAACAAGACAAATATAGGCTTGTTGATTGCTTTAGTTAGGCTTTTAGGCTAATAAAAAAATGATAACGTGCCATGTCAGATGACACGTGTACTGAAATTGAACTTTTTAGTACCTAATTGAATTTTTGGGAAAAATTCAAGGATCGAATTTGACATTAACCCTTTAATTGATCGGCTTCCTTCTTGAAATACATCCATATCCCTATAAAATAGAAGAATATCTTGCTTTCATCTTTCTTTTGAAATTTGAACCTATGTGAGATTGAGTCTTTAGCAAAAACATGTTCCTAGGACTTCAAATAAAAGTAACATGATAAAATAAATCCTGATTGAAGCATTAAAACTTGAATTAATTAAATCTAGAAGAAATCTAAACTAGCTATCATGAGTTCTTAACCTCTCAAAAAAACTTTGTTATATAAAATTAATTTGAATCCTCTTGATATATTGACCAACTTAGTAGAACATTTAGAATGTATTAACCAAATACATTCAATTAGACATCTGCAAGACGGGTCCTCAATTAAGGGACCCTTAACCGCCTTGGTATGTAGGCAGGGCAAGTTAAACCTATGGACCTGCATAGGTCTATGGGTCGACTCCCATGATTCAAACCTATTTTTTTAATTAAATTACAAAATAAACTTCAGAAATTAAATTAAAAAAAAAAACATAAGTGAAACATCATGCTGTTATACCATTTGATACAATTTTCCCATCATAGCACTATTTGGGGCTCGTAATTTCTCCAAAGTAGCATTGTTTAGTGACCATCTTTCCTTGTGCAAAAGCTTGGAATGATAGGCCATTTCCTTTTATATATATATATATATATATATATATATTATATGTACGTCATTTCTTTAGCACCGTTATAGTGCTCAGCTTTCAGCATCCTCAAAGGCTTGCAACGTCAGGCCATTTCTAATCTCTTTTTTTTTTTTTTTTTCACGCAGACTAGGTCCATGAGTTAGACCATTGAACTTGGCCTAGTCCCATGGACCACGATGGGTCCACATGGTAGATCTAACCTGCCCTGCTAGGTTAGTCTAAGTGATGACCCAGCATAGCCGGGTTACATTCAACTTTAGAGCTAGGCCTTCAATCAGATGAAATCTTTCAACATGAAACAAATCCAAAAACATTTTGATAATGGATTATTCATGTTAAGTTTAACCTCTCAATCAATCTCTAAGTGCCATTGTCTTCTTGAAATTCTCTAAGTTGATATTCCTTTGAATAGATTTCCACAAACTTTTGACTTAACCTCTAAGTGCTTTAGTTCTTGTTTATTAATTTGTTTGCGCTAAACTCTGAGTGTCTAATTAACCATCTTAAACTTCTTTTATCTTCATAAAATTCGAATTTAACTTTTGTTAGCAACAGTGGCACACTAAATAACTTTGTTAGTAATCTTTAATCTTTTTGTTATCATCAAAACTAATACCTATTGTATTTTTATTACATTCTCATTGAATTACAATTTAATTCCCCCCTGATCCTATACAGTGGAGTAAACGGGCTATGAAGAAAAATGACATCATCTAAAGTTTTAGATTATCTCTTACACAATCCCAATTTATTTTGTTCTTTTAGCTACTATTGTGTCTAGGGATGCGACTGGGTAAGACATCATAGGGTTTCTAACTCGTCCGATCCATTAAAAATCCTATAGGGTTAAACCCTATAGGATTTTAGGGTCTGGTTTGGATCATATAAAAAACTCGATGGATATTTGACAATTTGGTATTATAATTTAAATAAATAAAAATATTACCAAAGGGACAAGAAGAGAAAATAATACGTGAGGAGCTACTATCTTTTCTACCTCCTAGAGATGTTTTTTCTTTTATGTTTACTAAAATAGTTAAGGATTTTGGATTTTTATTAAAATTTGTTCAAGTAATATTTGCTCTAATATTGTTCAATGTCTATTATATTTTAACCTCAACAAGATATTTAATTTAACCATGTCTTAAAATGTTATGTCATTATCTATGTCTCATAAGTAATATATTTATGTGTTTAAAAGTTGAATCATAAATATGGTCTACAATATATTCTATCTATTCTACGTATATCTTTTATTTTTGAATGTATAGAAAATGTATGTCAAAAACACCAACTTCTCTTGAATTTATTATTAAAATTTGAAGATAGATTGGAAAAAAAAAGGGTAATAGGATCAGGTTTTAGGTTCTAAATTAAATCCTATGGGGCAGGTTTGAATATACTATGAAAACCTTGTAAGGTCATAAGGTCAAGTTTAGTAGAACTTAGAGGATAGCCGATGGAGTTTCGAGTTCATATGATCCAGTTACATCCCTAAGTATGTCCTCTTTATCAACTAAATTTTCTAATGTCAATCTATCACCCTCCTTTAAAATTATTATTCAAGTTAGATTACCCATCACAAATATACAATCAAGATGTTGTTCGCTTGTTGATTATTACCATTACTTACTATCGACTCTCTATTATTGAATAGGTGATTATATGTAGCAACCATTATCTTCTTTAATTAATCACTACTCCTCATAATTCAAGATGAGGATGAAACCTATAGGGATACCTATTGTTTTTCAACTTTTCATTTTATTACCCTAACTTTATTTATTTTCATATAAGGACTTGAACTCTTTAAATCAATCTAATTGTTGCCTCCATCAATGAAGTCGCTAATGGACATTACATGCTTATTGCCATGGACATATTTTCTTCAACGTGTTGCCTGCGTGACAATTGATTTTGACTTGTAAAAATAAATTTCATTGTCTCTATCCTTAGTGCCTTAAATTGTAGTCTCGTCCTAAAGATCACAAACTTAAATTTTTATCTCCAACTTAACAATGGCAAACACCAAAGGCAAGGAGAAGCATGATTTAAGCCTTATTGTATCATCGCTTCACAATGACTTTAAGTGTGTATAATGTTTCCATGGGTTCAGATGCAAGCTATAGAGAGCTCCGACTATGCATAATTATAAAAGAAGGTTCTATAATTGTCCATTATACCATGAAAATAACAACTGTGGTCTTTTTTTTTTCCATAGGGGTCCATATTATAGTTGGTGGGGTTACTTGGTAAAAGAGCAAGTGAATGTTGTAGATGGTGAGTATATCTCAAATTTTACGCAAATTTTTTTTGAGGGAATGTTGTTTGGGTGATGAGATGCTTTCAACTATAATTAGGATCTATACACTATATATGGACTTTCATTGTTTGCTAGCAACCATTGCTATTTGACTATGGTCTTTGCAGTTTGGGACATATGTCAACTTTCGATATGGATCCTAGTTCACACAAGTTGTGTTTTTTAATTGTAAGAAAACTTTAATAGGAGAATTAGATGGGGCTTTTCCATTGGTCCTCCCCATATTGTCGCTTTATTTCTTTTGAAACAAGAGTCATATCCTTTCTCAGAGATTATCTAATCAACATCATTAATGAGACAAATTTGGTATGTTCTAGGCATAGGTAATCACTACTTTGTTTTTATGAGTTTTTTTTTCCTTTTTATGTGCAAGTTAAGAGGGACAATTTTTTTGTGGCAACCAAATGGCAAAGGAGAGTAGTAACAAATGTTCTAAGAATGATAATGAAGTTATTATTGCTACGCTACCTCTTATATAGGTTGTTGTCATTCAAAAGGGCAATCAACTTCTATTAAGCATGCTAGAGAGGACATAACTCACCGCAAAAAGCTGAAATAGGTAGTTGTAGTGAGGGATTAGCCAAGTAAGAAGGTCGGTCGCCAGGGTTGGACACCACTATCTAGTTTCAGTAAAGTGTCCAATCTAAGAAGATCGAAGAGGTCTACGCATATCCTTTCCTTTAACAACAATGAATTGGATGATGATGTGGCTTTACCGACTGGTATTCCTTTAGGCTCAGCTTTGGACATGGCGCCTCTGTTTGTTGTTTCCCCTAAGAACCCTAGGGGTGAAGGGGATACCTTATTTCATTATGTTCGCGAGTTGTCAAGGAAGCATCTAGTAGGATTTATCAACTGCTATAATCGCAGGACAATATTGATAGACTAATAAAATAACTATATGATACTTTTATAAAAGTTTGCAAAACGTTTTATTTACTAGTGGATATCCCGTATATGGGAAAAAGGGTAAAAAGAGATAAAAAGATTTTTTATAATATTTTTCTAATTTATAATTTTCATTGGTATAGCAAAATTCAATAGTAGATCTACTAAACCTGCTCACTATTCTTATTTAGGGTTTATAATCCAACATGATATATAACTCGAATTCACTAAGCATAGGAGATAAGTCAAAACTTTATATAGGAGATTTTTTATTATTTTTAGCTTTTTAGAATTAACAATTATAAACTATAGGTTATATCCTATTTAATTAAAAACAAAATATGGTGGAACATGGTAATATTCACATCAGAATTGTGAGAAATAATAATTCTAAATCCATATCTAAGTCAATTTTTATATACAAAATATAAACTCTAGGTATCTAACTTTTATATACAATTTTATATCCTAAAGTTTTTATTTAAATATTTACCTACGCGTGACATATGAAGATAATATCATTTAAAGACATAACATGCTATTAATTTATATTTCTTGTATAAACCTAATGAAAGTGATGATGATTTAAATGGAGTTAATGACGAATTTAAGGAGTGATTGAAACCTTTTAAAATATAATTTCATATTTACTATCTTATGAAGAAAGACTAGTAGTATAGTTTCTAATATTAATATTTTTATGCCTATGGTTCTCATTTTGTGAATATGATATTTTAATTTAATATTTGACTTCTAATAGCCTTTGTTGGTCTAATATGAATATGTGTTAGATTCTCATATGGTGCTTTGGTGATAACAAAAGTGATTGAACGACCGCTAATAGGTTTAATTAGAATCTTTTTACTTATAGCATAGATCATTTTTTGTTAAAGCTTAAACTTCCTTGAAAATATGAGAGAAATTCATTCAATATGTTTCATTAAAAGTTAAATCAAGCATTCAATGGGGATGTTAAATCCATTTTCATCATCATAATCACTAATAGATATTAAGAAGTTCAATTTTTATGATTAATTTTATGAAATTAATATGTTGGATTGAATTTCTACATAGTTGTATATGATCAAAATATGTGCACATTTCGTTCAAAGAAAAAGGCCTACTGCGACATGAAATAGAAAGCATATTGTGTGACAGCTCATTCAAGTTTTAATTAAAGAAGCAAATATGTAAAAGATCTTTAGAGTAGACATGATATTTCGATCAAGATATCATTTCCTTTTAGAGATAACTCATAGTAATCAAAGCTTTCCATTCAAAAATATTATTATGGCAAAGAGCATATTTTAGAAGATCTATAATGGTTATATTCAAGCATTAGTAGAAGGATTTCAAAATTAAAGAAGTTTATGATTCATTCTCATTCATCTTCAAAGGTTATCTATAGTCTCCATCATTTTCTATTTTAAAATAAACAAGAAAAGGAAACTTATATACACAATAGCCAAGAGATGAAAGAAGCAATATAATAATATAACCAAAGAAATGAGAAAAGCATACTTATAAACTAATATATGCACATCTAATGTGAAAGAACATTAAAGCAGTACTCAGAGCTATTTTTTGAAGCTCAATTAGAGGACATCTTTATATTATTCTAGGTAAAATGTCATATTTGATGTCTCAACTTTACACGAAAATTCAATTAATACTTTGAAAAAATCAATTTAACATATAATCAAACTTTTATAGCTATTTTTACTATCTCATTTACGTTTTCCCTATTTACTGATGCGGAAGAGATAGCCTATTAGTGAATTTTTTACACCTCCCAGGCACCATCTAATAGTAATAGGCTTCCTCTTTCACATTAGTGAATGAAATAAACCGTATTATATGATATAGTAAAAATAGTTACAAAAAGTTCAATTAGGTATTAAATTAACCACTTTCAAGTTCAAGTACTAAATTAAATTTTTATGCCAAGTTCAAGTAATAAATTTGACACTTTTCCTGTTATTTTTAGTTTTCATGTTGCGTTGAACTCTTAAAAGACATTTTCATTATTATTCCTCATTTGTTACTTTTCCTATTTTTTCTAGTTTTCATGTTGTGCCAAACTCTTGAAATTCCTTTTCATTATTATTCCTCATTTGTTACTTAATATAACAATATGGAATATATCAAGTCTCTAATGTGAGGATAGAAGAGCAGATTATGCAACTACCTACATCAATGAGTAAATCTCTCTCTCTCTTACATTGCTATTTTTGTTGTTATACTTGCTCATTCTATGGTGTTGTAAATTTATCTTGGTGCTGTATAGTAGATAAGCAATGAAGAGGGATTTAAAGGATATTTGAAAACTTCTAAAATTTCACTCAAGTTACCAATTTACAACTTTTTGATTATTTATTTTATGAAATCAACAATATGAGTATTTAATATTGATATTTTTATGCATAAAAAAATTTATAATGTTTTAATATGTGCACTTGAATGTAGTACAATGAGCACTTTCTTTTCACTTCTTACCACATGCAATTATAAGGCATTGTGCCTTGAGTACACTTTTTGCCTTCAATTTTAAAAGTACAAGTGTCATGTACTGAGAAAATAAGACTCATTATATCTAATAACTTATAAAAGATTCATATCTTATACATGAGAAAATAAGACTCCTTGTAGCTAATAACTTATAAAAGATATAACTATGATTAAAAAAATATAAAATTTCTACCATTTTTTTTTTTTGCTAGATAAAATTCCTAATACTTAATAATACAAATTAATAACATGAAACAATAAAAAAAAAAAAACAGACAATCTAAAAGAAAAACTCGTAATTGTTGAAAGGGTTTAAAACTTTGGTGATGAGTTTGGAACTTTTGGTATTTCTTGAATATGATATCTTTTTTTAGAAATTTTGATGAATACTCTAGATGTTTCCTTCCAAAAACACCCTACTAGGACATCTTCTCTATAAATTCCTTATCTTTTGACTCTATTCCAACCTAACTTTACTTGCAATAAAGCTTAGGCCCTAGAGTTAATTATTGGGACCTATAATTACCACCATTCCCTCCCTATATGGGAAGATTTGATCTAAACTTTAGGAAGCAAATCCTTTTGGATCAAATATGAATCTGAATAAATAAACAAATTGCATATTTTCAACATATGCAAACATATAACCTCACTAGAAACCCAATTTCTATACACATGTCATGGATCATTCAATAAAACTATTAGGCTCTAAATGATTTTTTTAGTAGTTATAATAAAAAGCATAACATGCTTGACTTATAACATATAAAGCTGGAAATTGCTTAGCCATCATAATGAAAAGCTCATTATACTAGCTGTACTAGATTTATTTGCATCTTCAGTTACTTCTTCAATTGATGGTTCTAGATCTTATGACTCATCTAAATTTTCACATATATATTTTCTAATTTCATTTCAAAAGATATCTTAATCTCCTATCCATTCATATTTTCACTTACATCAACAACTTCTAATGGAATCTTTATAACCTAAAGATATCTTAAATCTTATTGTCACTAGATGATTTCGAGATACACACACATACATATAATGCTCAATTCTCGACCTTTTAACCTATTCTAAACTTTGGTGGACTTTCTCTAGGGATAGAGGAGATAACATAATTTATCTATTCATAACCAAATAATGTGTTATTAGATATTGTACCATGTATTATAGGATAATTATCATGGCTCTCCCAAACATAGATGGCAATTCCTAATAGTAGTAATGCTACACAAAATTTAATATTGACATGTATTGTTAATAGAGAAGGCTATTCTTATTTGTTTCATCGCTCAATCACCACATTATTATAATTAATCTTATATGGATACAAAATATTAATCATTTCTATAATCTATTCTTACTTGTTTCATCACTCAATTACCACACCAAAATTCATATTGACATGTATTGTTAATAAAGAAGGCTATTCTTATTTGCTTTGTCACTCAATCACCACTCTTATATGGATCCAAAAGATTAATAATTTCTATAATCAATTAACCACAACCTCTAAAGTTCTGCCCTCATCATTAAAAACTAAATCCCAACAAATTTTTCGATAAATGATAATCTCCAACCACAACAAAACCCAATATCTTTCACTCTAAAATTGCAACCAAGAAATGATGAACACTTACCTAATCAAAACAAGTAAATAGTAGTCTTTGATACCAAATATAATAAGCTTTGACCTTGTATAAAGTTGTGCCAAAAAGTGGGTTGAGTTAAAAATTTAGGTAAATTATACCATAATATATCAACATTGAGCAGCTAAAAAGAGGTGTAAACATTTAGCAAAGTATATTAAATGAGGTATCAATATTTTACAAAGTTTATTTCAGGTATCAACATTTGGATAAGTTTTCAATTAAATTTATTTAATTGATACTTTATTTAGCTAATTTTCTCAAACGTTGATGCATCTTTTTAATTGCTTAAAATATTGATACCTTGAATGAACTTACCCCTAAAATTTTGATACCTCTTTTTAACCACTCAAAACATTGATATTTTAAATGAATTTAGCTCTTAATACCTTTTGATGTAATTTACTCTTAAAAATTTCAAACCATATTTTGGCCTACCCCACTTAATTCGCAAATTAAACTAGGCAGACCTATTGTAGGTGTAGGTCGACTCACAAACCCGCAAAGAGGAAAAATTTAAAAACAAAACTACAATTTTTAAACTTTATGTTAGCCATTATATTTGTAATTACAATTTCTTGCAAACTTCTACAACTTTGTTCCAATTTAGTTTTGGAACTAGTTTCATACCGATTTCTCCATCTGGTTTTTTTTCATGAAAATATCATTTAGTTCTCAATCCATGGAATTGGTATTCTAGTTCCATTAAGTGGATTAATCCCATGATTTTGAGCTGATAATTAAACTTGAAAGTTGAAATGTCACAACAAAGGATCATGATATTAGCAATCATATAAGGAAAACTACAATATTAATGCAACCCAACACTATTGAAGAATCACTCTAATAAAAAAATAACAATAAAGGAAACTAAAATGTTTTCTTATCAAACCAACCTAATCAAATCCTTGATTTTTAACTCTAATAATTTTAAAATAAAGTAAACTACAAATGTATTCTTAATTTTAATTAAAAATAACATTCGTTGTAGCATAATAATATTATAATGTTAAATTTTTGCATTAAAAAAATCTTAAAAGGTAGGTAAGTTAGTCTGCTTGACCCATCAACTCATGTAGTGTAGGTTGGACCAATATTTTTTACTCGCTTTATTATGCAGGTTAGTTCACTTAACCAGTAAAGGGAGTAGGAAGGGTTGGCTTGGCCCCTTTGCACAATTCTGCACCCACAATAGGAGTAAAGGCATTGATTTTTTATGTGTAGGAAATAAAATAAAAAAAGATTGTTTCTTATTATATTTTTTGGACTTCTGATAAATAGAAAAGGAAAAATTTATTTTTATGGGTTTTATAGGTTTTAGTTAGAAAGTAAAAAAAAAAAAAAGGGAAAAAAATGATATTGACAAATTAATCTATTAGAAATGACCCATCAATAAACTAATTTGACTTACTGTGTAATTACAATTTACACGAGATACCGTTATAATTAAATAAAAAAGATGTTGTCATGTCACTCCCTATAATACTCTCAATTTCCTTTAGTATCACTAGGGAGTTCTAATTAGGGGTGGGCAAAAAAACTGATCGAACCAAACCAATCCGTAATCGAACAATCTAAACTGAAAATATGATTTTTTTTCATGGTTTGGTTTGAAATTTTTTAAATCCGAACAAATCCGTAAATTTATGGTTTGGTTTGGAAGCTAAACCAAACCAATCCGTAAAACCGAACCAAACCGTTTTAGAAAAATATAATAATATTTTACTATATGTTTATATGATTTCATTTGATATTTATTATTTGGTGAATATTAATTAAAATCAACTTGTCCTTTTTTTAATTTTTTTTAAGCTCATGATATGTAATTTTTTGTTGATGATGAACTATTGTTTTTTTCAATAGCTTTTAACTTTGTAAAGTATGAAATTTATTTATTCAGTTATAAACTTTCATTATGTATTAATTGTTTAATATATTTTGTCAACTAATCATTTTATTCATTGATGAATTTTATTTATAGATGATTTTTTATTTTAGCTAAATTATTGGTAGATAATTGACAATGATGATTATATTAAAAATCATAAATTATGACTTACTATGTATCAGTTAGTGAATGTATTTTATTCGTGGATAATTGATTTTATAGAGAACTATAGATTAAAAGTATGATGAATTTATAAAGTATTTTGTTATGGTTTATAAATCAACTTTGTAAAATGATATAAATATTTAAGAATTTACACAAATGTAAAAAAAAAAAAAAAACTAGATTTTTAGTTAGAATTTTGATTTAAACCGTAATCCAAATCGAACCAAACCGTTATTTAATGAGTTAAAAATTTATAATCCGAACCAAACCGTTATTTAACGGTTTGGTTTGGGATGAAAAAAAAAACCAAACTGATCCATGCCCACCCTTAGTTCTAATATACTTTGTGTAGGCAACATCCATATCCAAAATCGCCTAGAAATGTTATAAGTTTGAGTCCAGCACCTAGTTGCCAAGAAAATACCATTAATAGACCATAACACTTAATAATCCAAATTCAAATGGAAATAAAACATGAAAAAAAAAAACCCTAACTAGCATCTATTATACTAAAGATGCTTAAGCTCTTCCACGGATAAGAAAGAACTTTGAACCATATATTAGACCTCTTAATTTTCATAATTATCATTAAAAGAAGAAGAAGAAAGGCTTTTCATTGGCCCTAAAAATAATTATTAGTATTCACAAATTTCTTTCACCTAATTTGTTAACTTCTCTTCCTTGACTAATTTTAAACTTGTAGGCTTGTAGGAACCATTGAAAGAAAGAGAGACTAATTTATTACTTGTACCAATTTGGATTAGAACACATTTATAAACCCCAAAAAAAAAAAAGTAATAATAGAAAAGAAAGAGGCAAATCTCTGTAATTTTGCCTAAGATAATGTGTAGGGTTGGTTTTCAATTACAAATAGCTGACATGTAGATGATTAGTTTTATGTTTGATTCATAAAAAATAATGTGTTTTTTTTTTTTAAAACTAAGAGCTGGTTAGTTTCATAAAAAAAATATGTAGATAATTAGTTCAAGTGTCTGGAGTTCAGGTATTGCTTTTTGCTCTCTGGTTTACAAAAGGAAGTATCGAATTACTTTAACTAGAGTCCAGCCCATTTGATGTCGAATTCTTAGAGGTTATTGATCGCTCAAGAGGGTCTATGAAGTAATGACCCCAGTGCACATAGAATCAAACAATGCCCTTAGCATTCAAGGGCCCGATACCTACCACGTGATGCCAATCCACAAAGAACTTCAACTCCAATATAATATCTTAGTCATTGGCAAGCAATGACGCTTGAGGCAAGGTCGGAGGCAACCTCAACCAATGCATGAAGCCTCTAGAGCGATCAACAACATCTAAGAATTCAGCATCAAATGGGTTTTGGACTCTAGTTAAAGTAATTTAACACTTCCTCTCAAAAATCAGAGATTGGACTGTGCAGCCTTAACTCTAGACACTTAGAATACACATAAAACCTTGACTTGTACACCACAGTCAGTCGATCATTAAGGCCAGGAACAATGATAGAGTATTCACTCAGTGTTTTGGAAAAGTACAATTCTTGAATCCTCTGAAGACTATCCTCAGTGAACCTAATATAGAAGTGGTTTGGCCCATTACCTGAGCCTAAATCAGATGGAGAATCATAGATATCTCGAAGATCGCCTTCTTTAATCTCTCACACCAAGTGAAAATCTTAGGGCACAATTGAAAACAAGCGGTTACTCTCATTGGGGAGATGGGGTGTTGAATAGTCATCAATAGAAAGATTATATTCCTTCACCTTACTCTCCACAATGTTTTAGGTAATAGGGGCCAACTGCATTGTTGATGGAATGGGGGAATCACTCCTGGGGTTTCCACCATGAGTAGCCTCACTCACAGTACGTGAACAGTTGCAACTCTCACTAACCTTTGAAGCATTAAAATATGAATGTTCGAAGGTGAGAAAATTTGACAAATGATGACAAGAAAGAGTGAAGTGTGTGAATAAAAAGAGTATGATCACCACTCAATAGGGATATTTATAAAGCTGGACGAAACCCTAAAAAAAAGGTGAAGTAATGATGGGAATGTGAAAAGTTAACAATGGTCTAAATTAAATGACGTAAGATAGCATCGTCTGACATGGGACAATGTGATAATTATCATGTCCCATACTTTATGATATGCCAACACAAAAATTCCTACGAAAATCCGAAAAGGTTACTAAAGAATTATTTGAAATAACACCATGACGGTCCACCTTGGGACCCCAAAGGATCAACTAAGCTGTGAATCACTGCCCAGTCCATAAATCCAAAGCCAAATTCACTCGATCGGCCTCAACACTGGGATTACTCCCCATGCTCGGGAGACAAAGAAGTAAAGGGAAAACTATTGAGGGTCCATTCTTGACCATAGATTCGTTCGATTTGAGAGCCTTATGAATTGAGTTGGACCAATAGGCCCAGGCCTCGAATATCCCTATGTCGAGCCCTACGAAAGTTACTCGAATATCCCCATACCTCTAGTCGCTCGACATGATAACTTAGCCAGTCCCAGCATGCAAAAGTTGCTTGGGTATCTCTACACTTGGTGTAGAGAGCTCAGTCAGTCTTGGCCTGTAAGTAACGAGGTCATGGCCCCCAATCGTCCGCAATCCTACTATAGCCTCCAATCATCCACGATCCCACTACGGCCTCTAACCACCCACTCGCCCATACATAACGGCTAGGTTAACCACCTATATAAAATCATCTGCCCCTCTAAGGAAAGGTAATATCGCACTTGGTTACTCTTACTTAAATCACAAACTGATTATGACAAATACTAACTAAAGCATTAGAGTGACTACACTGGACACACGCTCAACGCGCCATTTATCCTTTGTCTGTTTTGCAAAAACCCTTAATTATTGTAGTTTTATCCCATTTTTTTCAAGTCCAAACCTCTATCGAATTCAAATAAACAAAATTTAGTGCCATCTATAGGAAAAGAACCTACGACCTCATGGTCAGGTTCAAATAACACTTCAATTAGTCCACTTTAGGACCCTAAAGAATCAACTAAGTTGTGAATCGTCACCCAATCCATAAATCCAATGTTAGACTCACTCGGTCGACCTTGATACCAAGATTACTTCCCTTGCTCGGAAGATAAAAGGAGTATGGGAGACAATTGTTGATGGTCCATTCTTGACAATAGGCCTACCCAATTTCAGCCTTATGAACTAGGATGGACCAATAGGCCCAGGCCCCATTAGCTCAGTTTATTAGACAAGAAGCTCAATGCTGAGCCTTATGAAAGTCACTTAGATATCTTCATAACTCTAGTTGCTTAACATGATAACTCGATCGGTCCTGGCTTACAAAAGTCGCTCGAGTATTTCCACACTCAATGTGGAGGTTTAGTCGGTCTCGACCTACAGATAATGGAGATGTGGCCTCCAATTATCCACGATCCAACCACGACCTCCAACTACCCACTTGTCCATTACGGTCATTTTCGTCACGTCAACTACTTATAAATACTCATCTACCCCTTTGGAGAAAGATAATGTTGAACTTGAT
The DNA here is from genome assembly GCA_024138025.1 of Combretum micranthum. NCBI lineage: Eukaryota > Viridiplantae > Streptophyta > Magnoliopsida > Myrtales > Combretaceae > Combretum > Combretum micranthum. The sequence goes on from JAMXBD010000783.1 coordinate 468,317, forward strand.
TACTCTTACTTAGATCATAGACTAATTATGACAAATACTGACTTAAGTATCGGAATGGTTACGCTGAATCCATGCAAGGTGTGCCACTATTCCTTTATTTGTTTTGCAGAAATCTCTACTTTCGCAATCCAAGCCCATTTATTTCAAGTCCAAACCTCTACCAGATTTGAGTAAGCGACGGATTATAAAAGCATAAGTTATTTTCTCATCGATTTATGAGTTTTATCTATAAATCATTTACTAGCAACGATATCTATTATTAATTTTCTAATATTTTTATGTATGTAGATTCATTTCTCATTATATAATATATTTTATTTTTAATTATCTTGATATTTTTATTATTGAAACGAACAAACAAAAAACTATTTTTATAAAATTAGTCAAATATCTGAAAATCCCTTTTCAAGGAAAAACCTTTTTTATTAGCAAATAATTTTTTTCAAAATAAACAGAACCTAAAATTGAAGTATTAAATATAAATTTATTCAATATGTCATAAATAAAAGCGTTGATTTAATTTGTGACAATTTTTAAGGTGGTTTATGTGCTTTATTTATTTATTTATTATTATTATTCCTTTTTCTGGAAAGCTTGTGGCTGTTGTACATATTTAGTTCAAAGTCAATATTGGAATAGAAACAGGACTGTAGAACAGGCCCATCCTATCTGCACATGGTGTCCACACATGCGCCTTTTTCCTGTTTAACTTAGTTGAAAGCAGCACGTGAATTTCCACCACAGGAGACAAGAACATGTCTACCACCTAACACTTCCGTATTTAATTAGGCAACAACGTTACGATGCTTGCTGGCTTGTACAAGTTGGAGAAAAAAAGCTTGGTAAATTTGATCACCACCTCTTAAACACGAGATCAACCATAATATTGGCTCATTTATTGCTAACAGTAGCACCTCAATCTAGAGGAAAAAATTGCAACTAACTATCCTTTCTATTCTATTCATTTGATCTAAACAAGTAGTTGAGAATTTTAATTATTATATGTATTTAATAGTTGAGATCATAAGAAAATAAATAATATGGTGATATATTACTAAATATTTCAAAAATTAGGATAGTTTTAATTGACTATTATTCTTAAGTTTAACAAAAAAAAAAAAAAAAACTAGAAAAAAAATTGAGTTATCAATATAAAAAAGAAAAAAGAAAATTCATGTGAGGTCACTAGTAGAAAGTTTTATCTCCATCTTTAAATTTTATTTCATAACAATTTCCTTAGAAGTGACCATGTAAATTATAGTTGGTCAAATGGTAACTATCACAATCTTATAAAGTATGGTTTTGTTATTTGTACAAGCAAAACAATATACAATTAATAAACAAATCTTAGTAGTTTTGATACATTTATAAAGGTGTTCTAATTTAGATATCACTACTATTATGTTAATAAGAATGTTTAGTAAATATAGCATTATAATTAGGTTCTATAAGTATAATTTTAAGAATCTAAACCTCATAATTTAAATCTATGTCATCATCATTAATGGATTGGTGGGAAGGGGCGAATCATGCCCAATCCTTCAGACTCTATTATACATGTTATAAAAAGCAAATAAAGATATGAAAATAAAAATAGTTTAGTAGTTAATACTTGATTTGATATCCAAGAGATCATGTGTTTAAATCTCATACGCGTTTTTGTTCTTTTATCAACATGCATTTATAACATTACGAGAACAAAATGTAAATATGGCCATGACTTTCAAACCATAATTCAAATAAGCCCAACCTAAAATTTCAAAGTGCTCAGCAAGCTCAAACTTAATCAATTAAACTTGTTTCGATGTAGTAGTCTAAAAAATATTATTAACTTCAATTAAATAATGTTGAAATTCAAATTTGATTACCACTCAATTAGCACTTTTATATGGCTCAAGTTTGATAAAGCTCACAAGTTAGTAAAATAAAAAATCATGAACCTCAACTTGACTTGATAATTACTTGAGTTGTTTGAGTTTGAACATGACTCAAATGTGGTTAAACTCGAGTAAGTGTTGAACCAAATTCAATAGTTTGCAAGTGGGTTTATCTCATTTACATCTTAATGTTCTTGTTTACCTATCAAACTCTTTTACTATTATTAGTATATCCAATTTTTGAAATTTAACTTTTTATTCTATTATCTACTTACTCTTTTCTCTAGTTTCCTTCCGTGCACAATACACATAATTTCTCTCCTCCCTCCCTCCCCCCCCTCTCTCTCTCTCTCTCTCTCTCTCTCTCTCTCTCTCTCTCTCTCTCTCGCGCGCGCGCACACGCACACATGCTCATACTTCCATAGAGAAGATTAGATCGAGTACTAGAACTCAATGACTTGAAAATTGAGAAGAACAAGCATACCTTAACTTTACAAGAATTGACAAGCAAAAGCATCTTTTTGTGTTAAACTTGGTCGAAATTAGAAATTTGAGAAAAGATCATTAGTTTCATGAGTTATGAACCTATAAGAATTTTGTTTTTGAAAAAGTGACTTCAAATCCACGTTTAGATAACTTATTGAATCTAGATTTGTCAAAATTTTTCCTATTGAATTCGTGGTGTAGAGTACTATAAGGTGATTGCTTCCATACTTCACTAGTCCTTCTAAATTATTCAGATTGAATATGTAAATTCATGTTTGTCTTGAATTAATAAGTTTTATGAATATAATGACATCTATCAATTTGGTAAAGGCTTGGATATCCATTAAATTAGCTGGTGAAGAAAAATATCGTAATCCCATTATTTGTTGATAGTGGGAGATTTTGTCATATGAACTTGAGGTTTTTGTCACCTATTGGGGTTTTCTGCATAAAGCCTGGTGTTATAGGATGTTTTTTTTTTTTTTTACAAGAGGTATTGGGCCCGAGATTTAAAGAAAGGAAAAGAAAAAAATAAAATTGATTTCTTGTGTTGCAAGTATGGTGAATCCATCGGTACTATGATAAAATTAAATTCTTTAAATTATTCAATTTAGAATTCAATGATGAAAGATCTTTTATACTTCAAAGATTTGTATGTACCTTTAGTCGATGATAAGGCAAATCCAAAAGATAGTTATGATGAAATTGGGAAATCATGCACAAGAAAAAAGTGATTATATTTGGTAATGGGTTGATCAAGGATGAAAGAGAAAAACTTGATATAAATTCAAAGCAATGTATTTTTTAGAGTTATGCACATGTTGATTATGAGTCGAAATTATAGGATCATGTGCAAAAGAAATTTGTTAGAAGTAAAGACACGGTCTTTTTAGAAGACTAGACCATTAAAAACATAGAAAAGCTAGAGAAGTCCAAATTCTCTTGTGAGATCCTAACTAATGTAGATATAGTGCCAATACATGAAGATTTAATAATGATGAGGGATACGATAAGATAACTGAAGATGATATAGAGCCTAAGCACTTGATCAACAAATAGAGCTAAGAAGGTCCACAAGCGTGAAAAGGTTATCCACTAGATGCAATCACATAATTATGTAATGTCGATAGATGGGGGAGGTCGGAATGTTATCGAGACATTATGTTGCATGAAAAGAAATAGGGATGGGTAAAAGACATGCAAGAAGGGTTGGATTTTTTTTTTCTTCTTTTTAATGAGAACTATACTTATGATTTAGTGAAGCTACTAAAGGGCTAGAAGCCATTAAAAGAATAAATGTGTCTACATATTAAAGACTAAAGAGAATAACTTACAGCTGAGGTATAAGGCAAGATTCATTATGAAGGGGTTCAATCAATAGAAAGGCATTGACTTTAATCAAAATTTCTCACCAGTAGTGGGTTTATAGTAGTATATATAATTTCATGTAGTATGTAAAATTGCCTTATTTGCATATATTCACAATAAATAGCTAATGGAAAGTAATTTGAAAAGTAATTATTAATATCACAAGTTATGTAATATGGGGGATTTTATTTATATGTGAAATTAAAACATGTAACTTTCTTTAATTAAAAGAAAAACAAAAGAGAAAATAACAAAAATGGCAAAAGAACAAATATATTTACCAAAAATTCATTAAAAGATTTGTATTTTATAATTGAAAAAAAAAAACAAAAGAGAAAATAACAAAAATGGTAAAAGAATAAATATATTTACTACAAATTCATTAAAAGATTTGTATTTTAGTTTAATTATCCTTAGGTAATGCATAAATATTTTTTAGGTTAAGCCCTCAAAGGCAATTAAAGGAATGTAGTATTATCAAAAGCTAACTATTTAAGACGACAAAAAAGAATCATTGTCTTAAATAATATTTAAGTTAACAAAAAAAATTAAAAATAACAAATACTATTTTATTGTTAATAATTTAATATAATTTTATCCAATTTTTATAGGATGTGTATAGAGTGCCCTATATTTAGTAAAGTATAGGGTCCAAAATGGATACAAGGTATAGAAAGCTCATACTTATACCCTACAATGTGGGAGCAAGTTTCAAAAATTTTGTGCTTGAAACTTACCTCATTGACTCTTAGTACTCACTTAGAATACACCTGGTCAAGTAAGGTTTATGTGGGTACTATATACGATAGGTTTACCTGCTAATCTCTAACTATAATATTTTAAGTAGTTAAAAAGAGTAATCAGTGATAAGGTTTTGCAGAGTTTATTTAAAGTATCAATGTTTTGATTAATTTTTAATTAAGTTTTTATAATGTTCCTCAACAGTCAATTATGGGTACTTATTTAACTCACTTTGTGAAACATTGATTCTTATTCTAATCGCTTAAAGTGTCTATATCTTAAACAAATTAATTTTCCCTTCATTTTTAACCACTCGAATCCTTAGTTTTTTAAATAAATTTACGTTCAAATGTTGATATTTTTCAATATAATTTACCTATAGTTTTTTATTAGTATCGAATATAATACTAAAAACATATCTTTCGAATAGATACTCGAACTATTGTGAACTTTAAAATTTATTCAATTGATGAAAAAGGTTCGATAAAGTGACACATATTTATTGAATGAGTCGAATCATAAGTTGAAACTTTCAAACTTGATTAGCTAATACGTCATTTACAGGCTAAGATTTTCAAATACAAACAATCTGCTTAAACCCAAGGCTAGAGAAGGAAGATTTGTTGTCTAAGTCGAGCTTGGTTTCTCCGATAAAAGGTGCATTGTGGGAGGAAAAGAAAAAAAATGGTTTTGTTTAATAACTTTTTGTAAAGCTATTACTTCATTTGGTTTTTTCATATTATTATTATTATTAAACAATAAATTTCAATTATTTATTCTTTGATCTATTCTAGCAGAATTCCGTATCTACCTATTAGATGCTAACCCATCATTTAAGACATACTTCAGGAGAGACTGGACTGTATTAGGCTCCTCAAAATTTAAGTTTGTATCAATAAATACCTTGATTACAGTTTAAATAAAAGTTATGCTTGTTATTTAAAAAAAAATTAAAAACTAACTCTAGTATGTCAGCGAATTTTCTTCATCTTGGTAAGTTTTACTTTCTTAAATATCATATGCTTCACTTTGAATAAGTTTTATATAATCTTTATTTCAATATTTATTATATTTAATCTCTTTTATTTTAAGTGCTTGTATTACAAACTCATATCTATCTCACAAAATCGAGTCAATCGATTGCAACCAAATAAAATAATGACAATTATATCTCTATATTTGTTGAGACCTAAAACTTCGCCCTAATTTTATTCTATTTTGTAAACACCTAAAAGCCACCCCATAAGAAATAGGGGACCTTTTACTTTGGTTTCTCTTTTATAGGCCCATAAATATAACTTGAAAGAGAGGTTACACGAATATTTATACTTTCATTTTGCTTTTAGGATAAAGTCACAAATGATACCAAAACTTTAACAAAATATGCAAGTAATTATAAACTATCGAATTGATCAATTTAATAGCTCAAAGAAATCAACGGAGATACTATTGGCATGCATTAAAAGTTCTTTTTGGTACTAAATTGATCAATTTTAAAGTTTAGGTACTAAATTAATCAATTTTAAAATTCAATACTTAATTACATATTTTGTTAAATTTCAGATACCATATTAACCCTTTTATCTTTCCAAAAGCCAATAAATGAAAAATATTAATTGGACCACCCTATGCAAAATGATATAGAGTAGATAATTTAATATATAATTGGTAAAAAATAATTTAATATAAATTAAATTATTCAAAAGCTAATTAAAGCAACAAAGTTGATGGACGTTTAAAATCCCCATGAGTTTACATATTGTCTAAATTGATATAGAGTAGTAATTTTCAATTATTTGGACCCAACCGTTGGGATAGGATTTGACTTAGTATGCTTCTACCTAGTATTATCTAAATCTTAGGATTTTTTTATTTTTATATTTTTTTTATTCAAGCTGGTACTTCTATAAATAATGCTAATGGGTTAACCCAGTTGTCATCCAACATTAGACCAACTATTTTAGTACTTACTGGACTACTACCATTGATGCTAGAGCTGCCAAAACTAATTAAGCCATGTAAGATAAGATTAGCAATATTTCTGTATGTCTTTTCCATTGGTCCAAAACAGAACTTGAAAAACAGAAAGAAAGAAGAACAGAGAGGAGACGAAAACAGAATTGGAAAACAGAAAAACTGAACTTGAAATTGATATTTTGTTATCTTTCTATCTACAGAAAACACATTATATATAGTCCCTAAAATACAAGCCTATTATATACACGTGGCCTATTATAACTTAACACTCCCCCTCAAGATGGAGAGTATATATTAAGAACTCCCATCTTGCACATAAGAAACTTGAATTGATCTTCAGACAAGCCTTAGTAAATATATCAGCTAACTGAGATTTACTACTAACAGACAAGGGCAAAATGATCCCATCAACAACTTTATCACGAACAAAATGAAGATCAATTTCTAAATGCTTGGTCCGTTCATGAAAAACCGGATTTCTAGCAATGTGCAAAGCAGATTGATTGTCACAAAACAAATGAACAGGGCCAGAATGAACAATCTGAAATTCTTTGAGCAAAGCCAAAAGCCAAAGAATTTCACAAGTGGTACTAGCCAAAGCACGGTATTCGGATTCTGTTGAACTTCGAGAAACAGTGGTATGTTTCTTGGCCTTCCAACTAATAAGAGAATCTCCAAAGAAAATACAAAACCCGGTGGTGGAGCGTCTACTATCTAAGCATCCTGCCCAATCGCTGTCACTGTAAGCTTGCAACCGAAAATCAGATTTGCAAGGAAAAAATAATCCTTGACCAGCAGCTTGTTTGATGTACCGGAGCACTCTGTCTAAAGCTTGCTGATGGGATTGTCTTGGTGATTCCATATATTGACTTAGGATATGAACAGAATAAGCCAAATATGGTCGGGTTAAAGACAAATATAAAAGTTTCCCAATCAGCTGTCGATATCTTGTAGCATCCACCATAGGTGAGTCATCATTACGACAAAGCTTATGATTATATACAATAGGAGTTGATGATAATTTCGAACCAAGAAATCCAGATGTCTCTAATAAATCAAGCGCAAATTTGCGCTGACAGATCATAAGCCCAGTAGCAGATCTAGCCACCTCTAATCCAATGAAGTAACGCATTTCACCCAAATCCTTTACTTTAAATTGGCTGGCTAAGTATTGTTTAAAATCTATAACAGCTTGAACATTCTTGCTGGCTATAGCAATATCATCAACATATATAAGAACAACAAGAAGATCATCACCAGAACCCTTAGTAAAACATGAGTAATCAGACCTTGATTGAAGAAATCCATGACACAACAAACTTGCAGTCAACTTGGCATTCCATTGTCGGGAAGCTTGCTTCAGTCCATATAAGGACTTGTTGAGCTTACAAACTAGACGACTACCAGTGGAAGACTCCCCCTGAATATCCAATCCTTGAGGTATATCCATATAGACCTCTTCATGCAAGTCACCATTAAGGAAAGCATTATGAACATCCATTTGATGAATATGCCAATTAAGAGCAGAAGCTAAAGCAAAAAACATCCTGACAGTGGTATGTTTGACAACAGGAGAAAATGTTTTAGTATAATCAAAACCTTTCTTTTGATTATATCCTTTCGCAACAAGCCTAGCCTTATACCGATCAATGCTCCCATCTGCTCGAGTCTTTAATTTGTAAACCCATTTACATCCAATAGTATGCTTGCCATGAGGTAATGAAACAATAGACCATGTATGATTAGCCTTTAAAGCTTCAAGTTCTTCAGTCATAGCTTTACACCAAGTCTCAAATAGAATAGCTTGTTGAAAAGAAGTAGGCTCAGAACAAGCAGAAATATTGGCAGTAAAAGCTCGGAAATTAGGTGATAAAGCATCATAAGAAAGAACATCTTGAATAGGATGAGCAACATGAGAAACAATTGAAGAATTATTTGTAAAGGACAATCCAAGATTATGATGGTAATCAGACAAATAAGATGGAATCTTATGAGGTCGACCACTTCTCCTAAATCCAGCATCAGATATAGAAACATCTCTATTCGAATCACAATGCAAAGAACTAACATCAGAAGTATCAACAGAAATAATTCCACCATTATTCTGACCATCATGTGACAAAATAGTAGAATTAGGAATATTTTCAGCCATATGGTCATACTGTGAGAACAAATGATCCATGTAATCAGGAGGAATGGAAGATAAACTGGAAGTAGGAGGATCAAAGGACTCGTGTAATGCAGCAACCTTAAAAGGAAAAATATGTTCAAAAAATTGTGTGTCTCGAGAATTGATATATTTCATATCAACTAAATCATATAACCTATATCCTTTAACACCAACAGGATATCCAACAAAAATACAAGGATGTGCTCGAGGAGCAAATTTTGTCCTGTTCTACTGAGTGTCGAAGCAAAACACAAGGCACCAAAGACACGAAATTGGGATTAAGAAGGAACATCTTTGAACAGCAACTGATATGGAGATTTATCATTAAGTACAGCAGTGAGAAGACGGTTTATAATATAAGTTGCAGTTAGCACTGCATCCCCCCAAAAATGCAAAGGCAATGAAGCTTGAAACATAAGAGCTCTAGCTATAGATAAGAGATGCTGATGTTTACGTTCCACAATTCCATTTTGTTGTGGTGTTTCAACACAAGAACACTGATGTAAAATGCCTTGATCAGTGTAGAACTTGGACAAGGAAAATTCTGCTCCATTATCAGTCCTAATGATCTTAATCTTGTGATTAAACTGAGTAAGAATCATTTGATAAAAATATGGAACAAGATCAGAAACTTCATATTTGGATTTCAACAAATAAACCCAAGTAACTCGCGAAAAATCATCCACAATAGTCAAGAAATATCTATGACCATCTAAAGTTTGGGTAGAAAAAGGCCCCCATATATCCATGTGGATCAACTCAAAAGGTTGAACAGTATTCTTTACATGTAAAGAAAATCGAGTACGTTGTTGTTTTGCCAAAGGACAAACAAAACAATCAAATTTATTGTACTTTACTGATTTATCTAACTGTTGAATGATCTTTAATCGATCAACAGAAGGGTGGCCTAATCTAAAATGCCAAACATCAAAAACAGTAGGTAACTTTGCTAAAGCTGTAGTAACACAAGACACCAAATTTGATCGAGCAGGACTGACAGCATCTCTTTCAAGAAGATATAGACCACATTTAGCCTTGGCTTGACCAATCTCCCTCTGTGTTGACAAATCCTGAATAGAAGCATAATCCTTTGTGAAGAAAACCGCATATTCATTATGAGAAACAAGCTTAGAAACTGACACAAGATTGAAACCGAAAATCAGGAACATACAATACATCTTGTAACATGAACTCAGAATTCAAAGAAACTAAAAGAAACTGCTCTTTATGTGTTTACCTCAAGCCTTTGCTTATTGGCATTGAACAAAACAATTCTACAACGTTGCATGAACTAAACAAGGATAGATCATGACATATGATCCGTGGCCCCTGATCTAAAATCCATGGTATTTCCCATACGAACAAGAGAGACATGAAACAGAATAGTACTGCCATGTTGTATGTACGAAGTAGAAGGAATCCTTGAATCATCTTGATCTGATTATTGGAATTTTCTGTGATACTCAACATACTTAACAAGTGCAATACTTGATTCTTTGTCAATGAAAACCCAGAATGTGCACCAGAACTTCCATCTGACCTTTTATTGTCATATCAAAACCGCATTTCTATTATTTGCTTTGTAACTTGATTAACAAGAACACGAGGCTTTTGAATTTAAAATGAGGAGGATAACCAATAAGCTTGTAACATTATCCTTTGTATGTCCTCGTTTATGACAGTGAGCACAGACAATTTCACTCCGAGTCCTTTGATTCATAGACATAGATCGCTGGTTTACAGCCATGGCAGAAGCTTCTGCAAAAACATTTTCTTTTGGTCTACTATTCCTTGAAATTCGTCTCTATATCACAAGTTATAAGCCTATCTAGATTAGGAAAGGGTTTAGTACCAAAATTTGTGACTAAGAGCAGAAAAATTTTCATTTAATCCATTGAGAAATTTAAAGACATAATCCTTTTGATTCATCTCAATAAAACTTGTCGAAGCAACTTTGATTACATCCACCACAAGAACAATATGGCAGCGGTCTGTAGTTACGAAGTTCTTCCATATGACATTCAATTCAGTGAAATTACTCATCCACAGATCTATTTCCTCTGAACAGTACTCTAAGTTATGATGCAATTTGACAAATGCGAGTATCATCTGGTTGTGAAAACCTAACCTTTAATTTTTCCCAAAATCTCTTAGCTGAGTTCATATATGAGAACTGTTGAAGCAATCTGAGGCGAAATTGATCGAAGAATCCACGTAAACAATTAAATTGTTACATCTATTCCAGATCGAAAACATTGGATCTGTCTTCGCGGATGCATCTTCAATTGTTCGTCAAGAAAGCCTAATTTGTTCCGATCGACAAAGCAAGGATGAAGCCCGACTCCATGTATTGTAGTTCAATCCTGTGAGAATTGGAGTGATTTGACAAAGAATTTTGTGAATCAGAATGATGAATATAATACGGCGAAGAAATATCCTCTAATGTATTCATGATGAAGAACAGAAGAACAAGAATTATCTCTATTGCTCTGATACCATGAAAAACAGAAGAAAGAAGAACAGAGAGGAGACGAAAAAGAATTGGAAAACAGAAAAACTGACTTGAAATTGATATTTTGTTATCTTTCTATCTACAGAAAACACATTATATTGTCCCTAAAAACAAGCCTATTATATACACGTGGCCTATTATAACTTAACAGAACTTAACGACTTAAGTGGAGGAGGACTTAAATAATTCATATGAAAGCTGAATCAGCTCTCAAATTTTTTTAGATGTATCAATTGCATAATCAATTTGAGTATCAAATTTTACCCACATAAGGATAATATAAGTGGAACATCTTGATTTATTTTATTTTGTAACAAGGTATGGAATCACTGCAACTATTTGATTATTTTATAAGTAAAACTATCAGTTTTTCATCAGAATCTATTTTTTGAAAAATATATGTTTGAAAACGATAAAAGTATGATACCAAAGTTACTATAACATGATAAACAAACAGATAAAAAAATATTGTATCCACTTGTTATTGCAATTATATTGCATCTGTAATATACAGATAAATAAATTATAAAGAAGAGCAAGTGTGTCATTTGATATAAAATAAGATGATTTTATGGTCAATCCTAAAGTATATAAAAGGATTATTAAGAAGGGTCAAAGTGTCAAAGGATATTAAATAAAAAGGTTTTATGGTCAAAGTTTGAATATAATTGTATTGTGTTCACATGGCAAAGACTTTGATTAAGAATGGATTTTGGCAGAAGGCTGCTTAATTTGGACATGAACCTAGCGTTTTTCCTAAACAATATACCTCTATAAATAGACCATTAACCTACGAATTTGTCATACCATTCCTCAGCCAATACCCCAGATGAATTTGGATCGAAGAAGACGTACGCGAATGATTGGACGATTTTGGAGTAGGTCGGCATATAGGCCGCCAGCTTATAATTCTATGCTACCAACCTAAATACAATGGATGACAGCCTAAACACCAGCTTGAAGCTTCGGAGGAAAAATTGTGAGAAATGGGAAATTTGGCCCTACGTCGGCCTTTGGGCCATCTGCGTACATGGGTAGGTTGTCGGCATACCAAAGAAGGTCGTCGGCCTAAGTGGTAGCCTTGGATTTTATTTTGCGACCCTAGAGTTTTAAGCCGCCAGCTTTATTTCCTACGCATCCAACCTATATCCCTTCAAGATTTAACTCTATAAATACATCCTAAACTCAGTCATAACCCTCATAACCTCTCTTAAACATATAGAAACCCTAGCAAACACTCTCCAATGTGGATTTCATCAAGGAATTGAATAAGTAACCTCTCATAATCCTTTAGTTTGTTCTAGGATGTTTTCTTTCTAAGATTGTGTTGTTGTTTCGTGAAGAGAATTGATCTATGGTGGAAATTGAAGGAAAACCCTAAGTGCGGAAATTAAGGATTTCATATCTACAATCAATTAAAGAAGGTAAAACTCAATCCGGAACTATAATTCATAGATCTTAAGTTGTTAAAAGAATTTGAATCATATATATTATTGAAGATGAATTGTGAATGCATAAATAATAGTGAACGGTTATTCTAGTGAATTAGGGTTCCTTTATATCAATGGTGTTGATTTGGAGATATTGGTTCTACAATCAGGAATGTGTGAGATCCAATGTTCTAGGTAAATAATGAATCCTTTCAATTTTTGTTATGTTAAGAGATGGAATCTTATCTGATAGCTATTTCTGATTGAGGATTTTAGGGTTTTTGTGGAATTTGGAGAAATTGACATTCTAGGCTTTCGTTGTTTGGTGATCTTGGAAGACAAGTGTGTAGATCTAATGTTATAAATCTTATGTTTTGAGATTGTGGATTTTAGGGTTAGGATTAAATTATGAATGTGGAATTGGATTTTGATTTGATATATGTTGATGATTAGGTTTTTGGTGAAATTAAGGTTTATAACCTTTCAATAGATTTTGTTGGTAAATTTGGAGTTTTGGAAGGCGAATCCGGTACGACCTTACCTTGTTTGCTGTTTATGCTTGTAGGTTTAGAATTGCATAAATTGACCTAATTTATTAGGCCTTTTAATTTGATTTGCTGCTTGTGCTTAGCTGCGGTTAATAAAGACCATGACAGTAATGTGATACTAACGCTGGCAACCTAATGATCCTTATGTGGCGGTGTCCCAAGTGGAGTTGCACCTAGAGATGATTCTGGTAAATTAGGAGTCGTTCCGATCCGTATGGCGAAACGCAACGATGTGTGGGGAATACCCAACATCAATATATATGTATATAACTATTTTATATAAAGTTTGAGAATCGAGGTCATGAGTTACTCCGGGCTCAAGATTAATTATGAATAGTCTTAAATTATGCTGCTTTTGGTTAATCAAAAGATAATAAAACCTGTGGATGTTGCATAAGCATATGATGCATGTGGATTTGCTTGATGTGTGTTCACGCGTATGTGTGTGGTATGGCGTCTAGGCATTTCACTCAATCCTTTATTTTTCAAGTGCAGGTGAAGATGATGTTGGTTGACCATGGGGATGACGTTAGTAGATTCAACTTTCCTACTGGTGACTAACAGATTTTGGATAAAGAAGATTATGAGAAAAGATCTTTGAAGACCATACAAAGTATATAGAGTTTATTTAGATTATTATTGAAGATGTTTATAAGATAAGTTGTTATGTTTTGGATTTTATACAAGTACTTTTGGATAATATCAGTTTATGTTTCTAAGAGACGAATTGTAGTAATGATAAATCCAAATAACTTTTTATGTGGAATTTGGAGATAATTATATTTATGGTTTAGTATTTTATAGCCTTGGTGTGTCTTTTTCAAGAGAAGGACATGTGGCGAGTTGTAATGCCGTTGAGTTAGGGCGTTATAGTATCTTATATATATATATATATATATATATAAATTTCATTGATAATTTCACTATTATATTTTCAAACTACATAAGTATAAAAAAATCATTCAAAAAATAATTAAGGTTAATTAATGCATTTGGTAAAATATTGTATATGAATTAAAAATTAATTATCAATTTAAAAATATAGTTAATATGTAGTATAATTAGTGTTTTTTATAAATTTTTTCCAAATAGAATCGTAACATTTATAATATGAACAATATAATTATTATTTGTTATGTGCTATAAATAAAATTGATTGTTTGCAAGAATTCATTCAATTAAATACAATTTTATGATAAGTGAATTTAGTTATCTTAGTTATTGCGAAATTTAAAAAAAAAAAAAAAAAACTAAAAAAGAGATAATGTAATAACTACATGTTGGAAAAAAAAAAAAAAAAACATTCAAGGGATTTAAACCATTAAGTACCTACCCCTAAACCATCTTTATTTTTATGTTATCATTTACTATTTAAATATACATATAATATATTTTTTTCTTTTCTAAAAAATTTTTTAAAAAAAATATCAACTTTTTTCGAAGTCTGAAGGACCTGGCGTACCATGCCGATAAGTTCTCTTGACACAAAAATTCAAGATATAACAAGTACAATGGTTGTGAAAAAATGTTCCCTCAGATTAGCTGATGAAGGGCTTATAGTCCCAAAGCGAACACGTTATTTGTTAATGCATGGTCAGAGTTACTTGAAAATATATAAATATATATATATATATTTTCGAGTTTGCATTCATAAAAAAATTTTACTTATGATTGGAAATATTCGTGCTGTATAGCCTTCATTAAATTTTTACAACACAAATGATCTTTATTTACGACGCAATCTCACTTTCTTATGTAATACACCCTCACTAACTAAATGAGTATGCTACCAATGATAGATGATCTGGGCTACATTTTTTATATTTTTTTTTTCCCTTCCATGTCTTTATTTGATTCGTTTTGGATTCAGCATAGGCTTTTCCCACTGCATAGTCTAACAATGCATGACAGCAATGCGTATTAAACATTGAAGACGTGGAGTGACTGTCACAGCATTAAACCAGCTTGAAGATTTTGACGTTTTGATTTCATGCAACTGGATTTTTGTATATAGAGCCAAGTTTCCATTGTCTAGTCACATTCTCCTATAAAAAGTAAGAAATACTGAATCCTGCTATGACAAACTTTCTGCAAATAAAAGTGGAACTAGGTGTTTTGATTCATATCTTTCAATGAATGGAATAAATGGTATCGACTAATCCCTCAGAATGCAAATTCAGTTCATTTCTTCTGGCACAATCAGGTAGCATTACCCTAAAATGTAATATATTGTTGACCATAACAGTATAGCAAACCTCAAGGATTCATGAAATTCCTGAATCTTTGAAAACGCTTAAATCGTCCTGAAAAAGTTTTGGAATATGAAACAAACATTGGCCAAAGTTTTAGGTCTTCAATTATAGCTGTTGCAAAAGTTTACATCTGGTACTGTTTAAACTAGTTGGACGCACATGTACGTGCCTATCTGCTGCCATATACACCATTGAAGAAGCAAGATCAGCATTAGAGCTTGATAAGTGTTACATATTATCTGCACAATTCTTCTGCTGGCAGGACCTTGCCCGAGAGCTGGTTGCGCCGGCTTTCTCTTTGATTTCCTACTTCCAAACATGGTTATTCGACGAAAGATTTTCATCAATCTATTTGCATACTTCCTTTGTGATGCAAAACTCACAGAGCCAATGCAACCAGTCATTTGGCCAGTTGATTTTCTTCTGCTGCTTCTCATCGATCTATTCTCACATTATATATTCCAGTTCTTTGAGTTTTGTCGCGTTGGTGTCTCTTCTTAGCAATACTTTGCATTTGAAGACTTTTCTTCAGCATGAGTTCTTTCTCAAGACTTGAATCCTAAAGCTTGTGGATTTGTATTCCTCTTCCTGCAAATCGCTTCTGCATGATATGATCCCTTTGTAGTAAATAGCTCAAGGGCTTTGTACTGATTTCTTCTTCATCCGTGTATGGACTCTCTCCTAAGTTTTGGCTCTTGGAGAATGGACACCTAGAGCTTGAAAGGCTTCCTGAAAATTCTCCAAATTGCGTGTATCTGAAGGAATCAGAGCACTCTTTGAAAGCTTGTTGAGTATTGAGCTGTTGTATAAAAAGTGCTTGGACAATCAAACCGCAATGGCATCAAATCGTTCTGGCGGACGCTTCAATGCACACCTCCTGGGACAATTTTTGGCAGCTGAGGTAATTGCAGACTGCCCCCTTCTCTTCTTGGATATATCCGGGTGCGTCTGAATGCAAAAGAGAAAAAAAGACAAACATGGTTAGACATTATTGGAGAAATGCTTTGATTGATCACAAGTTATCTTTAGCAAATTTTGAGGTTGAGTCATCCAAGAGGTTTGTGAGTTTTACCTGAAGAAAAATGTTCAATGCTTTGTAAAGATGATCATGACTTTGCCGATACGACATTGGAACAGCTTCAATGAATTGCATGAACCTCTTGGGCCTCATTTTCGAGTCAAAGCTATCTTACACAGATATCCATCCCATAATACTGCCACAATTGAGTGTTTACTAATGGAGTGTGCCCCGAATCCATGTTGGACAATACATAAGCTGAAATTATGTTTCCATTGTGGTCACCTCTTTGCTAGAAGATATGGACTCTGTTGTAGCAATTGGAAGGAGAAAATCATCTAATTGTGCAAGATGCAACTTTGACACGACCTGATCTTGCAGCTTCGCTTTGCTTTCATTCTTCAAACCAGTATAAATTGATTTTGAAAGCAATGCAAAATAGAATCCTATAGGAATTGCTTTCCCAGCCTTATCTCCCACGGGAAGCAAATCTAGGATACCATTCAGGATTGTGGAAACATCATTATCTGCACAAGCAACCCATCGGATTCATTGGAGATAACCAATTTATTTGCATAAAAGACTATGATCGGACCAACATATTTCTCTTTCATTCCTTGTCTTCTCAAGATCCATAATCCTCTTGAAGAATCGCAAAGGAAGCCCGATGAGGTCTTTCATCCAAAGATCTTGGCTTAGTAACTCCTTAGCTGTTTCACATGTCCAAGGATGAGTAGCCAATGCCTCCATTGTAACCACCGGATTGTCTCGTCTTCCATCCGGATCAAGGATCTCCATGCAAGCCATAAAGGCAAGAGATTCATGCACCGGCTCACAATTAGCAGCTCTTCAGCCCAAAAGCAAGCTTTGGCACTTTTGAAGTACAATCAGAGTATCATCCCAATTCTGCGAACCACTTGGTTCATATACAGATCAAACCTCTCACAGAGATTTCCAGAGAAGAGTTCCTCTGTCATTTCAAGGAACTCAGCTGCACATCGCAAGGCTGCAATGTTGAAAGGGGTGATCAATGTGGATGATCCATACATGAATAGCACAATCATCTCGAATGTTTCGGATCCTCCTGGGAATTCTTGTGGAAGCTCAACTTGACTTGTTTCACTTAGCATTCTGGCAAAGTATCCACTCCTGGAGGACAGAGGAAACTGCAGGTGAAAACAAGCAACCAAGTCTTTTGTTGTCATGAAATTATGTCATAAGATAAACAAACTTGGATTTCACTTTACATTCATCCTACCTTGTGCAGGTTGAAAATTCTGTTGCCGATTCGAACTCGAGTTGAAGCAGGAAACCCAGTTTCCTGGCTCCTGAGAAAGAGAAAAATTGAATGTATATCAGCCATATAAGTGTTCAGAACAATTGTACAAGGTAACATGAAAAGCATACCACGACAGGATTTTGATTTTGAGGAGAGTTCCTATGTTAGGAGAAGAGAGTGGACTTGATGCCACTGAGCTACAAGTATCTTTAGGACTTGCTGCTTCCATTAGAGCTGCGCATCAATCTCATAATTAAATTGGTGGTTTATTTTCACTTAAAAGGATTGTAAACCCCTTCTAGGAAAACTCAACATGGTACAACTTAGGCTTCTAGAATTCATAAAAGCCGGGAAATCATAATATGATATTATAGAGAAGAAATAGTGTATGGTAACTTTCACATTATTAAAAATTCTGCCTATTTAAATTTTTGGTCCATTTTATTAGCTTCTTCTACTTCTTCTTTTTTTTTTTTTCAAAAAAGAATAAGTTCTCTATTTAGAAAATATAAAAAAGAGAAGGAAGAAAATGTCAAAACATAGAAATCATTTTAGCAACATACCCGATTCCGATTCTGTATTTATTTATTAAAACAGGGGCTCCATTTTGAAAAAAAAAGTAAATTATGAAATGTAAATAGAAAAGAAAAATAAGCAAAATGAAAGTCCTTTAATGTAATTATCTTGTAAATTTATGAGCCGTGGATAATTCCTCATATAATATAATATTTCCTCATGTATAAAAGATTAGCTCTTGAATTTAGCTATATATACTTTTTAAAGTTTGGTGCCTGATTTTGATGTTTTTTAATATGACTTTCTTGTTGCATAAAAATAAATAAAAAAATAATTATTTGTGAGCTTATGCAGTCATGGACAATTTCTCAATAATATAGACTTTGCTAGCCGTTATAAAAATTAACTCTTGAGTTTCAGTTTTTATAGTATCTTATTTAAGTTTTGTTAATCAACTTGAAAATGTCCTACTACCATTTTTTTTTTTTGTTGTCTCCCAAAATATCCCACTACCATTAAATTGAATATATGTATATATTTGGCCAAAATTGAATAATCATTTAATATAAATTAGATAGGGATTTTTTTCTTTTTTTTTTCCCCGAAGGATACAAAATTACTCTTTTAAAAAGAAATATTAAGATCCTATATTTATGGTTTTAGATTATAAATTCTTTGTTTCCACATTGGTGCAAGCTATATAAGGTTTTTTCTTCCCCCAGCTCTCGTCAAAGTCAACATGCACACGAGCGAAATAATAATGCAAGTTTTAAGGCTTCAAAGACGATCTCGAAGCAGGAATTGATTGTACCATTTGAATAGCCTTGGCCCTTGACACATAGAAATAATTAAATGGGTAGTTTTTCCTTCTTTCCGTTTAAGCTTCCCTCACCCTTTTTTCACAAACATGTGGATCTTTCTGGCAATTATGTAGTGATTTACTCATTTAACATTCGAATCCGACTTAATTGACATATTAGGAATCCAAAAGAGCTAAATCGGTTTCACAAAACTATTTAAATTTAGTGTCATGCCCACTTGAGTAACATACAAAATGATGAAAGTCAAGTTTGAGCTGAACTACTCGAGTGGTTTATTTAGTAGGACACGAACTAACTAGATTTAACTCAATTAGTTTACAAGCCTAAACAAGCTCAAATTAAATGTAGATATTAATCAAATTTAAATCAAGTTTAAATATTAATATTATTTTAATGAAAATCAAAATTTTTTTTTTAATAAATCAAACTTAAACAAGTTTAACCGAGTCGAGCTTAAGTTTATGTAATGTTACATCGAACCGAACTCGAGTTTAGAATTTTATGTTCAAACTAAGTTCTAACTTTAAAATTTTGATTTTACTTTGAGTTCAGCACTGTAATGTCTCAACCCAATTCATTTATATCTCTCGCCATCATCGTAATCTCTGATAGTGATAATTTTTATCCATGTTGATCGAGTAGTATTGGTTAGTGTAAGAACGAAGCAATGATAAATATTCTAAGGAATGGAGGAGAATGGGAAGGTTATATTGGGAAAGATAAAAGTGAAAAATGAAACCATGGGAGAAGAAAAAATTATTTTAATAATCATAGAGAGTGAGATGAAGTACCGGATAAGTTTTCTTCCATGGAATCATGGTAAATGCTAGCAACCAAGACGGCACGGCTTCTTAAAATTCGGGTGCTTTGAAAGCCGTAGTTGTGCTTCCTTACTCGGTAAACCTAAATCTCAATTCCAACAATTCATTGTCCCCTTTTGCTTTGAAATAAGTAGAGATATCCTAAACATTTCAATGTCGTAAAAGGTCGGCAATTGTCTCCTCTAATTGACATTTTCCTTCTCGCAATATTTTGTCTTGATAAATTTGCACGTCTGACTTTTGAGGAGTTAGTGTTTAAATTTTCTACTTTTTTAACTTTCGAGATGAGATTAGCTGACAAATAAATTTCGACTCTATAAAGTTGAAAAGGAATCGACTCTTTTATAGAAAATTCAATTTTTTTTCAATTTTCTGTAATATTTATATTATTTCTTATTATTTTATTTCAATAATTTTTTTAATTATATTATTTTATTAAATAATTATAAAAAAAATAATGATTAACCAAATTAACATAAAGTAAATCATAAAAGAAGTTATTACATTCAGGTTAAATTTATTTAAAGTATCAAAGTTTAAAATGATAAAAAATGGGAATGAATGTTTGTAAAGTGATCAAATGAAGTATCAATATTTCGCAAAATTTATTTAAAGTATCTACATTTGAATTAGTTTTAAGTTTTCATCAATAGTCAACTATTGTTAGAAACAAATACGAAAATAATATCAATAAGAAAATAAAGAACACACAACAATTTACGTGGAAAACCTTATTCGGGAAAAAACCACGGGCAGAGGAGGAAAAATCTACTATAATTGAAGTTGGAATACAAGTTTGAGAGAGAACTACTCAATTCTAATCAAGTCTCTCTAAAGCTTTCATTACAATTTCGTGTCTCACACTTTGTCATACACAAAACCCTAAAAACAATACATATATATATATATATATATATATTATATAGGATGAAAGAAAGGCTGGCATGAAAGCCAGCTTAAAAGCTAACGGCTTAAATGTAAGCCGGCACTTAGGCTGGCAGCTAGCCATAAAGGCCGGTAGCTTAGATCCGATTTTGGATCATATTTTCAACAATCTCCACCTTGACACAAAATCCATGAGCAAATAATAGAGATTCCAAACTTCAACATGAAAAACCAAACATTCTCCACCTCTTCCACAAAAGCCTAAAGGAATATCAATCAATAATGAACATTAACCAAGTTCAAGCAATGCTCAAACTTGGCTATTGGAAGTGACTTAGTCAATCTTATCAGCAGGATTGTCATGATTGCTGACTTTGCTCACAGCAATATCTCCACGAGCTACAACTTCACGCCAAAATGATACTGAATATCGATGTACTTTGTCCTCTCATGGAATATCTGATCCTTCATAAGAAAGATGGCACTCTGACTATCATAATAGATTGTAAGAGACTTCAAATCATTACTGAGCTCACCACATAAGCTTTTTAACCAAATAGCCTCTTTACAGGCCTCTATAATAGTTATATACTCACTTGTGGTAGATAAAGCAACCGTTGCTTGCAAAATGGCCTTCCAGCTAATAGCATAACCACCAATGGTAAATACATACCCTGTGAGAGATCTTTGTTTATCCAAGTCTCCAGCAAAATCAGAGTCAATAAAACCAATAATTCCATCTCTAGATCTACCAAAGTGTAAACAAACATCTGTAGTACCTCTTAAGTATCTAAAAATCCACTGAATTGCTCTTCAGTGTTCTTTATCAGGATTTGCCATGTATCTACTGACTGCACTGACAGCATATAACAAATCTGGTCTTATACAAACCGTAGTATACATAAGAGATCTCACAGTGCTAGAATATGGAATCTTTGACATGTAGTCAATATCTTCATCTAACTGTGGAGATAAAACATATGAAAGTCTGAAATGTGCTGCTAAAGGAGTACTAACCGGCTTAGTGTTCTACATATTAAACCTGTAAAGAACTTTCTCAATATACCCTTTTGACTCAAGTACAACTTTCCAGCTTTTCTATCCCTCATAATATGCATCCCAAGAACTTTCTTTGCTGCCTCCAAGTCTTTCATCTCAATCTCTTTGCTCAACTGGGTTTTAACCCTTATGATCTCTCCTCTGTCTTTAGTTGTTATCAGCATATCATCAACATACAAGAGTAAATACACAAAAGACCCATCACTGCACTTCTTTATATAAACACAACTATCAAAATTACTTCTCATAAAATCATGAGAAGTCATGAATGAGTCAAACCTCCTGTACTATTGCCTAGGAGACTGTTTCAGGACATAAAGGACTATTTCAACAAGCAAACATGGTCCTCTTTCCCAGACACTACAAAACCCTCAGGTTGTTGCATGTAGATGTCTTTCTTAAGTTCTCCATGTAAGAAGGCTGTCTTCACATCTAGCTGTTCAAGCTCAAGATCTTCCATTACAACAATACATAGCAAGGCTCTAATAGAACTGTGTTTCACAACAAGTGAAAACACATCTGTGAAGTCTACACCTGGAATCTGGTTGTAGCCCTTAGCGACGAGTCTTGCTTTGTATTTAGGTTCTTTAACACTTGAAATCCTTCCTTTTCCTTGTAAACCCACTTGCACCTAACAATCTTCTTACCCTTGGGAAGTTTCACTAAATCCCATATACCATTTTTCTGAAGGGATTCCATCTCTTCCTGTATAGTAATCACCCACTTACCAGAATTTTCATAACTAACTGCTTCTAAGTAAGTTGAGGACTTATAATTTGAATCAATTTTCTCTACTACATTCAACGCATAAGCAACTAAATCAGCTTCACCGAATCTCTGTGGAGGTGTAACTTCTCTCCTAGTCCTGTCTCTAGCAATAGAATATTGTTGCTGAGATGGTGGTGTAGAGACAGTACTTCCTTGTGTCTGAGATCTAGTCTAAGAAGTAGACTGAGATATAGAACCAAAATTTATTTCAACCTCCATCTACATATTAGCTTTCTGCTGAGCTTCATCAGATGTAGCACTAAAAGAAAAGTCATGTAACATAGAATTTTCATCAAAAACAGCATCCCTACTGACAATGACTTTCTTCAATTCAGGACATCATAACTTGTATCCTTTCACTCCAGACTTATATCCTAGAAACATACACTTAACAGATCTAGGCTCAAGATTCCCATTGCTAACATGAGCATAAGCGGGACAACCAAATATTTTTAAATTTGAATAATGAGCAGGAGAACTAGACCATACCTCATGTGGAGTCCTTTTATCAATTGCAGTCAAAGGCGATTGATTAATCAAGAAACATGCTGTAGAAGCTGCTTCTACCCAAAAAGACTTTGGCAATTTAGCATTTGATAGCATGCAACGAGCTCTCTAAAATTGTTCTATTCATGCGCTCTACCACACCATTCTATTGTGGAGTACCAGGTACTGTCAAATGCCTCACAATTCCTTCAGACTTACACAAATCATTAAACTTTAGAACAAAACTCCAGACCATTATCTGTGTGAAGACGTTTTACCTGTTTCCGTGTCTGCTTTTCAATCATGACCTTCCACTCCTTAAAAGTACGTAACACATCACTCTTCTGTTTCAAGAAGAATACCCAAAGTTTTCCAGAGTAGTCATCAATGATTGTCAGCATATAGTTTGCACCTCCTCTGGAAGGCACCTTGGTTGGTCCACAAAGATCGAGTGTATAAATCAAGTGTACCTTGGTACTATGAATCCCAGTAGTGAATCTAACTCTTTTCTGCTTCCCAAATACACAATGTTCACAAAACTTCAATTGATGCTTTGCCCACCAAGAAGTCCTCTTCTACATAGCTCAGCCATACCGGCTTCACTCATATGCCATAGATACATATGTCAAAGTCTAGTAACATCATCATCTGACAAAGATGAAGAGGCAACTGCTACATCACCTGTGACAATAGAACCCTGCAAAACATAGATATTAGAATTTTGCTTCTGTCCCTTCATCACTACTAGAGACCCTTTATTGATCTTCAGAACTCCACCTTCACCGGTGTACTTGTTCCCTTTAGAATCTGGAGTATTCAAAGAGATTAGATTTCTTTTCAAATCAAGAACATGTCTCACATCATCAAGTGTCCTGATTACACCATCTAACATCTTTATCTTAATAGTTCCAACACCTGTAACCTTGCAAGAGGCATTATTGCCCATCAAAACGGCACCCTTTGAAACAGTTTCATATGTTGAAAACCAGTTCCTATAAGGACACAGATGAAACGTGCAGCCAAAATCAAGAATCCACTCCTGACTTGCTCTATGATCATAATTAGAAGCGATGAGGATTTCACCATTATTGCTAGCATCTGCAACATCGGCTTCATCGGATTTTTTTGGTTTATTTTCCTTTTGATTTTCAACAGATTTCTTGTTCTTATTCTGTAACTTATAACACTCAGACTTAATGTGCCCCTTTTTCTTGCAATAATTACAAGTCTTGTTCCTATTTGCAGATTTAGATCCACCCATATTCTTTCCACCAGAATTTCTATCTTAGGTCCTTCCACGAACATTAAGACCTTCTGCTTCAGATTCAGATCCAATCATAAGTTGTTTCATTCTTTCATGAGAACTTAAAGCATCATAAACCTCATCAATGGTGAGGGTTTCACGACTATACCGAATTGTGTCTCTAAAGGTCGGATAGGAGAGAGGCAAAGAACATAACAAAATCAATCCAATGGTGAGGGTTTCACGACTATACTAAATTGTGTCTATAAAGGTCGGATAGGAGAGAGGCAAAGAACACAACAAAATCAATCCTAAATCCTCCTCCTTATACTTGACTTCTAAGGTTAACAATTTCCTTAAAAGTAGTTAAGTAGTCTTCTAAAGACATACCTTCTGTTAAACGATAAGAGTATAGTCGTTGCTTCAGATGTAATTTATTGGTTAGACTTTAATCATACACAATTGTTCTAACTTTAACCATAATGCAGCAGCAGTCTTCTTCTTCAACATATCTTGTAAGATCTGATTTGATAGATGCAGGTGAATCTGAGATAAGGCTTTACAATCCTGACGTTGCTTCTCTTCAAGTGTCCATGACGCAGGCATCTTATCAAACCCTAATAGTGCATCATCCAAATCCATCTATGCGAGAATCGCTCGCATCTTAACCTGCCATAATGTAAATCTTGTGTTGCGATTCAATAGCAGAATATCGTATTTCACAGTTGTCATTATAGAGAACCTTGCTCTGATACCAATTTGTTAGAAACAAATACGAAAATAATAGCAACAAGAAAATAAAGAACACACAAGAATTTATGTGGAAAACCCTATACGGGAAAAAACCACGAGCAGAGGAGGAAAAATCCACTATAATTAAAGTTGGAATACAATTTCGTGTCTCAATACAATTTCGTGTTTCACACTTTCTCACCACAAAACCCTAGAAAACAATACATATATATGTGTGTGTGTGTGTGTGTTATAGGATAAAAAGAAAGGCTGGCATAAAAGCCAGCCTAAAAGTTGGCGGCTTAAATGTAAGCCAGCACTTAGGCCGGCAGCTTAGGACATGTAGGCCGGAAGCTTAGATCTGATTTTGGGTCATATTTTCAACAACTATTAATACTTATTTGACAAACTTTACAAAATAATTATTTCTATTTTTAACTAGTTGAAAATTTGATATTTTAAATCAATCTATCCTTAAGTAACTCCTTATTTTAATTACTCATGTAGTTTTTTGTTGTAAGAACTGGATATGATAAGGAGGACTAGACAACACAGTACAGAAGTATTAGACAGTATAATTCTCTTGTATCACGTTTGGTTCGCATGGTACAGGATAGCACTAGACAAAACTTTTATTAAGAGATTATATTTTTATGCAATTATAATATTTTGGTATCATGAAATATATAAGACAAAAATTTTAAGTTTGTTCAATTCCATGAAAAGAGTTTTATCCAATACTAGATACATTTTGTATCAAACATGATATAATGATTTTGTCCAGTCCATTATTATGAAAAATTGTGTAACAAATGCTACCTCAAAAGTTAATACCTTGAATGGACTTTCACTTAAAACATTAATACATTAAATAAACTTACCCTCAAATATTGATATATATCAATATAATTTATCCTATTATCCTATCTTGATATATATCATGTATTTATATTTGAAAAGGAAAAAAGAACAAGAAAAAACGAGGGCAAGGGGGTGTGGTTGTTGAGGGGTGGGAGGAAGAGAAAAAAAGCTAATCATGAATTTAAAAGGTTTGAAAAACGCCTTACGTTTTTATAATTATTCCATGCCTAAATTGGAGGAAGGCATCCATTAGTTGGCAAGTAAATTCGGGTTAGACTTGGGTCAACTCGTTTTTAGGAAAAATACAAAACTCATCATTATATCTTGTATAAAGTTATAAATTTGTTTAAAAGGTTATAGGTGTGATAGGTTATAAATAAAAGTTATAGGTTATAAATTAAAAATATAATAAATATGGAAGGGAAGTGACTTAACCCAATAAGGTTCCAAGTAATCTAGGTACGAAATTCTACCGAAAAGTTCATCCTCCCGAAGACGCAAGCAAAAGATTAGGCTTGAATTTAAGAAACTATTGCTCAAGAAAAAAAAGTTGAACAGTTTTTCGTGGCTGCTACTTCTTCAAAGAGAATGTCAATTGACATTTGCGTGTTGCATTTGATTGTTTTATCGTATTCTAATGACTTTAGTTTTTATTTTAAATAAATGTTTATAAAATAATAAATACCTATAAAAAAACTGATGATTTTAGACATAAACAGACTAAACAGATACGATACAGATATAATATATGTATAATACAAATAAGATAAAAATAATTATTAATATAAATACGATAAAGATATGATATGAATAAAAATCAGATAATCCAAACACACCTAAAAGGAGGGAAAGTTTGTTTTTCAAACATCTTGACCGTGGTGTTCGGCACTACAACTACAAGAGTTGTAGTCAGGTTAGTTTTTATTGGTTTTTTATCTATTCAATCCAATAATTACCCCAGTAATTCATCTTTGGTATAGATTTTAAATCTCATTGGGTAAACATTGCCTATTTTTTTGGGGTTTAAAAAAATGCTTATCTTTATGATTATTTATCTAAAACTTGAAAGTATGAATTTGGTATTTAAACTTTACATATTTTTCCAATAAACTACATAAACTTTGTGAAATATATAATCTTATTCGTTAAACATTGAAATATATGTTGAAGTTACGAGGCTCATCTTGTCACTTGTTCTAACTTTATTGCTTCTGATGTTAGGTGAAGAGCTTTCCAAAAGCAGGCTGCTCAAGAATCTAT
Source organism: Combretum micranthum (assembly GCA_024138025.1). NCBI lineage: Eukaryota > Viridiplantae > Streptophyta > Magnoliopsida > Myrtales > Combretaceae > Combretum > Combretum micranthum. Next base: position 495,427 of record JAMXBD010000783.1, read on the forward strand.
TATCAGAAAATTAAGGGCTCAGGTGTATCACATTTTCTTGGTGTTATATGTCTATCGAGTTATTCATTTTTCTTTCTCTTTTTTTTTTTTTTTTTCCCTCTGTAAGCTAGATTAGAGATCTTGAAGATGACAGAAAAGGGTTGACAACCAAGCTTCAGATAAATCAAACTTTAAGCATCACGTGACTTGTCACTGAATTTTATCATAGACCTATTAAATCTCAGTTGTGAACTTTGTCAATGCAGCTTTTAATTTTGCTTTTTAGCAATATTTATGATTAGGAAAAGTTGTACTCAGTTTTAGACATCTGCCTAAAACATAATCAATATCTGCAGCAATATCTTGGGGTTCAATCCATAATCATACAGATAAGTTTTGCGGGTAGAAGAGAATCTCAGTTGTGAAGTTTGTCATATGTTCTGATATGGGTTCGTGATTTCGATGGAAAAATTATTTTTGAAATCAAAAGTTTTTCTCAAAAGGACAATGACAACTGTTGTATTGTGCAGGAAAGGTTAAATGTTTTGGTCGGGGTTTAATTTTATCGGATCGGTTAGGTATAGCATTTGGGTTAATAAAATAAAAATGGGTCATATTTACTAAGTCAGCATACAATTTGATATGAGATTTTATTTATTTGAATTTTTAAAAACAAGTGAAACATGTGATTATTAAATATTTTAGAAGGTGTCCATGTAATTTATTTTTGATATTTTACTTTTTTATTTTAATAATTTTTAGTTTTACTTTTTATATCAAATAAATATCGTAATAGCTATTAGGTCATATTATATTACCATTTAATTAAAATTTTATTTTCTCCTTATTTTATATAGCAAAATGAATGAACAGTAAGTGGTTGGAAGAACTCCGTCCGTCTATTTGTCCCATTTGCCATTATCGGGGGACTCGTTGAGAGGAGTTTTGAGTAATAGTACCAGTATTCCAGCTAGCATGCTTAAAACTGAAGCAATACATTCCTTCAAAGCTGCAAGATGTGGCAAAAATAATCATAGGGAGAAGAGACTGAATATATATTTATAAAGCAATATACGAATTCGATGTTTCTGTTTGGATGGTCAGTTTTTTATCTGTATTTGTATTTTTTTAAAATAATATGTATAAATATATCCGATATATATTTATATTGTATCTATATTTGATTTATTTGACTTTTTGATGAGAATTATCAATTTTTTTTAATTTACATTTATTTTTTGATAAATAATTTATTAAAAAAAAAGTATCTGTATCTGCCAAAAAAAGCCAAATAGACAAACCTAATGTTAATTATTTTGGCATTGCTTGCTCAAAGCATTCATCAACCTTTCAGAGAATGATCGGCTGTTATTGATTTTACATTTAGCTCGTGCAAATTTTTATAGTTATCCATGTCACTCCTAAGAACAGAAGGAGAGCTATGGAAGAATTACCTTTTTTTCTTTGCCTTATCATCCGTATTTATTACCTAATGATAATCACTGGGGTTGGAAGTATTTATTTGGGTTTTCATTTTTTTTTCTTTTAATATTGAGTTCTGAACACTTTTAATCTTTAACATCTCAATATTTTTCTCTTTTGAACCTTAATTTTATTTCTTCAATTTAAGTTCTCAATAAAATTAATTTTTTTCAATACCGTTATCCTTTTGTTGCTATGTACCATGTGACTTCCTTGAATTGACTCACATTTCATTTAGCATAATAGATGAATTACATCGTAAGATTTCAACATTTAGGGATAAGTTTATTCAAGGTCTGTGGGCCAATTTAGATCCCCAAGAACTCATGTCAACAAGAGAGAATCTTTAATTAAAACTCAAAAAACTCTTCTCCTATTGACACGTGTTCTTGAAGACCCAAATTGACCCACTTCTTCAAACATTAGGATTTTAAATGAACTTACTTTCAAGCGTTGAGACATTCTTATATAATTTACCCTTAGTATAATACATATTATTTAGGTTATTAAATAAAAGACCAAAAAAATCAAATTTATAAAATAGAAAAATCTATAAAAAAAAAAAAAAGGAAGTAACCATCCCCATTTACACTTATGACAAACTAACTTTCATCATTTTCAAAATTTCATTCAACATAAATAGTCCACATGTATGTCAAGCATAAAAAGAAGTAACATGTGAATATTATTTCAAGTAACATTACCACTATTAAAGTGTTTATCTTACAAGATATTAGATTGAATTTCATTTTAAAATAAAAGTATTAAATTATATCAAAATTAAAATTGAAATTTCAAAAAATAAATTACTCAATTTTGATAGTACAGATATTTAAATTGACAATAATAATGCTTACAAGACTAATCTATTATGTTACTGAAGCCTTGATGACCTTGAACAAAACAAATGGGGTTGAAATAGATTTGAAGACAAATCGTTTAGAACCTTAAGGTAATTGTAAGAATGCAGTGCCTACCAATCTAATCAACAAAACTATAGTCCAATAATTTGAAAGCAAAAGGATTAGATAAAAATAGAAGGGACGCTAGATGGAATAGAATAAAAAACAACATTGTGAATTCATTTTTATGTTTAAAAACATATATGAAATCATTACCCCTAAAATACCTTAAAAATAAATTAAGGATAAATAAAATTATAGACAAAAGCAGAAAAGGAAAATTGGGTTTTGTTTGGGGGCAAATTAGTCCAACACCATTAATTGAAAAGGCATGTTGGTTTAAAAACCAATGTATAAGCATATCAAGAATAATTACCCTTAATTTCCTGCATCTCACCAATGTAACTTTTAGGAAACACTTTGTCTTCTCTAAACTAAATCAACAAATCTTGAAGATTCTTCAAAGAATGTAGACTTAGAGACAATAGACTTTAGAGTGTTCTCTTCAAGAAACTTTTAAGGGAACAAGGTCTTAGAAATTAGAAGGAGGAAGGACGAAAGGATCAATACAAAGGTAATGTAATTATCATCTAAAAGTTTGGAATTAATGAATGCTTCTATTATCAAGAATTAACTAAGTTGACTCAACTCATTACTTTATGATATGGGAGTTATAAATCTTGTGAGGGGGAATTAAAATAAGTTTTGGAAAATGAATGGATGAATTTTGGGAAACTTATGCAAAATCTTGAGGTAAGGATCATTCCTTAAGACTTTATCACTATTCTTGACAAATAAAAAACAGGGTAATGATAGAATAGCATTCTGATGCTAACACCACATTTCTATAGGAGACACAACAAACATGAGTAAGATTTTTGAAGAAATCTCAAAAAATGAGGGTCCTTAACAAATCAAAAAGAGGATAATGATACAATAGCATTCTAATGTTAACAGCACGTTTCTATGGGAAAGACAACAAACATGAGTAAGATTTTGAAGACATCTCAAAAAAGGAGGGTCCTTATGGAAAGGGCATAGTGAATACCGAAGATTTGCAAGAAAAAAACTAAGGGAAAATAGAGAGGTAAAGAACTTTTCTTGATTTTAAGGTCATTTGCTTATCTTGGTGTGAAAAGTGCATAAACATTGGTTGTTTTCATCATTAGGATTGTTTAAGGAAAAAAATGATAATCATAACGTGCAAATATGTTTGGAAATTATCCAAAAGTTCATGACTTGATGAATGACCCATGCACTAAACCATGTACCTCTAGGTACACAAAAACTTTTTTTTATAGAAGTACACAGCTTATACGTGAACCCAGGCATTAGGTCGCGTACCTTACAATAGAAAAATAGGGTTTTTCGAAAAATACACAGCCAATGCACAAGCTTGTGTTTTAAGTCATGTTTTTCTTTGTGTTTTCAACAACAAAGGAACTTAAAAAGAACACGACAGTCTCATGTTCTTGGCCGTTTCCTCTTTGCAACTTTAAAGTTTTTACTAGACAAAAAATACAAGGAGAAACATGGTTATGTTCTTCCCGGTGTACCCCTTGTTTTGCCCATGTTCTTCCCTGTGGACCTCTTTTTTGTCTTGTTTTCTCCACCTAAGTGATAGCCAACCATACACTCACTTGTGTATAAGTTTGTGCACGTTATAACACCTTAAAAATCATCTTCTTCTTACCTAAAAATCTTTGAGATCCGTTTATCTCTTTCCTTTAAGATTTAAGTATACTTTAAGATCTTGAGGACCTATGTAGTAACAAAGTAGGAACGAGAGAGACAGGAATGTAATAATAGTTTAAGTTAGACATATAGAAGTTTCTAAAATATTTAATTATATGTAATTCAGGTAGCAAGTACTGGTTTTGGAATTGAACGACTTTTAGCCACTAGTAATAGGTCTAGAGTATCCATACTATATTCCAGTAACTCAGTGATCTATGTTTGGCATTGTTAGGAGTTAAGTTGTGTGGAAATGATATGGGTATATTTAGGTGTTATATGTCTATTGAGTTATTCTTCTTTTTTTCCCCCCTGTAAGCTAGATTAGAGAGCTTGAAGATGACAAAAAAGGGTTGACAACCAAACTTCGGATAAATCACATACTTCTATAAATTTCAAGTAACGAGAATTGAATGAGATCGAATCTCCTCTATCGTGGAATACATTCTTTCTTAAAGCTAGGGTTGCCAATTTTAAGAAATTATAATTTCAACTTTTAAAATTATTTTAAATATAGGAAAAAGGAATAAAATTAAAAATCACGAGCAATTTATTCCCATATATTAAACATGCTAGTTACAAAAAACTCTAGGGAGATAAAACCAAGCCTACATGAGGGGCCATTTATCATTTCACTTCAGCGACATGTTCAAATCATCAGAATGACAGAACATGCTGGAAGCCAAGAACTGGACACTAGAGCCACTTTGTTTCAGTGATCTTAGCATGGCACTCAAACGACATAGCACATAGAATTGGGTCTCAGATGTCGAGCGACTTCATTCGAACACACACTTCTTACTTCTTATATTCAAATCACGTATAAATACTTGTTCACTGAACCAATTTTTTTAAGCTCAAATTTGGAACAATCAAACAAAATATGCATTCTGTAACTATTGTTCTTGTTTGAAATGGATTCCGAGTAACATTTGAACAAACACCATTTTGTTATAATGACCCAAAAATTCATTTTCGTGGAATTTTGGTGAGCTTTTTAACTGTTAAAATGGGTCTCTTCGTGACTTTATTTGATTATATTGTTGGCATTTATGTCCCAAGATTATCCTATTAATTTTTTTGAGTTTAATAACTGAATATTAAAGAATCTTATCAGATTTTACTTGTTAGATTCTTGGTCTTATAAACTTTCAGGGAGATTCCATGAGGAAATTGTATAACTAGTGACTACGATAAAAAATTATTCAAATATTATTATATAAATTAATTATCAAACAACCAATGCAAAATCGCATCTTTAACTAGCGATTCACGAATTTGCATATGAATCTCATCTTAAAATGTGATTCATTAAAATATGAAACATCTGTTAAAGATGTGATTCACATACAAAATAAGTACATCACCCTTTCAAAATGCAATTTATCTTTAAAAAATATGAAATGCCCTTTGAAGATGTGATTCAGCAATATATGATTTTGGCTGAATCATCTTCAAATGGCATTTCATGTGTAAATTTGTAAAATACCTATTCAGTATGCGATTTTACATCGATATTTGTATAATTTGTATTTGTCATTTTTTAAAAAAATTTGATAGACTCATGTTCCACCTAGATACTATGGTCTCATCAATAGGACAATTTAATTAATGATCTAAGGATTAAAATAAATATAGTAAATTATATATTAATATTTTGGTGATACGATCACGGTTGGATATAATTAAGTTATTAAATGACTAACGAGACTAGTCATATGAAAAAATTAGATAATAGAATTTTCTAAACTATTGTGGTGAGGAATTTTCAATTTCAGGCATCATATTCAATTAGGAAAATTCTAGCGTAATTCTTATTGGTACTTACGATAGCTTTTGTTTATATCCTTTTTATAATTAGGAAAACACAATTCCAAGCCTTTTTTATTTGCTGCACGCCAATATCGATTCAATGAGGCACTACCATCCCATTAAAGCAACTTTGTATGAGGAACAGGAATCTTGACGTCCAAACGATCTTTATGATTCCTTTTATAAATAATTGAATATATAACCATCTTTCATTGGTATGAAGTACTCGGGCTTGGAGAATTCATTTCATGATCCATTTCTTGCTTTCAGATTCGTGGGACTAGAGGCTCTATTGAGGATATGTGACCTAAATCCAAGTACACAACCAGCTTTTGGACTCTCATCGTCAGCCTACATCCTTTACACCACCGACCTTCATATCGGCTTTAATAATTTTGCTTCTGTGATTGTTCAAAGCTGGCTCACCATCGCCAGCCTTCGATCCTATGTAGCCAGTGGGGCACATGATTTTAATTTTGTTGTGTTCACTACCTCCTTCATATTTAAATTTTAGAGCTACAATCCTGTATAGTTGTGATTCTCTTACCATGGAAGAGGTGTATGATGTTTGGCGTTTTGAGAAGATGAAACACACAATAATTGGATTCGAGCCTAAAGCAGAGGGTTTTGTTTCTCGTGGTAAGGGTCAAGAACGCAGCTATAGTAATTCAAGGGGAAAGTCAAAGTCTTCAAAAAAAAATAAGGTCTGCAATATTGCAAGAAGAAAGGACGCATTAAATCAGAATGCTATAAGTCGCAGAATAAAAATAAGAGAGTTGCTGAAAATTAGAAGGGAAACAAATAGAAAAATCTGCTAAACTGATATTGCTAAAGACCATAGTGTTGGTGATCTGCTTGTTGCTTCTAATGATGGTCCTCAGACTAGTGAGGAGTGGATTTTAGACTTTTGTACTTTTCATATGTGTCCCAATAGGGATTAGTTTTCAACATATGAAAAGGTCTAAACGTGTTGTCCTTTTAGGAAACAATGCTTCTTGAGTTATAGGCATTGGCACAATAAAGATCAAGATGTTTGATGATGTTATCAGACACTTAAAGATGTGAAACATGTTCCTCACTTGAAGAGAAATTTAATTTCATTCAGTACTCTTGATACTAAAGGGTACAAATATACTAGTGAAGGTGGAGTTCTGAAGATCAGTAAAGGACCTCTTGTGGTGATGAAGGGATGAAAAAGACTGCGATTTATATGTTTTACAAGGTTCTATAATTGTAGGTAACGTACCATCACTTCTTCTTTTCTATTAGATGAGGATGTTACTAAACTTTGGCATATGAGTGAAGTCGGTATGGCTAAGTTGAGCAAAAGAGGACTTCTTGATGGGCAAGGCATCAGTAAGTTGAAGTTTTGTGAACATTGTGTTTTTGGCAAGCAGAAAAGAGTCAGATTACCACATTTACTCATAATACTAAGGGCATTCTGGATTATATCCATTCTGATCTATGGGACCTTTTAGAGTGCCTTCAAGTGGAGCTGCTATTATATGCTGACCATCATTGATGATTTCTTCAAAAGAGTATGGGTATTTTTCTTAAAGCAGAATAGTGATGTTTTATCCACATTCAAAGAGTGGAAGATGATAATTAAGAAACAAATTGGAAAGCAAGTAAAGCATCTTTGCATAGATAATGGCCTTGAATTCTGTTTTAATGATTTCAATGTTCTATGTAAGTCAGAGGAAATTGTGAGGCATCTAACAGTTCTAGTATACCTCAACAAAACGAGATAGTAGAATGGATGAACAAATCATTATGGAGAAAATCAGTGTATGTTGTCTAATGCTAAATTAACGAAGTCTTTGTGCTAAAGTAGCTTCTACATCATGTTATTTAATCAAAATCTCATCTATAGCTATTGAGAAGAAGACTCCACTAGAGATATAGTTGGTACTCCTGCTGATTATTCTGAGTTGAAAGTTTTTTGATGTCCTGCATATACTCATGTAGATAATGGGAAGCTTGAGCCTAGATTTGTGAAGTGCATATTCCTTATTTTAAACCTAGTGTCAAGGATATAAATTGTGGTATTCTAATATGAAAAAAGCTATTGTCAGTAGGGATGTGATTTTTGATGAAGCATCTATGTTATCTGACTTGTCTTCTACAACTTCATCTAATAAAGTACAGAAATCAAGTACGTAGGTGGAGTTTTAGATTGATTCAGGGTCTAGTTTAGAGCCTACTTCTCAACTTAAATCACAGACACAAGATAGTTTTGTCTCTACACCACCACAGCAACAGTATTCCATTGCTAAAGAAACCTAGGAGAGAAGTTAGTCCTCCTCAGAGATATACAAGGCAGATCTTGTAGCTTATGCTCTTAATATAGCAAAGGAGATTGATTCTAATCATGAGCCATCTACTTACTTAGAAGCTGTGAATTGTGATGATTCTGGTAAGTGAATGATTACAATACAAGAGGAGATGGAATCCCTTTATAAAAATGGAACTTGAGATTTAGTAAAACTTCCAAAAGGAAGAAGATTGTTCATTGTAAATGGGTATTCGAGAGAAAAGAAGGAACACCAGGAGTTGAAGAATCCAGATACAAGGCAAGACTTGTTGCAAAGAGCTACAGTCAAATACCAAGTATTGATTTCAATGATGTGTTTTCTCCTGTTGTAAAACACAGCTCAATTAGAGCTTTGCTAGGTATTGTAGCTTTACAAGATCTTGAGTTGGAATAGTTGCTTTCTTTTATGAAGAGCTTAATGAAGACATTTACGCGCAATAGCCAGAGGCTTTGTGGTCTTAGGAAAGGAGGATCATGTTTGCATGTTGAAGAAATAATTTTATGGTTTAAAGTTATTACCCAAACAGTAGTACAAGAGGTTTGACTCATTCATTACTTCTCATGATTTTAAAAGTAATTTTGATAGTTATGTGTATTTCAAGAAATGTGAAGATGGGTCTTTTGTTTATCTACTCTTGTATATTGATGACATGTTGACTGTAGCCAAGGATAGAGGAGAGATTAAGAAGGTTAAAAATTAGTTGAGCAAGAGTTTGAAATAAAAGACTTGGAGAGCAAAGAAAATACTTGGGATAGAAATCCTAAAGATAGAAAAGAAGTACATTATGCATCTCAGTCAGAAGCGCACTTTGAGAAGATCCTTTACAGGTTTAATATATAAATGCTAAGCCTATTAGTACACCTTTACCAGACATTTCAGATTATCATATGATTTATCTCCACAGTCAGATAATAAAGTTAAATAATGTCAAGAGTTCCATATTTTAGTGCTGTAGGATCTCTTATGTATGCTATGGTTTGCACACATCTAAATTTGTCATATGTTGTGACTATCATTAGTAGGTATATGACAAATCCTGGTAAAGAACACTAGAAAGTAGACTAGTGGATTTTTAGGTATTTAAGGGGTACTACGGATGTCTGTCTATAGTTTGGTAGAACTAGAGATGGAATTATTGGTTTTGTGGATTCTAATTTTGCTGGAGATTTTGGATAAGAGAAGATGTCATGTTTTTACTCTTAGTGGCCATGGTATCAGTTGGAAAGCTACTTTGCAAGCTACAGTTGCTCTCTCCACAACTGAAGCCGACTACATAGCTATTACAGAAAGCTTGTAAGGAAGCTGTTTAGCTAAAGGGGTTATTTGGCAAGATCAGAGATGACTTGAAAACTGCAACAATCTTTTGTGATAGTCAAAGTGCAATCTACCTTACTAAGGATCAGATTTATCATGAGAGAACTAAGCACATTGATGTCAGGTATTATTTCATTTGTGAAGTTATTGCTGATGGTAATATTGCTGTAAACAAAGTCAGTGCTCAAGATAACCCCGCAGATATGATGACCAAGATACTTCCTATAGCCAAGTTTAAACATTTTTTGGATTTGGTTGGTGTTGAATGCTGATTGATCCCCTTTGGGATTTGTGGAAGAGGAGGAAAATGATTTGTTATTTGTGTTGTTTGCGTTGAAGATTAGATGTTGTTGTTTTTGCTCATAAATTTGTGTCAAGGTGGAGATTATTGAGGATATGTAACCCAAATTCAAGTACACAACCAACTTTCGAGCTTACATCGCCGGCCTTCATATTGACTTTAATGATTTTGCTTATGTGACTGTTCAAACCTAGCTCAACCCCACCAGCCTTCAATCCTATGCCATCGGCCTAAACCCTATGCCCTGTCGGCCTTTAAAGACAGCATTAAAGATCTGTATTCTATGAATTGCAAAGGCCAGCTCCACGCCACCGACCTTTATTGGATACGCCGTTAGTGTTGGTGTTATAAGCCATTGGCTTTTGGCTAGCGTACGCTTAAAATTTGTGACTTTTTCTATGATGACTTTTGAGTCGGCTTACTTGATCTATATATGGGTTTGTGAGTTGTTTTTTAGGGTTTTATGAGTTCGGTGAGATTTGTGGTCACTTGTACACATCTTTTGTAATTTTTCTTCAACGCTAGTGGATTTATCTCTCTTATCTGCCCGTGGTTTTTCTCGCAAGGGTTTTCACATAAAATCTTTTATGTTCTTTACTTTTCTTTCTTTTCTTTTTTTTTTTTTTTTTTTTGCCATTGTTTGTCTTATTCGATCATAACAAGGTAATTTCATATTAGTTCCTGAAATCGTGCCCTGGACTAATCTCTAATCATATAATTGTCTAACTAGAACATTGTTTGGATTGTCTAATTTTCATTTGTATTTGTATATGATCTACTGCTATATATTGTCTATATTTAATCTATATCTAGTAGTCTATGTGACTTATTTATGAGTATAAATGTTTGTTTTTCATCGGTATTTGTTTCTTAACAAACAATCTTAATCGAAATGATGGTGTGTCACCGACATGCCAATAAAGCAGATAGAGTCCAAATTGATTATAGTCAATTTCCTACTTGGTTTTTTAAAAGCCAAGTTCGATTCCAATTGGCAAACTTGAAACCATAAGGCCCTTGTGAGGCCTAAATCTCCTATCCTTAATCTTTTCCTAAATTTCCATTCTTGAGAAAAAGAAACAAAAATCCTACAATGTCATCTTCTTCTAATGATCCATGTAGCTACACTAAATCTATACTGTCCAAATCAAATAATTATTCTATCAAATTTATGTTTGCACAAACCTTCAAAATTTTACTTGTATTTCCAGCTTCGTTGAATAGAGTTTTTGTAGAAAGTCAATATTTGATTCAGTTATTGAATAGATCCAAACTTAAAAATAATCACGGAAGTAAAGGGAGTTTAATTGGTTGAGAGTTATGCAAATGAGAAGTTGGGCTGAGTTTCTATCTGATGGAGCTACAACTACAGGTGACATTTCCTTCAAATCTCAAACATGACATCCGATAAAGTGCAATCCCAATTTCCTATGTCCCATGAATGGTTAAAATTCGTTTTCCATACCCTATAAACCAAAGGCTTTGTTCGAACCTAATAAGATTGAGATCAAAATGGAGTCAAGCCAAGAGATCGACAATATATGTCGGAAAACTTCGTACCAACAAAGTGTCAATTTGCGCGAGTCTACGCCTACATGAATTAGACATTTGCTTAACATATTGCAAATGGTTATGACCTTCAGTGACATTATGAACTAATGTCTTGCAAAACATAAGCTGGTTTTCGCCTATATTTTCAATCACAAATGTCTAAAAAAGCTTTCATTTTCTCTGGCCAAAATCTTTAGAAACCTTTCAAATTTCTAAACGTTTCTCGTGTGGTACTTAGAACAAAACAATGCTATTTTTGTTCTTCAAATAATTAGTTGCAATCCTAAAGGAGATCCATCTATCCCTAACAAAATTTGTGTAGAGCGCGTAAAACTTTTTCAAGATAGCAATATTTTTCCCAAAATTGTGCTAAACCTAACATCAATCGCATAACACGGTACCTTTTAAACTGCCCTTCAGACATAAATGGTCACCCAAGTCTACTTTCTTTGGCATGATGTGGTCGTTGCTATATCTTTTCAAATGTAAGCATTTGTGTACAAACCTGTACGAGCTTCAGATTGTGACCAAGATTTTTGATGTGGCAACGGGTTGATATTTCCAAGTTAAAAGGAAAAAGAAGAGAGCTTCATCTGCGATGACTCCCAGGAGCCATAATTTTTCGCAGGAACTAATGTATTATTATTTAAAATAGACAATGAATACAGAAGGAAGACAATACATGAATACTGCTTCAACTTTCCATTTATGTACTCTAATTATGTACCCTTATAGTGTATTGCTGATGTAATCCACACTAATCACTCTCCAATGGCTGCATGAAGGAAAGTTAGAGGCACTGCTTCTGATTGCCAAATAAGTGTTTAAGCTGTTGTGTCGGTTTCATCATCATTGAGTTCATTAAAAAAGGGGTCCTTTAGAAGATCAGAGGCCGAGGGTCTAGCCCTTGGTTGAGCTATGCATTTCTTAATAAAAGCCTTTACTTCTGGATCTGTCACCTTGTCCATCGCTCGAGGTTGCACCCCAGATGTAACCTTCTTATATATTTTGGCAATACTGTCACATTCACTGTATGGGATCTCTAGTGTCACCATCTCAAGCAAGCACATCCCAAAGGAGTAAATATCCACCATTTCAGTGTAGTCCTCCTCATACAGCTCCGGTGCCATATATTCTGGTGTACCCAATAATGTATGAGCTGTATGACTCTTACCCACAATTGCTGCTAAACCCAGGTCACCAATTTTCACCTGCATATACCAAAATGCTGTTCTTTGAGTTCACAAATACATAGGAGCCATGCGAAAAAACAGGAGAAATCAGATACAAACTTGTATCAGCTTTCATCAATTGAAAAGAAAGCTTATATCATAGGGTAGCAGAATAATTATCAAGATTCTAACAATAGTTTGAATTTGTTCAAAACCAAGAAGGCTTTTTATACATGTCTACCGCTTCTGGCGTAATTGCCACACTTGAGTATGGACTACTATAACAGCTAGACAAAGCAAATGACAAGGAATGTGCTCACAGTCACTGAATTTTAGTAATCTCTATTGCCAAACAAGGAAATTATTTTTCTCATAGGGCCATGCATACTTCAAGTCATTCTTGAAGCATATGGCCAAAGGAGTATCGTTTCTTTTTAAATATAAAAATTGCCAATAATATTTGGAGTATAAGTGGATATTTTCAATTTTGTCAAATGTAAGATGTGGCCATAAAATCATGTAGCTACAAGACTTTAAGTGTCCATCTAAAAAGCAGATCTACTCCAATTATAAAGCCAACTAATAAAGTGCCTTGTATTGAAAGGATGGAAAATTTGAAGACAAAATATCAACACAACTAAAATGGGCATATTTCCACATGATCGAGATAAAAAAACAGTACCTGGCCAATGTTCCCATTAATGAAGATGTTGCTGCAATTAAGGTCACGGTGAATAATACATGGGTCGTGTGTATGTAGATAATCTAGTCCCTCAAGTATTTGCTTCGACCACTTCTTCAGGGCCTTAATGGAGACATGGCGATGCTTCTTTCGGTAATTTCTCAAGTTTCCTGATGTACACACCTCAGTAATGAAATTCAAAGTGTTGTGCTCCTCATCCTTCCATACATTATGACAAACAATGATATATTTGTTATCCAATGTGCTAAGCAACTGAGCTTCCGAATGAAGCCTGTTGATGAACACCGGGTCATGACTGAAGTTTGCCAACCTAACCTGATTCCAAGCCACCTCAATACCTTCCTCTTGATCAAATGCTCTATAAACCTTTTTTACAGCACCATGTCCAAGTAAGTCATTGTACCGCCCAAATCGTCCAGTTGGATCTACTTCAACAAATGGTTCCACATCACGGTCACTTGCATCAGAATTTGCAGCCGGCATGTTTATTATCAGGCACAAACTTCAGCTACAGAATAAATTTTCAATCAGCCCTTTTCGAAAAGTTTACTAATCACAAAATATCATGTTCTAGCACAAATTCTGCAAATAAGGAATACTTAATTGACAAAACCAGATGGTAAAGAACTCAATCTGATGAAAACAAATCAGCTACAGCACAAAAAAAAAAAAAAAACGAGGCCAATGACTCAATCATGTAATCAATTTTCAAACAGAGCTAGCCCAAAAAATTAATTGAGAGCACTCAATACTCAGCTGCAGCAAATTTTAGAGCCAACAAGGATCAAAAAACATGAAATTAGTCTTATCTGTTCTGGAAAATGCTTTCAAGTTTTCAGAAACAAATCAAAAAAGTACACTGATTAGTCAAAAACCTGTTCTTATCAAGCAAAAAAATTTCCATTGGCAACATTACAATTAAGGAAATCGAAATGACCACTGCGACCGCCACAACCAAGACACACTATAGCACTCGATTACCATCCTAATATCCAGTCATCGTACATAAGACATCCAATAGCAAAGCCCTGCGAGAACATGTTTCTCCGCACGATTCTTAGACCTAAATAATTCTTATAATTTAGAAATAATATGAGAAATGTATTCGGATAGAAACCGATCACCATCAACATTGACCAAGATCAGTATTTCAAGTAATTTTCATTGCCAATTACCAAAGAAACTCAATTGTTTCAACTTTCCAATGATATTTTTCATTTCAACTTAGCTGAAGCAAATTAATCCCTTGTTTAGGCCGTTTTCATTACGGTTCCATTAACAGATGCACCAAGCACTCAGTAAAAGCCTAAAAAAAAAAATTTTCACGCTTTACAGCATCCATTATACACTATGTGAAAAATCAAATGCAGAGTAAATTTTCTTCATTTAGCATATTTACGAACATGGTGAGGATCCACAACATTTTCTATACATACATACAACATACATATATATAAAAACTTTACAAGCGAACCTATTTGCAAGATAACTAATTTACCAAACAGGAACAAGTAAATATAACAGAACAAGAATTTGGTATATGGATAGATAATATATATCTCAAAATTCAGTTGGATTAAGGGGTTGGAGGATGCAGGATATCGGATAAAAGTACGAGTTTGGAGTAAACAGAGAAAGAGAATTACCTATGAGAAAGAGAGAGAATGGGTGAGTGCGCCGGTGGAGGGAACGGAATATATATAGGTGCTCCCTGCTGTGAAGCCGGAAATTTGGATTTGTCTCATTTTACACCCCCAACATCCAGAAATATTGAAGGGAGCAGGTGAGCGATTAGTAATTATGTTTATCTTTATCTTTTTTTAAATGATATATATAAATATATTATTTGAATTTAAATTTTAATATTTGTTCTATTTGATCTTTTGATGAGAACTGTCATTTTTTTTTTATCTATATCTTTTTCTTATAAATAATTTGTTAGAAAAAAGTTTGAAAAAGTGTCTTTATTTGTAAGACTTTTTTCTTTTTCTTTTTCATTTTCTTTTTCTTTTTTTACAATTGTAAGACATTTTACAGGAAACTTTTCCTTTTATAAACATTTATACTTTAGTTGAAGCATTTTTAAGTGCGATTTAATATATTAAATATAATATATTTAATTATTATTGATTTATTCTAATATTTTTTGAAAAATTTCAAAATAAAATAACCTTCTCGAATGCTTCATGAAAGGCGTAGTATTTTTAAAGATCCTACTATAATTATAATGTCGAAAAACGTTAAAAAAACACTTATAGTTATCATAATAAATTGTGTTAAATGTCCTTATTATATGTTCTTAAATAGATCTATAAATCACTTAAGTTAAGATAGTATTATATAATATAGAGCTTAAACCCAAACTTGACTTAATATTTCTAAACTCATACTTACTCAATTTTGATTTAGCTTAAAATTAAAGTTTGAGGCCAATTTACAATGGTATTGCTAAAGGTCGAACTCGACTTGATTAAACTCATTTATATTCGATTTATTAAAAAATATTATTAATACCTAAATCTAATTTAAATTTGATTAACATTTATACTATATTCAAGCTTGATTAGGCTGACAAGCAAAATGAATTAGATATTGTAAAGTTCAAGTTCAACTTGATAAACTAAATAGAGTAATTTGACCTCAACTCAACTATTAATGGACTGAATATGAATAAAAATCTAGTCAATGCAAATAATTTGTAAGCCCACTTGACTTGTATTCTTAACAAGCTCATTTATTTGATTAGCTTTTCCATTTTTTATGATCGGACATAATATTCCTAGCAAATAGGGTTATTTGTTAGGTTAGTCATCATTAAAATTTCCACTCCTTTAATTGATATAATCATTTTAATATAAAATAATAAATTCAATTGATCCACCAAGACGATAGAAATCCCCTAAATACATATATTCTTTAGTTTATCATTCCTTTTACTACAGAAAATATAATTTTTTTAAAATTAATTAATTTGCTACAACTTCATCATCGTCATGAATACATTTATCAACTATTCGAAACATAAAATCCTAAACAATATATTACTTTTCCTTAATTATCGGTGATCTCTTTAATTTATTTGTAGATATTGATTATAAAATAATACATATATATTTGCATTAAAATAAAATAATTTAAACACTAGCTTGAATCCTCAACTTTGGCTTAAGGTAGTGCATGTATCGTATCCTTTCGTTGGAAGATTATTTGTGTTCAAAGCTTGCATGTACCACATGAATCAAAAGTCGGTTTACAATGATCACAAATCCCCCAAAAATAAAATTTTATGTTACGGACAGACAGCATAGGAACAGATCCAAACCAGTTGGATGGAAGACTACTACACATAAATACTTTTAGTTATAGTTACAGCTGGATCTGAGTAGGATGTAACAGATACAGTTTAGATCTCAAACAAATAGTACAAGTAGATCTTAACAGCATTGCATGTATCATATAGTTCTCAGCAGCATAGTTACGGTCATGTAAATGTATAACAGAACAGATAGCAACATGCATGTAACAAAAAGAAAACAGTATAAATAACAGATCGAGATACACAGAGAGGTATCCTCATCTTTTGTCAAATAGTTGTGGTGCCTTGAGTACAGGAGCCTGATCCAGCTCGAATAGGATTAACCTACACATCAAACAGAGAGTTAGCATTCGTAAGGATCAAGAACAGTAGATAATAACAAGAGAGTATCGAGAGAAAACGAGAAAGTTAGGGTTTCGAACATACCATTTGAGAGAGAGATATAACACGGAGTTTAAATACCTAGGGTTTATTTTGAACATCAATTTACAGTTTTGACCCTAACAAATTGGTGCTCTCGTCCATGGCTCCTTCTACACGAGCAGGCACAATGGAGGATAATTTTGCCGAATTGGCAAACAATTTGCAAACCACATTGTTACAGGCTTTACGCCTTGAAATGGACAAGAAATTCGAAGAATTCTCTAAGAATTTAAGCCAGAATTAGAACCCGGTACCTCATCATATAGATCAAAATTCGAGTTCATCATTTTCCAATAATGGGGGCAGTATGGCCGACAATTTGTTGAAAGGCATCAAATTGGAAATTCCGAAATTTACCGGCCTTGATCCTTTAGGATGGATTTTCAAAGCAGACCAGTTCTTTGATTTCCATGCCATTCCTGATGAACAACGGATTACCATTGCCTCTTTTGCAATGGAAGAACGTGCTTTGGATTGGTACAAATGGATGTACAACAATAAACAACTCAGTTCATGGACTAATTTCAAGAAGTCCATTGAAGTTCGTTTTGGTCCCTCAGAATATGAAGACATTCAAGGTACTCTTTCTAAATTGACACAAGTTCGATCTGTTGATGAATATCAAACACAATTTGAATCTTTATCAAATCGTGTTGTGGGTTTGCCTGAAGTCTTTTCTTCTCAGCTGTTTTATATCGGGTCTTAAACCCTATATAAAACGTGAAGTTCAGATTGCCCGACCTCTTACTCTTATGCATGCTATATGGCTTGCTAAAATGCATGAGAGTAAACATAATGATCAATTTCTTTTTCATAAACCATACACAGTTCACCCACCTTCTAAATCTTTTTCTCCTTTACAGTTTTCTAAACCATACACTAATCCTTCTTCATATACTACCAATGTTCCTTCTCCTTCTAATACCAACCCTTCTGACAATCAAAACACAAAACAGCTATTCCCATTAAACGACTGTCCCCGCCGAAATGTTAGCACAAGAGAACAGGGCCTTTGTTACAATTGTGATGAAAAATATCATCGCAATCATAAATGCAAATCTAAATTCCTTTTATTATTGCATGATATTGATGATGACTCTGAGGGACTATCTGAGATGGCTGATCATACTGATGTAGAGACAGGTTCTATTAGCTATCATGCTTTATCAGGCACTTTAAAACCTTGTACTCTAAAATTCAAGGGTTATATCAATGGCCATGAGGTTTTGATTTTAGTTGATACAGGCAGTACGCACAATTTTGTGCAAGCTCGATTAGTTCATCATTTGGGATTGGTTGTACAACCTGCATCCAAATTTTCAGTCATGATTGGTAATGGTTCTACAATGCAGTGTGATGGGATTTGTTCTGATGTTCATTTTTCTATTCAATCTTGGGATTTCCATGATTCGTTTTATGTCCTTCCCATACAAGGGGCTGAAGTGGTGCTAGGAATACAATGGCTGACTAGATTGGGACCAGTGACTATGGATTATTCCAAACTAACACTGGAATTCTTTTCTCAAGGGAAATCTGTTATGTTGATTGGCGATAGGTTTGCTATGACTGAAGAAATTTCACATCACCAATTACGTAGATTGGTTTACTGATGCCATCGCTACTTGTTATCATTTGGTGGCTCAGAAAGTGGATACTGTGACATCATCGAATACCACCAACAACACTGCTATTCAAGCCTTGTTGGGCAGATTTTCTCGTGTCTTTGAGGCACCTTCATCATTGCCACCTCTTCGCACTATCCAACATCAAATTCATTTAGTTCCCAACACTTCTCCAGTCAATGTCAAACCCTATCGCTATCCACATTTTCAGAAAAATGAGATTGAAAGACAGGTGGAGGAAATGTTGGCTCAAGGAGTCATTCAACGCAGCACTAGTGCCTTTTCTTCTCCAGTTTTATTAGTCAAAAAGAAAGATGGGAGCTGGCGTTTTTGTGTGGATTATAGGGCTTTAAATCAAGTTACTGTTCGGGATAATTTTCCTATTCCCACAGTTGATGAATTGATTGATGAACTTCGGAATGCATGTTTATTCTCTAAACTTGATCTCAGAGCAGGATACCATCAGATTCGAATGGATCCTCAGGATGTGGACAAGACTGCTTTTAGAACTCACCAAGGTCATTACGAATTTCTTGTAATGCCTTTTGGGTTAAGTAATGCACCTTCCACTTTTCAATCTATTATGAATACAATGTTTCAGTCTTATCTGAGGAAGTTTGTCATTATTTTCTTTGATGATATTTTGATATATAGCAGTAACATGGAAGATCATTTGCAACATTTGACTTTGGTTTTGCAAACTTTATTGGATAACAAGTTTTTTTTAAGGAGAGCAAGTGTTCTTTTGCCCAATCTACTATTGAATATTTGGGACATGTGGTTTCTTTCAATGCTCTTAAGCCAGATCCTTCGAAGGTGGATGCAGTAGCTAATTGGGAAACTCCAAGAAATGTTAAACAATTGAAGAGCATTTTTGGGTCTCTCGGGCTATTACAGAAAGTTCATTAAGGGCTATGCTACTATTGCTGGACCCTTAACAATTTATTGAAAACTGATGGATTTCATTGGTCAGCAGAGGCTGATCAAGCTTTTTCACAGCTAAAGGAGGCTTTGATTAATGCACCTATTCTAGCTTTGCCTGATTTTAATCACCTTTTGTAGTTGAGACAGATGCATCTGGAGTAGGCATTGGTGCAGTATTGTTACAACAGTCCCACCCAATTGCATATTTTAGTAAAAAGCTTCCTAATCACTTAAGAAAGCTTCTGTTTATGTCGGGAACTGTATGCTGTTGTAGAATTAGTCAAAAAATGGAGACATTATTTGTTGGGTAATCATTTTCAAATTAGGACTGATCATCGAAGTTTGAAAGAACTACTATCACAGGTCATTCAAACACCTGAACAACAACGTTATGTGACCAAGCTGTTGGGCTACGACTATGAGATTGTCTACAAGAAAGGATAGACAATGTGTTAGCTGATGGTTTATCTCGTCAATACAATGATGCCTCTTTATTGGCTTTTTCTATGCCCATTTTCAATTGTATTGATGATCTTAAACAGGAGTATCAGACTTTACCTTTTCAGACTATCATTTCTCAATTACAAGCAGGCCTTGTTTCCAAGCAGAAGATTGAATGGAAACATGGGTTACTATATTGTGGGAATCGTTTATTTTTTGTGCCTGAGTCTTTATTAATTCCTCGAATTTTGGAGGAATTTCATAGTTCACCGATGGCTGGCCATTTTGGAGTGACCAAGACATTTAAACGTATTGCCAGTCAATTTTATTGGCCCAAGATGAGGACACAGATTGAAGATTATGTTAGAAATTGTCACATCTGTCAACAGATTAAGTATGTGACTACTGCCCCGACTGGATTATTAGCCCCTTTGCCAATTCCTATCAGAATTTGGGAAGACATTGCTATGGATTTCATCACACATCTTCCCTCTTCTAAGGGCAGTTCAGTGATATTAGTAGTTGTGGATAGACTATCCAAATACTGCCATTTGGGGGCTCTGGATAGTCATTTTACAGCTACTAAGGTTGCCAACTTATTTTTGAACATGATTGTTAAACTGCATGGATTCCCTAAATCCATTGTTTCTGATCGAGATTCTATTTTTCTCAGTCAATTTTGGAAGGAATTATTTCGTTTGAGTGGGACGAAATTACATATGAGTTCAGCCTACCATCCTCAATCGGATGGTCAAACTGAAGTGTTGAATAGGACTATTCAACAGTACTTTCGATGTTTTGTTATGGATTATCCTGAGAGGTGGACTTTATATTTGCCTTGGGCTGAGTATGCCTATAATACTTCATACCATGAGGGAGCTGGAATGACTCCATTCCAAATTGTGTATGGCAGAGAACCCCCTGTTTTACCTTCCTATTTAGGGGGCTCTTCACTAGTAGCAGTAGTGGATCAAGATTTGGTTTCTCGAGATCAAGCTCTTAAGGTTTTACATGCTAATTTACAGCATGCTCAAACTAAGATGAAGAGTTTAGCTGACAAGCATCGATATGATGTGATCTATAATGAGGGGGATCAGGTGTATGTCAGGCTCCAACCTTATAGACAACTATCATTGGCTTCTCATAAGAGCCATAAGTTGTCTACCTTTTACTATACTCAAGAAGATTGGACAGTGCTTATGAATTGGATCTTCCCCCTTCATCTAAAATTCATCGATTTTTTCATGTTTCTTTGTTGAAACCAGCACATGGTACTGATTTACAACCTCTTGAGCTTCCTCCAGAGTCTTATAACTCAGGTCCACTCATCCAACCTATGGCTATCTTAAGTTCCCGCTATGTGGTTCAACATGGTGCCTCTATTCCCCAAGTATTGGTACAATGGAAGGGATTAGCCACTGAGGATTCTACTTGGGAAGATTGGGACAAATTTCGACAGACTTATGCATACTTTGACCTTGAGGACAAGGTCATTTTTCCAGAACAGGGGAAACTTGTTACGGACAGACAGCATAGGAACAGATCCAAACCAGTTTTGATGGAAGACTACTACACATAAATACTTTCAGTTATAGTTACAGCTGGATCTGAGTAGGATGTAACAGATATAGTTTAGATCTCAAACAAATAGTACAAGTAGATCTTAACAGCATTGCATGTATTATATAATTCTCAGCAGCATAGTTATGGTCATGTAAATGTATAACAGAACAGATAGCAACATGCATGTAACAAAAAGAAAACAATATAAATAACAGATCGAGATATACAGAGAGGTATCCTCATCTTTTGTCAAATAGTTGTGGTGCCTTGAGTACAGGAGCCTGATCCAGCTCGAATAGGATTAACCTACACATTAAATAGAGAGTTAGCATTCGTAAGGATCAAGAACAGTAGACAATAACAAGAGAGTATCGAGAGAAAACAAGAAAGTTAGGGTTTCGAACATACCATTTGAGAGAGAGATATAACACGGAATTTAAATACCTAAGGTTTATTTTGAACATCAATTTACAATTTTGACCCTAACATTTTATGATTAATAAATACTCTACCCATACATCATACACCCCATTTACATAATCCAATAAAATTAAATACTTCTTGTAAGACTGAAGTAGCATGACACATCAAATCTTGTGCATAACACATAATGCTTAATTGTTGTAAAATTTTGGTTATACGTTTTCTTCTGGAGTGTTCATCACTGGCTAACTACAAACATATATGATTTTCATTTTGGAGTGCATTTGATTCATATAATTTTATGGGACAAGACTGAGTAGAAAACCGAGTCCTATTGATATGAGCTTTAATACTGAACAATTAACATTAGGGATACTAAATAGATTTAAAGAAAAATAATCCTATATAGAGAATGAGATAAATCTTTTTTTATAGAACCACCCAAACCTTTTATAATATTTTTGTACTATAATTATATATATTAAATAATGGATAATACAAATATTTTTATCCAATAGTGTACATGTTAAGCTTAGTACAATCAAATTATAATGTCTAATATTCTTTGTATTGTGCTATTCGATTTTTTTATCATGTCCATTTTTTGCAATCAAACACTAGTATAAAAGGTTTAAATAGCTCAATATTATTCATGTGATACTATTTTTCATCAAATTTGTAGAATACTCTTATAGCTTATTTGGTATGCAGGAATCGACCGTAATAGAATCGCGATCGTAGTTTCTATTCCTTTTTCTGAATTTGAAAGCGTTATAAGAAGCGAAAATCACGATTCTTTGGAATCTACGATTCTGATTTTAAAGTGGAATTCAATTCTATCTTTGGAAAAGTGGTGGAATCGCAATTTCTTTCCAATTTTCATTAAAGATTTGTAATAAAATTACATTTTTATCTTATATAAATTTATTTTTTTATTTTTTGTGGAGGATATTTTTGGTAAATTCCAATATAAACTAATTCCTTTGAATGGATTTGTCATTCTTTTTATTGATTCCATCCAATTCCTTTTATTCTAATCTATTCCATTCTAAACGATTCCTGCATACCAAACATGTCATTAAGATTTATTTTCTGGCGCCAAAACTCATCCCAACAGCTAAACTAACAACTAGAATTTTTATCTAATCAACAAATTTATGTGAATCAAATCACCTTACATTGGTTAATAATGAGGATTATTCGTGCAGGCGTTGGTAGTCCGTATTGTATAAACATTATTTTCGACGTTTCTTTTATTTCTTTTGTTTTTTTTTTTTTTTCCTTAACTTCCCCCCAAATCACGGTAATCCAGTTTAAATCACGTGAAGTTGGCGTCGGAAAGAAATTTCAAGCACGTGGGTTATTTCATTAGCTCATGATCCCCGATAACGTTGTCATCAGGACCAAACATAAGCTTGGTTAAACAACGTTGAAGACACAACCAGAACCAGCTAATCCAAAGATACTGTGTATCATTATAAACAAATTTAAATTTGACTAAAAGTGAATTTGGAGTAATTTGTTCATAGGCTTCTATTAATTTATAATAATATTTCAGAGGTTATATTTTTATGTTATGGATTTATATTTTGAAGTATAATGATATTTCTTTCGATCATTTATATATCATGCAGAATAAAATTCCATAATGAATAAATTAGTAAAAACGGATCGATGTTACCATAATGCTTGTTGATAAGGTGGTTGAATCAAAACCCCATCCTAAATTATTTGTATTAGGGAATTTAAGTCTGTAGACGTTTATATTTAAGATCTTAACAACAAACACAAACACAAAAATGTAAATTCTCAGCCTTCCCGCCCAATAATTGCAAATATTGAAATATTTCAACTCAATAGGAATTTATCTTAGTAGAAATAATTGTGTATCCTTAATAGTATTAGAAATAATTGTGCATCGTTAATAGTATTAAATGAACATGAATAAAAGAATAGTATATTCTTAGGTCAATTTATATATTTAAAGTTTAAATTTTATTATTTTGATTTACGAATTTTTCTTTCTTTAATTTTGTTTTTTAAAAATGGGGAGATGTCCATGTGTATATGTATATATTCTCTTCGCCTTTTCCCAAGGTGTGTTTTAGTGGCATTGACGGAGCAATAGAAAAAGAAAATTATCACGATGAGTTGATTCTTCGAATACTCGCAAAATAATATTTTTGTGTCTGTTGATTTTAAAAATGTCCAAACAATATAGGCATCCAAAATTCAAAATTGATAGAGAAAATTCAAAATTATGGAAAAATAGAGTAATCAGGCGACTCAGAGTAAGAATATTGATCAATTGAATTATCCTTTGCCTTAAGTTATATAAATCTATGCAAACATAAAAGTTGCGAAAAATAGAACTCGAAAGTTACCAAAATCAAAGGATCCTAAAACCTACAGACATAAATGATCAAAAAAATAAAATGCGATAGACTACACATAAAATGGACTTTTCTATTAAAAGTTATAATGTTATGAAATATTTCTTAAAGTAGAAAAAACACGGTTTTGAAAGCCTAAATCATTGGATTTGCCTAAAAAACAATGTCCATCACAAGCAAAGCTTGTGAATTTTACTCGTTGGCTTGTTTTCCAATAGAATAGGTTACCTAAAATTACAAAACAACCATTGACCAATTTTTGTCTCATTTTTTCATATACCTATTTGTCACTTCTTTCACCTCATCAGGTATCCATCCACATTCTTAATAAAAAGTGATACAATATATTTTGTTAGCCATATACTTTTGATTTTTCTATTATATTGTTGTGTCGGGTTATTGCAACTAGCTAATCATATGCAACAAGCGTGCCAATTAACTTGAGAGGAGTCTTAAACTAATAACCTATGTATGGATATTGTAGAAAGAGGCATGGAAGGAAGAACAAGAAAACCCGATTTATGAGTACACAAGTATAATAGAAGATTAAACCAAGTAGACTCAATTGTTCTTGACTTAGTCTTCGCAAAGTAGATACTTCGATTTTTTTGGAGATGTTTCAATAGAGTTTCTGTGTTACTCTCAATCATAACAATATGCAGAATAACACCAAATGAGAAGAGAAACCTCTTATTTATAGATGTTAGAGGTTGATGCTAGCTATTAGATGACTTATATATGAATGGTTGAGATTAAGTATTGCTTGAAACCATTAAGTCTATCCCATGGATTCAACGACCTTCATTTATATATATGGGCGAGAGCTTTAAATGTGAGCTTAAATAGAATGAGAGCTTTTATAATAGAAAAAAAGCTCATTTTCCTATTAAAATAGTTCATCTTCAATATAAATAGTTTTTGACTAATTTTATTCCATTTAAGAACAAAGCCCAAATTACTCTAGAATGATATATTTTTTAATCTACTTTTTGCACATGAGAAAACTAATAAAGCCGAGAGCGACATAAATCTATCAAATGATTCCCATTCCAAGTATACCAAGCTAAATCTCCATGTGCATCCCTTATTATACCTATTTTTGAGACCCTGTCACTAGCTTAAAAAACTGGTTCTTTACATTAAATTGGGCTACAAGCCCAATTACTGAAATGAGGCTCTGCAATTGTATTATTATTCCTTTGTGTTTTTAAATTTTGATGTCTTAAGTTGTAGTTTTAAGTATAATAAAAGAGAAATATTATTAATGGGTGTGTTATTTTGTTAAGATAATAATAAAAAAAAACGTTTCATTTTTTCATAAAGTAAATATTGAAAAATATAAAATGTTTATATAAACCCTTAAAAAGGTACTGAAAACGCCCACGACACCCAAATGCATATGATTTAGAGGAAAATCAATGAACCCAACGAGTAAATGACCTCAAGGCTGATCTAAGGCAAGAAATCTGTGCTCAGGTTGGTTTTGTCTTGTTAGCAAAGGTACCAATCATGGCTAATTCACATGATGCTTGTGACAACATTTAATAGTCAACTTCTTTCCAGGACAAATCTCATGGGATTTTGAAGTAACACTTTAAGAAAAAGGTTTCACCATCCTGTCTTTTCAAGTTGTAATCAAGGTTGCATAAATGCGGTTGACAGAGTAATTACTAATTCCATACCCTTAAAGTTACACTTACATTAAACCTTCTATTGCGTGTACTTTGTATTTTTTTAATGCTTGTCACATACACCGTTTTATGTACAAAAAGACTCTAAAAGCGTTAAATTTATATTGCTCTCATATCTTTCTCGTGCCAGAACCCAAACACGGAATCCAAAAATATGATCCTCAAATCAATCTCATTCATAAAGATATTGGGACTATTGATATATTTAAGATTTGCCCACAATGCATAGGGTAAATCAAGATGGCTGATTCACTTGCCAGGTCTAACATTTCATGTTTTCAAGTAGCACTTGTGTCCATAACGATCTAGATTATACCATGGAGCATTCTTGTAATGCCCATATCATCCTTCTAAATATTATGAAGTTTAAACTCAATTTAATAATTTATTAAAACGTAGTTCAAATTAGAATTCAATTTCATATACTATTCTAGTAAATTGAGGTCAAACTAAAGCTTGATCAAGTGTAGTTGATCGAACTCAATAAATATTGAATGAAATTTTATTAGTTTGCTATGGGTTTTTTTTACAACCCAATCTAAACTAATAATTTGCATTTAATATGGTGGAACTAATAACTTGTATGAGACCAATAGGAATCTTCAAAGCAATGAAATAATTAATGAATTGCATAGGGAGGGATGAAGATATTTCTCAAAGGAGATTGCAATTTGCTGCTTAAGGTGTAGAAAAAGCAATGTGAAGCAATCAACATGAGCTGGATGCCAAGTGCAAGCTTGTGAAAGCATACTGATGGGACGAAAAGTTAATTTGTCAGATCTCAAAAGTACACTCAAAGATGCAAAGGCAAGTAAACAAGGATTATTACAAAATTAATTATAATATTATACATATAATTTATGTTAAGACAAGGGAAGTTAAGAGCAAAGACCTAATAACTAAACTGAAAAAAAGTAATTAATAATTAAGTTTAATTTATCTTGCAATCTCGACTCTGTATTCTAGTCAGCAATGAGTCTTGCCTTTAAATTTTTTGTCTGATCTTTTCAATACAAGAGAGATATGACTCGCCTCTTCTAGATGTCTCTCTTGTCTAAATTATTACTAATAATGGGTGTATACATAAAGTGGAGAAGCACAAATAATATCTTAATACCTAAATACTGGACAAGGAAGAATATGTTCTTGCCTATAGATGAATGCATGTGCATGGCGGTGAACGTACATGTGAAATTAGCTGCCTATACATTGAAGGTATTGATCTTCCTTTTTTCACGTCAACAAAGCAAAGCAGATCCCATACAGTTATTTCACCATTATTTTGCCTTTTTCCATTGAATTTCTAGCAAATTCGAAGAGGTTTTGGGTCGGTTAGATGCATGTCTTAGTCCAGATATGCGTGAACGATGGTTGCCTCAAAAAAGAGAAAGATGGGCAAGGAATCTATTCTCCGTGAAGAGAGTTGAAATCAAAATTTCTAATTATTTGCGTAAACATTACAAAGAGCACAAAAAACTTTGCCAAAATTATTAATATAATGGATCGGAAGTGCTAGCCTGTCCTCATCAATAGCTAAAAGACGCATTTCTATCCGTGTATACAGCGATATTCTTCCGGAAGATTTATTAAGTATGTATGTATATCTAAAAATATATATTTTTTTTTATATTGAATGTTGATCATATTAAGGAAATAACGACATATCTAATATAATCATTTTCACATACTTTCCATTCTTTTGGGTTAGTGGAATGAGTTTGTTTTATAATTGTTTTTCCTTGAGAATGGAAATAAGTCTTGAATGGTTAATTTATATTTTAGTTGGCCAGAGTAGACAAACAAACTTTATATTGTTGGTAGCATGTTTTGAGCATTAAGTTTTGGATAATTTAATAGGACCAAAGTAACCATGTGTATAGTTATGTAATTAATTAAAACAAAAAAAAAGGTAAATATCAAATTTTGTGCATGCAATTTTCTTGTTTTTTGAATTCACTATCTAAAATTAAAAGTATTAATTTGGTACCGGAATGTTTTTCATTCATATAATTGACTACTTGAACATTATTTTTATATTTACATTTAACAACTTTAATTTGCCTATTTTCCAAAAGGAAAATGCCATATTTGATACCTAAACTTTACTAATATTTACAATTAACTAGCTGAAGTTTTAGAGTGGCAATTTCGATACTTGAATTTTTTTTCCATTTTTGCAAGTAGTATTATGAAGCCAATTTTGCTCAAACCTATTTTCACTTGCACCTACTCTCAAAGGGAAAAGGAAAAAATTGCAAAAAATAAAAATAAAAAAATTTCAAAAAAAAAAAATTTTTGGAAAATAATACTAAAAATAGCACTTACAATCATAACTTGAAGTTAAGATTTAATTTTTGTTCTGAACTCATGACTTGAAGTCACAATTTCAAGGCGAACATGAAATCGAACCTTAAAATCCGACTAAAAGTCACGATTTCAAAAATAAAATTATGTCTTTAAATCACAATTTAAAAACAATGAGCAAAAAAATAATATTTAAATTAAAAAATTACAAAAATTGCCTCTATGCCAAAAATGAGTAAACAAAAGGAAAACAAATTAAACTCACCTCTTAAAGAGACATTTAACAAGAGGCAAGTTCAAACAATGAAATTTAAGTTAGAGATGAGTTCACTACAAACCCACACTTTTCTCTCCTTAACTTTCATTAATCAACCTCTAATCTTCCAAACCAAAATAAGAAACATAGCCAAGCAAATTCACAATTATGAACTCTTAAAAAAGTAAAAAAAAATTGTTTAAAGCCTTAAATCAACATTTTTCAAGGTCAAAACAACCTCAATTGGGGAACCCTAAGCTATCCTAATGTAGAGCTCGAAAATTAGCCATTGGAATGGCATAATTGGTTCTATAACTTTTCTTGGATCAAAAGTTACACCTCTTTAAGCTACTTCTAGAAAACAATTTATTTTTGTTTTATCTTTTATATATTATCTATTCCATTAATCCATATAATCAAGACTAATCTCATACTCATTAGTTGATGAAGAAAATAATGAGTTATGTTCACTATTGGAGTAGGCTACATTGAAATCATGACTTCAGTTCGTCATTTTAGAATTTTCCATTAAAATTGTGATTTAAAGGCATAATCTCAACTTATTTTGAGTTCGTGTCTAGATCATTTCAAGTATCATATTTTTTAAATTCTTTTTTTTTTTTACTTTTTTAGTTTCCTTTTCCCTATGATTAAATGTATCTTCCATTCATTTATCTATGCCGATAAAGGAATCTATGAATAAAAGGAATAGGTATGCATGGGAGTCATATTATTACATGTAAATAAAAATCAATGAAAAAGTGTATTTATTTTTACATGAGGTAAATGTCATATCTGTTCTCTGAAGTTTACCAATTTTTACGGTTGACGACCCAAATTTCAAGAGTGTCACCTTTTTCAAGTTCATGTATAACACTCGAACGGGGTGGTTAGGTGTTAGAAAAAGGCAAAACACGAATAGGTAATGGGTTAATTATATCTATTACTCCTCTAAACTTTGTAAAAGACATGGACACTCCACTTTTTTAAAATGCAACACATACTAATCTAAAGTTCACCCATAAAAGACAAGTACTCAATGAAAGTAAGGCAACATCAGCACATTAAGCTCTTTTTTTTATATATATATGAACTCAATATTATTGTCTCATGTGATTTATCATACAAATTAAAGAAAGAATGAAATAACAAGAATAATATCTATGAACAGTATTGGTGTATTTATGGAAAATTAAGGAAACTGATTAAAATTGGGAAGACAATCATGTAGCTTCTTTTATTTATTTAATTTTTATAATCAATTCAATTGTTTTTTATATGTAATAAATGTTTCACATTTATGAAAATTTTTAAAAAAAATTTCACTTTTTTGTTTTTATCAACTTTATTTTAATTATTATGTTAGCTAACTTAATATATACAATTATAGTATTTAAATAAAATAATCAATAATGCTTATGTGACACCTCATCATTAATACTATATAAGCATCAATATTGACAAAAGTAAAGGGTAAGGTGTTGTATTGTTGAAAAATAGGATATCCATGTTTTTTCCAAAGTTTAGAGGGACAGTAGATCTGCCCATAGTTAATTGAAAAGTTGGGCAAACTTAAGATAATTAATTATAAAAATGAATAAAATTAAAGTACCAAATTCACATGTACACTATAAAAATAATTAAAATTCATTTATAAAATATAACAATATATATATTCCTTTTTTTTCCAAGCCTTTATATATAATCAAAACTACCTTTTAAATCTAGTGATAGTGATAATGTTGATTGACTCACCACTTGGGTGAATTGCGACTCTTAACACTAATACGATAAATCAAATTTGAACCTCCTCACTATAAGTATCGTAAATGTGATCATGACAAAAAAAAAAATGGTTAGCTTGTAAGCTGCTCAAGCTTAACGCGCTTTAAGCTCAATATAGTTCAAGCTTGATTAGTAAATAAGTCGTGTAGAGTTCATTTATTTAAATGAGGCCAACTCCTGCTTTGATTTAAGCTCACGAACTAACTGGTGAATAAGCTCACTAAGAGGCTTGTTAATAGACTCATTTATAAGTTTGTTAGTAGATTTGTCAATTTTTATGCATGATATATTATATATAACTACATAATTAAAACAATAAAAACTAATTCTGTTTAATATGTATATATATTTATAATAACATTTATACATTATATTTTAGATTTTTAAAAAAAATAAAAAAAATAGATTATTTAAATGAGGCAAAACTAAGCTTAAACTTCAAACTTGACAAAAGCTCGTTTTTGGCCCTAGAATTGGTATTGTAATATTTCAGACAACGGTCTGATACCTAGGGGTTCACGCATCGATTAACCGATCCGTGGCCCTATTTTTGAACCCAAATCGTAATTATCGGTTTTTAAATATCTCAATCCTTAATCGGTCCATTATAAACAATTAACCGCCTTAACGATTAACCGTTTTATTCGGTTTTCGGTTTTTAACCATTTAACCTAATGCTTTCAAGAAATCAAATTGATAATTTCAAAAAACCTTATTTTTTAGCTTTTATCATAGAGTTTTGTTTAAATTATTATATATTACAAGAGCTAAAAAAAAGAATATCAAATTAAGGAAATGGGAAAAACAAACCTTTTGATGTATCATTACCAATAAAATCAAACCAAATCAATTACCATATTAACTTCATCAAACATAGGACAATAGTACTTTAATCGA
Source organism: Combretum micranthum (assembly GCA_024138025.1). Classification (NCBI taxonomy): domain Eukaryota; kingdom Viridiplantae; phylum Streptophyta; class Magnoliopsida; order Myrtales; family Combretaceae; genus Combretum; species Combretum micranthum. Next base: position 526,730 of record JAMXBD010000783.1, read on the forward strand.
AATCCAAGGAATATTAACATAGGTAAATTACATGTATATATAAATCATATGTGTATATATATATATTTAAATAATTATATGTATATGTAAATTATATATATAATATATTTATAAATATTGAAACGGTTAACCGTTAACCATCGGTTTTTTGTGGTTACAAACCGAAACCAAAACTGAAAACCAAAAAAAATAAAAATCGTAATCCTAAATCGAAATCAACGGACCGATTAACCAAATATTTTGGATTAGTTTTACTTTTTCGGTTCGATTTTTTCCCTTTTCCCCGGTGGATAGTAGAACAACGAGTTGCTCCCACTATTTTTATAAATTGCAAGGGCTGGTTAATTGGTTATGGAAAGGAAGAAAGACAAGCGGAGGCCTAGGCCCTAGAAGATCCAACACCGTTGGGGAGAGAACAGTCGCGCCCCGCGTTGGCCCATTGAGATCTCCGAAACGTCGTGCTAAAATTAGCCCTTTTATGGCCCTGTTTACAGGTTTTCTTCCTCCATCCAAACGGACCGAATGGCTTGATTTGAAAAATTTCCCAAATCAAAACCAACATCTACCGTGGATTGAGGATAATACTTAGGATAAGCTTATAATTTCAATAACAACTGCTGCAGCTATACTACTAAGCAAGAACTTCAAAACCGCCGCCGGGGCAGGGGGGTTTGAATGGGGAATGCAGCAACCAAAAGTAAAATGGGATCTTCATGTTTCATTGCAAATTGAGGACAAGAACTGTTAAGAGTTCCTTTCCTGTCTCAAAAGAGGAAACTATAATTCGCAGCCTGAAATAGTCTGATAATTTCATTTCTATGTACTCTATTCTTGGTATAGTACAATGAACAGAGTACATCAGTGCAAGCACCTTATCAAGAGCAACAATTACTAGAAAAAGGTAAGTAAAGAACATTTAAGCTTCTTTCTTTTGTTGTCTGTCAGGAAACGCGTCTTAAAATGGCTGCCCAGCCTGCTGCAAATAGATTAAAGAAAAAGTGTTTTCTGATATTGACCTTGTTGCCATGCACAAGAAGCAACCAAATCTCTGCCATTCCATCCAAGATAGAGAGCGCTATCTCGTTCTACAAGCCTGTACTTATGAGAGTAGTTCTCTAACAGGTCCTAATTGTTGCATTCACCAATGAGCTTAGAGGGTATGGAGAAAATCCTGCCATCTTGAACCGCAACTTCCACTTCCCCAAGAGCTCATGTCGTTCCACTCTCTCAGTCCCCTCACATGCTATGATATTGACCAAGTCTTTGCAAGGCAGTGTTGCTCCACGTTGATCCTCTCCTTGCGCGCTCGTGTAGAGTAACATCAATTGACTCAAACATGGCTGTATAGTAATCCAGTGTCTCCTTGAACCGTGGCAAAAACGCAGCAGTGTTTGTATTTGATTCCTGCTCGACAAGAGTCACAACCTTTGGTGAAAGTCTTCTAACCATCCTCAGTAGTCGGTCTCGATGATTTTGCGTGCTGACACTCTCATCGGCATGCGATGTAGCATGAATGCAAAGTTCACAGCTAAAGCCTCCCCAGGCCTCGTGTCAAGATGTCGGAGTTGGATATCGTCACCGGCTATAGCAGCAGCATTGAACTCGAATGGAACTTTAACTGACTCGGCAAGCTTTAACAGCCTCTTCCCAACAATTCCAAGTCCGCCTCCACGGGCATAAGCAGATGTGGAGTCATCAAACCTGTTATGCGAATACGGGGTGGCCCGCCAGGCCTAGCAGCAAAAGCCTGGATTAGTGTAATCCATTGACTTCCCTGACCAATTTGAAAATCGATTATGTGTACTTCTTTTTCGTCCTTCATGGCTTCTGCAATGGCACCATTCGCAGACATGTAACCAAACTTAAAATACGGGCACACCTCATAAAGGATATGCATATATGAAAGGAGATCTGCACTATCAGGTTCTTTGCATTTCAAAGATTTATAAATGCAGCTTCCTGAGGAGGATAGTCGTGCAACCAGTCCCTCCAACATATATGCTCCGAGTCTTTGGATTGGTTCGCCGGAAACTGAAACCATCTCACGGAGCCGATCATCAACACCGTGCCATCGGGGTGTCTTCTTCTGAAATGGCTTTAGCACAAGCAACAAGCACTGGCTTCAAATCTTTCCTGGAAATCGCATCCAATAGCTGTCCCCAGCAATCCCCATTGAAACAACACCAAGCTCCTTATACAGAGGAGCCTTATAGTAGGCAAGACCACCAGACTCCGGCCCAAACATCACGGTCTCTATTTCTCTTAACTTGTGCTTAAAATCCATGGTATCATCAGTTTGCAGGAACCACTAGCTGAGGAGCCATAGGTATCATCAGGGGAATACCATTCATCTGGCGAGCAAGAGAAAGATTCTTGCCGTGATATTGGACTCCCAATGGATGAGAAGCTCATTGTCGAGGAAGAGCAGTAAAGGCTGTAGCCTCCATTTGCTAAGAATGATGATTCCAGGGTGCAATACTTTTCTGGGAAATCATATGAATGGAAGTGCTTTCCTGGCACACTTTCATAGTAGTATGGCTGGTGATCTAAAGTATGAAATTGTGGAAAGGTGTCTACCTCCTGTGCTGATTGGAAGCACAACTTCTCGGACATCATCGAACTTCTATGTTGGTCTGAGGCTTGCATTTAAGGTTCACTAGGTCCCCACTCTCTTTACAGCATTACTTGGTAAGAATGGAGTACAACTAACGGGGAAACCTGTCCCACAGTAATTATGGAATCCAATTAATGTGACACCACTCCCACAGCGTACATCTGACGATATTTGATAACCAATAATGTCAGAGGTTACACCCCTAATGAAGCTTTAAGACATTCTCTATACACGAAAATCATCTGCTGAAACACGAGAGAAGAATTAAGTGGCAGTGAAACCACAAATAGATGCAGTCACAATCATCTATAAGATGCAAGTTCAACTAAGCGTGCTCTGCTCATTCAGCAGATTCAAAGCAACATGATGGCAGCAGAAATTCTTGCAATGCATATTGTACGATTGCCTTTAAACAAAGAGGACTCGTGAAATTGGAAAGAGGATTGATAATTAGAAAAGATGAATTTCTTATAACAGTTACCAAAACAGATTTTGAGAAGGAACCATTCAGATAGTAGATTGCTCCAACATCACAAATTACAAAAAGCGAATAGCACTCCCTTCTTTCCTATTCTAGCATAATCTGGAATATATTCTGTCGCAGTAAATTTTTATCCTCATTTTGAGAGATGTTTCATTACTTTGTTCTGCAAAGTAAATGTTTAAAGAAGAAATGAGAAAAATTGTTCAGTGTGTCTGTGCTCAGGAGAAAATTAGCTTCTGTACATTACAAAATGTTCACCTCAGTGCTGAAAAGGGAGAATCCTAGCCACGTAATTATGCCCAGACAGAAACTTGGAAAGCTAATCAAACAAATTGGAATAACCTAGTTGTTAAGTTAAGATTACCAAGATATGTACTGTCCAGTTGCATTGCATCCTTAGATGAACTGGAGAATCTTTTACCAATTTTTCATCATCATCCACTAGGTAAACCACTGGCTACAGCACCCAGATTTTCATAGTTTTCATGGGAAAGCTTATAGTAGATTCCAATCTATAAATTAATATAGTCAAGGAATCTTAATTATTTGCTATCTTGTTTTAAGCAAATTTATTCTCAATAAATCCCGCCCTTAACTGTATCAGAAAATGTTCTAGAAACATTCTGATCACCTTCCCATGAGCCTCATTCACCGAATTAAAGCAAAGAATCTAGGAATGAACAACATTCCATAGCTTTCATGCAAACTGAAAGCAAACAAAATTAGCCAAACTACTTCAACCCAAAAAGCTCACTTAAAGGAAAAACAAACAAACATATGTATTAACTAACAAATTCTTCCAAATCATTATTAGAAGGTTTGTTTGCAGATGCCCCTATCAATAAATAAGAGTTTTTAAACGGTCCAATCGAAGAAACTGTCAATCTGTCATGCCATCGAGATTCCTATTGCATGGTTCCCACGATATATACACGTACTTAAAAAATATAAAAGAAATGAAAGAGCGTTTTTTGAATGTCTGATTACAAAATAAACAAGTGGATTAAAAATTATATATCCCTAATTATTGGGTAATCCAGCAGAATTAGCAAAATCATTGTATTAAATTTTCACCTTACTAGACGAAAATTCCACATATTTAGGCCATATACTGTCCAACTATATATTCCTTCATACATAATTATCCACTAAAACATATTGATTACTGAGTTCGTATAAAAATTAAGAATGAAACAGCGAGAAAGTTTCTTTTTTTTTTTTTTTAACTAATTCGGCTTCATTGTTATGGAAAACAGAGCAAGGGTACACAATCAAAATTCCACATAAAGACACCAAATCCAGAACCAAGAAAAAAAAAAACCAACTTCTAGAATTCAAAAATAATGCGTTAAAGCTCCTCTTTTCCAAACATGGTCTCGTTGTTCTTAAGAACAGAGCATAGCCAGAGTACATCACTGCAAAAGCAGAAAAAAGCACCTTCCATCAACATGCCTTCTCCAAAACTAAGAATAACCCACTTTTCGCAACCCCACAAGACTCTCCAAATCTCAAAACTTTGGGTCAATTCAAATTAAAAATTAAAAGAATTCACTAAACTCACCATAAAACAGAGCTACGAGAGACAGAACAAAAGGACTCATACATATGGTTCGATAAAAGTTTACATGATGTGTTTGAAGTGTTCCTTTGATGTAATTAATGTTCTGTGAGATCTAATGAATGGAGTTTTGTAAAGAAAAACGGACCTTAGAGAGGGATCGTTAATGAGAGACTACACTGATGAAGTAGAAGAAAGAGACAGTCAAGAGTGATAAACCAGGACAGAGTTGAAAGTTGAAACTCCTTCCCCTGAAGTGAAGCATAACCACATGCGCGTTATTAAAATTGGGTTATTTATGGAAATGCCCACGTACTTCTCAAAATTTACATCTTAACCATTCTGAGTTGCCGAATCATTTAGTCGTCTTATTCAATGAATTACATAGGAGTGAGATTATGAGTGAGAATTTAGGGAAAATTATTAAAAATAAATGGCGAAAAGTGATATGTTCTTTGGTATTTCTTAAATAAATAATCTCTGTTTTGTTTTTATTACTTTTTTTCTTTTTATAAATCCATAACCGTTATTTTGTGTTAATGATAAAAAAAAAAAAGGAATAGATATTAAATTATTATTATATTATTAAATGGTTCAAGTAATAATACCAACAAAACGACTAAAAATTAAAAAGAAAAAAAGAAGAAGAAAAAAGAGACAATAGAAAAATGAAAAACAAAAATTGAGTTACACAACCATGTGATTTTTAAGACATCTAATGGCCAAGGGATGATCGACCTCCAACAAGGGCCGACTTCTTACAAGGGGTTTTAAGTAAAGTTGTGAAGGAGTTGAGCTGGGTCGAACTGAGCTTTTGAAATCTTAGGCTTGACTTATCTAACAAATTAACGAGTTTGAACTGAGTTATATTTCTAACGAGCCAAAAAGTATAAGCTTGAGTCCGAACTCCTTAAAGATTTGTGAGCACAAGCTCAGTGCATTTAACTATTTATATATATATTGTAATATATTTAATAAAAATAATATTTTATTAAAAAACATTCACAAGCCTATTCATGACTTTAAAGAGAACTTTAGGCTCAGCTCATTTTACTAAACGAGCTTCATTTTGACCTTGAGTTAAGCCGAGCTCAAGCAAGTAAGCAACTTACAAGTAACTCGGCTCTACAGTCTTAGTTTTGAGCAACCCTATTATGTCATCATCAATCATCTTGAAGCTTTGGATTATGAAAAAAGGCCTCCAAAAATTGCAATTTACAACATAACGATTTTCTTAGCACAACCTAAACATGGGCACAGGCTTGATTTAACTTACAACCCAACGTAAACCTCTATTGGCAAGTCCAACCAATTATCCGACTCAGCTAAACCTATCATAACTTGCCAAATACTCAATGGGGTTATCAAGTCATAAATGGATTGTTAGTCTCAACTTGCCAATTCGATTGGTTAACCCAAGCAAACCAAAAAAAAAAAACAAAAGGTGAAAACAAAAGAAATGTAAAAGGAAAAATAAAATGTCTATTTATATTTGCATATACTTCTAATTAAAGTGAATTGTTTTTAGTAATGTTGGACTTGTTTTTGTGGAGTTATTTGTCTCTTAAGTTTTTTTTGTCTAATTAAAGGCTAATGCTATAAGGCTCAATTTTATTTGGTTAAAAATGCATCTTGATTAATTCTAAATTTGTATTTATTTTACTTTATCTTGGTTTTTAGTTTCATTTTGTAATTATTTTATTTTTTAAATAATGTTTTTAATAAAAAAAAAAAGTTGGTTTGACAAGTCCTGATCCGACTTGTGAACTAGCGGATAGCTTGGAACCAACCAAACTCCTTAACCAAACCTGTGATCCAATGGGCCATGCTCATATCCAGCATACCCAACACACAATCAACTCCTAAACTTGGATGGCTGAAAAATGGCCTAGATCATAAATTCTCGTTTTTTTTTTTCCTTATGTGGTTTTATCTTTCTTGATTTTTGTATTTTGATTTGTATAATTTAATTTACATTATTTTATAAAATTATGAATCAAATAATATAAGTATAATCTCTCTCTCTCTTGCTCACACACACTCTCATAAAACTCCTTGAATAACCCTTATTTAGGAAGGGGTTTGTCAAACTTCTTCCTTTCCTATATACCCTAAAACAACATATGCATGATTATTGATGTCAATATTCGGGATGCCCTTTTGTTTTTTTAAATAAAAACTTTCTAACTTGCTTTCTATCATTTTCACAATTAATGATCTATTACAATCCAACCCCATAAGTCTATTTTTACAAACCTACATTTGAATAAAAATCTTGATAGTTACAAGTTAGGATATTGATTTGTTAATAGGTTTTTAAAGAGTGATTTTTATTTTATGTAATTGTTGTTTTTCTTTCTATTTATTGTCATCCCTTATGTGATATTTTGTTATTTATATTTGTCAGGTTAGGTAAGTTTTTTCATGTAGGATACATCTGTTGTCCCTTAATGGGATGTATCAGTGTATCTTATTGGATTTTCATACCCTCATCCCTTCGACTAGGAATCTTATTATGTCGATTTATTTGATTGATGTATGTTCTTTCATTGAATAAAATTTATCTTTATTGAAAAAAAAAAGGTACCATGTACTTTCAATTCATATATATAAAAGGATTAAGCATATATTGTGATTCAAAGGCATTAAGTTTAATCACCTCACCTGTTGATACATTTAAATTTAAAAGAGTAATTTAATTTTAGAAAGTATATAATTAGCTCTCTTGACATGTATTTTTATTTGAATTCTAAACTTTTTTTTTTCTTTGAATCAATACTTTAAACTTTACAAACAATGTAAGAACTCCGTCGATTTTATTAAATTTTTATTTATAATTGATCCTATGGACTTCTATTTAGTCCATAATACTTAATTAAATTAAATAATAATAGTAAAGATATTTGATTATATAGATGAAAAAATAGTAGTAGTTATATTTTTTTACATATTAAAATAAAAATACCAAGAATATTCGGCCACTTGGCCGACAATCTTAAGGTAAGTCAAAAGCTAGTAAAGGTCAACTATTGATGGTAAAATTTAATGAAAAATAGTTCTTCTTCTTCTTCTTCTTCTTCTTTTTTTTTTTTTTTTTTTGGTTATAAAAAATGTTAGATGGCTCAAATAGAACAAGGAAAATAGAATACCAAGGAATCAAATGGAAGGACAAACATTGTAAATATGAATGTATGCTTTTCCACATTATTTTTCAGGAACTTCCAAAGATGCATATCTCAGGAATTACCCATGAATTACTCCAAAAGAAAAAGTAAATAAATAATAAATTAATACACATGTTGAGGGTAGAAAATATAGACGTAATTGTTCGAGAGTTTTTAATCATGAAAAAAGGGGAATAAATTCTCCGAAGACTTTTATTCAATTCTTCGTCAACTGTCCCATATTGGGACAGAGGATTGGCAACAAGTGAAGGTTCTTAGCAACTTGTAAATCTAACTGAGAAAATGTGAAGATTCATACAGAATGTAAAGGATGGTCTGGACGTGGGTTTCTGTGGGGTCGGCTTGGCTAGCTTTTTTCAGCATATATAGATACTTTTTAAAAAAAATTAATAAATTATTTATCAAAAAATAAATACAAATACAAAAAATTAACAGTTTTCATGAAAATATTAAATAAATAAAATAAAAATACAAATCAGACATATTTACACATAATTTTCGATACAAATACAGACATAAATGAAAAACATACCATCCAAACATACATACATCGCAAAGCAAGATTCATATGGTTTTTTTTTTTTTCTTTTATCTCCTTTTTCCCCCTCCTATAAGTGAAATCATTGGTTGATTATGGACTTTTAGAACTTTTAAACCTTATTTATCATTCCCCCAAACTTCAAATATATATATATATATATATACGACTTCAAAATCATCAATAAAACAATAAATTATTACTCTTTATAATTCTTTTGAGATATTATTTGAGATATTTTAACTACTATTTTAGCATATGTACGTACTTTCAGATATTATTAACGATTTTATTCATATTTGATGGGGTAGTTCAAGATCTATAATCTTAATTACAATACACAGGTTCTATTATTCCGAGCAGAGCACTATTTCCGTCTTTATGCAAGCATATATGCTTTTCGGTTGATTCAATGTTTGACTGAGATGTCATAGCCTAAGAAAATTAGGTGAAAACCTCTTGTGACCTATCCTACACGATGTCAATGTTTCATTTACTGCTATTTCCATCTTAAAAGCATGTTAAGTTTTTTCTAAGACCGTCTTTATTATTCTGATTAGGAAATTCCTCTTTGAAACCTCTTCACCTTCTTGAAAACTTGATTCGTCTATGTGCATTGTTTGCATCGTTTGTGGATTGTGTTTACATTAGTTTCTATACATTTTTATCGCCTTTTTTCCATATATATATATATATATATATATTGTTTAATCTCAAGTTAATCTAAATGTGATCCAAAATGGATTTACAAGAATTTTGGATTATAAGTCAAATAATAATATAAGCTTGATTCACAACCAATTCAGTGATGAAGATGGGAGAGTTAGATACATGGAAATAGGAAATTAATAGGATTTGACATGATAGTGTAAGGGGGCTTCAATTATATATATAATTATTATTATTTATATGGACTTGATTGTAGGTTAAGTAACAGGACTCAATAAATCAAGAGTATTCATTGAGATGACTGAGGAAGATTTTGCTTAACAAGCTCAAAATAGGAATCATCTTATCAATCCGTTGCATCCAACGTCATGTAGGCTCTAGCACATTGGATGATGATTATCGGTCTTGGTATGTAGTGAGCTTATTCATGATAAACATGAAATAAACCCTAATTAATCTCATCCATTAATTACTTAGATGATCTGATGGTTGTTATTCACTCGAAATGCCTATAAATATTTAGTCAATTGGTTGGAGAAAGATAAAAACAACATTCTATAAAGAAAACTCTGCTCTTAAGGATTGAATTAGCGAATCAAACAACTTTCTTTTCATTTGCTCAAGAATTGCAAGATTGACATACAAGGTCTATTTAAAATTCTTATCTCTTATTATGTATTCATGACATTGAGAAATACTTGTTCCTTCTTTCTGTCATTCTCTCAAACTATCTCATCATCAAATGTCATATTTTCATCAGCATTTTAACATCATGTGTAAGGGACATGCATGACAACAAAGAACCTCTCATCTATAGTAAGAATCATTCAACTAGTTTATTTCCTTTTAACCATTCTCCAGCAAAATCTTAAAAAAAAAATTGTCAGTAGTCTTAAATTCAAGAGATGCCAATAAAGGGATCCATCAAAATGACGACTCATCTTTACTATAATGCACAAACACAATTTGGTGGATGTGCTCAGCAACCAAACTTCATCAATACTTAGCTCCTCTTCATCGGAGAAAATCGAGTCATAATTAAAAAAAAATAGATATATAATATAGAGTTAAAATTGCAAATATCATAAAATTAGATATGATTGAAAGAATAAGTCTATATTTTGTGAAACAAGAGGTTGTGGGTGTGGGTTTAATTAGTATTATAGTAGGTTTACTTGTTAAACAAAATAGTTAACTAAATAAATATAATTACACACAATTAATCTATTAAAATTAATAATTACGTTGTTAATGCTACATATATTTCAATTTTATTACACGAAGTTTGACTAAATAATAGTATTGATTGTTTAATTATTTTCATTGAAAATGTTTGTGCATTACTAATTTTTTGTTTCTTTATGTGCACTAATTAATCTCCGCCTAAGTGCACTACTTATCTTTATGTTATTATTTTTTTCAATCTGTATGTAAGTTTTGTACAAAAAAATTATGTGATATATTTTTGTTGATAAGAAAACTAACACAAGTCTTGTGAATTTATTCTATTTTTTAATAATGTTAATTATTAAATTTCAATTAAATACATATAATTAAAATTTGACTTTTTTTGCAGAAAATGCACATATTCATAATTGTTTCATAGAAAAGTTCAAGGCTCTCTTAATTAATAACATTATAGTATACTTCTTAACAATTATTTAGTATATATAAGATAAACTATAATTATAAAATAAAATGAATTTTTCAATAGAATTCTAATACTAACATAAATAAGATAAGTTTCATCCTCAAGTTATATAATTTGCATCAGTTCTGACTAGGCTTTTTACTTTGTAAAAAGAACAATTTTTTTTTGTTTAATGCATACAGGAGATAGTCTTGTATAATCTTATTGAGTTAGAAATACATGGTGGATCTGTTACTTTATTTATGTATATAATTCTCTACACGAAACAAAATGATTTTTTATCACCGGACATTTTGATTAATTTTCATCTTCCTCGAAGAGAGAAAAAGTTTCACATGGCAAAAGATTCAAACTAGGAATCCAAACAAATCGAACTCCCTCCAAACTATTCAAATTTTATTAATAAACTCGTTGAACTTGAACTTCAAATAAAAATTATTTATCTAATATAACTCAAGCTTCGATTTAAGCTCATAAGTTTTGAACATACTCGTTTAAATTCGTAGCTTATTAGTAGGCTTGTTAATAAGCTCGAACTCAATTATAAATAAGCTAAACTTATTCTCAAAATAAAACCCGCTTAGCTAAACGAGTAAAGCTCATAAAAAAGCTCTGTTAAGACCCAAGTTCGATAAATTTTAAACGAGGAAATTGCAAAAATTCGAAAGTTTAGTTTTCGCTTGACTCGCCGGCGGTCTTTAATCTTTGTAATCCATCGATCGGACATGGTACTGCAGTAATCTGTCTGTAGGGACTTGGGAGCGTGGGTTCGGACCCAAACATGCGGATCCCACCAAGCAAAAAAGTCCACGCGTACACAGGCATAGTCGTGTTTTTGAATTGGGATCTAATTTTGAGATGTGGCCGTAGGCACTAGACAGGGACCTACACGGCTAAGGGCAGATAGAAGAGGAGGAAAGAATCACTCGCTAGAGAGAATCTACAAATAAATACATCTCTGGAATGAAGTGTTTTGAGGGCATGTCTTGCAAGCCCCCACCTTTTCCTTCCAAATCACTAATGTAATTATTACTGAGCTACCATTATTTCTATCTTTTAACTGAAATATATACATATGTACCTAATCAGTAATAATTAGAAATCTTTTAGCTAAGTAGTTGAAAGATTCATTAGTTACCTATTAAATCAATTGCTGACTCTTTTAGGTTAAGTTTTATAAATAATACCAAAGCTAACTTCTTACTAATAAATAAATATTGTTACGAAATGGATGGCAAATGATCCTAATTTTAGCGTTTTATACATTTGAAAGACTCTTCATAAGAGCAGGTCATACTTGATACAAAATTTTATAATTTTTCCAAAACTATTATTGCGATAACAATTTATAATGCCCCTATATCGTAATCTATATAATATTTTGTAATGATATTTGCACATTTACAACTGCTCATTCATTTTACTGAATGAATAAGATTGTAATGAAACTGCTATTAATATGGAATAGAATAAAATAGGATTTTCATTTGTTAGATTTTTATTCAAACCCGTGTGCTTTACATATATATATATATATATATCAATTCCAGCATTGAACTTTTTTTTATAAATTTAAGTAATAAATAACTATTCAATATGTTTTGTAATAGAAATTTTTTATGGAATCGCTATTATAGTCAATTAAATGTATCATAGTGCTTCACAACGAAAAAAATTGTGATAAAATTATTATTACAATGGAGTTAAACTAGTAAAGTGATGTCTACATGTCCAATAATAAAGAAAAAATATCTATATACACATTTGCAGGTGTATAAATATAATTTTAAATATGCCAATAGTGTAGTTCTATTTATATGACCTTTACATATGGTATGTTAGGCAGTTGCTGAGAAAGAAAAGAATATTATATTTACAAGCTTATAATGATTATTGTCATGTGTGATCAATAGTTGATATCGTAAGAAAGATATTAATTTATAAATAATATTATTAATTTTTATAAACATTAAAAGATATTTTAATAATTTTGGTAATTTATTTTTAATTTATAAATAAGAAAAAAATTAAGAGAATAGAAACCGAAATAAATTCTTTGTTTAGGCTATTAACAAGGCTCCTAGGGCATCTATTCACATAGGCCAAATCCATCATTAAATGATATTTTCAGCTTCAAACTAGAGAAGAGGGTGAGCTTAAGCTATGGGAATGATGATGTGTCGCTTTATCTAGCTAGTTTACTCACCAACTAATGTAGCCTCCCTTTATATAAACCAATTAAGCCCTTCTCAACCGTAGATTTTTGTATTTACTTTCTAGAAGAAGAATTTGCTGCCTTTATTTATATATATCTACATATATATATACGTATTTCGAGAGAATCAAGAATATGTTCTGCTTTTTATGGAAATCTTATCTTTCTCGTCCACTCAGGGGGTGCGGACACACCTGCCATTACGCTTTGTCACGTAAGGCTGAGGCTTTCTGGAAACCTATCAGGATTAAGAAAGCCACCACCGAAACATTGTCAATCTAGTAGACAAATCTTCCCTAAGAATTTTAAGCATTTAATAGATGTGCTTCCATTATCAAGTGCTGTCGCAATGCTTATATTCATAAATATATATATTATTTTACTTAAATTTTATAGTCCCGTTATTAATTTGAACATGATTAATCATGTGGTTATTTAATGACTTGAATTCATACCCAGCAATAATCAAACCATCAAATTAGTTAATATACTAATTATTAAATTTATTTTAATGATTAGACAATTAACTAAATTATCCTGTTAACGGATGAAGTTTCCTATATTTTAATATTGGTTATGCATGCACTCGATGGAAAAGTTATTATATGCAAAGGTATAATATTTTCTTATTTAGCCTTTTAACAAGTCTACTAGGAACACGTACATATATTTTCTAAGTAAAATAGTAGAATGTTTTTTAAAGGATTTTTTCACTAACGTATTTGTTAAGCTGTTTCCCCTTCTCTTCGTACATTTTCCCAACACACAAATAATCTATAATATCTGTACCTTCTTTGTCTTTTGATACCTTATGTGTTCTTTGGTGTTAACCGACAACCATGTATTAAATTTGATTTTAATAAGAACAAAGATTTTGTGTATAAAAATCCCATTAAATTCTAGCAAAAGAAAAACCCATTAAATACTTCTTCTGTTCATTTTCAGTGTAAAAATTTTACATGAATCACTTTTTAAATTGATCAATTTACCCCTATTTAATGTAAGGTGAAAAATATATTTTTAATCTGTAATATTATATAAATTAATGCCCATGAATTATATCCAATTTTCAATCATATTATTCAAGATTTTAATATATATATATATATATATAAGTCATGACAATTATTCGTAAACTTTTTAACATGATCAGTCCAAAGCAACAATCTAGAAGGGAATTGAGGTAAAATATTATTAGAAAAATCATAACATACAGATTTCTGGTACTTAGATTTCATTGGGCCGTTTCTTATCATTATGCCACTAGCACTATAATTTAATTAACATTAAATTATTAACATTATTTAGTAAATTGTTTAATTTTAAAATGGTTAATCAGCTGGTTCGTTGCACTCAGCCCGCATAAGTGTACGCAAGATAAATTAAATAGTTGATAAATATATATTTTACTGAGATAGATGTAACTTTCAAAAACAGTTGTTAATCACAAGGTAATAAAGAAACTTAGTAAAAAGGCGCCACATTTCATGATAATGAAAGGGCAACTTAGCTAAGAATTATGAAAGGATTGTCGATCGAGAATATAAAGAAAACAAACTAGAATTCTGTTATAAAAAATTGTTAATGGATGCTTTAAGATAGATGAACGTGTATATATTTATATATATATATTGGTTAAGCCTGATCCTGACAAGGTAAAAAGATGCTCATTTAAGCCCACCGGAGGAGTAATCTCACATGGTCAAGCTATCATTCATAGACTTTGAATGGTTTAGATTTCCTCGTGATGTAATCCAACCATTAAAATACCTTTTTATTTAAATAATAATTAGTTTAACAATTGTATAATGGCTTGGCAGCAGTAAGTTCTCAAAATTGTACGATTTTCTTGATCTAAATTAAGCAAGTTTTCATAAAGTAGGTTTGACTCAACATGTTCTATTCAATCCGAATAGAAAAGAACCATATGGTTCTTTTAAAAAAGAAATAGATATTAGAACGAATCATGATGAACCCCTTTTACTTGCGCCAAAGTTCTTACCATTTCTAATGAAACTGTAATTACGTTTCTTTTACATTCAAAAGTTTTGATACATATAAATTTTATTGATAGAAAGGGAGAAATTATGATCTTTCCAAATGTATATATTATATAATGTATATGCATTTACGTATTTTCTTCATTAAATGTATCACTAATACCAAAAAAATGCAAAAAAAAAACTTTATTTCTAATCTTGAGGTACTTATTAACAAAAACTTTTGTATTTCTTTGTAAGGTTTCACCCATGAGTATCTAAACTAGAGGTATATATAATGAGCTTAAAAAAGAATTTTTAGTTTTTTATAAAATTGATTACTCCATTCATGATAAAAGATATACATATAAAAATGTTTTATTTTTTATTTTTTTTATCTTTAGAACAGGGAAGAGAGGATTTGAACCTAGTATCGTTCACTTCAGAAAGATCAGAGATAATATCACTAGATTATAAGGCCATTAGCAATATATAAAAATGTTTAGAAGTTAATTCTTGTGTCCAACTAATTAAGAAGGATCTAAACGATAAAATGGGAGTAAAGTATTCATTGGTTAACAAAGCCCATTTTCTATTATGGGAAACTGTAATTAATAACATCCTAAAATTTTTTCCTTTCTTCCTCAAATTTTTCCCAAATCCCAATATTAATGGTGTTACATAGAAATGTACCAACCATTCCATAATTAATGAACCGATGATGTGTAACCATTCAAGTGATTCCCCCTTAACCGTGTTGTGGAATCAAAGAATTATTTGATATGCTGAAAAGGAAAGTGAAAAAAAAAAAAAAAAAGAGAATCCTGCTTCCTCTATGTCCCCTCCTAAAGTAAGGAAAAGAAATGGCCCACCTGCTTAGTTATAATCAAAATGCAAAGCCTTTCTCCTCGAATGCTTCGTGTAATGCTATGTGGAGCTTTGCGTGTGTTTGTTTGTGGACAAACGTGCGCTTGTTGGGGAATTGTTTATGCCATTTAAAATAGCTAGAAGCGTGGTGTTGTTTTTAGTATGTCATGAGATGGATTTCAGGTTATAAACCCCGTCCCTTATAATTATGTGTTCTAGATTTACAATACGTCGTTTTCTGTGGGACCCTGCCATGTTTATCGACTTCCATGTGAAAAAAATGAAAATTCTCTTCGTTTTATCAGATAGACCCAATTAGAGTGAGACAAATTAAATAAGCAAAGTCTATACTTTATACAAAAATTTAATTTGATACATCATCTTTGAAATAATCAATTTAATGTTCAATCAAAGTTTTCGTGATAATTTTTAAGATCTCATTAACATCGTTTGCTCTATTCTTATATGTGGAAGAAGCAATTTATTGGTATTAGACGATGAAGGCATCAATATGTTGCTTGTTTTGCATTTGCAAGCAAAAAAAATGGTGTTGAGTAAGTTACAAAATGTACTAAAAAAATTTAATTGGGTATTAAATTGATCACTTTGAGTTTATATACAAAATGAAATTTTTTTTTTTATAAAATTTAAGTACCAAAGTTGAAAGTTACCCATAAATACACGAGAAAACTAGATAATCTCCATAATCTTAGCAATTGCCTTGACATGCCAATACAAAACGTTTATATGTATAGTAAAATATTAGTTTTTTGTCATATTTCTTCAAAATTAAATTTTAATATATTAAATTCACTTAAATAAATTAAAGTATGTTGTCTTATCTCACAAATAGTTGAAAAACGATTTCGATAAACTTGTAAGTTCTTTTATTTTACCAATTTTTATTTTCTCATATTGTGCTCTCCACTTTAGGTAAAGAGACTAAATTCAGAAAATTAAGGTGTAAAGAAAAAAACGATAAAAAAGAGGAGAAAGAAAAACCCAACTTGCATTCCCTTGAGATGTCGCCCCTTGCCGACCACCTCCTCTCGACCACACCCATCAATCCCCCCGTCAATATGTCATTTTTTTTTTTTTTTTTTTTTTGCCAACCCTGTCAATATATCTATTTTATGGAAATTAGAAATATTTCTAACTCTTATGATAGTTCCTTTATCTAACATTTATTATATTTGACTTCTATATTTTGAGCGCACCCCTTGTGATTTCATATCCATCTAGTATTAATTAAATATGATTGTTTTTATTTTTTAACTTAAATAGTCACATCATTTTTTTTTTGAACACGCACAATGTAAGGTTATGTTGTTAAATTACTTTCATGGATTGATATGCAATGATCAAAGACAAACATATGCCATTAAGTGGTCTTGATATCTTTGATATTCTAATAATTAGTGAGGAGAAACTCAAGAGAAATTAAGTTTTTTGCAAATAAAAAAGCCATGGAATCATATTACTTTTCTCAATCTTTACGGTCTCATCAAGTCCCCTATAAACACAGTAGTATATTGGAGTTCGAAAATCCACTTCTCATATAAAATAAGTTGTAGAAGGTTTAATTTGTTATATTAAAACATTGGTTTAAATCCACTGTCTATTGAATTTGAGTTCTTAGGATTAAGTGATAGGACTTAGAGAGGTTTATCCATATTGTAAATGAATGATGATTTGGCACACGAAATTACATCTTTGTAATGCAACACACAAATTCATTGGTATATATATAATTAGGCAATTTACATCATCATCACAATTTTGGGATTCAAAGTGAAAAATAACTTCAATCTACTTTCACTAACATAATTACACTGAAGTCCAATAGCCTTCTAACAAAATGTATAACTAAGTCAAAGCCTTTCATCATGACTGCACCAAAGCCTATGATTTACGGACACGTACCCGTTTGTTTCAATGAAAAATATTTTTCAAGAAAATATCTTTTTTTTATGTGCTTGTTTTTTAAAAAAAAGGACAATTAAGGGAAAATATTTTCCTTTATTTGAAAAATATTGATTTTTCATAACTTATTTTTTAGAAAATGACATACATAATATAAATGTATAAGTCTTTTTCTATCGATTTATGAGTCATCTACTAATCATTACTGTCCAAACTTGCTATAGGAGAGAAGATAATGAGAGGCAACCTCCAACATGTTACCTCCTATAATGATGGTCATCTGGTCCTTTAATGAAATGGTATTTATGATCTAGTCTTAAACTAGATGGTTTGATCAAAATGACCATTAATAATTTCATAAGGCACCTTTAAAGAGTTACCTAATCAACCTGGGGATCATGGGGAATTAACTAGAAAAGGAAATTGATCAATTTAATATCTAAAAGAACTTTCATGCACGCTAGTAGTACATTTATCAATTCTTTAAGATAATAAATCGATCAATTTGAAGTTTTTTAGGTATTAAATTAACCAATTTTAAAGTTTAAGTACTAAATTGATCAATTTAAAAGTTCAAATACCTTATTGCATATTTTACTAAAGTTCATGTACTATTTGTGATATTATTCCTTTCATAAAACACAATTAAGATTGGAGTTTTATTATGGAAGTCATAGGATCTAAGAAACATATAATTTACTTAATATATATATATATATATATATTTTACATTTTCTAAGAAATCCTTAAATCCTCGATTCTATTGTGCCAAAAGGAAAACCAAAGTTAATGTTTCTTGAGTTCTCTATTATTGAATAATAAAGGAGTTAATGACCTTATATTCTAGAGGCATCACTTCTAGTCTCTCAAGCATGAGATATTAGATTTAAATCCCTCGTCCCCTATTATAATAATAAAAAAATAATAATAACAATAAAGGCAAATGTGTTACCTAGGTTGCCTAGAGGAAACTCTATTGCACATAGCAAGGACAAACAACAACGTTGCCTAAAAAGGAGGGAAAAAGGCAGTACAGAAACAGCAAGAGAATTATGTTTTTAAACTTCCCCATAAGAGGTTTTATAAGTGAGCAATTACGAGAACTTTGCTTATTTGAAGGAAAACCCCGTGAGTGAAATGACTTTCTTGCCCTTGATTTTTAAAATTGAATTTATGGTTTTCTTTTTCTTTTTTTCTTTTGTCATAAAATATAAAAGGATAAACACGATATTAGTTTTTTTCTGTCCTTTTTTTCTTTTTAACTTGAGTCAATTGCCTAATCCTAATCTTTTAACTTTCATGTCATTACATTTATCCCCATACAAAGTGCATATAAATCCTTTAACTTCCATTAAAAACTATATCCTTATAATGTTGAGAGAAAAACTGATCAAACTTAACCAATTTGTAATCAAAACTAAATTGAAGCGAAAATATAGTTTTATTAAACAATTTGATTTAGAAATTTTCCAATCGTGAACTAGGCTATAAATTTATGATTGGTTTAGAAGATTAAATCAAAATAATATATAAAATCAAACCAAACGATTTTAGTAAAACATAATTTTTCAATGATGTAACTATAATTTTTTTTTTTTTTAGATGATTGAGTAAAGCCCATATAAACTTTCATGGCTTTATTATGATATTTATAATTTGATGAATTTTGGTTTATATTAACTTAAGGTAAATTATACTAGAAGATATTAACGTCTGAAGGTAAATTTATTTAGTTTATCAACATTTTGAGAAGTTAAAAATGGTATCAATGTTTTGCTAAGTATATCAAATGAGGTATTAACGTTTTAAGAAGTTCATTTGAGGTATCCGCATTTGGATTAGCTTTCAATTAAATCTCTTTAATTTTTCATTTGTCAATTATTGATACCTTATTTGACTCACTTTGTGAAACATCGATACCTATTTTTAACCACTCAAAACGTTGATATCTTGAACAAACTAAGCCCAAAATATTACGTTTCGATATAATTTATCCTATTAACATATATATATGTGTATGTATATTGTTTTACATGTTCAAGCTATATTCTTCCATTGGCGATTTGATGTTGTTGTTGATTTTTATTTTAATATTTTTAATTCCATGGAGTATGTACTTTGTTTATTCGGTTAGACTCTTATTATGTATTTATTGTTCAATCTACTTTTTTAGTAGATCATTTTTGTTGGTGGATGACTACTAGTCATTGGATTTTTATAGAGACTATGGACTTTGAATGTGATGTTTTTATTAGGTACTTTATTGTGATTACCAATCTAAAATTTATAGAATAATCTTTTTTTTTTTTAAAAAAAAAGCATTTTCTCCTTCAAAAGTTGCAACAATTAAACTATATATATAATTATACATATATGCTTTCGTGTTATTCTTGTGATTATGCTGTATTATCTTCATATCAATATTTATCAGTAACATCTAAAAAAATAAATAGTTTGATTTCTATATTTAGCAATGGGTATTAATTATCTTTATGTCAATTTTTTTCCAATTTTAATTATTAGGATATTTGTATTAATGTAACTAGAACAAATACTTTTTATCAGAATTTTGATTTAATCCATAATTCGAATCAAATGAAACAATATTTAATTGATTGAATTTATATTTAATCCAAAATAAATAGTTATTTGATGATTTGGCTTGGGATGAGAAAAATTGAACCACATATTATCGTTTAATTTGATTCTGGTAAAAATCAAATCGAATTGAGCAGTGTCCAGCCTCCTGAGGAACCAATAGCATTATTTGGAGAAAGGAAATTCACTTTTGGGGGAAATTTTCAGGATATAGATGTAACTTAGAAAGTAATTTAAACAAGTGTAGCAACATGAAGTTGAAAGTGTCAGGGCAATTCCAGTTTGAATTCCTTTCCTTTCTTCAAAGTATGTGAAACAAGTTCTCGTTGCATTTCGATTGCAAACCAATAACTTTATCTTATACTTAAGAATTCGAAAATGTAATCAAATAAACAATAAAGAATCATTTTTGCAATGAGCATATGCCATGCATTTAAAAGACTTTCTCAATTTTTTTTTATTACAATGGAAGGGAGATTTCAAACTTAATTCATATCACTTGTGAGATTAATAATAATGCCACTAAACTATAAAATTATTAATAACCTTTCCAAAATTATGCAATTATAATTGGATCACATCTTCTTGATGCATGAATGGTTTACAAAGCTGTTGGATGGAGTTAGTTAAGAATCTAATTTTATTTTTAATATTAGCCTGTTGTAGCTATTAAAACGGCATACAAAAGTAAAACCCCAACTATTCCTTACAAAAACTTTTACATGGGCTTAATTAAATTGAAAAGACTCATAAAAAAATTTAAATATTTGTCAAGAAATAGATACGATAGAAAATTAGTAGTTTTATGCATAAACAGATAAAATAGATACAATTATATAATATAAATATAATACAATAAATTACATATACAGATTAGATACAGATACGATATAAATAAAATTCCGACTATCCAAACAGACCCATATTACAATTCACATAACTTGAATTGATTAACTTTTGTTTTAATTTATTATTCAATCTAAGAAGACTTCAATTATCATTAAACATGCAAATCAAAACCCACTCCAAGGGTTTGGTTTAACATGTTGAATCTTTAGATGTGTACTTTTGTGAAAGGAATGATGTGTTCTTGTTAACAAAGGCAAAAAGAGAGGTGCTATTTCAACACTTGATGGAAGCTTTGTCAGCATGAGCAGGCTTTTCCTTCACCTGAAACAATTTAAAAACTAAAAAGGATTCCATGCCTATCAAATGGATTGTCCTGGTGATAGGGCTTTGGTACTTACAATTTGGCAGCACCCCTCCGTTGTTAGGGCTTTCAGAGACAGCAGTTTCCCAATAATGTTATTCAGAACCCTAGTCAAATTTCTAGAGATTTGACGACGTCAAGGATCTTTCCCAAAAGGAACGCCACGTATCCTTGTCCCAACAACCGACACTATTGCATGTAGTTTCTTTTGTTCATTTTCTCCTTTTCCCTTTTTTTTTCCCTCTCAGTCTCAGGCTCTCGGCTAGGGTTCCGTTATTACAATTTCTAAGTTAATTAGTTAATCCCAACATGCTTTATCCAGTTCAATCCACCGGAGCAGTGGATTTGGAAATTTTGCTTTCTTAATGAATCTATTAGATTGGGTGTGGATAGGTTTTCTTTGACTTAATTAGATAAAAGTTTCACTAAGTTCATAAGTTTTAACCATATTGGCTTTTTCTAATAACACTAGGAAACTTCGTAATTGGTTCGTGGTATACTAGATTATGACATGATGAACTAGAGTGGATAGTTGTCCGTATATGATGATTACTTTTTACTTTTACGGCCAAAGGAAAGTGATTTTGCCGAAATTTAAGATTTTATTTATTTATTTATTTATTACAGAAAAAATTCCAATTTGAATCACGCTCACACTGATTATAAGATTGATAAGATTTTATCAAGTTTAAAAAGTAATTATTGTAATAATTACCAACATATTTTACATATATTGTATTGGATAATATTTTATGATTTTATACATCATATATATATTATACATAACATATAATACATAATAAATTCATTTTTTTGGGATTGATTTACTATGGCATAGGACATAGGAGGTCCATTAATGTAAAACTAGATCTATTTGATAAGACTTTTATAAACCTAACGTGTTTTGGTTATTTCTATTTTGATTTTTCTCATGTCAATAGCTTTTGAGTGCTTCATATTATTTTCCAACAAAGATAAATATCAATTTTATAAGAAGGTCGAAACGGATGTCCACGATAATCTGTCGAAACATTACAATGAACACTACAATGAAAGGATAATTTCAAAGCGACTAAACATTAAAAACACTTCCGGATAAAATATTTAATGAAATCCAACGGAAGAAGTATTTATAATCAGTTCTAATGAATAATTATAATAATTTTATTACAGGATTATTTTTTTATAAAAGTTATCATGACATTATATTAAGATGTTTAGTTAATCATAATAGTAATTTAATAAGAAATTTCTATTATGAAAAACTAAATAACTCTTTATTACTTAAATCTATGAATATGATTTTAATATTGAAATAGATTTTTTCCTAAACTATTTCCAGTTAAACAAAGAAATTAACATATAAAAATTTTATTATATCTCTCTTGTATTCTTTAAAAATAATAAATTCTATCGTAGATGAGTCACAAACCTTAATTCTTGAAAATTTGCAAATGGTGAAGTACGTAATGACCCATTGCAATGTCTTTGGGCAAAGTTAAAAATTATAGAAATGAAAGCTTATCTTGTGCTGTTTGGTTTGAAAAAAAGCGTAACTTGCCGCCCTTCGCTGTCACCCTTGTCAATGGCCTCATGACACATGGCACCTGTGCTAGAAAAGATTAATCATCACATTGAAAGAGACTAATTAGTGGGTAAATTCAAGCTCAGATAAAATGTATTGAACCATAAATAATGACTTTTCGCTTCTTTTCCTTACAATTGGAGTGAATTGTGCTAATCCCCGTGCTTTTTCTAATGGAGTTACCGTCGGTTAGTGTTGATTGCCTTTTATTTATACCGTATCTATTGCCAGTAAAATATAATCTTAGGTCCATTCGATCTTTTGGAGCCCATGAACCCTTATCCTCAATGCCCACAAAGCAGCAGTTCAATTCATCTCAATTCCGAAACTATCGAAAAACGTAACACCTCAACTACACAAGGAGATACGAGACCCGGCCTCAGGTCCACATTTTGGAACACCTCCCCAAGCTCGTTAGGTCGTTGGATCGACCAGCTCGTCCTCAATCCAGCTCAACCACATTTCCCCACCTTCCTCTGTTGCTCCTCTCATCCTAGTCACATCTCGTGATCAGATGGACATCAATAGCTCGATTACGCCCCACGATGTCAAGCCTTCCAATCCTGGTGCCACCTTCGCACCTTGTACAAGGCCTTATACTACGTGTCCTGGTATGACCCTCAAAGCCTATAAATAGACCTTCTTCCCCTGGTCAAAGGGGACAAGGGAACAAAAAAGAGAAAAGGGCAAAAAAGAAAACATACAGTACAAACAAGAAAACAACCTACCTGAAATTCTGTTTATACCCACCTTACTTTTACCTACAGACTGACTTGAGCGTCGGAGTGGTCGCACCAGGTAACCTCCAGCTTCCCTCTGATTTGTCTTTTAATCTTTGTAAGAGCAATCTCTACCGACCTAGATTCAGCTAATGCAACAGTATCTATATCAAAATCTGCATTTGTGATTATCTGTATCATATCTGTTGAATTCGTTTATGAATAAAACTGTCAGTTTTTTTATTAATATCTATTTCTTGATAAATATTTATTAAAAAATAATAATAATATAATGTAAAATGATCAAAATATGATAAAACAAACAGAATAAATGCATGGTTGTGAATTATGAAGGCGGTCTCACTAGTTACCACCACAAGACACCTGTTTAAATTTGAAATAAAAATTCTTTTTTCAATTTTTCATTAGGCATAAAAATTAGTATACAAAGAAATTGTTAAGTATCTCTTATCGTTCTTCTAAATGATGTTTTAGGTACTTATTAGTTCAGGGATCAATAGTGGCCATTATATTAATGGCCAGGGAAAAAAAAATAGGGGCTATTACATTAAAGCACTGGTTAACAAATGTTTCAGTACAATAGCTCAAAGATCTATCTATACTGTATAGAAGAAAACTATAGGAAAACAGAGTCTGTACTGAAAGAAATTTGCTCTGTGTATAGAATTTGGATCCTCCAAAATTCTTCTCCGATGTACAAATCGAGGCTAAGATTGTTTAAGTTATTGAAACATCTTATAATATTATTGTAGCACCACCATTTTCCATATAATCTCGACCAATAATTATACTTGACAGTATATTTAGATGGTAAATTGGTGATCTATCATCTATTTTGTTGTTCTATGTATAAAAGCTTTAATGGGATTATACAAAAAATAATACTTGAACTTTCGTAAAAAATTCGATCAGGTATCTAAAGTTTGATTTTAAACAATTTGGTATCTGAAATAAGATTTTACATTTATTTTTCATACCTAAAGTTTGGTTTTGAATAATTTGGTATATGAAATAAGTTTTCGCCTATATTTTTCCTAGTTATAGCAAGCTTAATTAGGAGGAAAAAATATACATGAAAATTTACTTTAGGTATTAAATTGATCAAAACTACACTTCAGGTACCTGATTGAACCTTTTGTAAAAGTTAAGATACCAAATTATTCAAAACCAAACTTTATGTGTCTTCTCAAATTGTTCTAAACTAAACTTTATGTGCCTTATTATACTTTTTGCAAAAGTTCAAGTATCATTTTTTACATTAACTCAAACTTTTATGGCATTTATATATTATATATACATATACATATCTCATGCCTTATATGATTAATAAAAGTATCATCCATTAACAGATAATAATATAGCCAAATAATTAAATTCTTATCCTAGTTTTCAAGCCCCAAATCAAGTGCTCAAAAATATCAATTGGTTGCATGTCTAGCTTCAACATTAATTCCAACATAGCTATATTATGATGGAGCATGTCTTACTAGACATGGCGTGGAGGTAATGATAGATGATGGATGGTTGAGTTTCAAAGAGATATTATGCTCTGTCGTCCCTATCAAGTCCAACTTCAGATCCTCACTCCCACTCCCACTCCCACTCCCACTCCCACTCTCCCCCCTTCTCAGCTGGTTCCATGAAAGCTACGAGTAAGCAAAAATTGCAAAAGAAGACAAGACCGAAAGCCATAATAAGAACTTGACTTTTACATGCAAAACATCCCGATTGTTACGCCGACCATGTTTGTTCATTTGGGTTTATCATCTCATTTCCCTTGCCTTTGCATCCTTTTAAGTTTTGTCCTTATCCTCCACAAAAAGCAATGACTTTACCTCCGGAACTATTCTTGTTTAGGATTTTGGGTCTCCTGTGGGACCTTCTTAACACACTTATGCTATATCTTTGTCTACCTTGTAGGGTCTTTCACGAATCAATCTTTCTGGAACCTGTATTTTGAATATATTTGCGATTTTCACGAGCACGACCTTGATGGGGGGGTTAATAAAATCAAAAAATCTCTGTCTAATGGATGCCGTATCAGCACTATAGAATTGATTGTTTTCAATAATCCATCGACAAAATTATAGTGCCGGAAGTTCTAATAATAATTTGTAAGTTATTCGTGCTTAGATATATAACTTAGCTATATATATAATATATATAAGGTTTAGACCTAATCCCTTTAACCTTTGTTTGTTATGAGGGAAATAACATTTTTTCTTTTTTTTGTTATCTATAATAGCAACAAAAAGTTAAATAAATATTTAAAAAGTCGATTCATATATTGATTGTTTAAGTTCAACATTCACATCCAAAGTTTTTAACATGAATTCCTAAATAAAAAACCTTATTTTGTAAGGTTCTTACCGATATATAATTTTTTTTTTTATTTTTTGAGATTCTCTATGAAGTACTATAAAAAGTGAGTGTTTTTGTAATATATTATTATTATTATTATTATTATTATTATTATTATTATTATTATTAATAAAAATTATAACTTGCCAGTTACTTTTTCCGTCGT
Organism: Combretum micranthum; assembly: GCA_024138025.1. Lineage (NCBI taxonomy): Eukaryota > Viridiplantae > Streptophyta > Magnoliopsida > Myrtales > Combretaceae > Combretum > Combretum micranthum. The sequence continues at coordinate 553,073 of JAMXBD010000783.1, forward strand.
GATACTGCCGTGTATGGCAAAATGGACATTGCAACAGGCCAACGGCAACGCAAGTTATCATTTTTTTTTTAATTCTTCGGTTTTGATTCCTTTTTATTGTCTTGCAAATCTTTTTTTTTTTTTTTATGTTTGGTGATTTCCACTTGCAATGATGTCAACATATAAAGTATTACCTTAAATTGAATCTAAATTTTATTAATTACATTTTAAAATGCTAATATATTAAAATTAATGATATATGTATATTTTTGCACTTCCATATAATTTATTAATATTAAATTTTATAAACTATTATTTATAACTAATATTTTATGAAAAACAAAAGTATTATGTAAAAGTAAATGGAATCCATAATAGTATAAAAAGATATGAAGAAACTTTTGTAAAAAATCTTATGATAAAGTGGTAGGGTTCTTAAAAAAAAAATAGCTCCTTAAGGTTCTTATGAAGGAACTCACGAATATGGATGTTCTTAGTATATTATAAGAACCAGTAATGTGTTTAGTACTAACAATTCTAAGATAATCCTATTTTCGGTTATATCATGACTATATATAACTAACAAATTATAATATCATACCCTATATAATAATAATTGATTTCTTAAATTCATCCACTTGAACTATGAAAATGAGTATAGATCATTTTCAATTCATTTTCTTAATTTCCTCATATTACAACTTCAAGGTTTTTTTTTTTTTTTTTACTATTACAATGGGAGAATTCGAATCAAAAGACTACGGAGATGCTATTAGACTATAATACCATTAGCAACTTTAAGAATTGTTTTACAATCTTATTATTTGATCATTGAACATGTTATGCAAATGCAAATACACTTTATAGAAATCCCTAATGTTCATACTTGGTCAAACTTGTACAAGTGTTATGCAACAACGAAAATCAGCTAGATTGACAAATTGGTAATTGTGTAATAATAAATAATTATGGGACTAATCTGTATATGCAAACGGAGAATTTCGAACCCATAATCTTGGAAAGCCTAAAGTTGACTATAAAAGAATCACCCTGGCCTCCATGTCGCATTGTCTCCGCCTAGTATCTGGTATCATCTTTCGTACCAACTCCAAGGAAATCTGTTTTTGTCCTTTGTTCCATTTTTCACTGGCATTAGATGGCCCAATTTTGTTTGTCTTTATAGCAAGGAAACTGTGTTTACATTATAAGATTCAGATCGGCCGAGCCCCATGTTTTCGTCAAGATTAATTTCGTCGATAAAAACTATATGTATAATTAAATTAAAACAAAACAATTAGGATCTTTAAAGCGTGCGGATTAACCAAATAGATTCGGGAACTTTGCAAGCCCATTAAGGTCTATTTGTTTTATCATATTCTGATCATTTTAATACTATATTTTTATCGTTTTTAAACAGATATTTATCAAGAAATAGTATCGATAAAAGACTAACAGTTTTACTTATAAACAAACTAAATAGATATATTACAAATATGTTACAAATACAAATCTGATACAAATATAACACGTATAAAATTCAAACAATCCAAATAGAAAATTTAGCAATACACACAATACATGACAACATCGAATTGTATAAAACACGTAATAATATATTCTATTAAGTCGTATTTTGATAAAGATTTTATAAATTTATCATGTCATGTAGGATGAGATTCGGTGGAGTTACGAAAGCCGTTAAATTTGGGGCCCATTTAGTATTTCGATGAGTAAGTTTAACACGTTTGTTTCCTCTTGAAGATGATAGATAAAATTGATTAAAACTAGAATTTGGAGAGAATTAAGCCATCTCTGTAATTACAAAATCACAAATTTGATAATCTGGCTTTAGCCTATGCATTGAGAATATGATGGGAAATTAATGATCAACATTTTCTATGGGTTTGAAGTGTGACTTTTCATCTTATTATTGATGGACGATTTCTAAACACTCATCTTTGTAGACCATTTGGATGGTTTTGGTTATATTTCAGTTTCTTTAGTAAGGTTCTAAACTGAACACCCCTTTTGATGCAGATTTTAATATAAATTTTCCTAGCTTTATATCCAATTGAAAGTACATAGGGTTTAGAGAAAATATAAATAACCCGTGCAAATATATTTTGAATTTTCAAAAAATGAATATAAATTTTAACAATTTGGTAGCATAAACGATAAAATTAGGGGCGTTATAGATTTTAATAAGTTCAAGATAATGTTTCTACAGTGCATTTAAAGTTTATAATACAGGATTTGCAACCACTTGATATTATTTGTTAAACAATCTAAATTTACAAGGATTATTTACAATTCCTAAATGTTCAATAATAGCCTGCACCAATACCAAAATTTACAAGGTTCAATAATCTTGAGTATTTATAAATGAGTTTTAATATTGACATCTTGTATCATATCATTCGTGTTTGTCATTCATAGTCCATACATAATCTAATTGTTAAGACCCATACAGCATCATCTATTGTAGGTGAGACTAAACATCTTTTTGGATTGGGTTTGAACCGAGACCCGATTCGGACCAACCACAGCAGGTTCTCGGTGGATCGCAAGGCTGTTTAGACCAACCTAAAGGACTTGTTGTGTTAGGCGGGCCCATGTCGGGTCTAAGTGGCAGCCTAGCAGGTCCTTGAGTCCAAACATTAAAAAAAAAAAAAAATTCAGCGCATGGCATCGTGTATTAAATACACACATATGATTAAAGACCCCTGCAATAAACAACATTGGATTTGATTCTTTTTTGTTTATTTATTTTTTACTTGTCTATCAAAGGCACCTGAAACGGACCTTCACTAGTTGATTTAAATAAGTATCAGGTATTAAGTAAAAGTCGTTGAATGTGCCCGATTCCAACCGGTCTTGGTACAACTAATGGATAACTGGCTTTTTTCATAATTAAATTAGCACTTTCCTTATCCTAAACACCTTTCTCTTTCCCCTTCTCCCGCTCTGTGATATCTGAAACATCCTTTTTCTAGCCTAAAGAGTATGGACATCCAAATCTTAGTCCCCTCTAGGTTTCTGCTAAGAAAATTCATCTCTTGTTTTAAACCAAAACACTCCCTCCTAATCTCAAATGAATCTGAGATTTGGGTTTCAATCAAGGAATCCCCTATTTTTCTTTAAAGAAACAGAGTTATGGGTCCTTTAGGACTTCACAAATTCATTCATCATCAATTTGATTCATGCATTCTCCAACAAAATCCAGATTTAATTTCTCTTGGTCTCGATTGATAAAATCAACCATCTTCAATTTCTATTAATGATAGTGTCCATAAAACCAATGATGAAATTCTAGTAATATGATAAACAACTTCGGATTTGATTCTTTTTTTTTAATTATTTTTTTCCACCAATCTGTTTAAATTTAAGTAAATGAAATTTTTTGTTAAAAGAAAAATAAATAAATAAAAGTAACCTAATAGATCTACTCGTTAAACCAATGGATCCACGGTCTGCCTATAATCTAGGATCGTTGCGGGTCCATAGAAAATGAAGCCAAACCCCGAGAGATGTCTAGGTGGGATACACTCTAAAAAAATGCTTCTCGTGGTGGTGGATCTTCAACAGTATGGAAATATTGTTGGATCTTCAACAGTTCGTAAATATTGTTTAAATTGGTCTAATAGGCTCAAAAAGCGTATGCTTAGTGAGAATTAATTGGTTTGATTGTTGTAGTGCTCTTTTGTGATGCCCTTAAATTTATTTAAAAAATAATAAGAAAACGAAGGAAACAAAAAGAAAACGGGGATGTTTCTAGTTTTTGTTCCCTTCATCACTTAGTATTCTTTCTGTTTCATTTATTCTTTTTTTTTTCTTTTGTTAGTACATTACTAGTTTTTTATAAGTATTCTAATGGGTGTAAAGTTTGACATAAATGTTAATTACATGTTACTGTATATAAATAAATCGTAAATCGAAAGGGAAATTTATTAAGTTTTTACAGTCATCTTATTTTACCAAAACAACAGTTTAATTTGATTTATGGTTTATAGTTTAATTGGAAAAAGACAAAAAAAAAAAAACTCACTAAAAGCATAGTTTGATTGGAATAATTAAACTATAGATCGTTCATTAATGCTATCCATATTACCGGAACAAACTATACACCAAATCAAACATGATTTAATAAGACAGTTTGATTTATGGTTTTAATTCATATTATGATTTGTGATTCAGATCTGAATTAAGCTTTTCCCCACGATTGTAATGATTAAAATATGGGAAAAAATTGTAATGGCCTTGAAATCCGCATATTGAGGTATTAATTATTCACTTTGACCAAATATTGCACGGTTTTAACCTTGGTATCAGCCGCTTACCAAAATGTCACCTATCTTGAGTGTGTTCGTCACTAAACAGGCTTAACTTTAAAGTTCTGATGAACTCTAAGTCATTATACCAAAACTTATCTCGATAATTAGAGTTCTACTATTTTATATTTGAAGGGTATCGCATACTTTGTTACTTACAGAATTGATATCCTCCTCAATTTCATCATACAGATCTAGAGCCGCACCAAACAAAGAAGACACTAAAGGTACTTCATACTGGCTCAAAAGGCATCCCCACTTTGAAGTACTTTATCCTTTGCAGCACTTAACTCCCCTAATCCCAACTTGTGAGCTACTGTAATATTATTTATAACGGCCTAGAACTTTGCCTATTGAAGTATTATCCACTTTAGCTAATGTTGAACGTTTTATCCTTGGTATCAGTTGTTTTTTAGTTGGTCACGCATTTTAAGGATGCTCCCCGCCGAGCACACTTAACTTTAGAATTTTTATATTGGCCAAAAAAAAAAAAATTAGAGTTCTGATGAACTCTACACTATTACATCAAAGGACATATTAATTATTAGAATTCCACTATAAGGGTATCACAAAAATACTTCTTATTTGATGAGCCGGCAATTATGAACTAATATCGTAATTATCTATTATGTTGATGCCAACGGGAAATGTTGGTTTATTCTATGCTCAATATATAATATAATTTTTAAATAAATTTTAAAAATAAAAGTTATAGAGAAGTTATTAAAAGTGATAAATTTAGTGTCTCTCTTCCTCAAATATGCTAACTACCACTTTGAGGAAATTTACAAATTTTATAATAATACATAATCATTTATCTATATTTATTTATTAAAATGGATTAGAAGGATTGGTTTCGTGTTACATGGAGATTAGAGTCACTCTTCCTTAAATGGCGAGTGGCCACAACCATAACGATAAAAATTATAATTTTTCCAAATAATTCTGTACGTAAATATTTATTTTAATAATGCAGTACAATACCATGTCCATGAAATCAACTTGCAAAACACGTTCAATTATTTGGCACCTCATGTGCTTCCCTTTTTCCATGAAATTTCTATGTTAGCTTATTGCAGCCTCCGTATGGTCAACATTTACATTCCTTGGCATTTATGAAATATATATATATATATAATATATATATAAGGAAATTAAAGTGAACCACCAAAGTCATTGTCGAGAATTCAAAATAAACTGAAGGCCTCCTTCCGCGTGCTTGTACCTGAAAAATTTAATAAAAGAAAGAAAGAAAAATAAATTAAAAAAAGACCATGCAAGTTGCTGCTAGGACATATCTCATAGTTAGGACAGTAATACTGTCCATGTTTTTCAACGAGTCAACTATTATTTATTTATTTATTTATTTATTTCGGTTGTTTATGACTTACTTAGGACAATGCTTGCTTGACCTTATTGGCCATACTCTCGAAGCAATTTGAAATATAGTGTGAGTGGATCAAAAGAGTATAATATAAGGTTTGATCTCAAATTCTATGCAAAAAGTTTAAGAATTATACATATCGTTTTGACTTTAAGCTTGATTCGATGGCGCTATTGGATAACTAAGATCAATTTGATTCGGCACATTTTGTAGGAAGCAAATATATGTGTATATATTTCTAACTAAAATAACCTTAATGCTTAAAGGGAGTTGGTTCATTAATTTTGTTTTTTCACTTAATTTAATACTATTGACTGGCTTCTCGATATAGAGGAACTAGGTCAATTCTCATTAGACTATTTTATCTACTTTTAATTTTACTTGATTTTGTGTTGCACATAATAAGCATGAAGAAGGCCCTTTGATGTTATAAAAACACTCTTGGGCTTTTTGGATTGGTCTTAGGATATGTTTGGATAGTACTTTTTTTCAACTATATCTATGTTTGTATTTGATTTACATTTGTATTTTATCTGTATTTGCATATGATCTGTATTTGGTTTGTTTTATTTGTTTATGGGTAAAAATATTTATTTTTCATATATATTTATTTATAAACAAACAGTTTATTTGAAAACGTCTATGTGTCATCTGCATATCGATGAAACAAACAGACATTTAGACTCGTGCTATAGAAGAAGGAGGCTTTCTTTTTAAGAATCATTCAAAGGTCAACATTATGAGCTGAAATTAATAACTGGAGAAGTGCTTCTCCTCATTTATATGACATCATATCAGTACATCTCTCAAAATTACTTAATGAAATATCAAAGTATTAAGTTTCTAAAGAACATCATATTTGAACTGCTGTTGTATGCATGCTCTGAGAAATCGAGTTTGTCTATATCTCCTCCCGAGCTTCTCTCCAACAACATCCTTTCACAAATCACCAACTCAAGAACTCTCCAAATTGACAACCATGCATCTTGCACATAATGGATTGCCTATACAAAAGCTTCACCACCTAATACCTTAACTCAACTCAAATTGCATTCGAGTATAAATTCAACATAAGTTTGCTAAGCCAACTATCATTAAATTCAATTAGACTCCATAAACAACTATTTGGATGGTTCAAGTTTAAGTTCAACTCTATTGTAATTGTATCAAATTGTGAATATTGAATTAAATTCGAATTATTATGGGTAAGGTTTATTTAATTATAAGCCAATGAGTATGATTGCATGTTTGAATTTTTTTAATTATATTTAGTTTTAGGTTAGTTATAGAAACCTTACTATCCTAAAATTGTATAATAAAACCCATAAAATAAATAAAATACTATTTACTTTAAATTGACTTGCTTGTTTCTCATACGTACAAATTAGCCACTTAGTTTCTTTTGTTATAACTTTTGTAAACATAATTCATAGTTGATGCAATTAAGTCATTGTTTGAAAAAATCACGATGTACCTCTTACAAAAAAATGATTTTAGGCCATTAAAATTTGAAAGAAGGAAAAATTGAAATCAATGGAGAATCCGAGTCAGTTGCAACACCAAAGAGTAATGCAATTGATTATTAAAATTATTACCTCCTTCGATACTTGAGGGAAAAAAAATTTGAGAAATTACTAGAAAAATACCCTAACTATAAAATCAAATGTTTACTCATTGGATATAAAGTGTTATTACAAAAGCTCAAAACCCCCATTTTCTTTCCATTAAGTTTTTCCCTAGTTGGGTTACATGATAGTTTTCATAATAAAAGAAAATTATAATAAGGTCATTAGGAATGACTTATGGTGTAACGCCTTAACCTGTTAGCAATTACAATCACATGTCATCTCTTTATAGAACACGCAAAGGCTATAAATTTAATCCACGATATAAAAACATATAATATAATCTTCATAAACTCTCTCAGATGGTACATCAGAAGGTTCAAAACCTATATAATATATAAATAAAAAAATCCTTCAAAAGATCATGTTTAACATAACAAAGTTGGCATAAACTTAAGCCAACCAAATTTAAGATAATTCTAACTCCACTTATTACTTAATAATCCTTTAGATCCTCAAAAGATATTTAAAAACATAAAAATCCAAAGTCTTTCAGAAAATATAAAATCTTTCATGTTATTTCAAATTCTGCAAAAGATCTAAAATTTCTTTTTTCTAAATCCTGTATCTGAATCTATTCTTCAGCATGGTAGTTTGGACCACTATCACCATCCCCTTGATCTATGTACATATTATATCTAGATATATCATATACTATATCATCTTCACATAACTTGAAAATGAAAGGAATGAGCGGAACGTCCAGTACGTCAATCCACAAAACAAATGCATATGTACACACAACATATATATATATATATATATCATATGCAACTTGATCTAATGCAAATAATCAAATTATTATCTTTATTAAGCTAGCAAAACAACACAGTTCAAAAACTACTGTACAATAGTCCCAAACCTGGAGTAACTCAGTCCCCATGAGAAATCAACCAACTCTTTGAAAATAGATAATTATATACATATATTGGTGAATGGGCACTCCCAAAACACCGCGAATATACTGTCAAATCACCTAAATCTACCAAAATCATCTCTAAGTGCAACTCCTCCAGGGATAACGCCACACAAAGATCATCAAGGTGTCACACCAGTATCACTATTTGTCAAGTCTTTACAGGTCATAGCCACACACACGCAACAAATAAATTAATTAGCCAAATAGATTTAAATTCATTGTTCATCTGTTCCTACAACAAAGCATGTAGAAAACTAATCCTGTAAATACATACAGTAAACAAGGAAAGGTCGTACCTTTTCAATTTCATGAACAAATCTCCAAAACTACAATCTCCCTTAATAACAACCCACAATCTCCAAATCTCTTGATAATATAACATAAACAGAAACAATTTAAAAACTTCAACATAAAACCAAAATCTAACATATCAAATTTCTCCAAAATCCTAACCTTTTATGGAAACTCCAAAATAGCACCTTCTTCCTCAATCAATTTCCTCAAAATTCCAATAAAACAGATCTCACTCCAAAAAGCCTTAATTTTTCAAATCAGCAAAAACAAACATGTATCATCAAAATTACATCTTATGATAGATCTAGATTTGTGAAGATAAACTTACTGTGATTAGATCCTTAAACCCCTTGCTAATCACATAAAGATCAAATCTTGCACAGAAATAGGGTTTGCTCCAACAAAAGCTCCTTCAAAACGAAAAGAGATCTGAGGAAAACAATCATCAATTCTTGTAATCTTAATGGGTATTGTTTAGATTTGCTTATCCGATCCAAAATCTTTTATCTCCTCTAACTCTAATGGACATTAACAGGCTTGTAGAGAGGATTTTCTAGGTTTATGAATGATTTTATAAAGAAGGGGGAAGCCTAGTTTATATAGAAGACAAGGAATAACTGTTTAATAATGCCTCTTCATATTTAATAATTATGTCTTTTCATATTTAGTAACGTCTCTTTATCTTTAATGATGTCTCTTTATTTTTAATAATGATGTTTCTTCATCTTTAATAACGTCTCTTCATCTTTAATAACATCTCTTTATCCTTAATGATGTCTCTTCATCTTTGTTTACGCATCTGATAACCGAAAAAAAAAACTGACAATAATTAATTAAGCATTAGAGTTAATCATAAAACCCTCTTATTTTATATCAAATGACATATTTACCATTCAATATAAAATATTATTTATATATTTACATATGGTATATCAATGGACAATTCCTCATAATAAAAGAATAAGAGCTAAACTTTAAGGTGTCTCTATGTTCTTTCAACTTAATAATAATATGGTTTAAAGTTAATGAATTGCCCCTACAATAATTTACTTCATCAACATTCCAGGAACTTGTAGAGGGTCCATGCAATTTTTAAACATTTCAAAAGGTTTTTGATACAATTTACCCTATATTGATAAGTCTACATTAGAAATAATTTTCAAAAGGTAAATTGTATTAATAGTCCCTAGAAGTAGGTCCATATAAAAATTTTGAGAGGTTCATATGATAACTTTTTAAAAAATAAGGGCCCATACTATTTTAAAAGATTTCAAAAGGATGGAGGAGAGATTCGTGCAATTTACCCAAAAATTTTATCTTCTAAGATAGTTAACAAAATAGAAGATATGTATTATTAACATTCTCTCTAGTTTCTTTCCCTTTTTATCCAATATTTCCTCACAATATCTTTCATCTCTAACTCATTCGTTCCATTTTTCTTTTACCATAGATCATTTTCTCTTTTTAAACACAAGAGTATAATACACTCGTTGCTTATGTGTAAAAGTATTTTAAAGCAATTTATAGTAAAATATGATGAAAAATACACTTTTAAAAATAGTAGCTGTATTTCAATCTAAGATAATTTGAAATGAAATTATCAAAATAACAATCACAAGTTAAATAAGTTAATTAAAATGTTTAAAGTTAATTTGAGTTCAATTAAGGCTAAAATGATCTAATTTTTTGAAAATCCCAATTTGCTCGTAAACCAAGAATTAAGCTTTATAAAAATTCAAAACTCATTAAAATATCTAAAATAATATTTATTAGGTGTTTAAATTAGTTTTTAGGGTTTAAATTAGCAAAATACACAAAATAACCTAAAACTAGTCACTAGGCTCTTGTGACTAAGTGAACATGTAAGATTGTCTAACCCTAACCCTCTCTCACTCGAAAATTCATATAGCAACCCCTATGCCATTTTCTCTTTCTTCTTCTTCTTGTTCTTCTTCTTCTTCTTCTTTTCTCCATTTTTTTCTCCATTAAAACCTTCTCAAGTTCAATCTAAGGTAAAATGCTCCTAAAATCCATCTCTTACGTACTTTTAGCTTATGTAATGTAATATTAGGATAGAATTAATTTTTTTCCTTTCTTTTTCTTTAACAAATGAAAATGAATTGGCTACATAAAAGAAAGTTTGAGCTCTTTGAGAAGAAATTCTAGATTAAGGATTAAGGTAAATAAATAGTGTGTTAAGTAAGTTTATGTACTTTTGTAGCTTCTAATGATATTTAATAATATAAGTTATGCTTATTTAGGCTTAAAATCAAGAAAACTCTCTCTTCGTGGGCTTGAAGTTAGCATGCAGTAAAGAGATGTTGATTTCCAAGTGTTATCTTCAACTTGGATAAGAATTTGAATTTGATTTAGTAAATAGAAGATGATAAGAGTTGGATTACAAGTGGGTTTGTGTAATACGTGTGGCGTATATGTGCTAACTTGGAGTGACTGTATTTTGGTGTGGGTTTGTGTAGTTTGATGTTAACTTGTTCTCTAAGAGATTGGTTTATGTGATTACATAATGATTCACTAGTGTAATTGATAATTAAAGTTGATTTGATTTTAATTAGAGCTTAATGGGTGACTTCCATATCTTACATGAGTGAATTTAGATATGGGAATTTTATAAAAATTCTAATTAAAAGATGTAACTGATTGAATATTAAGTGATTAAGGTGTTTTAGGATGGAAGTGGATGACCTATTAAGGGTGCTTAGAAGTATTAATTGATTAAATTTGTGGCACAACTTATTTTGGTGTTTAGGACACTTTGTAATTGATGAGTTAAGTGTGGTTGTGTTTGGATTAAAATGATGTATAAATATATGGAGTAATTTTGAGGTATTACAAGTTAATAAGAGTGATGCTAGATAGGTTGAGTAAGGATTTTTGGCATAATTGGGAGAATTAGATTAAATAAATGTTTGGATGATTCAAATTTATCAAATATATATTCGAGGATTTTTAACATGCTTATGAGATTATGGAAATGTCAATTGGTTATAATTATCTTATAAAATGGTCAGGATGCTTGTTGGTTTAGGATATGGGATATACGACTGGTAAAGTGGAAACCGTAGTTTTTGTGTGCAAATGTGGATTTTATGAATATGTTTAAGGTTGGAAATAAACTTTTATAGCTCGTTCACTTGACGTGATTAGTTATTTATTCCCTCATCATTCTACACAAAGCTATTATTATTGTTTACTTAAGGGAATTGCCATTACATAAATGATGAATAGTAGTTCATATTCCCGCATTCATGAATGGCCATTCATGATTTATTTTCCAATTTTATCATAAATATCCTTGTTCTAAAAATATTACCTATACAATTATACTCTTTATGTGATAAAAACGAGATGCATTATAGATATTTTACTCCAAATACTTATTTTGTTTTTTTAACCAAGTGAATATTGTAATAGTTATCACAGCCTTATTATGTTCCTGTGGAATTGGAATTGAATTCCCCCGTTGTCAGTACAACAAAGTGAATTGGCTATTATTGATAGAATTATGCTTTAGGCCCTAGAAAAGTTTAAATAACATGTATGTTATGTTTACCTAGAAAACTATCTTTACTTACGAGTTAGATGAATTATTTTGTGAAAATTTCAAGATTTAAATTACATATAAATACCTCAATAAATTAGACATATTCATGTTATTTAGGCCATCTAAATTGTTAATAACATAATATATGATTGTGCTATGTAACTTACATAAATTCGCTGTTCTTGAACGAAAGTTATTTTTCCCACAATTTGGAAGTTAATTTGGATATATAACATGGATGATAAGAAAAATAGTATAATCTTACGCACCGATTAGGTGAAGGCATATTCAGTTTCGCACATATAACACCAATGCATTATACACAAAGGCAATCCAAAAAGACTAATTTATTGACCTGTTTTAAGAAAATACACACTTAATATGAATTTAATATATTTTAAATTTTTCAAAAATATGTCTAGCTTCTAGAATAATAATAATAATAATAATAATAATAATAATAATAATCAAACATCAATATACGTGATCAACGCATATATATAGCACACATTTGCTAAATTTTTCAACTAAATAACAAATTCATGCACAACCCTATATATATTACATAATCTTTGTACATATTATACTTTGACTTAATTGAACATATCAAGGCAATATACATGAATTTATGAGAACTTCCAATATGCATAACACAAATAATTCCATTAAAATTAATAGAATAATACCTATCAACATGTTATGTTAGCATCAGTTTTATACTTATTATTTTATCTAATTTATTTTACATTAATTCCCTATTCATGTTATTATATCATATTATATTCTTATATATTTGATATGAACAACAATTAATTATAATACATACATGTGTTAGCACCAATTTAGACATGTCCTTCACTACCTATGCCTTAAAATTTGATATAGCTCCTATTGCTAAGATCCCTAACCCCACTTCAATAAATCACCTAAACATCAAAAGAAAATAGAAATTAGTAAGACTTAGGAATAGATATAATAATGGCGATAGGTTGTAGAATTGTATACCTAATTTAGCTTGAATTAGGATTGGGTTTCGATACAATTTGTGAACTAAATTTAAGAGAAAAAGGGTTATATTTTTTTCATGAATTGAAGCAAATGGAGTGCTATTTTTCCTTGGCTATTTTCATTTAAAAGATGAGAAATGAATAAAATTAGGGTTTAGCCATTAGATAGGTAGGTTCTAGAAGAGGGTAGGTGGCTTATGTTGATAATATTGTAATAAAACTCTACTAAAATTAGAAGGGATGGGATTGATTAGATATAAGCTTCTAGATGATATTGAGGTGTGTTGATAGAAGATTTGAAGCCAAGGCTTGTTGGGTCAGAACCCAAGGCTAATGGCCCCTAAGCGTAATATTAGTACCTATAAAACCCAATCCATGAAGGTCTTGGAGAGATGTCATGCCCCAGTGCCAAAGCAACACATACTCACGACCTCAATCTTGGCCTTGTATATATACGTTAAGGGCAGCAAAGTTGCACCAGTCGTGACCCCGACCTCAATGGGGGGCCTACAATAATCGAACGGCTAAATTTTCTTGGCAATTTGTGTCTATCGACCCACCCTCCGTAGCTAGCATGTTCGTGCTACAATACTAAGCATAAAGCATGATCTGCACTTAGTAATATTGTGTCTCACAAATCAAGCTAGTTAGTAGCCCAAAGAGAATCTGCCATGTGTAAAGAATGTCTCTTGGCCCCCTTTGGAGTATGTTATGGCCAACCCTGATAAGGAACCATCTGGATCCTTTAAGACAATTAAACTCTCAACTGCACTGGAGATAGTTAGTGCTTCATGCTTTTAAAACCTACAATTGGCTTAAGCATTGGAGTGGCTACGTTGATAATCACCTAACGTACCACTAACCCAGTTTTCTATGCTCATGGGTTTATGGGGCTCTTGTATCCCTCATCTTTTGTTTAGGGAGAAGGGAAATGTTGATCAACGGATTGACACCTAAGACAAGGTAGATTGTAAAGTTTAAGGGTTTGGTAAAACATAATTAGGGAAAATTAGCACATATATTTAGCTAATTTTAATTTGAAATTAACTTTAGATGGATGATTATTGATGTCTGGCTAGAATTTTAATGAATTTATAATTTGAATATGGAATTCTAAGGTAAATTAGATAAGGGATTTGATGTGGTCTAATCTCTAATCTCAATTTAAATTATTTAACCACCCAATTATATTAATTTACTCAACTATATTATAGTTCACTTAGCCTATTTAGTTGATTTATCTAATTTCAATTATTATTCTAGATTTAGATTTAGGTTCAAATTTACTCGTATTTCTATACTAATTTCTTAACACATTACTAATTTAATAAACAACATATCTACCATGCATATGACATAAATATGGCTAAATACCTCGGATAAACTCAACATGTGCATACACCAAAAACAAGACGTGTTAAAAGGTTTATATGCTAGGACTCATACTTAAACTTAATTTCACAAGAAGGTATCGATGTTTGGGGTAAGTCTATTTAATGTATTAACATTTCGAGTGGTTAAAAATAGGAATCAATATTTTGCACAACGAGTCAAGTGAAGTATGCAATGGAAAAAAATTGATAAAAATTATTCAAATATTGATACCTTAAATGAATTTTGCAAAATGTTGATATTTCATTTGATCAACTTTACAAAATGTTGACTCTTTTTTTTAAACATCTCAAAACATTAACATCTTAAATGAACTTACCATGAAACATTAATAGATTTTGGTATATTTTATCCAATATCCAATATAAATACAATATTTATAATAATTCTCTAGCTTGTTGGTTAATCACATAATCTCTATATCAATATGGATATAACTAAACTAATGGACTTATTAATAATGGGACGTATAGTTAAATATTTGGTGATTGGATTATGACAAATATAAACTTGATAACCAAAACAGGGCATCAAGGATTACGGCTTGACGAGTGAACTATGAGAATTAATTTTTGGAAGCGCACCAAAATCCATAAAAATATAGTCTACTAAGAATCGATTTAACTTGAACTCCACAATCAATTTAACCAATTCTAACCAAGGTAATGTATCAAGCAACATGACTATCACAAAAATTAATGACTTATAGCATATTGGGGGAGAATGTTGCACTGACTTGTAACCTAACATCCAGAAATTAATGGGTGGCGTTAGGAATTTTGTGGTGCATCACAGGTAGAAAGATGATTCAATCAGAACACTTGCCTGAATGTTGTGGCGCACCATGATAGCCCATTGAGATGATCCAGTAACATTTTATTGGCAGGGGAAATCATGTGGCCTTATTTGATGCAAACAGTTCACGAGGAGATAGGATATGTTTAGTGAATGACTAAATGCAATTTCTACTGAAAAAAATGATCGTGGACATGGGCAATGAGGATATAATTTGTTGAATATTAAGTAAGTATTAATAACATGTACAATTTCAGGGGAAAAACAACCTTATCTGATATCTAAACATGATATATATATATATATATATATAAAATTTTGATAATATTTTATTTGTCACTAATAGAAATTTTAAAGGAAAAAATTACCTAAGTTGGCGAGACTTATTGTTTAATACCCGAAACTGACAAAACATAGAAAACTAGTTATGGAGACTCATCCATCTTAGACACTGAAGGGTAGCGCTTTTGGGCCTTGAGCCAATAATTTTAATCACGGGCCCAAAACTGGTGATGAACATCCAAGCAAGACATTCATGCTTGAGGAATTTATGACAAGCTAATAGAAATTAAGTTACATCTGCTTGGATCTTCTAATTCTCATGGACCTGAATTTGACCTATATTCGTATATGTATACCTAGTATATTTGATCTATTAGGGAATAAAAACGTTTGTCTTATGTAACTAATTTTAATATATCAGCAAAATCTCAATGTTAGCAAGAATCAATTTCATAATCCCAGACATAAGAAAGACACATTTACTTGTGACAAGAATCGATCCCTTGACCATTGTGAGCCAAGAGGGAACCTTTGCCAACTGCGTCAACTTCTGCTATTAATATATTTAGAAATTGAATTATCTAATTTTCATGTATATGTATAAGTATTTTATTTATATCTAATTTATTTGATCTGTTTATGAATAAAAATATCTGTTTTTCGTTTATATTTATTTTTAATAAAAAAATTAATTTGAAAATGATAAGCAAAAAATCAAAATGACCAAACAAGGCGTTAGGCGATATGTACATAAAAAGTTTAGTTAAATAGTCGATTGCTTATTTAAAATTTTGCATAAACCCAGGTTGAGCTATAACCGAGGGCTCAACCAGACCGGCCTACATTGCTGGAACCGCCGGAGCCCATCTCTCTCCTCTGGCCGGGGTCTATTACTTCCCTCAAGCAGCATTTCAAAAACAAAATCCTGTTTAAAACCTAACCATTTCCCTCTCTCTCTCAACGCAACACACGACTTCACTCAAATCCAGAGATTCGCATAGTAAGCCAAAAAAATGTTCTCGCCAGGAACTGGGACAGGAAGAGGAAGAAAGAGACCGAATCGGACTTTACACAATAAGACCGAAACCCTAACAGGTTCACCGTCACCGGCCACTCCACTCACCGAGAACCGAATTATACCTGACCGTCCTTCCACTGGAACTCCTGCTCCTTGGGCTCCTCGCTTATCCGTCCTTGCTAGGTACATTAACTGATAGCTCTTCATTATCTCTTTATTCGTATACTCGAATCAAGTACTTTCTTTACGCAAAATGCTGCTAGGGTTTGGAGAATAGTTATTAGCGAGAGAGAAAGCTATCTTTCTACCAGTAAATTAAGCTGTGAAATATTATTTCTAATACATTTGGTGTATACATTTTCAACTAGCCTTGGAGTCAGTGGTGATTGGATTATGGTTATTCGCGGGGATAGTGTTTATATATGTAATTGCTTTAAAGAAATCGGTATAGAATGTAGAGAGGGAGAGGAAGAGAGAGAGAAGTGAGAGAAATGATGTAGGGATGACTTGAATATTGAATATGTGCAATAATTTTTGTAGTTCGGTTTCGAGGAGATTGGACTGGAGAATATGGTAAGAGAGAAAAAAGAGTGAGAAATGAGATAGGGAGAGTTGATCTTTGAATGTGTTTAATTGATTTCTGTTACTTGATGCTCTTATTGGTCTATCTTGTGTGGCATAGACTCAGAGGTGATTTATGGATTGTGGTCACAACAACTTGCTGAAAAAATTGCTGAATTTTCCTTGATTCGTTTGCAATATCAGCATGGAATGGAATGGACAATGCTGTTTGCCAATTTTACCTTTCCAGGGAGAAAATGTTTGTAGTGGTTAATGTTTCAAAGTGGTTGTGCTATCTATGAAGTATTAGTAGAGGAGGTGGTGGGAAGTTGCAATGATGGGAATGAAAATCTGTATTAGAGTTGAATTGGAGTTATACAAACAAAAAGATTTCCCTTTTTTATACTAGACATTGCATGTTATGATAAATATTCCTCAATTTTTTTATATCTTTTATGAGGGTGAGCCTTTGGATGATTAGTTATGTTTCTAATTTAGGAATTGAAAGGTCACAAATTAGAGTCTTCGAAACAGCATTTTTGTAGACTGAGAGGTCTAGGAAGGCTGTTTGCCCCAGTGGAGTGCACCTTTTACTTCATTTAACATATTGCATGTCACAGCCTGAAACATTCTCTGTGAAATAGATGCACCCTAAGGCCTAAAGTTCGTTACATATTTTCAATATGTTAAGTCAAAATTCTTTCGTTGAGAAATAAATATGTCCAGCTATAACTATTATATGATAGAAATACCCTGACTGAAGATTATCTTAAAGAAAGCGACTAGGTGATACTCAATTGGAGTTAATTTTCCAAATTCTGTGTGATTTTGGAGCAGACATGATGAAGTCTGAATGAATTGAAAATTAAACTCCAAGGTTCTGTTATGATGGTTTCAAGCAATGGATTTATTGTCTTGCTACTTTGTCAAGAAACTCCTCTCTCTTTCCTTTTTTGTTGATTTTGTTCTCTCTCTGGATGGCACAATCATTTCAGTAATATAAATTTTCATAATTAACTCAGAAGTCCCACTGTAAATCCAAGTGACAAAGTTGCTGGGTCTGATCCTACTAAACCTGTCTTTGTTGGAGAGTTTCCTGATGTGGTTCGTGATGAACAAGCAAATTTGCTCCAGAGACGAAGTTCTGGTTGGTATTAGCTTCTTTTATTAAAACCATTTCTGATTAGAAAATGATAATGCATGCCTATTGAGTGCTTGTTAAGAGGCAGGGAAAATAAAAGAGCTTTTCAACTTTTCTTGTGATCGCTTTTTCATGAGATGTATCAATGTTTTAAACGTGAAAATTTTCTATATTTAGCCTTTTAACAAGTGCCTCAGGGCTACTCTAGGAAATCTATTGACAGGATGTTGCACTTGTTAATGGAAATCTTTGCCAATATCATGTTACATGAAATACTTTTTGAAGCTGGATAATCACACTAGCTATCACCTTAATTGCAGCAGGTGATTCTTATGTATCTGGAGGAATGGATAGGCAAAGCTCCCTTTCGTGGATCATTAGTGGGAACAAAGTCTTTATCTGGAGCTATCTGTCTCCAGCCGTCTTGAAAAATTGCATTGTTCTCAGGATTCCTTTAGACTCGACAGAAATTGGACATACTGGGGAAAACTTATCTCATGGCAGCAGCTGGTTAGTCTGTCTTGTGAACTGGGGAGATGCTAATGAAAGGAAAAGCAAATTAGGAAAACATTTGTCGTCTGCTGGGATTGTCATATGCAATAAAAGAACTCATGCAGTCTTTTATTGGCCTGACATATACTCAGAAAAGGAAGCTGAACCAGTTTGTAGTATTCCTTCCTCTGATGAGGAGAATGTGATCACTTCACCAGCAGATGGAAAAGTGACACCAAACAGGCGGCAAAGTGGTTTCTCAAATGCTTTTAATTCTTTGATAATTTCTCCAATCTCCAAGGAAGGAAGACAGTGTGTTGCCCTTGCTTGCAGTTCTGCCGGCGAGCTTTGGCAGTTCCAGTGCTGCTCCAAATTTGTAACTCGCAAAATGATATGCAGTTCTTTCTCCTCAGATAGCAATGCTGGTCATTTTGCAGGGAATAGGGGATACCCAAGATCTCTTGTTTGGCGGTATTCTTATCCCTCTTCAGAGAAAAATGCTAGAGAGTTCTTCTTGCTAACAGATCACGAGATACAATGCTACACTATTGGACTTTCTTCTGGTTTTGTAGTGTCAAAGCTCTGGTCTCATGAAATCATTGGTAATGATGGTGATCAGGGCATTAAGAAAGACCTAGCTGGTCAGAAGCGCATTTGGCCTTTGGATGCACAAGTAGATGATAGAGGAAAAGAGATCACTGTTCTTGTTGCCACCTTTTGTAAGGACAGGGCCAGTGGTTCGAGCTACACACAATATTCTCTTCTTATCATGCAATATAAATCCAGGCAAAGTATTTCCTCTGAAGGTGAAGAGCCCAGTTCCAAGCATAGTCAGGTTTTGGAGAAAAAGTGTCCCCTTCAAGTAATTATTCCAAAAGCAAGAGTTGAAGGGGAGGACTTCTTATTTTCCATGGGACTGCGGATTGGAGGAAAGCCTTCTGGATCTGCCGTCATACTTTCTGGTGATGGAACAGCTACAGTCTCTCACTACTGTGGAAATGCAACAAAGCTTTATCAATTTGATTTACCTTATGATGCCGGAAAAGTTTTGGATGCTTCTGTTCTTCCATCTGCAGAGGACATGAGGAAGGGGCATGGGTTGTCTTGACTGAGAAAGCAGGAATATGGGCAATACCTCAAAAGGCTATTGTCCTTGGAGGGGTTGAACCCCCAGAGCGGAGTTTGTCACGCAAAGGTAGCTCAAATGGAGGATCAACACAAGAAGAGAGAAGGAATCTCACCTTTGGCAGTGTTGCTCCTAGAAGAGCTAGTTCTGAAGCTCTAGAATCTGGGGACAGGCAAAAAGCAGCCATGACTGGAATTGCTCGGCGGACTGCTCAGGATGAAGAATCAGAAGCTTTGCTTGGTCATTTATTCCATGATTTCCTGCTACATGGTCAGGTTGACGAATCGTTTGAGAAACTTAAAAATGCAAATGCTTTTGTAAGGGAAGGGGAAATGAATGTTTTTGTGCGTATGAGCAAGTCCATTGTTGACACCTTGGCCAAACATTGGACCACAACCAGGGGTGCCGAGATTGTTGCTATGGCTGTCATCTCCACCCAACTTGCTGAGAAGCAACATAAGCACGAGAAGTTTCTTCAGTTTCTTGCCTTATCCAAGAGCCATGATGAATTATCTTCTAGACAGAGTATGATCCACTATCTTTCTGCCACATCTTTGATTTTCGTTTTTTTAATAAACATTCCATGATTTACATGATTCATAAAATAGACATAGTATAATTCACTATCTTTCTTGTCAATGTAGCAAATTTTTTGTAATCCTTGTCCAACTCATTTGCACTCTGTTGGCAGTAGGCTGCAATGTCATAGCTACTCTTACTTTGATTTCTAGTAGTCTAAAAAAAAAAAAAAAAAAAGATTTTATGTCACTTGTGAAGCCATGGGTAAATGATATTATTAACTACATTTTTTATTGAACTAAATTACCCTAAAATAAATCTTTAATTGACCCTATGTCCCATTCAATTCTTTCCTTCTTTTTCTTCTTCTTTTCTCTCTGTCTCTCTCTCTCTCCTGGAGAGGGGGGGAGGGGGGGGAGTTGTTGTTTGGTATCATATTACGCAAATTCTTTCCCTGTAACTATTGCTATTAGGGGTTTGTTTGGATGATTTATTTTTCATTGATATATGTATCATATTAATATATGGTATGTTTGATTGGATTATAAGTGAAAATATTTGTTTTTTATCAGTATCTATTTTTAATAAACAGTTTGTTTCAAAACGACAAAAAGATAAAGCTAAAATGACAAAAAGAAGACGAAACAAGCAGATCTCTAATGATGACTCTGAAATAGGGACAGACAATAAAAAAATTGGTACAACATCTTTTAAGTTTTGATGAAAATTTTGTCCATGATAGAAGTGTAATGGTGAAGCATAAATAGAGAGAACGGTACATAGTGGGAATAAGGTTGAGTTTTGCTTCTGCTGTTGTCTTTGGTCCCTAAGTATCACTGTCTTTTGCCAGGGAGCGCTATGCTATCTATAATGGAACATGGTGAAAAGCTAGCTGGCATGATTAAGCTTAGAGAGCTCCACAACTTGGTTAGCCAGAACCGTGCAGATGGAGAAGTAACCCGGCGTACCAGTTCAGAGATGGAAACCTCAGGTGCTCTTTGGGATCTGATTCAGTTGGTTGGTGAGAGGGCTCGTCGAAACACCGTTCTGCTGATGGACAGGGATAATGCTGAAGTATTCTACAGTAAGGTTTCTGAGCTTGAAGAAATATTTTATTGTATAGAGAAGCAACTGGACTATTTTATTAGCACCGAGCAGGCTTATGAAGTTCAGATCTCTAGAGCTTTTGAGCTCTCGAATGCTTGTGTCCTCATAATCCAAACTGCTGTACACTACAGAAATGATTATCATCTATGGTACCCATCCCCTGAAGGCATGACTCCATGGCACTCTCGGCCTGTGGTTCGTAATGGATTGTGGAATATTGCTTCATTTTTGCTTCAGCTGTCAAGTGATGCTGCAGGAGTCAATATGTCTGCAAAGTCAAAGATCTATACTCAGCTTGAGGTGCTGACTAAAGTTTTGCTTGAGGCTTATACTGGTGCTATCACTGCAAAAGTTGAGCGTGGAGAAGAAGAAAAAGGACTCTTGGAGGAGTTTTGGAACAGGAGGGATAACCTGCTTGACTCACTATATGTGCTAACAAAGTTAGTTAACTCCAGGCAGCAGGTCAATAATTTTTTGGAATGCTCTTTTTCTTTCTTTATATTTACATATACTAGGTATACACACACACACGCACGCACACACACAGAGTGACAACATCAAGCTTAGATGCCATTGGTGGGGTCGGCTGTACACACACACGAGCATAGGGGTTTATGTGTCTAAAACACTAATATATCTGAAGGTATGTACAACGTCATATTATCTTTTATATTTTGTAGGATTCAAAGGAAGGCAGTGGTGGGCAATGTCAGGAAAACTTTATAAATCCATACACAAATTTGCTTGCTATTGCAAAACAGCACGAGGGTTATAGAACTCTTTGGAACATTTGTTGTGATCTCAACGATCCTGTGCTTCTCAAAAGTCTTATGGTATGATTTGAGTATTTATATGCATGATGTCAATTTTAATTTACTGAAGTTTCTCATAATATTGCGTGGCAATTCTGTTACTCAAAGGCTTGTGTGTGTTGACTACAAAGGCTGCCAGTTATGGTGGCAAAGATTAATGTTTTGTCGCTAAATGGTCTAGTATTGTGTACTAAGAAGCCGGGTAACACACTTTTTAGTCTTTAAAAGATGTTATGTCTGTCAATCACCTTAGAAAAGTTAATGTTTTCTCACTAAATGGTCTAGCATTGTGTACTAAGAAGCCGGGTAACACACTTTTTAGTCTTTAAAAGATGTTATGTCTGTCAATCACCTTGCTAAGATGTTGAGTTTAAATGACTGTCTAAGCTGTTGTTTCATTCTTGTGAGAAATGAAACCCAAAACACAACTTGCATTCCTTGTTAAGCACAGGTTTTGTATGTCAATTGTTTTCTTTTCATTGTGTTGTCTTCAAGAAATCAATCAAGTCTAGTGAGCTTACCATGCTAGTTTAGGTGATGCATTTGAATGCCAGAGATTGCAGAACTGTGAGCAAATGTATGATTGCAGCCACACGTGAACTTTCAGTAGTCTTAGCTGTTACTTCAGTCCTGGGAGAAAAGTAAACCCCAAAACATGACTCACATTCATTATCAAGCACAGAAATTTTATAATCATTTCTTTTTTGTTGTGTTTTCAAAAGTACAATCAACATCAAACTTACCATGCTAGTTCTAGGAGATGTGTTTGAACTAAAAAGATTGTGTAACTGTGAGCAAATGTATGATTGCAGCCATACATAAGCTTGCTTCACTGTTTAACCATAAACTTATAAGTTGAGAATTGCTATCTGACTGATGATTTGAACTGTTGAACCAGCCATCGATATAGAATTGTTTTTAACCTGCAGTTGTATTTCCACAGATGTTTCTTATATCCTATCTTTGTATGAATCTGGAACTACTTATGGCTGATATCTAATGTTATTAAACTATTTTTCTTTTGTGCCATCATTTTTTCTTTTTTTAAATTTTATTTTTACTGTGCCAGCCTTACAGAAGTACCATTTTTCTTTCATGTACAGTGATGACATCTAAAGTGTACATCTTGGCAGCTGTCATATATGCTTTTCCCTTTCTTGTGATGATTATTTTGCAGAAAGAGAGCATGGGACCAAAAGGAGGGTTCAGTTACTATGTGTTCAAACAACTGTATGAAAACAAACAATATGCAAGGCTACTAAGGTTGGGGGAAGAATTTCCAGAAAAGCTCTCTGTTTTTGTGGAGCAATATCCTGATCTCCTGTGGCTCCATGAAGTGTTTCTTCATCAATTTTCCTCCGCATCGGATACACTCCATGCATTAGCTCTTTCTCAAACTCAAGACTATGTTTCCGAAGCTGAAGACGGAGCTGAACCTGATCATAGGGATTTGAATCTGACACTGGTCCAGAGAAAGCATTTCCTCAATCTCTCCAAGATAGCTACTCTGGCAGGTGAAAATATCTACTCATTAATTGTTATGTTGTTTGTTTACTCGTGTGATTCACTTCTGTGTAATATTTTGAATTCTAATTGGAAAATTCGAAAAGAGGGTAATATGTGGGAACACAACACGATTTTTTACAATTGCTTCAGTCCTCATTTTGTATATATTGTGTATGCATGATTGCTTTAATTTTTTATTTTTTTTTTTGGTTAAATCTTTATTTTGTTTATTTTGCTTCATCTGCAGGTGAAGAAACTGCTATGGAGACAAAGCTGGCACGCCTTGAAGCTGATTTGAAAATTCTGAAATTACAGGTCCTGCCTGAACTCCTGAAGCTTTGTGTCATCTCAAAATAATTCTTTAATCTTTTGCATCTGGTTGGCTAAGTATTAAGGATTGATCGTTTGATCTCTTGTGTGTGATAATCTAAAGCTGAAAAGCACGGGTTTTTGAATGTGGATTCTGTTGGTGCACGTAAGTGGTTTATGGAACCCTATCAAATTGGGCCTGGACGTGCCATAAATGCAACTTCTTTCCTTCAGAATAAAGAGTCAATTAGCATTCTTGTATTATACTTTAAAAAAACATTGAGTAAGCAAAAGAGGGGAAGATAATGATCATAACACAATTTGTTTAAAAGGCATCGCTATCTGTTTATGTTTTTTATTGCCAAATCACCACCACGTGGCTTGGCCCCATTCCTCAATTATGAAACATTAAGAAATGATGCCCTTAGAAATTTATCTGCCCTTGCAATCCAAAATGTCCGAAGTAAAATGTTGTAGCTTACAATATTTTCCTGTTTCTCATAGTGTTTGAAAATATTTTGATATGCACTTTACCCATAAACTTATTTAGAAAGTTCAGACGCCATAGGTGCATTTTCACGTTATACATTTGTATATTTATTACTTACATGGTTTGTGATTTTCTCTCTCTCTCTTTTTTTTTTTTTCCTTTTTCAATTAAGAATCTACTTACAGCATCTTCTGTTGTAAAGTGTTGAAGAGTTTTTATTTGTCAATTTAGAGGATCTATTTCTCTTTTTCAGAGTTACTATTTGAACAGATATATCATTCCTACATATTGACCATTAAACCTAATTTGACCCTCTAGTCAAGCTTTCTGGGATAAATAGTGAGAAGCTTGCTACAGTACTCCGATTTAGTTATTCATATGAAAGTTTGAATTACGTCATCTTATGGCTGCATCATCTTTATTGATCTCTTATCTGTGAAAGTTAACTCAGATTCTGATACATCTAATATCATGGCTGGGACTTTATGGAGTCAATCTTGTAGCTTGTGTGGGAATTATGTCTCTTTTGTTCTTTAGATTTTTATGCACCTTTCGTTTCTGTGATTACTTTCTGCGTCATTTTCGTTAAAATATTTCAATGGCAGGAAGAGGTGACAGAACTTCTTGACAATGAAGCAAAACAAAACATCAGAAATAAGCTCCTTCTTCCGGAAGATCTGATTGAATTATGCCTCAAAAGTAGCAATGCTGACCTTACTTTGCGGGCATTTGATGTATTTGCATGGACCAGTTCCTCTTTTCGCAGGTCTCACAAAAACCTTTTGGAGGAGTGCTGGAAAAATGCTGCTGATCAGGATGATTGGGGAAGCCTCTATCAAGCTTCCGTGGCTGAAGGTTGGACTGATGAGGAAACCTTGCAGGTTTTGAAAGATACCCTACTATTCCAGGCTTCGAGTAGGTGTTATGGACCTGAAGCTGTGACATTCGAAAAAGGCTTTGAAGAAGTGCTTCCATTGAGACAAGATAACACAGAACCACTGGATTTGAAGGATTCTAGCTCATTAGAAGCAATATTAATGCAACACAAGAACTACCCAGATGCAGGCAAACTCATGCTAACTGCAGTGATGCTGGGCAGTTTACAGGGTGGTCTTGGTGAAGAAGGTCCTTCACCAATGGAGTGACGTTGTTAACACATTTTTCCCGGTCTTAGCCTTTGTACAAGTGTAACAAATTTGAAAATGATTCAGGCTGTTTTTGTCTTGCCTGTAGTCGCTGAGAACAAGTCTAGGCATAGTTCACATGCAGAAAATGCCTCTAATAGCTCAGAGTGGTTTTGTCTAAGAAACCGGATATAGCTGGGGAAAATCTGCTATTGTGGGAAGGATGTTGATTCGGTCATTATATAAGGCGAGATGATTGTTATTATGCAAAGGATGAATGGAAATATTTTTTAGGCTATATGAAGATGGTATATATGTCAGCATGTTGGGATGTGCCTTCTTTTCCTTAGTTGCATTTGTTTTTAGGAATGAATGTGGAATCCGCCATTCAAAACCCAGGGTTTATCTACCCCACTCCCCTTAATTATATGGAGTTTTAAAATTGTTATATATCATGCTCAATTGAATTATTCTTGTCAAGTTTTTTTTTTTTTTATATTTATATCTTAAATTTGTTAAATGGGGTATTTGATCGATATTTCATGTTAAATTTATGGCAAATGGGGGACTGGAGAGAGGATTCTGAGAGGGGAGTGTATAGAGCTAATAAGTTAAATAAATGTTAGATTAATTATATGTTTGACAATTTTAAACTTCAATAAATGATTCATAAGCCATGTAATTGCTTTGACATTATCATTTAGGTGCTTTGTTTCTAAAGCAATTGTGCTAACTGTTGCATCCCACTTGCCTTCAAATTTTCTTGACTCTAAATTTGTTGGTTCGAGATCAAACACTACTGGTTTTAGTAGTAAAGAAATTGGGAGCATACCATATTAGCCAATTCAAACCTATTAGGGTTTAGGTAGCTTATAAAACCATGACGAGGATGTTTGTCGGTAGAGGGAATTTTTTTTTTTTATTTGTGTTTAGATGATGTGAATGGTGTATCGGTTGAATGATTCATTTTTATATTTTCTCGACTCTAAAGTGGGCAGACATTTGTACTCATCCTAATTAGTCTAGCTCTATCTGATGAGGATGGTTACTAATACTCCCATTCTGATAACGAACTCCGGCGTAGCTTTTGAAGGCAAGAGAGAGTAAAAAAAGGAGCTGTCATTTCTTCTTTGTTGACAACGTTGGAATTCTTGAACAGGTTCACTAAGAAGGAAATCACCATAGGTTAGTGGAAGCCTATTTAAATTAAAATCATAGAGCTCTCATTTCTTCTTTGTTGATGACGTAATTCTCTTGATAAAAGCTTTAGTAAAAGTTCTGGTAAATGCTCAAGGCCGAATGTTAGTAAATCAAATTGACCGTATCTCCCTCTTTTTTCCCTCATTCATGCATTCTTTCTTTTTTTTTTTTGTTTTTTTTTTATTTGTGGTGATAGGGGTATCAGTATTAGATAAGAAATTTCAGAACATTGACATATAAAAGAAAGAAAAACATTTTTTTTATTATAAAATATGGGGAATCAAACTTGATATCTCAAGAATGAGGATCATAACTAAATATCATAAAACAATAAGATTATTGGCATCAAGAAAAAATGTTTTACAACTAATGTAGAAGAGATCATTTAAGTGTACAGAGGAATATATGCTATATATTTTGCATCAATCGGGTTGAAAATTCATTAGCTCATGTTACTAGATCATGACATGAGCTTTATATATTTACATTTTTTTTATATTATATGTTCATTCGTCATTATTTCTCCAACAAAATTTTTCATTATATTTATCAAATTAAATTATTCTATATATTATAAGTTTACAATATTTACAGACATACTGAGGAATTATGAGATATCCTTGAATTCAGAATCTCTATTATAATGAATATAAGTTACAAGTGTATTCATTTTATGTCTAATCCTATGACTATGGAGTCTGAAAATTTTGGAATTCGAACTTATCTTGTGAGGTTGAATGCCCATCCTACAGTCCATTGGACCATATAGGGCATGCTTACTAGATTATATTTTGCTAATATAAAAAATGATTCCCAGAAAAATTTCATAAAACTGGAAAGTTTTATGAAATAAAATTATTACATCATGACGACGACGATGACATCAAAATAAAAATGTCACAAGACACATAATGATGGAATAAACATGTCATGTATTTTCTAGTAGTGCCATGTGTCATTTGATGGTTAGTTGTCCACGTAAATTAACGGTGTTAACAGAGTTAGTTAAGGTGTCGCAAGCCACTCGAGCGCAAGCCTAACTAGAACGACCCAACTCCTAGGATATTTAAAAGCGTGGTTGTTTCGTCACACACATCGCCTTCAAACAACAAGTGCAAGGCTTCCATTAGCTAGGTGGGTTATTATTCAAGTTTTAGCTGTGAAATCGTGATTAGGTTCTTTAATGATACCATAACGTGTCGATTGATGAGTTGCCAACAATTGAGGAACTATTATACAAATGTGTAGAAAAATATTTCAAGAAGGTGAAAAGAAAAATTAAAATCTAAAACAATTTAAGATAGCAACTATAAAAAGGGAGCTAGGCTCAATTTGGTTACAAGGTATAGCACTCGGCCCACAAGTAGTAAAATAATTGAAAGTTTGCAATTATCCATTGAAAATTAGAAACATAAAGATTCAAATCGTATTTATAAAGTTCCACATGACCCTTTACTCGTCTATGTTACTCTCCAAACTCATCGATCCCGAAACCTGTGGAGTCATAGTGAAGGTCCATAAAATGATCACTCTTAGTACTTGAAATAGTGAAAAGTGAGCAACGAAGCTTATTACACAGTAATCAAACACATACACGTTTGACACGCATGCCTAGGCCAATGCACACAAGCATGAATTAAGTTTGATTAAGTTTTAAGTCAACAAACAAGTATTTTCAGCTTCCTAGAAATACAAGCATGCACAAAAGTACCCATGACTCTCACCAAACAAAACAAATAGGGATCCCTCAGTAGATCATGCACCGAAAAGGAGGGTTTGACGAGTCCCCAGAACTCATCATAAAAGGAAAAGAAGAAGTAGCCTCATATAGATAAATTCCACTCAAACAGCCATCAATGAGCACAATCCATTGTGACTTTTATGCAAAAGCAAGTACCCCTACATAACTCTATTGCAACTTCGTATCAGCTCCTAGTTGACCGTCTAGTTTCAGAATATCCCATATCAACTACTCGCATGTCCTTACCACATACTTCGTGGGGGTCTAGTCACCTAGTACTACCACATCATCTAGAAGTTGTTATTAGGCTTGCAACCCAATCTAAACGTGTCACTCTTAAAGTAAGCAACCAAGTAGCAATCAGCACTTAAATTAATTCAAGTTTAAATTCTTATCCAATTATTAATATTATCCTAGCAAGCAAAAAGTAAGTATTGCATACCCGTTGGTTGATTTGAGCTTATTATCCCTTTCCAAGTTTGATATCCAATAACTGTTCATAATTGAAGTTGGAAATTGGTTCAAGATTATTTGCTTCTAAGCTATTTATATTGCTTTTTAACCTTATTTGCTTAAAAATCATGTTTAAGGATTATTTTAAGTTTAAGGAAGGAATCGGGTCAAGTTTCATCCGATTTGAATAAGGATTGGCAAAGGAATTAATACACGGGCGGTACACATGCACATGTATCCCCCCGTGTTCTTTTACATGACTAAATGATTTAGCCGTGTTTAAGATATGTTCTTCTTATGTTTGGGATCACAAAGGTACATAGGTAAATACATGACCGGTGTACTCCCCGTGCTATTCTAGAATTGAAGATGTTTAGAATCAGAGAGGAACACGAGTACATGTATTTCTTGTTTTCTTCTGGGGTTCATTGTGTTTAAGACTACACAGAAGCACGGATAGATACACAATCTCATGTACTTGCCGTGCTTTTTGTGAAAAACATGTTCTCTTTGAGTTTTTGAAAGTTAGAGAGGAACACAACAAGTACACTACCCCGTGTACTTGCCGTGTTCTTTAGGGTTTATGATATTTCATACTAAAACTTGATATTTTTATTGAAAACATGTTTTGGAACAACTTTTGGTGATCTTAAAAGTGTCAAATGGTCATGTTCATGCCTTGTCTCATCTATTTTCATCTCCCATCTTGTTAAAACATGGTTAATTTAAGTTAGAAGCTTAAAACATCTAGTTTTGATAGCAACTAACAACTTTATCATGGTTTTCTCTGAAATTTTCAAAACTTCCATGTATGAACTCTTTATTCAACAACTCTAACATCAACAGCATCAACTTTGTATTTATTATATTATTTCGTTTATAGTTTTAAACACATAACAACATTTATTTCTTCTTAAAGTCAATCTCAGCAAAATTTCAACTTGGGACATGTTCATTCTTCATTCTCATATTGTCAAATTTGTCTTATCTCTCTGCCATAATATTTTCATAACATTAAGAGTTTTTGTTGTAGGTCTTACCTTGTTGTTTCAGCTGTGTGATACTCCAAGGCTCAAAACTCAATCTCCTTACTACTTCCATTATATATAAACACTCCCAAGTCAGATTTTATACTTAAAACACCATAAACATTGCATTTTAATGCTTGAAAATCTCAAACTTATCTTGTTACGAATTTCACTAAGTGAGTTGCTTTTCTTTTTCTCCTAATTCGTCTCCACTGTTCTCATTTCCTATCATGAAGTAGATAATCTTAGTTGATTAGTGCTAATCATCCTTTAATCTTACTTAATTAACATTAAGTGGAGGCTAGGGCCTAGGGAATCTCACTTTAAGATTTTAATAGGTTTCTTAAAAAAGTAAGGGCAGAAAAAAGATGAGTACTTATATGGGGCCTAGTAGAATAGGGTCTACGGTTTGTAGGTTTTCTATTTAGAGTGTCACATGGTGCGATTTCAACCATCTATCTCTATTATGTTTTATTTCGTAGATTTTAGTAACCTAGAACCATTAATCAAGCTATCTTTAAATTTTCTTTTAGTTAGCTCACTAATTAATTTTTGCCTATTTGTTTGGTTTAAATTCTTAATTATTTTTCAACTGTTATATTGAAATTTTAAATTTTATGGTTGGTATCTGAATTATTTTACTAACTTTTAGGCATGATAAAAGTTCAACTTACGCTCAATATCGATATTATGTAAACAAGCTGATCTTAAACCTTTAAAAGTTTAATTCGACTCGACTTAGCGCAGCCTATGAAGAACTTATACTCTTTATATATTAAAATATAGGTTTTAAAGTGAGTATGAGGTATGATTGTCTTATATTTGTATCCTATCTTGTGAAAGTGAGCTCTTAGAAATTTATACCTATACCATACTTTATGACCTTTTACACGTAATTGGACTCTATCTAGCTGATTAGGATATGAGTAGATACCCTTAAGGTTGTTAACATTTTAACTAAACACCAAAATGTATAAAGCAGTAGAATCGCACAAAATCATGCAAAATTGTAAAGCCTATATCTAAATAATTTTATACATATTTTAATTAAGAAAAAACATATAATATCATCTCATCATAAAATAATATATCTAACCCGTGATTCTAACAACTGTTGTACGATAGGATTACTCGCTTACCCTTGTAATATAACAAACCATGCACATATATATACACTATATAAATGTATAATATAATATAATATCTATGAATATATAATATATATCATATTTAATTTATAACATTATGTGTAGTTGTATGAGTATGTATACACACATGCGCGCATATGTATATAATACAAATACATATGATGCTATATATAATATATTCACCAAATGTTTTGATATTACATTATTATATATATATTCGAATTTATATATATATATTGCCATCATATTCGAATGTATATGACATTGTAATGTTTTATATTACTTGTAAAACCTGATAATATTATACAGATATATATATATATTATATATATTAGAGAGAGAGAGAGAGAAAGAAAGAGAGAGATTTTATTATAATATATATGAATAAATACAAATGTTATATATATTATATTTAAAATATAATAAAACACACATGTAGATATTATATATATGAAAATTAATTTATAAGTGATGTCTTATTCTAATAATGTATTCTCTCATGATAATATATTCAAAGATATATAATATAATAACATATAATTAATGCTGTATTATATTATAATTTAAGAAAACATGCTCATGGACACATGTATACATAGACATGCCCATGCGCACTCAAACACACATATATCAACATATACAAAATGCTATTTTTTACATATCACCATAACATGCTACATATTTGTGTGTGGGTAAATTATACTACAAAGTATTAATATTTCGGAGCAAATTCATTTAAGGGATCCACGTTTTAAGTGGTTAAAAAGACGAATCAATATTTTAATGAGTCAAATGAGATGTCAATATTTTGCAAATTCATATAATGTATCAATGTTTGGATAGTCTTTAATTAATTTTATTGAATTTTTTTAATGGATATCTTATTCGACTCACTTTCTCAAATATTGTGCATTTTTTTAACTACTTAAAATATTAATATCTTAAATAAATTTACATCTCCATGTTAATACCTTTGGGTATAACTTACCATATATTATATATATGTATGTATGTATAAAACAAACAGAAACATATATTAGATTAATATACTATTATAATGGCGTATATCAAATACGTTTAACATATTTTATGATGGTATGCATTATTTATCTGTTGGTTTTTTTTTTTTTTTAATTCAAACGGCATTATCATACGTTGTATCTTATAGGTACATATGGCTTGAATACATTATATATATTATATTATAAAAAATATATATATAATTATATATAAGTAATGATATAAATTAGATAGCATAGATATTATAACAAAATACATGAATGTATATTGTATATCTTATATTTATATATATAAATGCATATGGCAAAAATATGTTTTGTTATAAAAGGACGTGATTATTATATTAATTTCAATGG
This sequence comes from Combretum micranthum, assembly GCA_024138025.1. Classification (NCBI taxonomy): domain Eukaryota; kingdom Viridiplantae; phylum Streptophyta; class Magnoliopsida; order Myrtales; family Combretaceae; genus Combretum; species Combretum micranthum. The sequence continues at coordinate 585,791 of JAMXBD010000783.1, forward strand.
TACTATATATTAGAAAAATAGAAGTGTTATAACTAATGAATCTCTATTCATGGATTTCAACAATGAATTACTAGTCAGCATTTCGTGTAATAGAAAAATTTTCATTTAATTAATAATGATCTGTAATAATTTCTTATTCTGAATCCTCATTCTTATCTTTGGGAGTATTTTAAAGGTTGGAAATGGAATTCCAACTTCAGGGAGAATTCAATTCTATTATTGGGAATTGCAATTTCACTCTATCCTTATTAATATTAATTATTTTAAACCTTTTCATCCAATTATATATTTTTTTCATATTTATCACTAAAGAATTTTTTTTTCATAAATAAACATTGTATCCCCTTCCACTTTTTAGAAATATAGGAATGCATCTTCGTTCCAATTCATTATATTTTTCAATTCCAATCTATTATATTTAAGACGATGTTCGTGTATCAGACCTATTATCGAGAGAACGGCTATCCCTTACAATCCCTACATTTACAGTCAAGATTCAGCATTATATATGATTGAATTGCATAATTGTACACTCCGTCTTTGAAAACTATTCAGAAAAAGAAAAATGCAAAAACTAATGGAAATGAAGCAAAACGAATAGAAGTAAAAGGGTGGATAATTTTTAAAACGTATTTGAAAATATAGGAATGAAGTAAAAGGTAAATTAGGTAAATATTTTTTAATTACTATTTTTCGGTTGGTATTACGAAAGAGGATGAAGAAAATTGGTGCACATTTTTAATAAAATTACTGTTATCTATTTTGGTACATATAATATTTAAGAGGTACTTTTATAGTTTTAATCATATCTCAATAAATTGCCAATGGCCTTACCCTTAAGTGTTGAGTTTGATTTCCTATGTTAGTGTGCTGTAATGGCCTTATATAGCCACATTATAATAGCTCTCGTGGTCCACCAACAAAAAAAAAAAAATGTCAATATCTCCACAAATTTCTCACAAATTTCTCCCTATCTTTAAGAACAAAAAAATAATAATAATAAAAAATCAAACATTAGTGTAGAAATATTTCCACCCATCTTTCTCCATCCCTGATTCCGTCTTTACTATATTGATCAAACATAATGGGGCAAAACTTGCATCAAGTCGTTTTTAGAGACTTCTAAGGAAGTCATGATCGGGTAAACCAGTAAAAAGTAACCTACAATACCTACAACTTTTTTATTGACCTACCATTTTTCGATGTTGTAGGTCATGTAATAAAGTTGTAAGCGTGGTAGGTCATGTTATTTTCGAAAAGTGGTAGGTTATGTAATAAAGTTGTAGGTACGGTAGGTTATGTTATTTTTTAAAAGTGGTAGGTAAAGCAATAAGCAGTAGATATTGTAGGTCATGTTATTTTCGAAAAGTGGTAAGTCAAGTAATAAAGTTGTAGGTGTGATAAGTCATGTTATGTATCGAAAGTTGTAGGTTAGTAGTAAAATCATAGGTGTTGTAGGTCTTATTATTTTCAAAAAGTTATAGGTCAAGTAATAAAGTTATAGGTATGATAGGGCATGTTATGCTCTTAAAGTTGTAGGTTAATACAAAGTTGTAGGTGTTGTTATTTTTGAAAAGTTGTAGGTTAAGTAATAAAGTAGTAGATGTGGTAAGTCATGTTATTTTAGAAAAGTTGTAGGTTAAATAATAAAGTCGTAGGTATAGTAGGTCATGTTATGTTCTGAAAGTTGTAGGTTAGATAATAAAGTCGTAGGTATGGTAGGTCATGTTATGTTTTGAAAGTTGTAGGTCAAGTAATAAAGTGGTAGGTATGATAAATCATATTATTTTCAGAAAATTGTAGGTCGATGACAAGGTTGTAGATGTTATAGATCTTGTTATTTTCGAAAAGTTGTAGGTCAAGTAATAAAGTGGTAGGTATTGTAGGCCATGTTATTTTCGAAAAGTTCTAGGTCAAGTAATAAAATGGTAGGTGTGGTAGCTTATGTTATTTTCGAAAAATTATAGGCCAATAACAAAGTTGTAGGTGTTGTAGGTCATGTTATTTTCAAATGGTTATATGTCAAGTAATAAAGTGGTAGATGTGATAGGTCATGTTACTTAAAAAATTGTAGGTTAAGTAATAAAGTCGTAAGTATGGTAAGTCATGTTATGTTTCGAAAGTTGTAGGTGTTATAAGTTTTGTTATTTTCAAAAGTTGTAGGTCAAGTAATAAAGTGGTAAGTGTGTTAAGTTATGTTACTTTCAGAAAGTTATAGATCAGTAACGAAGATGTAGATGTTGTAGGTCGTGTTATTTCCCAAGGTTGTAGGTCGAGTAATAAAGTGGTAGATGTGGTAGGTCATATTATTTTCGAAAAAATGTAGGTCAAGTAATAAAGTCGTAGGTATGATAAGTCATGTTATGTTTCGAAAGTTGTAAATCAGTAGCAAGGTTGTAGGTATTATAGATGTTACAATGTTGTGAAAGTTGTAGGTGTTGTAGATCTTGTAATGTTCCGAAAGTTGTAGGTCAAGAAATAAAATGATAAGTGTGGTAGGTCTAAAAAGACTTCCCTATAAGTCTCCATATAATGACTTGACGCAAGTAACTCCCAACGTTTCAGCCCATTATTACCACCTAAAACCTAATCCTAATCCTAATCCTAATCCAACCCACCCTTAATTCTTATCCGACAAGTAATGTGTCCAACATAGCAATTACCATGTTGGAGAGGAGAACGAAGCCCCTTATCATCCATATTGCCATTTCAATTGACTCATGTCTGACGATAAAATGAATAAAATGCTTAGGGGCCCTCAACACTAAAATAAAATAACCCAAGAGCACTTCTGTGGCTTGTATTCAATCCTTCCAACTCCAATGTCCCACCCTCCCAACAAGATCTTTCATGATCGACGTGGCAGAACAACAATCCCCTCTTCATGGAAAAAATCACAAGGGAAATCCAAATCTAACGTTAGGACCAATAGGATTCTGCTGAGGTGTAGATATCCTGATCCGCAACATCCTATGCTATTACAATATAACACCTTCACTCTACTTGTCCACCTCCATCACTTTGGAGTTCTTCACTTGCATAAACACACCTTTGCAATCACAATCCTCTCTCCAAGTCACATATTCTACCATGGCAACCTCAGTCATCCAACAATCAGCTTTCGCCGGCCAGACCGCACTTAAACAATCCAATGAGCTCGTCCGCAAGGTCGGTGCCATGGGTGGTGGCCGCATCACCATGCGCCGCACTGTGAAGAGCTCCTCCGAGCATCTGGTATAGCACTTGTTTGTCTATTTGATTGCTAGTTTACTATTTAGTTTAGTATTAGTAATAATATTTTCCAGTAGACATGAAGTTCCTAGCGCATATCTGCAGAGGAGAGAAAAATCTTTAAGTTATGAGTAAATACGTAAACAGATCTCAAGATTTACTGCAGTTACCAACCTTTAGATCTGTAGAAAAAGTTTCCCAAAGTTTCTTGTAATCATTGTAGCATAGTTTGATAATTTCCTATATGGCATATTATCTAATAATAAGATACAATTAACCAAATAAGATAGATTTTTCACGTTTTTAGGCATTGATTACTAAATTTTATGTAAAAGCAAATGTTGATAAGGTTAGTATGATTCTGTGTTTAGGATCACTGGGTATCCATCATATTTCAAAAATAATGCGTTAAGAACTCACTAGATGAAAATTACAAAAATCTATAGCTGTTGACATTTCTGTAGCCACACCTCAAAGCACATTAAAACTCCCGCCAGACAGAAAATATACATTCTATAAGACTCTGATTCGCTTGTCAACAGGTACGGACCTGACCGCCCAAAATACTTGGGACCATTCTCTGAGCAAACCCCATCTTACTTGACTGGTGAGTTCCCTGGTGACTATGGCTGGGACACCGCTGGATTATCTGCAGACCCTGAGACATTCGCCAAGAACCGCGAACTTGAAGTCATCCACTGCAGATGGGCAATGCTCGGTGCACTTGGATGTGTCTTCCCTGAAATCCTGGAAAGGAACGGTGTCAAGTTTGGCGAGGCTGTCTGGTTCAAGGCTGGATCTCAGATCTTCTCTGAAGGAGGTCTTGACTACCTTGGCAACCCTAACCTTATCCATGCTCAGAGCATTTTAGCCATCTGGGCATGCCAGGTTGTTCTCATGGGATTGATTGAAGGATACCGTGTTGGTGGTGGACCCCTTGGTGAAGGATTGGACCCACTTTACCCTGGAGGAGCCTTTGACCCACTAGGATTGGCTGATGATCCTGATGCATTCGCTGAGTTGAAGGTCAAGGAAATCAAGAACGGTCGTCTTGCTATGTTCTCTATGTTTGGATTTTTCGTCCAGGCTATCGTCACAGGAAAGGGCCCAATTGAGAACCTCTTCGACCATCTCGCCGACCCAGTTGCCAACAATGCATGGGCTTATGCCACCAACTTTGTACCCGGAAAATGAACATGGATATAACTTGTTTATCTATGAGAGATGCTGGAAGCATGTTGCTTCCATTAAGTCTTGTCTGGTTTGGACTCCCATAGAGCTGATGTAATTTCACCAGAAGAGTTTGCTTTGGATGAAATATACTGTTTGACAATGGCACTTTCATTTTGCAAAAAATTGGATTTTTATTTGTGTGAGCTATAAACTTCAATCTGTGAGCACACCACATGCCGTGCACTTCTTGCAGTGACTATGCTGATGCACCTTGTTACCAGAGAGGGTAAACAGCAAAATGACCATTAAAAACACTAAAGGCAGCTCTGTCCTGACCTGCCTACATTATGAAAGAAAAAAGACTTACTGCCGTAAGTCATATGATAATCTGAACAATTAACCGAAAGCAAGGATACGATCAATTGCAACAAAGATTCTACTACAATTGACATGTTACATGCTATACCATTGATATTGCTTTTACAGTTGCCTGATAAATTTTTGTACCTGATCAGTTTTTGAGTATGAAAAAATAGATAAATAAATAATAAAGAACCGCTCATATATGCTCAAATGCTAAAAAGTTGAGCAACAGCTATATTGACCTAACAAAAATCACAAAAGTAGGATATCACCAGAAATCGTTGCATGAACAAGATCCACCTTTAAAATGATGGAATCGGCTGTTATCCCTTACAATGATCTCTTTATTATAAATAGCAGAAAGAAGCTTCATAACAGCATGGCAATCATTGCAAACGCGTAGATTCTTCATAATGCGGATAGGAGAACCAGGCTCCACGTTAATGAGTCCAAAAGCTATAGCTAACCTCTCACTATGGGTTTCCAACTCGGATTCCTTCTCCTCCTCCCCCTCAATGTTTAGAAGAACCTGGGATGTATCGGGTATATGTCCAGCAGACTTCAATCTGTCTCTCATCTCACTTATCTTGGTGTATATTTCGATGGACTGAGGATGTGATTTATCTCCAACCGTAAACTCATGGATCTCTCCTTTATGCTCAATTGAACTGCAACCTGGGTCCTTCTGTATCCCTTTCATCCTCATCATTTCTCTGATCTGAGAAACTTTGTCCCACTGACCAGCTGCTGCATACATGTTTGAAAGAACAACATAACATCCAATGGTCTCTGGAGCTGCCTCAATCAAATTCTTTGCTGCATATTCCCCAACACGTAGATTCCCCTTTACCCTCGATCCACTAAGCAAGCTCATCCAAATAACCTTGTTTGGTTTCATGGGCATTGTGCTGATTACATTCTTTGCTTCTCTCTAATACGTCCTGCCCGGCAAAGCATATCCACCAAGCAACCATAGTGCCTAATGGTTGGTTCAATTCCGAATTCATTTTTCATCATTTTAAAATAGTGACGACCATGATCAACCAACCCAGCATGACTGCAAGCATTCAGTACCCCGATAAAAGTAATATCATTTGGTCTCATCCCAGCTTTAAGCATTTCACCAAATAACTGAATGGCATCACTACCCATCCCATGCATTCCTAGTCCAACAATTGCCGCATTCCAATGGCCCAATTTCGTACTCCCTATATTATGAAAAACAGCTAAAGAACTCTCAATACTACCACACTTGGCATACATCTCAATAAGCAATGTACCGAGGACACCGTCCAACTCATATCCATTCTTAACAAGGTAAGAATGAATCCACTTCCCATGACCAAGTACAGCCAAACCCGAAATCGCAGAAAGAGCACTCACTAAAGTAATATTATTAGGCACAAAACCTTCTTCCAACATCTCACGAAACATAATCACAGCTTCCTTGAACTTCTCATTCAAATCATACCCCGTAATCATCGAATTCCAAGTTATCAAATCCCTGCCCAACATAGCAAACAATTCCCCTGCAGCATCGACGTCCCCAGACTTCATATACCCGTTAATCATAGCGTTCCACGATACCAAATTCTTCTCCTCCATCTTATCAAAAATCTTCCTAGCAACATCAACCTTCCCGCATTTCGCAAACCCATCAATCAAAACCGTCCAAGAGTACGGGTCCCTCTCAGGCATTTGATCAAACAGTTCCTTCGCAGCCTCAATCTCCCCACACCGTGCGTACCCATCAAGCAAGGAGTTCCACAATATCAAATCCCTCTCACCCATTTTATCAAACACCTTACGAGCATACTCAATCTCCCCACACTTGGCATACAAACTAACCAGACTACTCTGCACGAACTTATCCAACCCGAACCCGAGTTTCATCACCAACCCATGAATCTGTTTCCCTTCCTCCACCACATTCAAACGCGAACAACCCTTGATAACACAAGGCAGAGTGAAGCAGTCAGGGACAAGTCCATGCAACAGCATGTCGAGGAACAGGGTGATGGCTTCGTGGGAACGTTGGTTCTGGATCAGGGATTTGATAAGGATGTTGAAGGACAGTAAAGGAGGGACTGGGGTTAGGGAGAAGAGGGAGAGTGCAGTGTCGAGGTCGTTGATGGAAGGGTGGGTGTAGAGAGAGAGGAGCTTTGAGTGGGTTGGTGGGTGGTGGGAAATGAGGCCGGTTTTGAGGGAGAAGGCGTGGAGTTGGGTTGCTTGGTGTAGGGTTGTGTGAGTGTGGGTTTGGAAGAAGGTTGAAGGTACGGGTTGAGTGTGGGGTTGAGGGAAGGAAAGTGAAGGAGAGAGAGTCAGCATTTTGAATGAGAGAACTTACTGCTCTGCCTCTCGTCTGGGTTGCAAAGCAATCACCATGCCCAGGTGGAGAAGAGGAGAGGACAGGACAGATAATGTTGGCTTAAAAAATCAATTCCGGATTAAAGAAAATTTACGCTTAAAAAATCAATTCCGGATTAAAGTGAATACGGATGGAAGGAATGATAATGTTGGCTGTTGCATATGCTGATGATGTGATACGGTCTACTTATACAAGATTGGATAGGCGGATTTGTCGCAAACTTGGTATTAGTTCAGTTTTTCAAGTTGAGCTCTAGGGTGCTTTGATAGGATTACAGCTGATATGAGACATGGGGTTCAAGAAGATTATTTTGTAGTTGGATAACAAGGTGTTGTAGATTGCATCTATAGGAGAACTGCAACTATTAATAGCAATTGGCAACTCCCCTCTTCGGCATTGAAATTTTTAAAAAAATCGCGGTAGGTTCAGGTACAACATATCCATTGTGAAGGAAATCGAGATGTTGATTGGACGGCTAATAGAGCTTATCAGATGTCACTTGGTATTCTTTATGTAGCAACTCCGACCGGCTTGAACTATATTATTAGAGAAGACATTATTGATATTTTTTTTTCTAGAATGTGTGTCATATAAGATCTTTTCGATTTTAACTACCTTCTGAAAAAAAAAAAATAATTCCCTAGCATCATTTCCTTCCTAATAATTTCATTTATGGGTAATATGTATGCAACATTTATGTATTTTTCATAAGAAATTATTTTAAATTTAGGAGTATCAATTTTTATTTTAATTTTATCTATTGTTACAATAAACTATCAATGTAAAGTTAGTTTAGTTATTGATAAATATGTGAAAGCACACATTTATTGTAATGCATTATCTATTGAAAAATTGTGAAATTTTTATCTATTGTTCAATTGCATGAATATGGAGAAAAATGGATCAATAATGATTACTTTTAATCTCTTAGAGTTAATCATAGCTTTTGGATTATTGTCTTAGAGTTAATGTGTTTTCAAGCGTTTGAACTTATTACTTTTAATTGGTTGAGGTTGTGTGATGCAGCAAAGCAAAAGAGAGATAAGTATCATAATTCATTAATTTTGCGAATACCCAGAAAGCGATCTTCTATATGTTTATTGATTCTGAGAATACCTAGATAAATAGGCATCAAAATTCAAAAACTCCATCAAATTTTGGAAAAAACGATAAACATTGTAATATGTTGATTAGCGTATAAATACCAGAAAGCAATCTTCCATCAACTTATTGATTTCATAAAATACTAGGAAATATAGGATAGACGAGCAATAATTCTGTTCCATTCAAAATCTATCTATCTCAACATTTACAAGTCTAGTTTATTTATAGAATTGAAATGAAATCTAATTAAATGACTTAATATAAATAGAATGACATTAATCTTATTAAAATAATTATGCACCTATTAAATTAACATTAATCCTATTAAAAAAGATACTGCTACTATTAAAATAATATTAATTCTATTAAATGTAGAAAAAAGAAATTTCAATCTTTCTAAAATAATAATATTTTTTCTTGCTTTGCATCATGGTGTTTAATTCTTGAAATATTGAAATTAAATTTGCTTGCAAATATGCTAAATAAGACCAAACCAAATTGACAAATAAGTGAATACGAGGATAATTTTGTAAACCTTGTTGCTATAATTACTTTAAGTAGGCATTTTCACATAATGCTCTTAAGAGTTGGTTGATGGTTCTTTATCTTAAGTTAGAGAAAATTGTTTCAAGTTAAAGAAGCTTCTATGCTCTTATATATTAGACTACAATAAAAGCAAGAGAAACATAGATCAAGTTTAAAGATATTGGGCAGCGGATCTTATTCAAGGTTGACAACGACTACTCGAACTTTTGAATATCAAGTGTGATCCTGAGCAACCTGACTAAATGCCATCCATAATATGGTAACTAAAGTTGAGCAACCATTAAGTACTCCCTAGAACCAAACAAAAGCATCTAGAGTGCTTAACAACTTTTCAAAATAATGTGTAATAGAGTAACTAAGCTGCAATTGCACCGGTTGAAAGACTTACATATAGGTTAATCTTGGATCCGAGCATAGAGTATGCCATTAACTTGCCAATTTTGTTTTATGCCAAGTGACCCACATGCACTGAACTGTGCTTAAGGAAAGTAATAACATCCATCGACTACTGAGCACTTGACTTTCAAAACAAACTAGATCGAGCACAACACATTTCAACCAAGATATTTCAATAAGTGTCGAACAGTCCTCCTGCAACACATAACTAAGTAGTTGTCAAGGATAGATTTTCAAGTATTCTTCCACCAAGCTTCGACCAATTTGTTCATTGTAATGTTGAGGTAGACTGATTCTAGTGATCAATCCCTAATCTGCACTGAGTAACTTGTATTGCCATGCCAACATTGGCAAGATGACCAAGTTATAATATGTTATATTAAAATGAACTCTTTTTTATTTTTATTCTTCTCTCTATCTCTTTTGTGCAAATTGTGAGTTGATGGAACAAATCGAGCTAATTTAAATTCTTTGAGTTGTTGAGAAGTAGCCCTAACCTAATAAGGATGGCAACTCAATAACCTTGACAAACAATATTTGCACCTAAAATAAGAATTCTCATGAAGACATATGCTAAGTTGATTGGAGCACAATTAAAAGGCTAAGCTTCTTATAGAAGCTTATCAGAGCAATGGCTGTGCTTTGAAGAAGGTTGACTTGGCTTCAAACATATCAAAATTGTTAAGCACGCCTCATGCATGTAGCCAAAGTAGACCAAGTGTCTAAAGCTCGAACCGAGCAAATTATAGAGATAGATGAACTCCAGCCTACTCATTGCTTTATACTGAGCAACTGCATAAACTAAAGTAATAGATCATATGAATTATAATAGATCAAATCAGAGTTTCAAGAAGATTACGTTCACAAAAGCATTTATCAAGTGTTTGAATGTGTTTATACTCTCACTAATTTTACGTTTGTCAGATAGTTAGAAATACATAATCTTAATAAAAATATCAATTCAAGCATAAAAGCCACCAACAAGTGTAATGATTATAGAGTAAAAGATTAGAGGAGCATTTAAGGTCGTGATCTATAATGAATGTAGGACTAGCTCTCAACTATATTAATTCTTTTCGTAGCTAGGAAAATCGATAATTACGAATTTGAAATAATAAAACAAAAAAAGAAACCAACTACTTTATAAAAATTTAGGATTTCTAACACCTAAATTTGAATTTCAATTTATACCCAAATGATCATTAAATTAATTGATGTTTATACTATTAATAAAAATATTCTTACAACTCCTAGTTGATAATGGATATGGGTTTCAGTCTACAAGGCACTATGTGAAAAACCCCTTTTCTTCAGGCAAATAATTATTCAAGATTAACTAATTAATTCTTCATATTTCTAGAAAAGTGATTAATCAATTAACCCGTTTAATTTCCTAAACCATAATCAAATTAAAACACATATTTCTATGTGATCCTTAATCCATATTAGCTATTCTTAACAACCCTAATTTAACATGCATTCCAAAAATAACCCAAAACATAGATTTAATAAAATCACATTAACAACTTGATGCAAACATAAAATCAACCCATCAGCAATTAACATAAACTAAGTAATCCAAAACATCAACTCAAAATCTTAATAAGTGCATAAGGAACAAGTACAAACATCATCCATGACATGAAATAAAAAACAAAGAACATAATCACCTTCTTTGGAATCTCGTGCTTAAATCCAACTACAAATAAAGCTGTGTAGATGAATTAAATGGGCCAACCTTGTCACAATCCTAAAGGGGCCTAGAAGGATTAACTTAAAATAATCATATTATGTATGCATCTGTGATATAAAAACAGTTTTGAAAGTCAGAGAATTGCAAAACTCTACTTAATATTTGCTATATTACTTTTAATTGTATAAAAACATTTTGATAACTAAAGAAATACGAATTTCCACACCTAGAACAGTAGAAAATAGTTATCCCCCACCAAACAATAAAATAAGATAGATAACCTGCATATTATAAAGTTTCAAACTATTATACAATTAATCTAATTCTAAACTTATCTTATACATTACAAAATCTCTAACTTAAATACTAAACATATGGATTGCATTCTAAGTTCATCTTATTATCTTCAAAGTCTTCACTGGAGATGAACTCTCTCTTCACACAGTCTTAAGCCATTCTTAGCTTGAGCTATTCCTACATAAAAACTATAAGGTGCAAGTTAAACTATAGCTTAGTGAATAACAAGATCAACCACACATCAAACAAGTATATTTGTCACGCCCCGAGGGTATTCTAATAATAGTAATCAAGAACCACTCGATTACCGTTATTAATTTACCTTCTTGAAATGACGTGATTTCAATAAACAGGATCTTTTAGTTGCTTGGATAGGATAAACAAACATATATAAGACATAAATTAGTAAACGACTATCATAAAATAAGATATTACAGATCATATGCTTTTATAAATCCTTACAACCTCAGCTAATGATTCTAATGCATATTATCAGCATAAAAAGGACTAATAAAGATATAGATACTCTAATCCTATACTAGTCTTTAAACTTCGACTTCTAATCTCTTACCGGGATCATGCTCCTGCTAGTAATAAGCCAGAGTTGTAGAGTGAACCTGAAAGGACTGTGGGAGTGTGAGCTAAAACACAAGCTCAATGAATAACCAGCACTTATTACATATAACATACAAGTTATTTAATAATCATATGAAATGCATCAATTAAACAAATGAACATTACAAGCTTGGATAACCCAGAATCCAAACAGGATGAAGATTTACGCCATCTCATCGGGGTTGAAGGATCACAATCCATGGTCCACCTACCCAAAGAGACTTAAGCTTTCAGGAAATAATAATATTCAATTTAATTATGTCTTTAAGCATATCATGTTTCATCATTTATTTCCTGTTTTAGCTTTAGAAACTCCACTAAGTGTTAGTTATTTCCATGTAATACCATAAGCGGCATCCTTCGTTTACCATTTAGTTCCTATGGTATTAACAGAACAAAGGTAATCTTGCAATTAACTAATAGCTCTCTGGCCTAGATAATTCAAGCATCACCCAAGATCCGAAAAACTAACACGTAGTAGGCTACCACTTACTCAAATGCTTTTTATGCATAGTATGTAATGCATGATTATTTTCCATTATGGTACCAGTAGTTTTTAGTCAAATTGAAGGTGATCAAGCATTACAGACACTCAATCATATTCTATAGACATTACCAAGATACATGCATTTTTGTTATCACTTATTTTAGAGTGACTTGGCAATCAATGTAATACAATACACAATCTTCACAATTCAAACAAAACATCAATTTTTATTATTTTTTATGTAAGATTCACTACTACTACAAGCACAATCAATGTAATAAGATTGAGTTACTCACCTGCCCATGCTATTTAATCATAGTAATCTTCAGGAAGGTCCTCTCCAATACCCGAGTCACCTATTGAGATAAATCATATAGTTATTAATTATACCAGACTATACCACCTAGTTCCTGTGAATATTTAAGTGTCCTAATGGTTTGCTGGGTTTCTGTTTTATTCTTAACTAGTTCTTTGGGAATAGCCCTAAGTTCTAAACCATTGTAATCACAGTTTTATTTAATTGATTTTGGTTGGATACTTGAATCTATTGATTGGGTATTTGGAAAGTTTAATAATTTAGTTAGTTCATTTTTATTGTTCAAAACTATTAGTTTTCTTTTTAATTACTTAATAAATTTTTCTTTTAGAGTATAGATATTCCTATACTCACAATCTTGGATTATCTAAATTTCCATTGTTATCTATTCGTTTACAAATATTTATTTAAATATATACTTAGTATTTACTAAACTCATAAATATATATATATATATATTTTTTCTATAAATTAATTAAATATCATCTTTATGAAAATATAATTACTAATAAAAGATTTATTAATTTAATTATAACTATTTTGAAATATTCCTCTTTACCGTAAATAATAAGAATATTAATAATTATTATCAATAATAATAATAACATCAATAATAATAATAATAATAATAATAATTCTGAAATAGATAAGATAGAATAATTACTTTTCATAACATTAGTAATTATAATAATTGTCTCATACTTTAATTCATAATATTGCTAAAATAACTTTAGTCTCTAATTCATATTTAGTATTATTTTAGAAATAATATTTTCAAAATTCTAAAAATTCTTTTAACAATATAAGGAATATTATTAATTATAGTTAAAAAAATTTATTATACGTAAATTAATAAGGGTAGTTTATATTTAAAAAAATTCTTTTTTGATTAATATTACCAAGTTAAATATTTAAATATCATATATTTAATAATACTAGAAAATAATTTATTTATATATATATATATTTTTAATTTAAATAAAAAAAATTCTAGTATTATATTACTAAACTCTAATATTACTAATAATATTTCCAGAAAATAGATAAATACAGAAATAATAATAATAATTCTAAAATTATTTATATTATTAATTATTCTATAATTAAATTTTATTAGTTTCGTTTTTCTTTTCTTCATTTTTTTATTTTGAATTTTGGCCGAGAGGTACACGGGTGGAACACGCCCCGTGTACCTGCCCGTGCTCATCAGGGAAACACTATTCATCTTCTTCCCCGATGAGTCGCGGTTGATTCCGGCCTATCCCGACGTCAAGAGGTTGGGTTTTTGGATCCTATGGACTCCTAAGACCTTAATCTACTTGAATATCCAAAGAAAACAACAAAATAACAACATGTTCTCCACTTTCTGGAATCATCAAGCTCAGTTAGGGTTTAGGAAGATTACCTTCGTTGTGGCTTCTCGGTGAAATCCGAAACTTCTAATGGACTTGGTTAGCTTCCTAAGATGTTTAAGAGTCAGAATCAATCCTTAGAATTGAAAGAAAATACGCGGAATGAGATCGACTTACCTTAGGCTCGTTTTCACGTGTTTTTCCCAGTTTTTGTTCGTGATTTTCAAACTGGGTTGATGTGTGCGTTTAAAAAATTGGTTTCCAGGTTGATTTAATTCCTAATAGGGTGTAGATGGATTCTGGAAAATTTGAGAGGGATTGAAGTTCGTTTGCTTGTCCATCTAAGTTCGTTAGCATATATATATATATATATAGAAACATGTGGACGTTGGCTGCTTGTTTCCTCTTATATTATTGATCCGAATTGCCTCTGTTTGTTGTTAATTCCTCAACTTGTTGTATTGTTATTAATGCAAGAGTGATTTGTCAACTTTATATTGGCTTAAGGTAGATTTATATTGACTTTGGTGCAAATAATTGAAGAAGTTTCGGCTCATCAATTTTGAGAAGATCACAACCCTTAGAACAAAATAAAAACATCTCCTGCGAGTTGTGTATAAGTATATATTAATTAAATATTAGTTAGATATTATTTAGTTAAATTCTCGGGTAGTTTATTACACTATTAAGGTATATTTTAGCTAATATATGTAAATTTATATACAAAAATGTCTTTAATGGATCCTACCAAATGTTTAGTTTAGAAAACAATACAAATTTAAGTTTTAATGGTACGTATCTATTCGTTTAAGAAAGATTTATCCTCCGCGATTTAGGTTTTATAAGCTTGTCGGGTCAATTTTCGTTTCAGGCTCCGATAGCTTAAGAAAACCATAGTTCGAATACTGGTATGATTCAAATCCTTGTTTGAAGTCTAGATCTCAAGTTATTTATCAATTTATGTTTTTATTGGGTATTTATAATTCTAACAGTTTATCTTAAGATCACGATTTTCTAACTAAAAACCTATTGGGTCGTTTACTTCATATTACTACTGATATATAGGCTAAATTAGTTATATGTATTAGATTTAGATACCTACTATGAAATCTTATCAACGTGGTTTATTACTGACTAGAAATCTCAGATTTTAGGGTTCAAATCCCAATATAGGTTCATTACTATACCTTGTTTTAACTTCGGGTCTTTGTTGATTACAAAAATGTTCACTTTATATCTATATTTAGGTTTTCTCCATTTAATCTATTTGTTTGACAAGGATTCGAGTTTGAAATTTGAATTTTCCTTTGATCATACCTTGAATTATCAATTCAAGATACGAAATCTCGTTTTTGAAATCAATTGGGATCAAAGAAGTTCTTTTATGAAGTTTATGGGTCCCAAACCGGCCAAATTTAAGGTATCTATCTAATCTAGAGCTTCTGATTAACTTCTAGGGTTACTAGTTAGTTCATAATTTCTAATCTAGAGTCGTATCGTATGGTAGTATGGTAGAAGTTTTCGGGGTTTACAATATTTAATAATCATATGCAATTATAACATTTAACCATATGAGGTATGTATAGTTTGGGCGACCGGAATCTAAATCAATGGAGATTTACACCCTCTCTTAAGGGTTGAAGGACCAGCTCAAGTAATTCACGCCCAAGAGAAATTAAGAACTAAGGATGGAGAATTTCTTTATAGACTCTTTTGTTATTTGCATATATTATTAAGATAACCTCAACTTTACCTTAAAAAGAATCAAGGAAGGATGATTTCTTTCTAATCTCATTTGTCTTGTTGTTGTTGTTGTTGTTGTTGTTATTATTATTATTATTAACATAACCTCAACTTCACCTTAGAACTTCAAAAACTCCACGAAGTATTATCATTTCAAATTAACCCTCATCAGGCGATATCCTTTATGGCTACTTAATTTCTGGAGAATTGGCAACCCAATGGTAACTTTTACTAGATTCACTAGATTTCATGAGGCAATAACACAGAATAGAAATGATAATACATAATGTGAATACCATAATAATGTAAGTTATGATGTCATGTGATGCATGATTGTTCAATTAATTAGTCCGATAATGTTAAGTCCGTTTATTTAAGTGACCATCCAATTACAAAATACTCATCAATAATGGTAATTTAATTATTACAAACAATATGTGATCACTTTTATTTTAATGATTTATCAACCACAACAATCACCAAACAACAAACAAATACCCTACCCCCATAAACAGATAGTTATTTTTATATCAGCACAAATGCAACTACATTACAAGCACAAACAAGTGACAAAGTCAATTTTACCCAGTTGTCATCCTAGCAAGCCCTAGAAATCTTTTATCACTTCTAAAGGTTGATTAATTTGATTCTCCTATGAAAAGAATAATAATCTCTCATCACTCTTCTTAATATATGCTTTATCATATTTTAGCATTTAAATCCATTTGTAGTTCATTATTCTATATTTGATTGAACTGTAGACTTTTATTAAAACCTATTTGTTCAAACACTAAGCAGGAATCCCACCATGGCTACGGCAACTGCCTTATCAAGATACAGATAGTTCTTCATTGTCTGCAAAATTATTTTTTTTCCTTTGTTTATAATCATTTAGTACAAAAACATCATTATTCGTTATCATTCTTATAAGTATTTAAATAAATTATCAACTTATGTGTAAAACTCATTTTAACAAACATACATTTGAAACAACATGTTCCTTTTTATCATTTATAAGTGTAACATACTAAGATTATATCTAAGCCATTTATAAGTTCTAAGTCTATATTAATTTAACTTACCCAATCTAATTCATCTTAGCTTACTAAAGTTCGTTAGGTCAAGTTGAGCTTAGATATATTACCAATTCATTTTATATTTAAGATTCATATCAACTTAATTCTATGTTAACTTAATCTTAGCCAAGTTGATTAGAATTAGTCATTTAATCTAGCTACTAAGTCCTATTCAATTATCTTACTAACTCATTATCATATATCTATTTGGTTCTTAATTAGTCTAGTTCACTTTAATTCATTTAGATTCATTAAGTCAAATTGAACTTAAGTTGATTAACTAAGTTCATTTTATATCTAAGTGTTCTAAACTTGTTTTATAAATTCCTTAGTCTATTAGTCTTTAAGAAATTATAAGATGTTATATTCAACTACATGCACTTAACTAGTAAAACAAGTGCCAAATTGATTTGGATATGTTTGGACTTGGTTTGTGTTGTTTTTATTTATACTTATATGTTATAGTTTAAAACAAATGTGTTTTAGACCTCTATTTGCTCAGAATCTCCCAAAACTTAAAACACAAAAGTTGTAGAACTCTTTTTAAGCTTTCCGTAGCATCTTGAAAGTGTCGTGCTACAGGGGAACAAACATATCACGGCCGTGATCTTTAAAAATCCCAAACCAGTGTCTAGTAAAGGAAAAGTCACACCTGTGATTCTTCAAAGACGCAACACCAGATGTTATGAAGGTTTGAATCACGCTTGTGATTCATCAAAATATCAACATCCAAGGCTACTAAGGGCCATGTCATGGCCGTGATTGATAGGTTACCCTGAGCTACGAGTTCCCGTGTTTTTTTTCCCCTAATCTTAACTATTTGTTTTCATTTTATATCAACGAAAACACCATTAAAGCATCATACAAAGTCTTTTTCATATCTTTTAATACTTCTACACTCATAATACTTCATCAAACATCTCCAAATCACTTTATTAAACTCATTCTCTACTCATGCATAAACAAACTAGCTTTTTAGTTACATGCCTATATATCTCGTATTCACAAATTTCATCACAAAACCAACACATTTCAAGCTCCAATTCATCATATCTATACATATGCAGCAATCAAAGTAAAGAAAACATCTATGCTTACTTGTTTAACAATTTCAAACTGGCGAAACTTCACTACTATTCTTCTCTTAGTTGTTGAAGCTCCTTCATGCAAGATTTCTAACTTTTATCTTATTTTTCATTTCTATTTCTCTTTATGATCTTCTTAAATTTGAGATTTTGGGTTGGATTCATGAAAAGAAAAAAGAAGATGGAAAGAAGAAGAAAGGGAAAAGAAAGAAAAGAAAGAAGAAGGGGAGAAGAAAAAGAAGAAAAGGAGGCAGCAAAGTTAAAGG
This sequence comes from Combretum micranthum, assembly GCA_024138025.1. Lineage (NCBI taxonomy): Eukaryota > Viridiplantae > Streptophyta > Magnoliopsida > Myrtales > Combretaceae > Combretum > Combretum micranthum. The sequence goes on from JAMXBD010000783.1 coordinate 603,902, forward strand.
GAAAAAGGAAATAAGGGATAAATTTAAAGATATGTTTGGGTAGGGATTTTAAGTTTAAACATTTCAGATAATTTTCTTAAATATTGAAAATAATCAGAAAATAATTTCAGAATTTATAATATAGAAATTAATGCTTAAATTGAAAATCTAGTTTAGGAATTCAATTTGTAAGAAATTGATATTTAATCGGAGTCTAGGCTTAAGAACTAATGTTTTTAATCAAGTAATTGAATTCAAAAACCATAGGGATTTAGGAAATGGAAGTTAAACTAAAGTTCAAAGGTTTAAAATTTTGCAAAACACTTAAATTAAATATTTGGATGTTTAGGGAAATAAAATTGAAGAAAAAGGAGTTTAAATGAATAATTGGAAAGAATAGAATAGTTTGGTTCCTTGAAAAATGTTGTTGTGGCAAATAGATGATTTAAAAGAATATTTAAAATCTTAAATTTCAATTTAAATCTATTTACTAATTTGTATCAATTTATCCAAACATGTCATAAAATTTACTTTAATTAATTTGATTTATTATCTAAACCAAAGTTGATATTTAGTTTGGATTTGGAAATTTAGGACATAAAAACCGATATCTTCAAACAAGAATTTGGTTTCAAAATTTATGGTATTAAGATAATAAAATTTAGTTTAAAATAACTAAATAGGGCTTTTCATAAAATTTTAGGTGATTGAACTTTAGAAATTGGATTCGATTTAAATTTGAAAGAAAAAGAAGTTCAAATTGAAAATTTCTCAAGATGATGATGCAATTTGATTTATAGAAAAAATATAATTAAAGTAAATAGTCCGATTGAAAGAAATAGGGTTCAAGTTTAATAGTTATATATAATTAAGGAATTTTGATTCATGAAATGGTAAGTGAAAAAGAATATTTGAATTTTCAATTTTAATTAAATACATTTATTAATTTGATTATATTTATCTATCTAATTATATTCTATAGTTTAATCTCTAAATTAAAGTCAAGTTCAATAAAAAAATTATTCACATTTTACATTATTCAATCATAGCAATTTTCAATTTAGCTAAGCCAAAATTTAGCGTATTACGAACCGAGCTTGACCCACTTTTTTTGCATATTTTTGTGGGTTATACAGGTCAAATTAACTCATTTAACCCATTTATGCTAATTGAACAATATATACAATAAAAAATTAAGTTTTATAAGGTTTTTATATATTTCAATAAGTAATTTTATTATTATTTTAAGGATTAAATACAAAAAACATTATATGTGTTTTATCCTATTTGCAAATTACAAATAGGAGACTTGAGTTTTATACAAAAGTGTTAATATTATTAAATACTACGATAGGGATACATGCCAGCGTTTTGATGGTCTAAAAATTAATTATTTTAATCAAAATTATCACTAAATAAAATTAAATAAATAAAGTATTAAAAATTATTTAAAAAAGAAATAAAAGTGAAAAAAATAAATTTTAAGCCAAATAAGATATTGAGACATGTCTTTCTAGAATTATTAAACAATATTGACATTTTCGAGTGAAATTTAAGTAACCTAGTTGCCAAAAAAAATTATCATTGATCATTTGTTTACAAATAAGCTAAAACGCATGTAATGTTTTTTCAATTAACTCTTATTTTAATTACTTATATATAAAAAAGTCGTAATTTGTTAGATATCATATTTCATTTAAAATAATAAATATATATTTAAAAAATATTATATATATATATATCTATCAATTTGTTATTATCTATTAGCATTAACATACAAGTTTAAACTCAACATAAAAGTCTCATGAATAATGCTATATTTGAAAAAAAAAAAAAAGAATAATGCTCTATTGATAATTATTTTCCCTATAACTTTATTATTTTTTCCTTTTTTATACAAGCGAGCTAACCCACTTAACCCTTATGCTAGCCCATCTTGGTCTGCAGGTTAAAAAGGTTGGGTAAAATTGACTCATTTTTAATAGACTAAAAAAAGTCGATCCTAACATATTTTCAAAATAAGTTAAATGAGTTGGCTCGCAGGCCAAAGCACATGTGTACAACTCTAAGGACAAGTTGTTATCCACTTGGACCTAATGTGGAACCCTTAAAAAATTAAAGAAAAAAAGAAGAAGGTTTGTTTTTTTTTCCTTTTTTTTGGTGTTTAGATCATCTCTAGTTTAATGTCTATTAGGTCTCCGCTTTGTGCAAAAAGAGTTTGTTTATATGTAGTGAGTCGTGTTCAAGTGAAGCTAATTGTAGAGAGCAGTTGTGAACCCTAAATAAAAGATTAAAAAAAATATCTACTGAAAAATAAAAAAAAGGGGCTTGTAAGAGTTTTGCCAAACAAAAGAGAATAAAACTATTTTTTTATGTATTATTAGATGCATCCACTATGTGTGTACTAAAAAATTAAGAAAGTAAAATCTCTAAATAAAATAAAATCTCATTATTATCTTCTCTTTTTTTTTTGAAAAGAAAAAATCATGTAAACTTGAAGGAGAAAAAATTAGAAAATATAATTATTGCATATGTTTTCTATATGTAATGTTTTTATTATAATTTAAATTATTGAATATTTTAAATTTACGTTTTCTTTGAAAAATATTTCGAACGTGAAGTAAAAGCTCTTTGGTTTTTAACAATGGAGAAAATACATTGTTGGTTTCTCTCAAATAATGATTTTGATGATAACAAAAAGGATTAAGTATTTACTAACAAATTTATTGAAGTGTGCAGTACTTAAATTTGATAAAAGTTGGTTTATGAAAATATGTTCAAAAAAGACTCAATTCAGAACATATATCATAAAGTTTTGAAAGTTTTAAGAACAAATCAACAGTCAGAAGGTTACTTAGAAGGTATTCCGCTGGTTTACAAGATTCTTAAAACAGTCAGAAGGTACATCAAGACTAAACCTGTAAACTTGTAAAAGCTGCAAAATACGAACAACAAATTTCAAATTTAATTTTTCTTGATGAATTCGTTATTTTGAAGACCCAGCTTCAAAGTTGAGTGTATTTGGGTAATACATTTAATTACGTTCCACTAAGTTGGTTCAAATATCCATGGGGATTCAAGTTTTTGTTAGACTAAAGTTTATTTTTGGGAAATTAATGTTTTTGACAACAAGGAAAATCACGTGATCTACAAGAAAGATTTTTCTACAGGTTATTCAAGTTTTTATTTGGAAATATAGAAGACACGATCTAATTATGCAAGGAATTTATCTGATGAATATTTGTCCATATAAGGAATTCAAAAATTTTGGAAGATACGATCCTATTTTCATGTGAACAGTATTGAAAGTTATAATTCGTCAACAACGTCTCAAATCAAATTAAAGAATTCAAGATTATGATATTTGTATCAGCTTGGGTACTCAATCTTTTCCATTGGAGCAAAACACGAGATAACAACAACAAGATAACAACTTAGTCAAATTTTACAGATGAAGAAGACTAAAACAAGCTGATCCTAATCTAAAATCATGCACAATATCAGGAACTAAGCTTATCCACTTCAAGCCCTAGCCGTTGGAAGTAACAAGGATAAATATACACGCCTAAAAACAGAGAAGCACAGTACTACAACGTGAAAAGAAAAGAGAAATAGAGAATACGAATTTCCTTCTTCATTTGTGCAAATTATTATCATTTTATTTTTATTTATTCGAAATTTGTGGATCCACAATCTATTTCTCTTATCTAGATTTATTCACCTTGTGTGAGATTGAGAGTTACAAGTAGGCTCAGTAGATTGATTGTTAGCTTAAGGAAAACTTGGAGAATCAAGCTGAGTGTATTGTAGTCAAGTACTTTGACAAGGACAACTTGTAACTTGTTGATTGTTGGATATAGTGAAACATACTGGTATAGAATACCGGGTCCCTGGCTTGAAGCTGGAAGAGAAGACTTACGCTCAAGGTGGAACCTTTAAAAATCGATTTTGCACTCTCTACTCTCTTATCTCTCTTTATTTCGTACATAAATAATTGTTTTTCTTAGTGTGTTATATGCTCAGAAAGTAAATCAGAGAGTAACTAGAATATATTTTATTAAGTAGAAAGTAAATCTCGGAATTTAACTTTGGATTTAAGTGACTTTGATTAATCCTAATTTTGTTTAAAGATTTTACTTATTTAGATTATTGTTTTGAAGAAAGTTTTAAAACCATTAAAGTTGAGTAACTAAGTGGTGTGAATTTATTTGAAATTTTGAAAAGTGAGATTTTTATTTATAATCAATTCACCCTCCTCTTGATTATTCTTTTCGGACCAACAATTGGTATCAGAGCAATGCTCATTTATTGCAATTGAGTGATCTTTTCAAAAATGGTTGAAAACAACATTGCTATTAACCGAGCTCCTTATTTTGATGGCACAAATTATTTGTATTGGAAAATGTGCATGTTTACTTACATAAAAACTAATGACTAGGGCTCTTGGCAAGTGATAGCATTTGGAAGATTTTGGTTTCTCTTAATGAAGATTTCGATGATAACAAAAAGTGTTAAGTGTGTACTAACAAAATTCATTAAGTGTGCAGTAATTAAGTAAGATTTTATGTAAATGTTTACAAAAGGACACAACTCGTGAAGTGTTTTAGAGAATGTTTAACAATGGTTTTCACATACAAATAAGTTTTCAGAGAGTGTTTCAGAAGGAAAATCAGTATTTTACAAAGGGTTGTATATCGATCAGAAAATGTTTCAGAAAGTAATTATAATGACTACGAAGGGTTGAATACCAATAAGAAGCTGCTTTAGAAGGCAATTTACAAAGTTTTCGAGATATGTAAAAATCACGATTATGAAGGACGAATGATTTTCTAAGCCATATAAATTGAAGACCGAGCACCAAAGTGAATGTATATGGGTAATGCATTCAATTATGTTCCACAAGTTGGTTCAATTATCCAAAGGGGATTTAAATTATATAGATTAAGAATTATTTATTGAAGAATTTATGTCTCGAGAAAGATTGGAGGATCACGACAAGAAGTTCACATATAATCTCGTAACAGTATACAGTAAGAAGAGAATTTGACTTAGTTTGTTATAAAAAAACAAATCTACTTAAGATCAGGAAGAATTCAAATTTGAAATGGATCAATACCAAGTTTGAAAAGTGTTATTTTCATGGGATATTTTAACGGAAACAAAGTAATCAATCTTTCAAGGATATCTACAACAAAGATAATTCAAATCTGAACATTTGAATAGAGCCGCATTACCAGATGAAGATGACCAACGACATTAATGGAATTGAAGTCTATGTAAGCTATAGATGAAAAACGACCAGCAAAGCTTATCCGAAGTCAAAGCAAAAAATCAGGAACAAGTTTATCCATCTCTTATAGCGGTTGGAGACAACAAGAATGAAAGATATTCATTCAAGTCAGATCAAAATATATGAGAATATCATTTCATGAGAGAAAGAGACTTCAAAACAGAAGAACAAATACTCATCCCAATTTAATTGCGCTAAATTCAATCTCTTTCAATTGTTCTTATTTGATCAAAATTTGTTAGGAATTTTATTATTTTCCTACGGATTTGTTTTACACAATTAGTGTGAATTTGATAGTTGCAAGAAGACTCAGTAATTTGATTGTAGCTTTGAAGAAGCTAGGAGGATCAAGCTGAGTGCATTTGTAGCTAAGTGTTTGGCAAAAGACAGCTAGTAACTTGATGATTTGTTAGATAGTGGAACATACCGGTGTGGAATACTGGGTCTCCGACTTGGTGCTGGAAGAGAGGATTGACGCTTAAGGCGAAACCTCTATAAATAGCTTTGCAATCTTCTTTACCCTATCTCTTTTAATTTTTATACATTTTAAGTGTTTATTTGTTTTGCAGATTAATTTCAAAAACAAATTCAGAGAGTCACAGGAAGTGCAATTTATAAGCAGAGACTAAATCAAAGAATATGTGGAAGCGTTTTTACTAATCAGAAATTAATTTAGAGACTAAAATCTAGGAGTTCATTTTTTGTTTTAAGCTAAACTTTTTGCATCTGTTCTTATCCGAATTTCATCTAAAGATATTGTTTATTAAAGTTGTTGTTTTCGAGCAAGGTTAAGAAGCCATTTAAGTTGATTAACTAGATTTGTAAATTTGGTTAAATTTTTCAAAGAATTAAATTTTCAACTTAGAAAACCAATTCACCACCACCCTCCCCCCTCCCTCCCTCTCGGTTAATCTTTTGGGACCAACAGAAGATACTCAAGTGATAATGACTGATGAAGCTAGATTCATTGATGCTGAGTTAAAGCTTATAAAGAAGAATTATAAGGCTAAGAATCTCTTACTCACAACAATAGATCCATCTGAATTTTATTTAATTTCCTCTTATGAAACAGCAAAAGATATTTGGGATACTTTATCTAATACATATGAAGGAACCAATACCATGAAGGAAACAAAGATTAATGCTTTATTACAACAATATGAATTATTCAAAATAAAACCTGATGAGAAAATCAAGGATGCTTTTAATCGCTTTATTGTTGTGACTAATGAACTAACCTCTCTTTGAAAGAAAATGGATGATTATGATCTTGTTAGAAAGATACTCCGAATATTGCTAAAGTCATGGGATGCTAAAAAGACAACAATTGAGGAAGCCCAAGACTTAAACAAGCTTACACTTAGTCAATTGAGGGAGAAGCTGCTGGCTTATGAATCACACCTCAATACAACTAAGGAAACTGAGAGTAATTCAAAAGCAATAGCGTTTAAAGCGATAAAAGTACCCATTGAGGAATCAGACTCTGATGATGACAACAATAATGGGCATGCTTGCAAGAAGATTGAATAAACTTTTGAAGAAAGGTAAGAAGTTCAAAAATTACAATAAGTAAAAAAATTTAATGCAGGAAAAAGCTTTAAAGAAAAAGAGGAAAAGAAAGAAAGGAAGGAGATTGTTTGCTATGAATGTAAACAACCCGGTCACATTAAATACGAATGTCCAGTCCTGAAGAAAAAGATGAAAAAGTTTAAAAAGAAAAGCTAAACAATGATGGCAACTTAGAGCGACTTGGATGCATTAGAAAGTGAATTAGAAAGTGCAAGTGAAGATGAAGAAGAAGCCAACTTGTGTCTAATGGCTACATCTGAGGTAAATTCCAATTCCAAAGTTGAAATGAGTGAAAATGAAGTGTATTCTGAGATGAAAAAGCTGCTAAAAGCTCTTAAAAAGGCAAATTAAAAAGTCTCTAAATTTGATGCCGAGAATAAGGCAAAAAACTTAAAAGATGCTTTAAGTCAAACAAATAAGTTACTTATAGATGAGAATGATATTTTAAGGAATGACAATGAGAAATTGTTTGTTAAAACTGATGCCTTAAAGAAAGAGAATGATGTTTTGAAAAATGAGATTAATGATTTAAAAGGAAGAGTGGAAGATATGTCTCAATCTATTAAGAATACTTTTAATAAGTTTGATGAGAGTGACATGAAATTAAATATGCTTATAAGTAGTCAAAGACCTTCTTTTATCGGGTATGGACTTAGATATGAAAGTGAAAATTCATCAAGTAATATAAAAAGGACTGTATTTGTCAAGGAACGTGAATATGTAAACAAATTTGCTAAACAAACTACCAAAACAAGCATGAACGGTAACATCAGAGGCTACATTAGAAGGTATCATCAACAAAAATATCCCATAAGAAGGTATAGCAGAAACCATAGGTATGGATATAATAATGAGTATCCAAGACAAAATTATCATCAAAAGGTACATCAAAGGTATAATAAACATCCTTATTCATGTTTCTTTTGCAATAGAGTAGGTCATATTGTAAAATATTGTTTTTACAAAAGAAACAAGCTCAGTACACATCAAGTTAAGAAACAAGATAAGACGAGCTTAACTTATTAAGGACCCAAAGCTTGTTTGGGTTCCTAAAAGGGTTTGATCACCTTTTTGTGCATATTTGCAAGAACAAGGAGCATATATAGAAGGAACTTGGTACTTGGATAATGGATGTTCAGGTCATATGACTGGAGATGCTTCTTTGTTCACTAGTATAATGTGGAAAGAAAAAGGATATGTGAGGTTTGGTGATGATAGCTGAGGTAAAATAATCGAGACAGGTACTATTGGTCATCTCCCATATATGATTGAAAATGTTTCTTTGGTTAAAGGACTAAAACATAATCTTTTGAGCATGAGCCAATTATGTGATAAAGGTAATCAAATGACATTTGAGAAAAATAAATGTTTCGCATATGATTCTAGAGTAAAATTGTTTGAAGGTTTAGAAAAAAGGAATATTTATCTTATCACACTATCTGATATGAATGTTGAATGTTGTTTTCTGATTATGAATCATAACATACATATTTGGCATAAAAAACTTGGTCATGTAAACTTCAATCAACTAGAAAAGCTTTCTAAAAAGAATCTTGTTATTGGTTTACCTAAAATTAGCATAAATCATGATGTGAAATGTGCAACTTGTTTAAAGAATAAGATGGTTTCAATTTCTCATAAAAGTAAAAATATAATCTCAACAAAAAGACCTCTTGAGCTTTTACATCTTGTTTTATTTGGACCCACAAGAACTTTAAGTTTATGAGGAAGTAAATATAGACTTGTGATAGTAGATGATTTTTTAAGATATACATGGGTGTTCTTTTTAAAACACAAATCTGATACTTTTGAAGTGTTTCAAAAATTTGCTAAACAAATTCAAAATGAGAAAGGTTTTTCTATCATTTCTTTAAGAACTGATCATGTCAAAGAATTTAATAATGCTTTGTTCTTAACCTTTTGTGAAGAACATGGAATAAATCATAATTTTTTAGCACCATATGCACCTCAACAAAATGAGAGTAGTTGAAAGAAAGAATAGGACATACAAGAAATGACACGTTCTATGTTAAATGAAAGTGGAATACCTGAATATTTTTGGGCTGAAGCTATTGCAACTGCTTGTTATATATGAATAGAGTATATGTTCGACCAAACACTACAAAAACTTCATATGAATTGTTTCATGGAAGAAAACTATCTGTTTCATATTTCATGTGTTTGGATGTACATGTTTTGTGAAAAAGAATGCAAATAATCTTGGAAATTTTGATGAAAGATTTGATGAAGCAATTTTTCTAGGATATTCACAAAATAGTAAAGCATATTGTTTATAATAAAACAACAAAAATAGTAGAAGAATCTATTAATGTGCATTTTATTGATAAAGTAAAAGATGATCTTGATGATGATGATGTGTTTGCACCTGTAAATGAAGATAATAAACTTAATTTTGAAACAAAATCAAAGAATAAACCTGATGAAATACGAAAAGCTACTAAGTCAAAAAGTACATCAGAAGGTAGTATGGATGAAGAATTAAAATCTAATAAGTTAGAAAGTAAGGCAGAAGGTAACCTGGAGTTAGCAAAGATAATCCTGAAAGTTCAAAAGCATGGAAATATAAATCATCATACCCCCCTAGCTTAATTATTGGTGATATAGAATCTGGAACAAGAACTAGATCTAGATTACAAGAACTTGAAAATCACTTTGCTTTGTTATCTGAAATAGGACCTAATAATATAGAAGAAGCATTAAATGATAATAATTGGATCAATGCTATGCAAAAAGAACTAAGTCAATTTCAAAGAAATAATGTTTGGAATTTAGTTCCTATACCTCAAAATAAATCTATCATAGGTACTAAATGAGTTTTTTTAAGAATAAACTAGATGAAAATGGAAAAATTATTAGAAATAAAGCAAGACTTGTAGCTAAAGATATTCACAAGAAGAAGAAATAGACTTTGATGAAACATATGCACCTATTGCTAGACTGGAAACAATACGTCTCTTGCTTGCTTATGCTTGTTTTAAAGACTTAGATGTTTCAAATGGATGTAAAAAGTGCATTTTTGAATGGTTATATTAAAAAAATTGTATGTTGAACGACCACTGGATTTGAGGATCCATTTAAGCTTGAATATGTTTTTAAATTAAGAAAAGCTTTCTATGGACTGAAACAAGCACCAAGAGCTTGGTATGAGAGACTCAGTGAGTATCTCATCTCAAATGGATATCAAAGAGGTACGATTGACACAACTCTATTTATAAGCATTACAATGATGATATATTAGTTGTACAAATATATGTTGATGACATAATATTTGGATCAACTAATAAACAATATTGTCAAGAATTTGCAAGGCTTATGCAGGCTGAATTTGAGATGTCCATAATGGGTAAACTAAACTTCTTTTTAAGCTTACAAACCAAACAATCAAAAGATGGAATTTTCATTCATCAAGATAAGTATACCAAACAAATATTGAAAAAGTTTGGATTTGAGAATTCAAAAGAAGTGGCTACACCAATGAGTTCCTCTATCAGGCTAGATCTTGATTCTCAAGGTAAGAAAGTCAAAGAAAAGTTATATAGAAGTTTGATTGGTTCTCTTTTATACTTGACTGCATCTAGACCGGATATTCTGTTTTCTGTATGTATTTGTGCAAGATTTCAAAGCAATCCAATTGAAACACATTTGAAAGCTGTTAAAAGAATTTTCAAGTACATTACATGCACTGCAAAAATTAGGAATCTGGTATCCCAAAAATGAAAAATTTGAATTAATTAGGTACTCAGATGCTAATTATACAGGATGCAAAATTGATAGAAAAGTACTTCTAGTACTTGCCAATTCTTAGGAAACAAACTAATTTCTGGTTTTCAAAGAAATAAAATTCAGTTGCCTTATCAACAGCAGAAGCAAAATATGTTTCATTGGAAATTTTTGTGCACAAATTCTTTGGATAAAACAACAATTACAAGATTATGGGTTGAATTATAAAAATATATCTATTAAACGTAATAATATAAGCAGTGCAATTAATTTAACAAAAAATCTGTGCATCATTATAGATCTAAACATATAGAAATTAGACATCACTTTATTAGGATCATGTGAATAATGAAAATATTAATATTAAATTTGTTTCTACTGAAAATCAGTGTGCCGATATTTTTACAAAACCGATGGATAAAATGAGATTTGAATTCTTGAGAAATGAAATTGGAATGTGTTATTCATTTTGAATTATTTTGTTTTTTGTATTATCAAGATAATGATGATGATGATGATGATGATAACAATAAAAGAAAGAGGCGGCATTTTTATGAAAAACAAGCAAATGACATTAAGGCTAGTCATCTCGTGCATTTTAATACTCCTCATAACCACTAACCCTCTAACAAAAAAATTTTATACTCTCTCCTTTACTCAAAAAATCTAATCGTTCCTTATTTTCTTTTCTTCACAAATCAAAACCCTAAGCATGGCTCCATGAAAATCCTCATGCATTGCCTCCAAAGGTTTCAAATCCAAAACAATCAAAGAACCTATTTCTATACAAGATGAACCCACAAGCTTTGAAGAAGTCTATGAAACCATTACAAGAGAAGAAACCTTACAGGAAGTTCAATCCAAACTCATGCATGATGATGGAACGACGGATAAAAAGGAAGAATCTACCCAGAAACGTGGAAATCGAGACTCAAGAGAACCTAAATCCAACTCAGACGCCGAGTCAGAAAGTAGTTCAAAGATTACTAAAGAGGAACTCCAAACCAAGAAAAATGAAAGCTCGATCAAAGGTCAACCAAGAAAGAGCCAACGGCAAAAAGAGGAAAAAGTACTTCAAATAAGGTACTTGAATGCGCCTTCATTGATTTCAAGTTTTTTAGAACAAATGGATTTTATTGGGAACATTAGCTAAATAAGATATGGTATAAGAATCTTTGTAATATAGCTGGTTTAATTTATGGACGTTTGATTCAAGAATTTTATGATAATCTGGGTCAGTCAGAGGATTTTTCTTTAAAATCTAAAGTTGTTGGGAGGAATATCAAGATGACAAGGAAAGATTTAATAAATTGTTTTGATATGATGGATGAAAAAGATGATGAAAAGTTGTTAAGTATGTAAAAGAAAGATCATTATAGAGAGTTGAATGATGGAACGGGCAATTATATAGAAAAAAATATTTTCTCCACTGACTTTGAGCTTCTAATACGTCTGCTACATAAAGTGGTAGTAGATTATATTTTACCGAAAAATTGAAGTATTACTACTATTTCTATGGAAGAAGCCTTAGTCGTGTTAGCTATTAAGAAGAAATTGAAGCTTGGTATGCCTAGTATGATTTTAAGGCATATGTGGAGAACACAAGGAAATAGACCCTATGGCAGTTTGCTTATGAAGTTCTTCAAATTCAAAAAAATTAGTTTACCCAAGGATTTCAAAATGCCAATAAGAATAAAAAGAATTGAGGAAACAAATTTTAAGCGTATGGGTATACAAGTTTTTAATAAATTTTGGTTTTCCAAAGATGGAGCATGGTATAGGAATTCAAAATTCAATAAGATACAATTTGATTGGAAAAGAATCAAGGCCCTTACTGAGGAGGAGAAATTCTTCAAGCAAAAAGTGGATCAGAAGGAAGAGAACAACATGAAAAAGTTGAAAAATTTCCTTCTAGACGACCAAGGAAAGAGGAGATGATTGGAAAATCAAAGAAAAAGTATCAAATCCGCACTAGTGGAAAATTCGAAATCAAAGAAGGAGAATGAATACAAACTATGAGTGAATAAGAAAGTGAGTCAGAGAGTGATTGACCATATATCAAAAACCACAGGAGAATCTTCTCACTCATCTTTTCAAACTATTGTTGTTCAGATCATTGGTAAAAATTGAATGAATTCAGAAGACTTTGACAGAATCAATTCTTGATTCTCTTAAGGACTTCAAGTTCTCTGATTAAGATCATACTACTTCAGCTCCAGTTCCTCAATCTCTTATTCATCCTTCAAGCAATCAACCCTCTTCTTCACCAATGCAAGATATCGTTCCAGAACTAAGACCACCTACCGATGATCTTCCAATTATTCCATATCTGCCACCTGCTACTCCTCCATCCGAGCCACAACCTTCAGCCGTTGAAGTTATCACTTCAGTGCTTTCTTTCCTCCAACAGCCAACCATCGTTCTGCCTCCATCTAGGCACACTTTTCCTTAAAGAAGAAAGATGATAATATGAAAATCTGTTAAATGCATTGAACTACGCATCAAGGCCAATTTATCAGTTAATTGTCATTTTTAATTTCTTTGTCAGTTACTGTCACTTACTTATTTTTGTCAGTTACATGTCTTTAATTTCTTTGTTAGTTATATGTCTTTAATTTCTTTGTCAGTTAGAGTCAGCTACTTATTTTTGTCAGTTACATATCTTTAATTTCTTTGTATATATTAAGCCTTGGTTATGAGAATTAAGGAGGTTTTAGTTGATTTCTATTTTGGTGAGTTCATGTGAGAGAGTTCTCTCTTGTAATTGACAGGATTGTCAATACATGTTATGAATATTGAGAATTATAATTTTCTTTATTCTTCTTGCTGATTGAATTTTTATATTTCTTTAGCAATTCGTGAGAGTTTTTACAAATCGTGAGTTATATCGATTTGTGATTCCATTCACAAACCAGTTTGATTTTTGTTATTTGTGGCACCTATCGACTAATAATATCATCCATGTCATTTATTTTTGTTTTCCTTTAATGTTTTTAGTTTTTCTTTTTGGACTGTTTGTTCTATGTCTGTTATGAGCATATTTTGTGGACTTTTTTTTATCATCGTTTGTAATAGATAGTCTATATGTTGAACACAAATTTCTGTTTTATATATTGATGTTATTGGTTTTTCTTATTTTATCTATTTTTATGCCGATAACAAAAAGGACGAGAAAAGTAAACAAAATATGAGATGAATATTTGATGAATATTATGAGATGAACATTCAAATATGAAATTACATTTCAAAATAAAAATCATTAGTTTGTTTTTGGTTTTGTTATCATCAAAAAGGGAGAAAATGTTGGTTTCTCTTAAATAATGATTTTGATGATAACAAAAATGATTAAGTATTTACTAACAAATTTATTGGAGTGTGTAGTACTTAAATTTGATAAAAGTTGGTTTATGAAAATGTGTTCAAAGGAGACTTTATTCAGAACATATATAAGAAAGTTTGGAAAGTTTTAAGAACAAATCACTAGTCAGAAGGTTAATTAGAAGGTATTCCGCTGGTTTACAAGATTCTTAAAATAGTCCGAAGGTACATCAGAGACTAAACTTGCAAACTTGTAAAAGCTGCAAAATACGAACAACAAGTTCCAGATTTGATTTTTCTTGATGAATTCGTTATTTTGAAGACCCAACTCCAAAGTTGAGTATATTTGAGTAATACATTTAATTATGTTCCACTAAGTTGGTTCAAATATCCATGGGGATTCAAGTTTTTGTTAGACTAAAGTTTATTTTTAAGAAATTAATGTTTTTGATAACAAGGAAAATCACATGATCTACAAGAAAGATTTTTCTACAAGCTATTCAAGTTTTTATTTGGAAATATAGAAGACACAATCCAATTATGCAAGGAATTTGTCCGATGAATATTTGTCCATATAAGGAATTCAAAAATTATGGAAGATACAATCCTATTTTCATGTGAACAGTACCAGAAGTTATAATTCGTCAACAACGTCTCAAATCAAATTAAAAAATTCAAGATTATGATTATTGTATCAGTTGTTGGGTACTCAACCTTATCCATTGGAGCAAAACACAAGATAACAACAACAAGATAACAACTTATTCAAATTTTACAGATGAAGAAGACCAAAAGAAGTTGATCCTAATATAAAATCATGCATAATATCACAAACCCAAGCTTATCCACTTCAAGCCCTAGCCGTTGGAAGTAATAAGGATAAGTATACACGCCTAAAAACAGAGAAGCACAGTACTGCAACGTGAAAAGAAAAGAGAAAACAGAGAATACGAATTTCCTTCTTCATTTGTGCAAATTATTGTCATTTTATTTTTATTATTTGAAATTTTGAGGATCCACAATCTATTTCCTCTTATCTATATTTATTCACCTTATGTGAGATTGAGAGTTACAAGTAGGCTCAGTAGATTGATTGTTAGCTTGAGGAAAGCTTGGAGAATCAAGCTGAGTACATTGTAGCCAAGTACTTTTGGCAATGACAACTTGTAACTTGTTGATTGTTGGATATAGTGGAGCATACCGATGTGGAATACCGGGTCCCCGGCTTAGAGCTGGAAGAGAAGATTGACGCTCAAGGCAGAACCTCTATAAATCGATTTTGCACTCTCTACTCCCTTATCTCTTTTTATTTCGTGCATAATTAATTGTTTTTCTTTGCTGTGTTATATACTCAGAAAGTAAATCATAGACTAACTGGAATATATGTTATTAAGCAGAGAGTAAATCAAAAAGTAAATCTGGGAATTTAACTTTGAATTTATTGTTTTATCTTTCCTAGATTTAAGTGACTTTGATTAATTCGAATTTTATTTAAAGATTTTACTTATTTAGATTATTGTTTTGAAGAAAGTTTTAAAGCTATTAAAGTTGAGTCACTAAGTGGTGTGAATTTATTTGAAATTTTCAAAAGTAAAATTTTTATTTATAATCAATTCACCCTCCTCTTGGTTAGTCTTTTGCGACCAACATACGTAAAAAGCAGTTACTTGGGAGAGAAATGGTGGATAGAGAATGATGCAGTTATTAGATAATGAGGAAAAAAATGGAGAGATAGAAATAAAAAGTTAGATATAAATTTAAGTATATTATAAAATTTTGGAGTAGAATAACGAAATATGCTGTTAATAATAGAGCAAATATGTCGACACCCCATTTTTACCTTCCTCTTAATTTTTCATTTGCCAGGTTTACAAAAAAAAAAGAAAAAAATTAAGAAAATCCCAAAAAAATAAGAAATTTAAAAAAAAAAAATTTGAAAATGACAAAAAAATAATAATAACGAATCAAATTGAAAACATCATTTTAGGGTCACAAAGAGCTTCGATGGAATCCTGGTACACATGAAATTTGGCTAAATTTAAGTTTAGTGATAAGATGGACCGATTTTATTTAATATTTCCAATCTTAAGTCCATTTTTGTCATATTTGATGATAATCATATTTAAACTTGTAATTAAGTCAAATTTAGATTTTATTGAAATATTCTATAAAAGTGCATTTTGATATTAAAATAACTGGGATGTTGCTACACATAAATTCAGCTGGGTGGGTAAACTCTGCATTTTGTTTGACTCTATGGAAGTCGTGCACTGGGCATATGATTTTCTTCTATCTTGTTTTAGACAGACATGAAGAGAGAGATGCTTGCTAAACGGATTTGGCCAAATCTTATTTGTTTGGATTGGTTTTTATCAAACATGGAGATGAATTTAATATAATGAATGTCTAGGTTCACATACATAAAGGATTTGCATCAAAAAGGGATAAAAACAAATCAAATGAACATCAGTGATTAGGATTGGTGATAAAAATCTAATTTAATTCTATCTGATATCCTAATCTAAAGAGAACCAATGCAATATTTTTATAGCAATAGCAATTCTTTAGAAGAGAATGGGGGACAAAATTGCTCGAAAAAAAATCATCTTCTACCTCATAATCCCATCCTTTCTCTATGGATCATTTCTCCCCCAAAGAATTTCTCTCTCTATCTCACACATCTCTCTAGCCCATTAAATCCATCTCCTAAAAACAGACCTTGTCCATCTCCGTTAGATACAAAACTGTCCTTGTTCGCATCCCGAACTCGGTGAACCTATTGACCATAATCAAGACCGTCTCTGTCACCCACCCCCATCTCCGCCATATCCATCCGCAACTTAGCCATTATAAGTGGACTAATCCAAACTCAAACACCACAACCACTAAGTGCTAAACAATTGCTTCCATCAAACTACCAAGTCATTCCCTTCATGATTCAGATATACCCATGTTTGCTAATTGATTTGCTCTAATGAACCCACGCTTCAGCTCCTGTTCAACACGTTTTGCATGGTGTACTTGTGAAGAAGAGGACCTGACTGATGCGTAGCGACCTCGCGATATTGACTGCTCCAGACTCAAAATCGAGCTTATTTTTCTAGGAGAGCCAACCTATATTCTTTTTTTAGATCAAATAAGCTTGATTTGTAAATTTTATTATTCGTTTTCTTCCTTTTCTATTCCTAATTGATGAGCTTGTGCCTATGTATAATATAGCTTACAGTTGCTTATTTATGTTTTCTTTTTGCAAGTCATGAACACCTTAGATGGAGTATTCTAAATTTATGTCATGCATATATTATTAGCATTTTCTTTTTATGAATTTATGTGACAATTTACGTCTGTATTAGCTTTGCATTGCAAGTTCCATATTTTGTGTTGGTGATCACATTACCTGTGATTAATGGTGCTATTCATTATGTATTTTATTTTAAAAAATTAAATTAATTACAGAAGCCATAAAATTTGCATCTTTTTGCATATTAGCTTGCTTAGGTTTTTCATGGCATATGAATTGTTTTGTCACCTAGTCATATTTTCATAAATAAGAATCACATAATTGGCATTCTTCAAAATTTAGGACTTTGCATTAGATTTTTTAAAATTGGACCATAAATTTAGGTATCATGGGATTTTTTACGAATAAAACCAAATTGATTAAGAAACGTAGACCTGACTGTTTTTGGAGATTAAAATCTATCCACATACTAAAGTTTCATAAAATCAAAACGAACTACGAAGGTTTGATTCTGGTATAGCAGATACATAGGCACTTGCAGGGCAACCACAAAAATGTAAAAAAAATATTTTTCATATCATTGTATTTTCTGCATTTTTATCATATTCCATATATTACTATCATTTGTATGATTATTTTAAATGTTTAATATTGTTTATTATTCTTTAATGATCTTTACTAACTTTATCTATTTTTCACTCTTTACAGGAATTTTGAAATTTTTTTTAACTAATCTTATAATTTTCAGGTTTTTAGGAACATTGCGAAATCTCAGTAATTTCTATAATCTATCTTTTTTTAGTCTAATTATAAAAGTGAAAGTGAATATTCAATTAAGGCCCATTTAATTTTTAAAAGCTCATAAATGGTAACCTTTAGGTGCAATAGGATAGCCTGATTCCAGAATTCTTTGGTTCAATACTTTTTTTGAAAATTAATGATTTTTAGAAAAGCTCGCAGACTAGTATCTTAAATTAGAGTTGGCCTGCATAGCTTACTCTAATTTCATTTTTTCCAACTTATGTTGGTGGCAGCTCCAAATCAATTTTTAATGATTTTTTAAAAAAGATTTTCAAAAACTTTCTTTAATTGTGTCGAGTATCTATATTAAGTAGGTCGGGCTTAATATGGATCCAATTAAGCAAAAGGAAAATTTCAGGCTCGACAAAATAAAATACAATAAAGTTATAATACTAATATAATGAAATAGCCATAATTTCTCAAATCGTATTTCATAAATGTGTTAATGAATTTATGCATGATCATGAAGTATAATAAATATGATTTATGTTAGTATATGATATATGTGTTGTGTTTAATGTTTATAAATATTTATATTTCTTAGTGTAACTAAATATTGAGTTTATAATTTTATAAATGTAATAAAGTGTATGAAAAATTTCTTGAAACAAGTTAAATAAGTTGTGGACATAGCAGAAATTTTGGCTAATTAAACTAAGCCCAAAACACCATTTTTAAGACCCCAAACAAGCCCATTTAGTGCAAAATAAGTCCATCCCTTTTGGCAGCCCCTAAAGTCAAAGTTTGGATAAGTATTAGCCTCATTTGATGAAGAAAACCATCTCTAAAATCTGTCCAAAATTTTCACACAAATTTCACCGCCTTCTCTATAAGTTTCTCTCTTTTATTTTCTTTCAAAACCCTACACTCTAAGCCCTAAACAAGGTGAAGATCATAAGCCTAAGTGAGACAAGTGGGTCAAGTGTTTTTCTTCAAAGTTTAAAGCCTCTTAAGGTATGTGTGTTGTTTGTTATATGTATATTTGTTAATAGGCTTTCTTATGTGGATGAAGTTATAATGCTAAATATCTCGTTGGATGAGATTTATGTGTTGATGGTAGTTTAAGTAGTTTATTGATGATAAAAGAGCTTGTATTATATGTTAAACATGTAACTTGAAGTGTTTGGATGATTGAAGTGTGGGATGGTGGTGTTATAAAGTGTGTAGATTAAATGAAGTTGGGGTATAGATTTGTGTTTGATGTGTGTAGATCAGTGTTTAATGGTGTTGAAGTGGATTTGGTGCATGTTTGGGAGTGTTGAGATCATATATTAAGTTTTAGGAAGTTTGAAATGTGTTTGAAGAAGCTAAAACGTTTTGGAGTAAATAAACTTTGTAAAATAAAAACAAGGGATTCTGTAGATTTTTTTCAAAATTGCGTATTACAGTGCATGCCGACACTTATGCTGCTGGCGTAGAAGCTTAAGTTGCCGGCGTACACGTGAACGTTGGTGGCGTACATGGGTTCACAAGACGTGTACCCTTCCCATGTAACTCTCTGCATTTTTTTCCCATTTGAGTTCCAAACTACGCTGGCACTTACGCCACCAGCGTAGGATGATAGGCTACCAACGTTGAAGCTTAGGCTGTCAGCTTACTAAGTGGCATATCCCTTGTTGTTTTTTATTTTTCGAAAACTTCTTCAAATATTTTCTAAAGCTTGATATATGATCTTTTGAATATTTGTTGAGCATGTATGATGTTGAATGATGTATAAATACTATATTATGACCTTGTGTTGAATTTATTTGAATTTCTTTGAGTGTTTTACTTAGATTTAATTATTTTTACGTATGAATTAAAATTATAATGTTGATTTGAGATGATTTTCTTGGAACAGTGTTAGATCATCGCTTGGCTACCTCTATTAATTCCCGATTTGATTCAGGTGCGCAGTAACATGCTTGTTTCTTGCCTAGGATAGGCATTATAAAATTTACTCTAAATTATGAAAACTTAAATTTTGTTTGAATTGGTTGTCTATTACACTATTGAATCTGGTTCGGGGAGCAGCACCTTATCATGATGCAATGACACGGTAGTTTTAGGCGCTTAGGCCACCTTTGTCATGATGTAGTGACTTTTATAAGTGGTACGGGGCGGTAGTCGATGGGTTTTTGGTATCGGTATAACGTTTTCTTAAGCTTAGATGAAGTAACATGATTTAATTCGATGTTTTTGGGAGTTGAATTAGATGATGTTATGGACTAAGATAAGTAAAGATGAGAAACGACTGAGAACCTTAGATGAGATTATTTTTTGTTTTCAGATATATCATCTAGAAGATATAAGTTCTTGAACAACTTATATCAATTCCTTGAGCGTCGAGGTCGTTACTCAGGTCCCCTAAAGATCCTTATTGCCTGGAGTTTGAATACTCCAGTGATGCTTGATTAATTAAAGATTATCTAATAAACTATTGATTAATGCATATGCATATAGTTTAAGTTTGTGTGTATTACTCGCCTTTATTTTTATTAATTGTGTATTGTGTCTTAGGCTCATTATTTTTATCTCCAGGAACCGAAGAAGATGAGTTTTATACTAGCATGGGTGATGGATCTGATTTTGAAGATTTTCTAGATAGTTTGGAAGATTACGTTGACTAAGGACTTTATGGATTTCTTCTTTGTAATAGAGTATGGTAGACTCCTTTGGGAAGATATGTAATAGATGTTATAGCTTGGTTTATCTTTTATGTCCTTTGTACAAGACTTGTTATTAGCCTTTGTTTGTAATATAAATATATGTATAAATATATATACTTAGCTATGTATGTTTTAAGTTATATCTCTTATGATATGTGATGATGATGTTAAGTTTTCTTAAAAGTTTTATAAATCAACAGTTTTCAATTGTGTTCTTATGGAGGATTAGATAAATAATTATTCAAACACTTGTTTAAGGATAAACTTATATATAATACTGCAGATTATATATAGTTGGGGACTCGAATTTACCTATAATATATAAGTGTGAGTGCGGGTCCTTACAAATAATAATAATAATATGATTTATTGGTTTTTTTTTTCTTTTTCACACAATCATCATAACCAATGAATTCGGTCTAGTTAGGTGAATCTCCTCGTCCCAACAACCATAGGTGGATTTGTCCCCAAAAATAATGTGATGAACTACCTTTGTGATTCCAATGGGGAAAAGGTTCCATGATACTTATTTTTTAGGAAAAGAAAAGAGTGAATTTTTTAATTTTTTTTTCTTTTAATGAAATCAATTTCTTGTATCCAAAACCAAGCATGCCCCTTTGTTTATGTAGTTTTATAATGCACATCTATAATATACATGTTTAAAACAAATAATTTACGTTTTATCATAAGAACTAGAAAAGGTATAGGATCTCTACTCCCTTTCCTGAAAAAGGAAGTTGTCACCTTATACACCCCCACGCCCCAAAACCAAAAAAAAGAAAACGAAAGTGCCAGAGGGTCCGACGGAAGGTTTGTTTTTAATCTATATTTTATTTGTAGTTGATTTATATTTGTGTCTTTTTTATATGTTATTTGTATATAATCTGTAAGATATGTGAATAAGTAAAAATTTTTATTTTTCATCTGTATTGATTTAACAAATAGCCTAATTAAAGCAGACATAAAAAAGATGTTAAATTGACATTAAACTAATGAACCAAACGCACTTAAATTTAAAACGCAAACATAAAAATTGAATGGCAAACAATGTGACTTGTTGGCGAAAAAATAATTTTTGAAATGCATAACACTTGAATTGAGTTTTTTCTTGCACTATTATGAATTGTATAAAACAATATACTTAGAAAATCGTATTTCCAAAATATAATTTTATATCATTTTAAAAATGGTGTCTTAGAAACATGCTATTAATAGATTGAGATAATATCATGAATAGTACCTAAACTTTGTTAAAAATATATTATATAAATAAACTTTGAAATTGATCAATTTAGTATATGAACTTTGGAATGAATCTACTTGAAAATTTTTAAAATTGATCAATTTTGTACTTAAAAGGACTTGATAGAAGTACTATTAATATTCATAAAAAGTTCTTTATTAATCAATTTTTAAGTTTATGTATTAAATTGATGAATTTTAAAGTTTAAGTACCTAATGATATATTTTGTTAAAATTTAGATACCATTTATGATATTAACCCCATAAATTAATATTGTGTTTTCAAGAAATATTTTAAGTGTCCTTTTGGATTTTCAAGTTTCATTAAGAGAATACATTATTTATTTTATTTTATTTCCCTAGGTAAGGGATTGTCTTAAGGATTTATCAAAGAGGACAAGGTAAAGCAAATTTCTCATTTTCATATGCATGCATGCATGCATGTATGTATGTATGTATGTATGGGCTATTGACATTTCATATTTCTATTATTTCAGGAAATAAACAATAAAAACTTAAATAATGTGTAAATTATATTCTTCTAAGGGTTAATGTCGCAAATGATACTTAAACTTTTAAATTAATTAAGTTGGTATCTGAAAATGACTTTTCATGCACACTTTTAAAGGTCAGGTAGCATATTCATCAATTTAAAAAGTTTAGGCATTAGTTGCAACATTTATCTTTTTCTTTTTAATTTAACAAGTATTAATTGCAAATGTAAGTGGCATTAATAGTGATGTTATAAGTGGGATAAATTATAAATTTGAATCAAACTCTCATTGTAATTGAAAAAGAAAAAGGAAAAACTACACACACTTGCATTGTATCTTAAATTTGGTAGTTGAACTTCATACAAAAATTAAATTTAGTATCTACATTTTGAAATGATTAATTTAGTACTCAATTAAACTTTTTGTAGTTATTTTTACTACTTATTAATACTGTTTGCTCTATATGCAGATGCATAAGATGTTGCATATTATTAATTTTCACTAATACTTCTAACATTATCTAACACTGATACATTGTTTTTTTCACGTTCGAATACAGAGCAAATAGTGTGGGTAAGGTTAGTAAGAATAGTTATAAAAACTTTGATAAATTGATTACTTCAAAGTTTAAGTACCAAATTAAACTTTTGTATAAAATTTAGATATCAAATTTAACATATCCCCCATTTTTTTCTATGTACACACATATCAATTAAAACGATAAGGTTAATGTCACGAATAGTACCTGAATTTTGACAAAATATATAATTAGGTATCTAAACTTTAAAATTGATCAATTTAGTACTTAATCTTTAAATTTGATTAATTTAATATCTAAAAAAACTTTCCATGCATATTAACAGTGCCTCCATAATATTGTTTAACATACACAAAAGTAATTTTAGATATAAATTAATCAATTTCAAAACTTATGTATCTAATTATATATTTTACCAAAGTTTTTTAATACACATACATACATACATATATATATATGGCTTTTCTTATGCGTTAAACTTGGTAAGTATTTAGGAATACATAAAATTCTTTTGGTGGGAGCACGCCTTCTTTGTCCTTCAGGTTCGTCTTTGCATTATGCGTGCAGTATCCGGTTCTAACTTAACATTTCTAGTTCTTTTATCTCTAAATTAAAGTTGCCGGTTCTAACTTCTTAGGTTGTGTATTTTATATATTCCATAACTAGTACAATAAAAATATTCCGAAACTAGAAAAAGAATTGATGCTTCCAAACAAAACGGTGAAACCAACGTGCTTCCATAAGCGAAAGAGAAACATCACGGTCTCCATTCTCACTCAATTCGATTAGAATAAGACCGTAATGTCACGTTTAGTATATATGAATGATTTGGAATGGAATAATTTGGGAATAACAAATTCATTCCTATGTTTGGAAGATTACATAAAATGAAATGGCTAAAAGTGTAATTATCAAAAATACTCTTAGTAATAAATGTAAAATATTAATACGTGATAGGATAAAAAATTAATTACATTCATATAATTAATAAGATTGGAATGAAATTGCAATTTCGCCTTCTCAAAGGAGAAATCAAATCCTCCTTCAAAGTCAGAATCGTCAATTCCTAGAAATCGCAAATTTGGCTTTTAAAAATGCTTTCAAACATTGGGAAAGGAAATGAAAGACGGAATCACGATTCCATTCTGACACATTCCTCCGTACCAAACGTACCATTAGTTCCGTCCTTCAATTCCTCAATTCTCCCATCCAGCCAACATCATCATCATAATTATTAGGATTTGTTAATAGATATTTACGAATCAAAACCCACACAAGAAACCTAAAACGAAATATTTATGGCTCCTTTGCTATAGAATGAAATATGAGGGAATTGAATTCCAGTTTAATAAGAATGTAAAAAAGTTATAATGATAATTATAATGTTAATTTGATATAAAAAATAAAATAAGTAATTATTTATCATAAAAGTAAAATAATTATAATACCAATTATCTTTAGTCTATATAAATGCTAATGTATATAGACATATGCAACGGGTCAAAACTGATCCGAACCAGAACTGCCATTCTCCGTCCGCTTCTAAAACCAAGAATTGGCCAATTTTATAATTTTTTTTAATTCATAATATTGATTGGAGAAAAAAAACAGAAAAAAAGGAGGGAAAAAAAAGGGAGGGTATTGTTCAATTACATATATTATGTCTGCTGACATATCTTCAATAATCTTTGAATTTTTTTTTTTTTTTTTCCTCCTCTCTCTCTCTCTGTCTCTCTCTCTCTCTCGCGGGAGATTCCTACCCCGAGGCGCCCCCTTCATTCTACTTCGCCACCCGTTCCCCTTCTCCCCCGGGTCAAAGATTGGGACAAATGGTCCACAATTGCAGCTGGTGCTGCTTTTCCAATTTTTAATTTTTTTTTTAAATTTTCGACAAATTAAAGCTGCATATGCGGCATTTTAAGTTTTGGTTTTGACCGTGCAATTTCATACGCTGCATACGTGCAGCGTTTTGCGTTGTGTTTTTTTTCCCCCTTTCCGAACCGGCCTAGGACCGTTGGTTTTACATTTTTGGCCTCAAATCATATGGCTTGTTCATTGCGGTTCAGGAACTATTGGAGACGGTTCCTGATTTGAAACCGAATCATGCTCATCTCTATTTGTATAAGGATATTTATAGCAAATTTAGGGAGAAAAAAAGCCACTAAATGATAATTCATTTATGTTGGACATAAATTAATACTCATATTTTACACAATATTAATTTATTATGAATTATCATTCTCTTCAATTCAATACAGTAATAAAATATTTACATAGAACAAAAAGGAAATTAATAGCTATTAGCTATTTTTCTTAATGAACGATTATTAATATTTTTAAAAATCATTTTATATTAATTAGAAAATAAATATATAGAAAGAACGTCAAAACTTTTTCTTTTTTTTTTTTTTATTTTATCAAAGACTAAACGGAAAAGGGTTATTAGTACTTTTAAAAATGATTTTATATTATATCAAAAAACAAATATAGAGAGGTTGGGCTTTTTTTTTTTTTTTTTACCAAAGACTGAAGGAAAGCAGGGAGGCAAGGGGAAATTACATCAAAACACCTAACGTTAGTGTTCAATGTGGGACTTTCATCCTTTAGGCTTTAACACATCCACTACCGATATGGGACTAATAACCTCATAATTGGGAATGCTTTTGAAATTTAAAAAAGAAAAATCGTTTATTTACTATATGGGGGTGGTTCTCGTTTCCCTTTCCAACCTTGGTGAGGTCTATTTTTGCTCACATCAAATATTCCTCCTACTCTTTGTCTCATTTAGACCTCATCATTCATCATTTCTTGCATGCCCGACTCAAAGCACAAAAAATAACAAGGATAAGTCTAAAAGCTCCACCTTAAACAACCAATATTCCCCTAAAACAACCAAGGAAATACACCATCTTCTTAGAACACATCAAATCCTTAAAAGACAAGCCGACACCCCAAAATTACCTAATCATATATTCCCTCCTGAACGTCCTTCCAAATGCTACTTATTGTTTCACTTTGGACTCTTTCTTTTACACTTATCTCCATAAAAAATTTCCCTTGGTTTATAAATCCACCAACTCAGCCATCTTCATGTGCTAATTTTGGAATTTTGCTTCTTGGAGTCTTTTCCAATAGCAGCCGATTCTTCTTTATCTTGCATCATTACAATCTTACCCAAGTCGGTCCACCTGTCAAAGAAAAAAGATTTATTAGGTTAATGCACACGTGTTTACACATGCAACAACAGTTGAATAGGTTGATCTAAAATAATTACTACCAGTATTTTTATATGCTGTATATGTCAGAATTTTATTTTAAAAAACAAAAATTACATGTAATTTTTCTAACTTTGCACGGGCTATATAGAGTGATCTAAGCCCTTTAAATCTCTAGCACCCACTATTGTTTTTACATGATCTATCAAATATAAGGTCATAAATCCTATCATACCATGCACCGGGTGCAAGTACAAATTTTCCAATCATAGACGACTCTATACATCTAGCAGCCCCTTGTGTTTCTATATATACTTCTATATAATATAAACCCCACTGAGACCCATTTTAGCTTAGATCAAAACCTGCATGTTCTAGTATTTGTTAAGGCTATGGGTAGGCAAAGTGGTGATCCTACAATGGTTGGTTCATCATCCATAGCTCTATTGCAGCAGAGATTTAGAGAATTGGAAAGAATTAAAGAGAGAAGAGAAGGGAGAGAGCTCATGAAACGGTTTTCCGATCCGGTTCGGTTCGAAGAACATAAAGCTCTCTCTGCATCAGAGCAAACTCATTACGATTATCAAAACCAAGCAAGAGTTATAAGCAATGTTAGTACTGGTGCTCATGAGGATTGTTCTCTTTCTCTTGCACTCAATTCTCAAAGCAAGCAAGTCGAATTCAGGGGCATAAAGAACATGCCTCAAACAAGCCTGTGGCCAAAAAACACGAGCATAACAGGAAGTGGAACATCATCAAAACGTTTCGAGAATTTCGATGTTGATACTTCTCTTCATCTCTAGTTCTGTTCATCATCATCAGTTTTGTTTTTCTTTGCACATGACATGCTGTTATTGTCATTAATTTTTTTTTCTTTTTTCTCAATTTTTTCTTGTTACCTTTTCGTCTTAGGCTACCTTAAAGTAAATGTAGTGAAGTTTCTAAATAAGGATATCGTATGACCAACCCTTATGTATTATATGGACGAGCTTTGCCGTAGATGATGTGCAAGCCATGCATCATTGATATGATGAGGAATAGTTTTGGTCCATGCCAAAGAAGAAATGATTTTTGGTAAACTCACGGATTTCTTAGATTTCCCCGGATGGCTGAGGACTAGTCATGCATAAAAGATAAGTGATTCATATGGTTTGTATTTATTTCTTGGAATATAACTCGCTGACTACCCCATTTTGTTAGTTATTCGGGAAAAATGATACTTAAACTTTCATAAAGTGGACAGCTAAGTACTCAAACTATTAAAAGGTACAATTTTATATCTAATTAAATTTTGTGAAATCTTTTTTTACTATTTCATCTTTTATTATTTCTTGAAGTAGTAGACATGCGTTAGCCATTGATTGAGTTGATAGTGTTTTAAAAATTCAGGTACTTAATTTTTCATTTCGTCAAAGTTCAAATACCAAATAAGAGGCTTTTTTATTATTTGTTTTTGTTATAAACAAAGATTTAGCATCATCAAATCTTATAAGATGTTTCTCTCTTTCTCTCATTATGTCAAGAGGGATTTAAATTTAGTGCACCGAAATCGAGAGAAGTTATTAGATTATAAAGTTATTAACAATCTTATAAGAAGGTAGGTTATCAATAACAATTACCAATAACTTTTTTATTAATAGCTAGCCATAGGAAGTGAAAATTGTAGTTATAGTTATTGGTGGTAATTAATCATCACTCAATACAACAAATGAAAATTTTTTTGAAGTAATGATTTTCATTTTCAAAAAGTGATGACTGTATATGTAAATGTTTAATTTGTTTTTCAATATCCTGCTTCAGCTTAATTATTGAAGAATAGATATTGATAAAATATGTCAATGCAAAGGTTCTGAAATGATATTTCTATATATATATATATATATATGTTCCTTGGAATATATGAAGAAAAGGTTCAATCAAGCATCAATGTCAACAAAGTACAAATACGGGAAAAGGGTTTTTTCACCCACTGTTGTAATCCGTTTTACGTAAAAAGGAGTAGCTATTCATTTTATCCTAATAGTTATTATTATGCAAAATAACAAATAAAAAATCATCGTCTTACATATATAAATTATTATTTAATAATTTATTTTTAATTTTTGTCATTGATATATCTGTCTCGAAAATATTACTTATACTTAGGAATTGACAAAAAAATAAGCCAAACCAAACTAATATGTAATCAAAACAAATCAAACAAAAAATATGGTTTTTTTTTTTAAACAATTTGATTTAGAAAAGTCTCAATTTAAACCAATCTGTATATTTATGATTGGTTTGAACAGATAAACTAAACAAATCCGTAAAACCAAAACAAATTGTTTTAGATAAACAGCAAAATATTTTACCTGTAATTATAAATTTTTGTTATGATGATTGATTGAAATGCTATATATGTTCTTATGATTTTATCATGATACTTATTATATGATGAATATTAGTTAATAATAACTTGTTTTTTTAATTGTTTTTTGGATTCAAGATATATTCTTTCATTTGTAATATCATGTTATTGTTATTAATCGTTTTAACTTTATGGAGTACGAATTTTATCATTTAGTTACATATTATTATGTATTAATTTTTCGTTGTATATTTTGTTAGTAGATCACTTTTATTCATAAATGACTTTTATTATTAGATGATTTTTTTTTGCCAAATTTATTCGTAAATGGTTGAGTAAATGAGTTTTTAAAGAACTGTAGATTATATTTTACTTTGTATTAACCAGGTATATATTGAAAACTTCTATTTGGTTCCCTGTCTTGGAATTATTTTTTCAATTGTGAGTAAAGAAAAACTAATGAAATAGAATATAACTATAACTTTAACAACAAAATTCTGTCGTAGAATTCATTTATATATATATATATATATATATATATATGAGTGCTTCACAAGTGAATATAACTTCTGATATTCCGATTGAACTATTTTTCCACTTGAAAATACAACAATTTCCTGAGTTTTAAGGATACAGTGTCAGTAGATCTCCATGTACATGCCATTTTATGTGCGTCTAACTCTTTTACTTTTTAAATTAAGTATTTGACTTAGATTTTAATAAAATAAAATAAATTAAAATAAGGAATTTCAACCCTCATTTATTTTACTATTCAAATATTTGATAAGATGGTAAAAAAAGTATGAAAAGTAAAAAGATACATAAAATTATGGAAAAATGATTATGTAAGGAGTCTAAAAGTTCTCTTTCTATATGAATATATGATAAGATTTAGACCTCTAGATGTTCAAGTTCAGATACATGCCATTAAACGAAATGGAACATCTCGTACGGGATTTATTTGCAACTTGTCCAAAATTTAAATACAAGTATTCGTTGTGATTTCAGTCTTTCCTGTTTTTGACATAAGACTTTAGTTTTTGCATGTTAGATTTTTGTGTTCCAAAACATGATTAGGGTCTATTTGGATTGTCTGACTTTTATCTATATCAGATTTACATTTATAACTTATTTGTATTATATTTGTTTAGTATTTTATTAGTCTGTTTATGACTGTCAATTTTTCATCGATATCTATTTTTTGACAAATATTTGTTTGAAAAAAATAAAAATATTGTAATGCCCCAAAATGAGGCATTACAACTGGTCACGTGTCCTCTCTTGAATAGGACACGCAAAGGCTATAACATTCTAACACCACAATTTAAAACATATAAAATATAATCTCCATAACTTTCTCAAAGAATACAATAGAAAGTTCAAATCCTGTAAAACTTGTAAATAACAATCTTTTCAAACATCCTGTTGATTCAAACAATGTTGGCAAAACCAAAGCCAACAAATCCAAAATACATAAAATTTCAAAAATCCTTTTTAACATATAAATTCTTAATATAGTTCCAAATATTGTAAATGATCTCAAAATTCTTTTTATATAAATCTATATCTGAATCTATTCCTCAATAGGGTAATCTAGACCGCTATCATCATCTCCATGATCTATGTACAAATCATAACCAGATAAATCAAATACTACGTCCTCATCACCTGTACCTGAAAATGAAAGGAATGAGCGAAATCGCCCAGTACGCCAATCCACAAAACAAATGCATATGCACACACAACATATATATCAATTGCAACTTAATCTAATGCAAACAACCAGATTATTATCATTATTAAGCCAACAAATCAACATAGTTCAGAACTATTATACATTAGTTCCGAACTTGGAGTAACTCAGACCCCATGAGAAAATCAACCAACTCTTTGGAAATAGGTAATTATATACATATATTGGTAAATGGGTACTTCCCAAACACCCACGGCCATACTGCCAAATCACCTAAATCTACCAGAATCATCTTCAAGTGCAACTCCACTAGGGATAATGACACACAAGGATCATCAGGGTGCCTCACCAGTATCATTGTCTGCCAGGTCTTTACTGGTCAAAACCAAAGACATCCAGAAAAACAAATTAAGCCAAATAGAATTAAGTTCATTTACATATATGTTCCTACAGGCAACAATCAAAAAACTAAACCTGCAAGCAAATACAACAAATAAGGAAAGGTCGTACCTTTTCCAATTCCAGGAACAATCTCTCCAAATCCACAAATCTCTTATGTACAACATCACAAAATCTTCAAATCTCCTTTTATGGAAACTACATCAACAACTTCTTCTTCTTCTATCAAACTCCTCAAAATCCCGAAAGAACAGATCTTTCTCCAAAATCCTAATATGGAAATCAACAAGAACAGACAAATTTCTTCATAAAATCGAACTTTTATAAAATCTTTTATTTTTAGGATAAGAACTTACCTTTAATTTCAGACTTTTTGAAACCCAAACCCTAGGTTTTCTTCAATCATCATTAGACAAAAACTTCAAAAAGAACAACTTCCTCCAAAACCCTAGATTTGATAAATTAATAAGAACAGACATGATTCGTTGAAAATAATCTTTTCATTTCAAATCTATAATAAAGAAGATGTAACTTATTTGATTCAAATCATACTCCTTGATCGATTTCCTGAAGAGCATATCCTAATTGAATATTAGGGTTTCTCCAAAGAACTCCTTCAAAAACATAAAAATCTATGAGAAAGATGTTGTCTCTATATAAATATGCACGAATCTTGATTAGATTGACTTACCTGGATCAAAGATCTTTTTTTCCTTCAGATTTCCCTCTCAAGCGCTCTCAAAACCCTAACAGACACTCTCTAGTCAAAAAGAAAGGAAGAACTTATGAGAAATACGAACCCTAAAATTTTATTTATACAAAGCATTTTGGGCAGGTAAGCTAGCACTTATGCCAGGACCTTTAATCTAACGTCGGCAGCCTATGTCCTCACGCCGGCGGCCTTCTTGCCGGCTTTCATAAATTTCACAAAAGTTCAAAAGCTTTACGTCGGCGGCTTTCAAATATAGGCCACTAATTTTCCTTTATCAAAAGCTATTCTTCAAACACCTCTAGACCATAAACAAAACCATCAATTTAATACCAAGGTGAACCATAAAACTCTCTTATTTTTCAACATATGATAACTTTTGCCCTTTAGCATAATTTATTAAAGATTTACTATCTTTAAGGATTTTTTAATCATCATCAATGTGATGGATGATTATTATATATCTCATTTATTAGGAATGACCAAAATTTCACTCTCCTTAATTAACAAATGACATTCCTTCGCCCTTTTTATAAAATATTTTTCTGTATATTACAAATATGATGTCAAAATGACCAAAATATGATGAAGCAAACATACCCATGCTTGCCATTGTTTTGTAGAGATTTGCATAAATTTATTGTATCCTCATTTTACTTTAGGATTAATGTCATAAACTGTACATGAACTTTAGTAAAATATACAATTAGGTACCTGAACTTTAAAATTGATTAATTTAATACATGGACTTTTACATTGATCATTTCAATACCTGAAAATTTTTGAAATTGATCGATTCAATACGTAAAATTACTTGATAGGATACTATTATCGTGCATGAGAAGTTTTTTAAGTATTAAATTGATCAATTTTAAAATTTAGATACCTAATTGTATATTTTATTAAAGTTGATAATTATATTTTATCAAAGTTCAGAATTATATCCATTAGGTTAATTGATGGAGAATGGTTAGTGCGGGAAGAAGATGGAAAAATTGGGAATAATAAAGAATGAAAAATGAATTTTGAAGATGATTTAGGGAGAAAAAGTTGTTTTGAATATGCTCACAAAAACAAATTAAAGCATGTGGTTTTAAGAGAATTTTACAGACATATACATTATGTTTGGTTGAATGGAATAAAATTAGTATTCCAACTTTATTCCCACTGAATAAATATTCCTTTGTTTGGTTTGCAAAAAAAATTATCAAAATAATATATATTCCATTTAATGTGAAATAGATAAAGAATCATCATTCCTTATTTTTATTCAAGGAATGGCTATTTTTGATAAAAAAAAAGGGATGTTTTATTTCGACTATACCGTTAACTATAAAATAAGAAATTACTATTCATTTCCAACCTTATTCCATTCCAACGAACCAAATGTACCCTGTGGTTATGGCAGAATTGATCTCGTTAAATCATTAGATGGTCTAGATCTACTTCAATCATAATCAAAACTATAATATTTTGTAATTATTTAATTATAATATTAGAGATGGTACTATAGAACAGATAGTAAAAGGAAAAGGAGCGGGCTTAGCAAATGCATCTTGGACCTTTGACCCAGCTTTAAAATAAAAATTAGGCCCATAGAAAAGAAGATTGAATGACTGTGGCAATTAACAGTTACAATAGCAAGAGAATATAGAAGGAAAACAAAATACGTAGTAATAGATTAGTATGTCGAGATGCCGATGTCACATGCTCGAACATTCATAAATTTGTTATATGTGTGTATATATTTCATGCTAACCATATTCTAGAGGTAAGAAAAAATATAAAAATATCATTCCTTTAAATTACTCTCATCTATATAGTTTTCAACATTCGGAAGATTAATATATTTTGATCAAATTACTGGTTACTCATTGGTAGCACAATTTGAAATAGAGTTGATGTAATGAATGATACCTAAGTTTAAAAAAAAATGCTCCATCCAATAATAAATTGATTGATTTTAAAGTTTTTCAAGTACTAAATTAATTAGTTCTAAAGTTTAGATAATAAATGATTAATTTCAAAAAAAAGGAACAACAGATTTAAGTCTTGATAAAATATACAATTAAGCACTTACACTTTAAAATTGATAAATTTACTAATTGAACTTTGAAATTGATCAATTCAATACCTAAAAAAACTTTTTTTGCATGCTAATAGTACTTCTGCCAAGTTTTTTTGGATACTAGATTGATTAATTTCAAAGTTTTTTAAGTATTAAATTGATTAATTTCAAAGTTGAAGTAATAAATAGATCAATTTCAAAATTTAAGTACCTAATTGTATATTTTACCAAAATCTAAGTACTATTTGTGACATTATCACTATTATATATTGGATTAAAGTTATAAATGATACATAAACTTTAACAAAACATACAACTAGGTATCTAAAGTTTAAAATCTATCAATTTAGTACATAAACTTTGAAATTGACAAATTTAGTAGTTGAAATAACTTTTCATTCACATTAATAGTATATCTATCAAAATCTTTCAGATACTAAATTGATCAATTTCAAAGGTTTTTCATGTACCAAATTGATCAATTTCAAAATTTTTCCAGTACCAAATTAATCAATTTTAAAATTACGGTACTAAATTGATCATTTTCAAAGTTTAGTTATCTAATTGCATATTTTGCTAAAATTTAAGTACCATTTATGACATTATCTCTTATATATTTTAGACGAACAATGGTTTACATTATTATTTAGGGATAATGCCACAAATATTACCTTAACATTGAAAAAATATGCAATTAGGTATCTAAACTTTGAAAATAATCAATTTAGTACTTGAACTTTGAAATTGATCAATTTGGTACTTTAGAAACTTTGAAATTGATAAATTTAGTACCTGAAAAAACTTAATAAAAGTACTATTAGCATTCATAAAAAGTTTTTTCAAGTACTAAATTTGTTAATTTCAAAGTTTAGGTACCAAATTGATTAATTTAAAACTTCATATATCTAATTGTATATTTTGTTAAAGTTCAATTACTATTTGTAAAATTAACCCTATTATTTATTTGGTTATCATTTTATTTCAAATATTTAAAGAGGAAGAAATTAAGATGTAAATATAATTGATTAGATTTGGAAGATTACTGAGGATTTTTTGAGTATTAATCAACTATAATTTATATGCCTTGGTGAAGACTTAAAAAGGAAGAACACGTATAGGTTATTGGAGGACGAGAGCAAATGAATGGAAGAACTCTAAAAAAAACATATATTGAAAATAAATGTAAATCAAGTTTGCCATGGTAAACAAATGTTGAAAATAGATGCAAATCAAGTTTACCATGGTAAACATAGGTTGTTACACAATTGTATTTCTAGTTATGTTCTTCTTGTTGTTATCTTATTTGAGTTATTTTTGTGTAATCCTAGTTTTTCCTTTAGCCTATAAATAGTATTTTAAGGTTAGGATAATGTCATGAATGGTACCTAAACTTTAGCAATATATGTAAGTGTTGTCACAAATGGTACATGAACTTTAATAAAATATGCATTTAGGTACTTGAACATCGAAAATAATCAATTTGACACCTGAATTGTGAAATTAATCAATTTAGCACATGAAAGAATTTTTGTGTATGCTAATAGTAATCCCGTCAACTTCTTTCAAGTACTAAATTAATTAATTCTAAAGTTTTTCATATACTAAATCGATTAATTTTAAAGCTCAGGTACTAAATTGATTAATTTCAAATTTGATGTACTTATTAATTGCATATTTTGCAATGTTCAAGTGCTATTTATGACATTATCCCAAGATGTAATTAGGTACCTACAATTTGAAATTGATCAATTTAGTATTTAGAAAACTTTAAAATTGATTAATTTACTACCTAAAAAACTAGACAGAAGTATTACTGGCATGTACAAAAATTTCTTTTTAAGTACTAAATTAATCAATTTTAAAGCTTATATATTTAATTGTATATTTTTTTCAAAGTTCAGGCACCATTCACAACATTAACCCTTTAGGGTTTAATTGAAAAGGACCTTGAAAAATAAAGCTTAGAGAGTAATACAAGAAATACATCCTACAGAGAAGAGGAGATATTTATTCCTATTAAAAGAACAAAAGTTGATTAATAAATTGAGTTAATTCTTGGTATATCTCTTTCCTTCTTTATTATTATTTTTGCTATGAGTTTAACTATGGATTATTTGTTATTGATAAATGTTATGAGTTATTATTTAATACTTAGGTGGGATAAAATCAAATGAATTATGTGATTAAGAAGTTTTGATCCAATTGAAGTAATTTCATTATGGTAGCAGCCATTGAGTTGCTTTTCTAATTATATGTGTAGTTAAATAAGGTTAAATTTTAGAGGAAACTGCAAAAACGCCCTCTAAATTTTTAGGATGGCATGGATTAACCCTTGAATTTTTAAAGAGAGGTTTTTGACCCCCTAAACTTTCATTTATGTGTGCAATTAAGGACATACCATATTTTTTCATTAAAACAAACGAGAAAGGGTGTAGATTTATCCCCTAACCTTTTCCTTATGTGCGAATTCAATCCATAAACTTTGATCTATATGCAAATTTAAACCCTTTTTCCATACTAAAACAGTTAATTATCCTTATGGCGCTAATTTTTGAAAATTTAGAGGGTTAAAAACCTTACTTTGAAAGTTCAAGAGATCAATCCACACCACCCTAAAAGTTTAGGGGGTGGTTTTGCAAGTATCCGTAAAATTTATATAGTAGTCAAAGTTGTATGCAAGATCAAGTATGGGACGTCACAATTTTATCTGATTAGATTTAAACCTAATATAAAAATTTTTAAATCAAGAAAGAATTAATTAGTGGGTATGTTAATTAATCAAAGTAACATAATCTGAATTAATTATTTATGATAGTTCTAATTAATTAATAGAGGATCATTGATCGCTATCAATACTAGGAATTTCCACTATTTGACATATAGGTAACTTTAGTGGTTATTCATATATAATTAAATAATTGATATTAATTTGATTGAATTGAGAGTTTTATTCATTTATCATCTCATTATTTAGGTAAGATGATAGATATTTAGGTAACTTATAGTTGTAAAAATTTCCCATGGGAATGACACTTGATTGAGTTCACTATATTATAATATGATAGGTACACTTGTCTAATCACCAATAAGCAATCAGATGAATTGGTTGCAGCTTTCGCTAAAGCCCTACAAAACTAACAAAATACTTGATTAAGAAGGCTACATACTTGCTAAACTTAAGATCTAAGTGCAAGGTTTTTTTGAGGGCACTAACCTCATGTTCAAATTTGAGTGTAAGGAAGACTTACAAAATGTATCAAAAGCTAAGACTGAAGAGAGTAGGTGGCTAGTACTATTTGGTTTCTCTAAACTATTTGATACGTAAATCTAAATCGGGAAAAAAACCCAATTTGATAAATGAACTTTAGTAAAGTGGACAATTAGGTACCTGAATTTTCAAGAAAGCCAATTCATACATAATCAAATTTTTCGTGCTTCTTTCCATAACCTTATTCTTTTATTTTCTCTTAAAGTAATGGACATATGTCAGACAATGATTGGGTGCGGTAACGAAAAGGGGCACAAAAATTTTGGCTAAGTATAAAATTGGTCTTCTTGAAAGTTCAGGAACCTAATTGTTTACTTGACCAAAGTTTAAGTACTAAAAGGGGCTTTATCTGATCTAAATTTAGTATTTTATATGATTTTAATGTCAATCAAACTAGAAAAAATTGGTATAGATCGAATTAATATTAGATATGATGCATTAATTATGGAACGAACTACCATACCACTATGATTCATAATATGCCAAAAATCAAGGGTATTATAAGAACTAATATGACTCAAATAACATGTTTCGTTACAATCGTAAAATTGGTACAAACTCAGGAAAACTCTATGGTCCCGTCATTAATTTTGATGGGACTGGTCCTGTCGCCATCAAATGGCTCACACCATACCCAACCATGAGAAATAGTTAATATTTAATTAACTATATTTATTTTAATAGTTACATTATTGACGGAGGCGGTCCCATCGACGGGACTATAGAAACTCCCACAAACTTAATATGAATAGGGAAAAAGGTTATTGTCATGAATGGTACATGAACTCTAATAAAATATATAATTTAATACCTGAACTATGAAATTGATCAATTCTTTACTTGAAAGATTTTTTTGTGTACGCCAACAATATCTCTATCAAATTCTTTCACATACTAAATCGATCAATTTCAAAAAGTTTCAAGTATTGAATGGATAAATTTCAAAGTTCAAGTACCTAGTTACATATTTTAAAAAGATTGTGACATTATCCCTAAAGTAAAAAATACTTTCTCAGTATTAGATAACAAAACTCAATGATCAGAATGACGTTAGTGTCTTTAGATAGCTCTAAAATGAAAATCTTATATTTTATTATTAAACATAAAAATATATATAGGCTATTAGAATGAACTTTAACTTATTGTGAAATTAAAATAACAAAATAGGAAATTAAAATATGAAAACTAAGTGATAGTTTAGCTAAAATTCTTGAAGATAACATGAGCTAGCAACAACCTTGTTGATGTAATGCTTATTGTCAAAGGTAAGCGGGTAACCCTATTGTATAATGTATCCATCTATACCCTGCTTAACCGTGTAGGATTTGGATAGGTATTAATGGTTAAGGGTAGGGCATGAATCCAAATATTTCAAAACCTACTATCACAGGATAGAGTATAGGTACGAAATCTTCATGCCTTGTACCTACCTTAATATCTATATTGTAATATATAAAGGGTACATGTCAAAACACTTATATAACACATAGGATATGTTGTTATGCCTAATTTTGCTCTTTTGAAAACGCAATGCTAAATGATGCAAATAAACAATTAAACAACAACAACAAAGCATAATAAATAAAGAGAGAGGGTAAGAGAAGATAGCATTGAAATTTAAAGTTTGATCCGCTCCCTCATCTCCACGATCTATATAATGCCTCACTTAACAACCCAAAGAATACTTCATAAAGAGCTACCGCCAGCTTAACACAAACACACTTGAATTATGTCTTTACAATAAGCTTTCGAGCACACTAAACACAATTCAAGATTCCACTAATTCATTTAACAAACTATAGTGTAGTTCTTTACAAAAGTTAGCAAATACAAAGCAAGAAGCATTACACTATATCTTACACTCACAAAATAACACAAATTACAATTATAGTTTTGAGAAAGTGATTACAAGGTTTTGGTAGCAATTAATCAGCACAACTAACATCCTCCAACTACCATAATATTTGTATTTATAAGCACTTCAAAGCTCATTGCTATTACCCTAAAAACATAAAAAACAGTTGGGTATTAATGCTACATTTCATATGTTGGGATAGTTTGGTATGCTAGAATCGTTTGAAATGAAATTGATTGGAATCGTTTGGAATAAAATGAATAAGAGAATGAGATTTTCATTCTTATGTTTGGATATAAGCACAGAATGGAATGAAAAGTGATTGGTATATAATGGAATTTGTCAAAAATGTCCTTAACAACAAATAAAATAATAATTTTATATGGATAAAAAAAAGGTAATTAAATCAATGATTATTAATGTATGATGGAAAGGAATCATGATTCCGCCTTCTTAAAGGCGGAATCAAATTCTCTCTTGAAGCTAGAATCATCTATTCTAAGGAATTGCGATTTCGAATTCTAATAAGGCTTCTCAACATAGGAAAAAGGAATGAAACCCATAATTGAGATTCAATTCTAGTCAATTCCTGCATACCAAACATGTCGTAAATGCTCTAACAGCTAGTTGAAAAACATAAAGGGTCTAGAATCTTTACAACTAGTTTAGGCCACTTAAAGTGCTCTACAAATTTTGATCATTCTATGCTTAAATGGTCCGAACTCTTTGACAATTAGTCTAGATTTTTGGGAGTGCTTTTCTCCTTTAGACAGTTCTATGACCAAGTGATCCAGACTCTTTAACAAGTGGTTTGGACCTTGTAGAGTGCTTTCTTTAGACCATCATGTGG
Organism: Combretum micranthum; assembly: GCA_024138025.1. Classification (NCBI taxonomy): domain Eukaryota; kingdom Viridiplantae; phylum Streptophyta; class Magnoliopsida; order Myrtales; family Combretaceae; genus Combretum; species Combretum micranthum. The sequence continues at coordinate 643,167 of JAMXBD010000783.1, forward strand.
CTAGGTGATTTGGACTCTTTGACAAGTGGTTTGTATCTCTAGACATGTTGCATTTCTTTCTTCTTATGTGCTCACTTTAACTTTGTCAAGTGGTCTAGACTACTTAACTACTTAGACCAAGTTCTTCAAAACACCTTTAAAGTGGTTCGAACTCCTTCTAAGTGGTCCAAACCTATTAAAAAGGACCTACAAAAATTAAAATAAACCATTGCATAGATCTGGATCACTGTGCAAATATAACACATCATATTACATATTTATTTAGCTAATTAAGCATGACTTATTCCAATCAAATGGGTAATTGTATAATCCGTTTCCTCATAAAAAACCACATTGAACTCACTAATTCGATAGTACATGTTTTAGAGTATCCTATATTCACCCTATTAAATGTTATAAAATAATGTTGATACATAAAATACTAATTATAATACTCCATCTTTTATTTTGTAACCACTTATGTCCAAAATTATCATTTGTGAACTACTTTCCATAAATTTTTTATTATTGAAGAACTTATACTATATTGCATGGGAAGAGCTTATCATTTTTATTTTAGAAGACTACAGTTATATGTGTATACTTGAACTCCCAAATTACATAGAAGTGTTGGGTTCTAAGACTTGATTAATATAGAAATAGTTCTAAAGTTTTAATTTTGGAATTTGCTACGGTCTACATTTTGTTTAGTACCACATAAAGAAGTTTTATATGCATTTGTTGTATGTTTCAAATTTTATACATTATGTATGTTGGATAACTTATGATATTAATATGTTTACTTTCAAAATTCCTTTCTATATGTTAATAATAATGAAATGTATATATATATGTATGTATGTATGTATAAGGTAATTTTGCATATTACATGAAACCATATCATATACTACAAATTTGAAGTTTAAGGAGGGAAAAAAAGATAGAGATTTTATGGAAAAATCTACAGGTTCCATATGGTACTTTATACCCGACAAGTTTTACAAAGTATAAGATAGGTATAATGTGTCATAGGGTAGATTTTATGTACTAAATTTAATACCCTATAAGGTTTTGAGTGCAAAATTTAATATCATGTACTTTATAATGTAGGGCATGGACAGTATTTTATACCTTATCCAACTTGTACCCGCTTACTCCTACCTATTGTTGTTAACATAGGCTAATGTCCTAGCTAAACTAAAAGCCCTCTTAGTCTATCTAGATGTCCTCTGGATTGATATACTCCCCTTCTTGATCAACCTAGTGCATGTTAGATCTTTGTTGATTAACCTATTTTGCCTATGATCAAATAAGTCTAGTCTTTTAACCTTAATAACCTCTTGGGCTTCTCTTGGATTGTTGTAAGCTTGCTATTGGCTTTAAAATGATATTTTGATCATTGGTTTTCATCATTGTTGTGGGCTAGATTGATTATTGAATTTAGATTATTCTTCGTGTTATGACTTGGATCCAACTTGTTCTAATGATAGGAATTTCTATGCTAAATAGATAAATTCTTGATACCTTTTTTCCTTCTTAACAAATGCAAATATTGCTTACTGTACCTCTTTAGGACTCATGGCTAACAAACAAAAGTGTGACTATTCTTTTAATATTATAGATTATTGTGTACCTATCATACATCATTCATTTATCATGGTATTAAGTCATTCAAACCCTAAGAAGGTATCATCTATGGGTACTGTGTTACCTCATTGGTATAACTAATGATAGATAAAGGATAATATTCCTATTTGTGAGCATGCACAATTACACAATAATTTAACTACTGTAGACTATATAGTCTTGGATGTAGTAGCTTGTAGTCCTAACTTCTTAACAATTTGTAGAGACAATAATGACATAGTTACCAATATTTATAATAGCTAGACAAATATTGTACTATACCAAACATATGGTGCAAAAAAGGGTTTTTTCTCTGTCATGGATTTATGTCCACTTCAATATATGAGGCTTTCTAAGCTATCGATATTGGCTTACTCATTACATGAATCAGTTTTTATCTTATTGTCACTACCACTATTGCCCTTTGACTCTTCTTCAGTGTCCACTTCCACCTCAAGCTGCCCTCTATTTCAAATCAAAATCATTATCCACTGATTGGAACACTATGTGTTTAGATGTTTAAAGCCTAAACATTTAAAGCATCTCACATCCTGGGCTCCTTCTATGCTATCATTTTTCTACTCTTCTACATCCAGACCTTCCTTTTTATAATTATCCTCTTCCTCAATTCCTTTCTTACCAAGATGCTACGTTCGTCTCTTTGCACTTACCATATTTTAAATCTTTTAACTTTGTCCCTTATGCTCCCTTACTGCTTACTCTAAGTATTAATTTAATTTCAACTTTCAACATACTATATTGTTGTAATTTCACCATTTTAGAAACACTTACCGTTTATAATGGTAAGAGTCAATCCATTATGGGTTGTTCACTTGAGTGGAATTTTGATTTCATTACATGCTTATTACCTACTGGGCCTTTATTACATTGTTTAGTATGTTTTTAGGCCCGTAATAGGTATTCAGCCTTGAATTCACATTCTTTATTTTACGTAATAGAGATTCCATTCATGGACTTAAGAATCATAATTCAACACCTGCTTATATTATCTAATTCCAAAAATAACCCTCCTATAATCATATAATCACATCCATCAACCACACTTTTATCCAACCTGCTCTTTCTTTCAAAGCTGCTCGTCTGTTTTTTCTCAAACCCTAGCTCCATCACTCCCTACTTGGCTTTGATGTGTGGTAAGAAATCTCCCTCTCTCTCTCTTTCTCTCCGTTGTTTTCTGTTGGGTTTTATTATCAAATTTGCAGCGGAATTTTTCTTTAAAATTAAAACCCTAATTCCAATATCCATGTGTTTTTTATTAGATACAAAAAAAAAAAAAAAACGAAAATAAAAGTTCAAGTTTTTTTACCTTTTAGATTTCAAAAGGTATTTGATGATACAGATCTATAGACGTTGCCACGTTGCGAACGCCCTCTACGGTATCCACACGAGAATGACCTTGATTTGGATTTTCCTCTTGCGTGCTAGCGCAATCTAGAACGCTTCTAGATTTGGTTTCGAAGGGGCTCTTAGAGATACGAATTTCTCATACTCTCTAGAGTTTCGAAAATTTCTTTTAGGTTTGCAGAATTTCTCTGCCGTCTAATGTGACGTCAAAGAGTCTGACCTAAGAAGCTGTCTATAGATCTATATATATAGACATATAGGAAACCCTAGAAGATAAATATGATGAGATATTTATTTAATATTTAACAAAATACATTATTTCATTAAATATTAATTATATGTCATAATCATTTATTATTCTTAAACTATTTAAGAATAATAAATATAATAATTCCTATAGGTTTAATTATAGACCCATAAAATGAAAATATCAAATATTTGGCCTTGGGCAAAAACACTAACAATCTCCCACTTGCACTAGACCAAATAATTATTTATCAATCCTAACAAATTAAGATTAATAAATGACTTTATCATTCCCATCAAACTCATCAAGTCCCTGATCCTTTTAGTTCATTCCCTGTAAGTTCACTTAATGTTAGCAGTAGATCAAAAACCCTTTTGACCTATGAGACATAAGCGGCCTCTAGCAAGACATTATGCCTACCCAAATTAAGTGAAGATCGGTGATCCGATTTTACCTAATAGACAGTTAATTATTTAGTCCCTTTGTCACATGATATCTTATGATTAAACATAAGGTGTGGATCAATACACACTTATATTGTTTAATCACCTATTTCTTGAATCCAGAGTTTGACTGACTTAAACAAATAACATTGATAACTCCTTATCAATTCATTTGAGCACGGCCATGCATATCTCAGTCTTACTCAACAAGGGGCCCAAAAGAGATCTCTTTTAATTTAATGAGAGGGACAAATTCCTTCACGAACACTCACATTCCTCCACATAACTTATTCTATATCCAATATCAGTCTTATAATCATCTGATTAAAAATGATAAAGAGCTGAATTAAAATATGGAGTTTGTTATGTAGGAATCTATGGTGTCATCGGGTCAAAGGACTTAAATAATTACTGTAATGAGAAATACTTATCATATTGATCCATATAGTATTCTCATAATTGGTCATTCCAATACAATGTACTCTTACATGTATCTATGTGCTGAAATGATATCTTATATCCATGATCAGTAAAACATGACCGTCATCCAGCCTACATACTAATCTTAATTCATTATTATTCCATGTAATGAACGATTAGGGATAATTTAGAATAAAGTTATTTATTCCTTTATGGTTTTACTATTAAAGTCACATACTTTAATGACATAAGGAATATCAAAATTACTCATGGAATTATTTTATCAAGGTAAAAAGGCTAATAATAGACCTTGAAAAAATAGAATGACTTATAAAGATAATAAATATCCAAATCCATATATGCTATGGCACATCATCAGCAATCTCTCACTTGCATTAGCTCTACTCAATCATAAGTCTAATGCCCAGTGCTCTAGTATGACTATCATGTTTAGACTGGGGAAGAGGCTTAGTCAATGGATCTGCAACATTGTCATTTTGGGTACTCTGCATATCTTAACATCTCCTCTATCAATGATCTCTCGAATGAGATGGTAATGTCTGAGTATGTGTTTGGATCGTTGATGTGATCTTGGTTCCTTAGCCTATGCAATGGCCCCATTATTGTCACAATAAAGGTCCACTGGATTTGCAATGCTAGGAATAACTCCCAATGCACTAATGAACTTCTTGATCCAAACTGCTTCCTTAGCTGCATCCGATGCTGCTATGTACTCAGCCTCCGTAGTAGAATCTGCAACTGTGTCCTGTTTGGAACTCTTCCAGCTTACAGCACCTCCATTCAAACAAAACACATAACCAGATTGCGATCGAAAATCATCTGAATCAGATTGGAAGCTGGCATCTGTGTAACCATTTACTACAAGATCACCTTCCTATCCTCCATATGTCAAAAACACATCCTTAGTCCTTCTTAAGTACTTTAGAATGTTTTTGACTGTTATCCAGTGACTTTCACCTGGATCTGATTGGTATTTACTTGCGATGCTTAAAGCATAAGCGACATCTGGTTGAGTGCATAACATGGCATACATGATGGAACCAATAGCTGAGGCGTATGGAATCCTACTCATGCGTTCCCGTTCTTCTTTTGAAGTAGGACATTGAGTCTTACTCAATTTAATGCCATGTGA